>RPOG01000141.1:0-600000 GCA_008086565.1 Thalassoma bifasciatum
AAACTATAAAAACTAGAAAGAAGCTGAAATATACTGAAGAAAGCCAAACGATGGCTGAACATTTTGCAGGTAGAATGAAGTTTCTGGCTGAAAGTATGACTGAATGAGAAGGGTCTGAATAAGGCTGAAAAAAATTGCAGAAATCTTCAGAATCTGAAAGTTTTACAGTCATTCCAGATGGAAGAAAAATCGCGAAAAAAGTGAAATATCTCTGAAAGTATAAGTGAAACCGGTCTGAAAAGTCATAGCGCACCAGTCCTGAATGAGCCAGTCGTTTTGAAGTTTGAATGGTGAAAATCGGTTGAAATTTGTGGAAGAAGAAGCGATCCAAAAAAGTGGGCGGAAGAATAAGAATCTTAAACTTTTTTGACACAGAAGAACATAAGCTGTGAATGCCTTGCTGCATTCACAGCAATGAGATTATTCACCACAAGGTTGAAGAGACTGTGAGGAGAATCTGTTTGAAGTTGATTGTAGCGACCCCATTGAATCATACCTTTGTTGACCGTTGACGTTGCTGCCTAACTTACGCCCACTTCTCTGCACCTCCATTTCCTTCATGTCAGGCATCTAAACAGTGCTGAGTCTCTGTTAGCGCTGACCTCGAGTCCGTCCTGACAGGCTCTCCACAGAGACCACTCACACACACACACATACACATGTACACACACATGCATATTTGTTTGAGCTATCTGAGAATAATGGAGCGTGACATCACCCCATTGGACTCTACCCACAAAATGCACACAGGAGAAAAAAAAACACTCATGGTTATCCAAGTCAGCAGAGCTTATCGGCTTCCCAAGAGTTACACAGGGCAATTCAGTTGCCTGGTTGCCATTCATATGTATGCTTGCACTGCACAATCTTTTTTTCCTTACATCATGGCTACTGTAATTCAATTCTCCCACATATCAGCACAGTGAACACACTGGATTCAATATCATTATATTTATACTGGAAATGCCTCTTCCTATCGTCTCTGTCTTCTGTTACAGCAGCACCAGAAGTGGAGTCATATGACGCTCTACTAACTGTAGTTGTTGCAATCCTCTCTTTCTTTGAGGCTGGCAGACATCCTGAAAATAAAAGACAGGAAAAAATCTGGGGGAACGCTCACAAGGTTCCCTAGCAGAGAGGAAATCCCACAAGGGAATATGACATCAAGTGCTATTGAAGAACAAATGAGATACATTAATGAAATGCGAAAGCAGTGAATGCTTGCAGAAACACAAAACCTGACTACCTTGACCATCTAACCCTCATATTTCTGTGGGTCCATATTTGCACTGTGTTTGAGAATGAGTATTATCCCTGTTGGGACTTAGACATGTTGCATGAGAAGCAGACGAGAGACCAAGGTGAGACACTGAGACGTCTGCAGCGATAATAAAGGAGGAACCAGGTGGAGAAGTGTGACAGTCAGATTAGTCATGAGGGGTTAGAAACGGTACACACCCTCCCACTTTTCAGTATGCACACACTGAAAAATGTGCCGCACACACATACCCAAGTACATCCTGTCACATCTGAGCAGTTCACCTGAGTTGATCAGCAGGTATGTGACATGTTTAATTATGGATGGATAATGAACATCATTCAGGTGCTCAGACATGGTGAACATGGTGTATAACAGCATGAGGAGTACGCTTCACTGGTTGCACTCTGCACATCCCTGAGCTACAAGTTCCTTGTCGGGACTGAGCACAAACTAATTAACAGAAAAATATGCATGTTGCCTCTGAGCCATGGTAGACTATTAAGCAGATAGGAATAGAAATACTGGCCGCTAATAGACATGATTTTGATCCTGAGAGTTAAATCTCTGCAACAATTATTCACTGAAGTGTGACTGTGAGACTGAAAAAGACAATGAAAGAAATAAAATAAAATAATGACTTCAATAAGATAATGTGTAATATTAAATAACACGCCTCTGGTAATTATTTGCATGTGATTCAAGGATTCAAGGATTCAAGGAGTTTTATTGTCATACAACCTATGTAAAACATGGGTGGGACGAAATTAGGTTACCCTGGTCCCGGAGCAAGCCCGATCATAGAAATGAGAATAATAAATATAAATATATACAAATATACAATAAAAAAGAGAATAAAAGAAGAACACAATCAACTAGCCTTTTTAACAATAGACAGAATAAAATAATTAACTGTGCAAAAATTGCAGTGTTCATTTGTCGGGGGAGGGGCACTAAAGGGGACCACCAGAGTTCAACAGTCTCACAGCTTCAGGAAAGAAGCTGTTCCTCAGTCTGGTAGTCCTGCTCTTGATGCTCCACAGCCTCCTGCCTGAGGGAAGAGGGACAAACAGAGCATGTGCGGGATGGGTGGGGTCTTTCATGTTGCAGGAGGCCCGTTTCATGCATCTGTAGGAGTATATGTCCGTGGTAGTTGAAAGGCTGCATCCCACAGTCCTCTGTGCCGCTTTCACTACCCTCTGCAGAGCCTTCTTCTCTGCCACAGAGCAGCTGCCGTGCCACACAGTGATGCAGGAACACAAGATGCTCTCCACCGCACACCTGTAGAACGCCAGTCCGGCGCGCCTCAGCCTCCTGAGGAAGTAGAGCCGCTGGTGTGCCTTCCTGACCAGAGAGGAAGTGTTGGTGCTCCAGGTGAGGTCGTCCGAGATGTGCACGCCTAGATACTTGTAGCTGGAGACCACTTCCACCACTGTTCCTCCGATGTGCAGGGGAGGGAGGAGATGTCGGCTCCTTCTGAAGTCCAAGATCATCTCCTTCGTCTTCTTCACATTGATGCAGAGGTTGTTGTCTCTGCACCAGCCCTCCAGGTGTTCCACCTCCTTCCTGTAGTCGGACTCGTCATTGTTTGTGATGCGTCCAATCACAGCAGTGTCGTCTGCGAACTTCACAATCAGACAGCTCGGGCTTATCGCTGAGCAGTCATATGTGAGCAAGGTCAACTCTTAAAGCACATTCCTGCATCCCTATGACTGCAGTGGTTGTTGCTTGTCAGCAGTGTGTGTNTCCGAGATGTGCACGCCCAGATACTTGTAGCTGGAGACCACTTCCACCGCTGTTCCTCCGATGTGCAGGGGAGGGAGGAGATGTCTGCTCCTTCTGAAGTCCACGATCATCTCCTTCGTCTTCTTCACATTGATGCAGAGGTTGTTGTCTCTGCACCAGCCCTCCAGGTGTTCCACCTCCTTCCTGTAGTCGGACTCGTCATTGTTTGTGATGCGTCCAATCACAGCAGTGTCGTCTGCGAACTTCACAATCAGACAGCTCGGGCTTATCGCTGAGCAGTCATATGTGAGCAAGGTCAACTCTTAAAGCACATTCCTGCATCCCTATGACTGCAGTGGTTGTTGCTTGTCAGCAGTGTGTGTATTATTAATTCTGACAGTGCCATATCAGCATGCAAAGGAAAAAGCAAGACTGTGCTGTCTACTGTGAAAGTGCTTCATACACAGGCATGTAGGGCAGAAAATGAAATGCTGCCTGACAGCTGAAATACAAATGCAACATCAATTTGGGCGCATAACTTCTCATGTCCTCGCAGACAAAGAGAGTGCTCATTGGAGCCATTATTTCTGCAATAAGATGTAGAAGCCTACTTATGTTGGCTGTGTCTTGACATCCATGACACGTGTTGCTTTAAATAAACATAGGATCTGCACTCTTTGGATGATTGTGTGAATCTCCTTGCTGCAGTATGACGATTGGTGTAGAAGCGCTCCAAGTCATGGACAGCTGCAGAGACCTCTTCAGGGGCACTGAGTGGGTGTATGACTATGATCCTTCAAGTATGCTGCATTATGCAAAGAGAGAGTTCCAAGAGAGCTGCTTCATCATGACTCATGGACAGTTCAGTCTGAGTTACGGCAGTTTTGTGTATGTCTGTGATACGTGAGTGACACCTGCATCATGCCCCAACACAGATGAGTAAGCTGTTGTTTTTGGTTGACAGTGTCTGGCTATTATATGTTATTATATTTGTCTAAAGTATACAAAGCTTTCATACTTAAAGCTTGTTTAGAGACCTTAAAGAGACTGTGAGGACTTTCTAGGTGATCTTGAAAAAGTCTGATATCTAGAGCCCCAATTTGAAATAAGCTTATCAGCGCTAAGATGGGTTATTTCTACATGCTAGTTCCTAGCTTCCTAATCAGAACTGGACAGGTCAAGCTGGACTGGATTAGTTTACAGCGCACTAAACTCTCTGTGAGAGACACACAACACACTGGGGGATGAAGTTTAGCATGAGAGAGTTCTGTGTTTTTCTCTGCTGAAAATGATTGCTGTGATTTATCAAGTGGTAATAGTGGACACTGGAGATGGACTGTCTGGCAGAAAAAGGGGGAGAAGAGCAGAAGAAAGCACAAGGGGAGAGTGAAAAGCATGAGCTAAAGGCTAAAACATGAGCTAAGCTGTACGCTACTTAACCGTTAACAAATACATTGCCTTAACATGTTGTGATCTGTAAATTTTATCTTGAACAAACAAAAGTACTGTTAAACAGAAGATCTGATATACTTTCACTTTCACTTTCAAAACAAATACATCATGACAGTTTGCCGAAGTCCTCTGGCCAAAGGCAGTCACTGCAAACCACTTCATACAAACTTTGGTCACAGCCTCTTTAAAAGGTTCCTTCAAATAAGCTGTCGAATGATAAAGTTTATCAGTAACAGTTGTCACTGCAGACATTCTCCCTCAGTGGATGTATCTGACTTAAAGGTTGGCAGACATTACTCAAATTAGAGTTGTTAATACAACATGAATCTTGCGTCTTACCTGGTTTATTCAGTGTCCTTAAATGTCTCTTGTTGTACTGTCAAGATGCTGCAGTGAACCATGCTCAGAGGATAACAAAGCTATGATTTTTCTGGAGACCACTCTCCTTTTGCTTCACACCTCCTCTGCTGTCACACCCCTGCTGTTCCTCCCTGGTCTTCCTCTGCACTCTCTCCTTTGGACGTTGCTGTCCTGGCCTCCCGGATTTCTCAGTCCAAATCCCTTGGAGAATTTGGCAGAATCAGCAATTAGAGAAGTAAATGTATCATAAATAATGTGAGTCTGAGAGAGAAAGAAATTTGAGACAGAAAAATAGTCAACGACAAAGAGAAAAGAAAATGGCAGTGGAGGGATTAAAAAAAAAAGTCTCAGTAAGACTCATCTCATTATGTGTGATGATTAACCCCTTGTCTTTGTAATTACAACCATGCTACTCTATTATTACTGGCAGTATATAGAGGCATGAAGCACTTCATACAATAGCACTAACAACATTTCTATAGAGACAGGAGACTCAACATGCACCCTTTCTTCATTCATATATGTGTTCAACTTTCCCCTGAAAATATAGCAATGGATAATTTTCAGAGTGAATCTAACAAAACCACATACATGATGATTTGACATCATGTCCTACGCATGGAAATCTGTCTCATCCCGCATGTGACGAAGGCTATTAATGCCCTCAGCTCTCTTATACAACTGTTCCATCGCATGACATGTCTGCCAGCATTTCATTCAGCGATATCCTCCAAGAAGCAGGAATTTATCATCAGACACAAGACTCGTGTGTGTTTTTTTGAGTCCTTCCACAGGCCCTGTCTGAGTTTCCTAGCAACAGGTCTGTGAGAGGGCTGGCCTAGAGGGAGAGGGGCGAGGGAGGGGGGTCTTTACAGTGTCCCCGTGCTGATTACTCTTTAATTACAGTAATGGAATAGACACTCTCTGGGTATGTCTGTATGTCAAAGTTTCCTATAGACATCCACATGTTTTTTTGCAGTCAAAGAGGTAGCCCTGAATTCACACAGAGGTCACTTAGGCTGCTCTCTTTCCTTCTTCTACCCTGTTCATTATTGCTATACATGGAAACAAAAGACTCCGAAATCTATGCCAGAGTTATGTGTCCCTAAGTGTGAAAGTACTTGATGTGACTGTGACATCCCACATTTTCCTGTGAGTCCTTTCAGTTGGGATGAAAAGCATTGGCTTGACTTGCAGTTAAGTCAGGCACCAGGATCTTATGTTTGGATGGAATAAAGAGGTGTGCACAATGTAAATAATACAATGCTTGCCATAAAGTTGCATATTTGATGTCAATGGCTTTTTTTGCTGCAAGGTGTAATGTTTAAGATCCAAAACCTTTGTTTAACTAGTGTATACACAAAACCATGAAACTGGAAATTTACAAAATCTTCACTTTGGCCATAGTTTTCAGATAAGATCTTTTTTAGAGAAAACTGACTTGATATTATATTTTGTACAGGGTTTGATGTTAGAACATATTTGAAAATAGAAAACGCAAAGACATCTCAGGATCCTGAAGGTAAAATAGTAGAAGATCATGATCTGAGGAAAGAAAAATAACCAAATATAAGAGAAGGAGGAAACAGGCGCTGAGATGGGGGAGACTCATGGAGAGCTGAGGAGGATGATAAAATAAGACATCTCATGGTACAAATAAGTCCCACAGAGAAACTGAAATTGTATTTCTGGATTTATTATGTAGGTTTGAGAGTGTGTTTCTGCATGTGTGTGTGTGTTACATGCATGCGTGTTCATGAACATATACCCCACCCGGATCTGTGTGGGTGGAGATGTCGAGAACAAGTAGTACAATAATAACAGACTTTCCTCCAGGCTAAAAATTCACCTCACTCTCTCCACGCCCTCCCTGTCTGATCTGGAGTGCAAAAAAAAGTGCAATATTTTTACATGACTCAATGAACAGGGACCCTTTGATACTTTAACTGTAGAGAGTTAAAAGCAGGAATCACTCTGTGTCTGCTGTGATTTTTTTTTTAATGGGATTAGATGAGATTTCTATTGAAATGCCAACATCCTGAGGACATAGTCTGAAATCAAAACGCATACAGACTGGGAAAAGGAAATTACTCTGAAAGTTTGATCATCCCCACTTGGTGCATTTTTTTGTTTCATTTCCAACCAGCCTCCAGCTATAATCCCCCTCATGGTTAAGAGTCCAAAAACAGATTTTATCGATTCAGTACATTTCCATAAAATGCTAAAGCCTTGTCTCTTGAGTTTTCTTGTACCGATGGTGTCTATCTTTAAGAAACGTGCAGTTGGAGAATCAGCGTAGGTCTGCTGATGAGTCAGAGCGTGTAGGCCTGCTCCCGGAGAAACAGAAAGGGGCGTCTATGTATAGAGCGTGCCTTCACAGGCGGCTAAAGACCCTGACAGCTTCAATACCCGGCTGATTACATAACTACATAGCTGTCACAGCTCCATAGAATATGTGTGCATTAATGAAGCACAAAGGGTTGTACTCCTCGTCACAGGGATTTGTTTTCATGCCTGCCTCATCACAAAACAATGAGTGCTGGAAGATGCTGTTCCTTCTACAACCCACGTACACACACGCACACTCACACAAAAACACACTGATCAGTCAAGGCAGCTTATCCAAAATACTATTCAACTGTGCTCATGCTGGCATGTGTAAGCGGTGTTGTTGGGGGAGGGGGTGATGAAAGGATGTTCATTTTCTGTGGATGTGTCGCTTCATCTACCCAGAATCACCTGCAATTACACACATGCCTTACTGTACATGGGTTTATGCACTGCGACACAACATTGCAGTACGTGAATGAGGGAGAAAATGTGTAAATATATATCTTTGTGCTAACATTTCCATCTCTGTCTTTGTACAGTGCTGTCACTCCGGGCTCCTTCGCCTTCGCTTTGTCTCCAGCACATCTCACAGTGTGTATTCCTGCAGGAAGAGTGAGTGTGTGGAAGCGAGGTGTCAGATTCTCAACAAATGTTCAAGCCACAGTTATCTGATGATAGTTCACCACATCCACAGCTACCTCAGAGCAAAACTGTTTTTGTGGAGTTAACTGTTGTGGCTGCTCGATTTGATTTGAGGCTTGATTTGAAAGTCCTGATCTGCTGGTAATTTTCTGTATGTGTGTGTGTTTGTGTGTGTGTGTGTGTGTGTGTGCCGCAGAATCCCATAGAGTGTGAACGAAGCAGTATTCTGCACTTGCATTAATGACTCAGCAGATTCAGGCCCACAAAATGTCCCTCAGGTGCTGAGAGCAGAGGGAGCTCTGGAAAAAGGACAAGTCCCCGTTCGACATTGCATTTATTGCATAACTGACTAACCTCCTGCTCCGTGTCATTTACGTGTATCTTGGGGGAATAAAACACCAGTGTGTAGATAGATGCTGTTTCTGTCCACACACAAGAAGCATTTGAGAAAAATACATCCAAAAATGTGTCTCACCTCATTTAACGTTTAACTTTTCGAATGCAACAACAAAAACAAGATTTGTTAAAAAAAATTTATAATTCTTTGTTGTCAACTGAAAGAAAAGACATTTTAACTAGCCTAACATTATCTTCACCAGCATGTAATGTTTTCTTAATTGGAGACAGACTGGTAATGTGGCATCAGCTGTACCTCACATGTACCCAGATGGCCCGTATGACTCCCTGCCAAGGCCTCGAGCTGCGTTCATAAAAGAGCTCATAAGCATTGTCACAATCATACTCATTAAAATTCCTCAAGTACATAATGATGCATTTACAAGGAGGATTATTGTATTTGACTGCAATGAAATGAATAATGAATGCTACAAAAGCAAAGAGCATTTTCTTTTTTTTTATTAAGCCACTTTGTTAGAGTACAATCACAAGTAAATTATTGGCCTTGAGCTCATTCTGAGTTAAGGGGAAAAATTAGTCTTCAAGCTTTTTCTGTTGCTGTTCATGCTTTCCTAAGTGAGTGATAAGAGCGATATACAGTAGTGTGATGTCCACCGTATTCCTGATGCTATGGCTCTGAAGGTGGTGGCCACAATCTGTAATCACTGACTGGTGAATGGCAGAGCTGTCAAGTAACAAAGCATTAATATTTCAAAACCCTACTTAAGTAAAAATTTTGGGTCTTGAAACTTCGTTGGAGTAATTATTCTTCAACTGACTTTTTACTTCTGCTCTGTACACTGTCATGCAATTATCTGTACTTTCTACTCACACAAAAGAGTTTCTTACTTGTTACATCCATGCGCCTGGCGTGAAGGTGTTTAATAAAGTTATCAAATTAATGGCTAGCATAGGTTGGTCCTTCGTGCTGTGTAAGACCCTAATGGTCAACACCAACTTTTCAGGGTCTTGAATGTGTGTGGTTGCTTGATGCTTGAATGTACATTTACATGCCAATAAAGTCCATTAATATATGCCTCTGAAGTTTGACTTTTTGTACCATTACAATACTGACCATCATATTTTCTGTACATTTTAGTAACATTAGTAACATAACATTTTAATATTATTGTCATTATGGCCTTTAACAAGTGATGTTTTCAGGGAGTGGGGAAGTGCACTTCAGGCCTCACCTCCCATAAGCTTTCACTCATGGTTCAAAATTCACATCAAACCACTTGGAAATGACTCCTGTAGGACTGTTTGTGTTGATCCGTCTCCTTTTTGGAGCTCTGCAGGTGACACAAGCAAGGCAAATGTCTCATCTTTCATCAGAGCTGAGAAAAAGCCGCTTAACAACCAAGAAAGTGGTTGAAAACAGTAGGTGCTGGTTGTTTTTAGTCATGTTAGCATCTTGTGTGATCATGCTGGCTGTGACACAGAGGCAGTGGTCTCTAGCAGGTGTTGTAATGGTTACTGTTTCAATGTTTCATGTCTTTCTTCAATTATATCTGTGTCTATTTTAAAATGCTTAACAAACAAGGGAAAAAAAATCACAGAGTTTGTATACTTGACAGTGGTCTTGGTGTAGCAGCTGTCTTTTACTTTATTCTTTTAAACGACTGCAATGTTATGCTTTATTTCTTATTATCTCAGATACCCTGAGCTATGTAAGTGCTTGAGGTGTTTCCAGAGCTTCTGACTGTGCACACAGAAAGCCTGGGGGAAATAGTCAGTAAAAGCAGCATGGTCGCTCCATTCTATCACTGCTCTGCAGCTGGCACACACACACACACACACACACACACACACACACACACACACACATACATACATACACTCACACATAAACCCGTGTAAATACACATAGACACACATAAGTACACATATACACTCACTTTTGCAAGCAAATGAATTCCTGCTCCCACTGATCACAGCCGTTCACTCTCATCTATCTTCGTTGCGGGGCTTGGGAGACAGCTGGTATTGCTGTACAAGGGTGAAAGATTAGTCTCACTATATTCTGTTCCCTGCATGAGGTCCCACATCAGCAAGTGGATAACTAGCCCCTGTTCCCATGTTCCCTCTCTCGTCAGCACAATCATGAAACCATTCCCTTAAGTGGGTTTTAATTCAAATGAATAGTGAACACTCATGTTGTCTCCTATGCACAGACAGACTTCCTCTTATTCAGAAATAGTTAGTTATTTCAGATGTAGAAAACACATATGTAGAAAAGTAGATGGAGAGACTGAGCTCTGCAGGTCGAAAGGCTGCTGCTCACAGATGTGTTGTTAGCTGCCCTGGGGGATGAGATACATGTATGCTTGTGTTTTCAGGCTCTGCGCAAATCATTACAGGATCTGTGGAACAAAGAGGAAGAGAGAAAGACAAGTCCTGTTTACAGGACCAGGCAGTGACCACAGTGTGGCCAAAAGCAGAGGAGGAAGTGAGAACTGTAAACTGAAACTCACTTTATTCTAAATTGATTTATAAGTTTTCACAGTTTACAGGCAAAGTCAAAAGAAAAAAGCTGAGGTCCTCATTTTTTTTCTGCACACCCAGGAAATGAAGATTTGTATAATCTACGGATAAAAAATGTTCCTGTGAGAATTTATGCCTTGATATCACAGACACTTTGTCATTGCATGTTTTGCGTTTCTTAACTCTGCACATAAGTTGTACAGTTAAACACGGATGGTTAAAAAAAAATAGCTGTATAATGTTAAACATAGGAAAGCTTTTTTTGTCTTTATGTGTTCTTTATATTGGTCCTTTTTTGTGTTATTGTTTTTGCTGTATCATAATCTTCTTTGTTTGCATGTTACCACATTGTCCTCTACTCTCTTCGCCAATAAAAAATAATCTCAATGATCAGTCATAAGATGAATCATTAAGAATAGCAAAGAAACAGCTAAAATTGTAAAAATGAAAATGAATCCAGTTGTAATCTTCTCCATTTGTTGCAGTGATGAATGCTAAATATGTTCTGCATCTGAGAGGTACGATAATGACTCTCTCATTACCTGCACCAACCCTTCAAATATGACATCACCTCACTAATCCCATTTTACAGACATGTGTTTCTGCTCCACCATTTTTCATCATCATACTGCTGTTTGTTGGGCTGATGTGTAGTCTTTTTAAACACACACTCATGTGCGTACGTGTCCATTATTGTAGGGACCCTCTCAGATTTTATGGCCATTAGAGCACTGCTGTAAATGACATCATCATCAGCGTAATGATAATTGCACTGAAAAAGCCCCAAAACAAACCAATGATAATAATGGATGGATATTTCTCCAACTCACTGTTTCATCTCCTCTCTTCCTTATACTCATATTTCATACTTTCTCTTGGGGTACCTTGAGAAATGCTCAATTAAAGTGAATACTGTCCCCATAAACTGTCTCAACTGCTCTACAAACATTACAGCTGCGCCGTTTTAACAACCTTACAAATCTTCCCTGCTGGTTTTCAAACATTCATAGGATCTAAAAGGGAAACTTTGCAGTTTCACACAAAAAGGTCAGTGCACTCAAAACAAGCACGATACATCAGCCTGATGATTAATTTCTTTTATTGTTTTCACAAAAACTTTGCTAACTCTCCCAGTGATGTCTCATCATTTAACGATACCATCATAGGTCATCTAAATCTGGGATATTTGTTAGAGGAAAAAGTTACATTACAAACTAAAGACATAGATAATGAGAGCCAGACAGAGAAAAGTTCTTGTTTTATGCTGTTCCAATGATGACAAAGTAAGACAAATCTCCTCTGTGTTTCGTTGCACAAATGTTTGAAATACTATTCTCCATCACAAACACATCCCTGTAATGGTTCAAACAACAACATTACCATTTTCTGTCACTGGAGTAATGTGTATTTCACGCTAAACTACTTTGACCGACTACCTTTAGTCAATTAGCTTTCAAAGCGAGATGCTCATACTGCTGCCTGCAGGGAACAAGTATCTTACAGCTTGTCATGTGAAAAAAAGGCGGCTTGGATCCACCTCATTTATCCTCCGTCAATGATGCTTCTGCTTTTAATTTTAGTTGTTTCAGCAGAACACAGAGCCTCTGTTTGGTGTGACATCTCTGAAGGAATTCCTGGGCTGCAAATAAAATAGCATTCCCATCTCAAGCCATAAAAATAACATTATGATAGCAAACAGCAGGAAGGCAGTGAATAGAAGAGTCAGTGTGACAGCTGACAAATGAACTCACATGCTAAAGCTGACGTGTACTTGTAAATAGCTCAAGTTATTACACGCTATATCTCAGAGCGTTTTATAAACAGTCTATCAGATTCTCTGACAGTGAAGCAATCAGCAGCAGAAGGCTCAAAGCGTGGCTGTCATGAGCAGGGAATAGACAAACCTTCAGACTGTTAAACTCAAAAGAAATCTGAGTGACCTGAGTCTGTACCATTTACTGTTGAAACCCATGACACCAACAAAATGGATCAAAATTACAAATATGGTACAACATCCTTAAGTATAAGCACAGGGTGAGCCATAAGCTAAGGAAAGAGTATAAAGTGTATATTCTTAATGTTTCAGATGTCCTAGAAGATATGTTTAAGGAAAGAGCAACAGTTGTACTGATGGCTGGGTGGGGAAGCAGTCGCACAGTTGCACTGCACTTTAACAGAAAAGATAGATCTGTGGCAAAACTTATCACCAACACTATTGACTTCAACTGTGTTAATGCAAGTTCATCAATAGTGGAAAACATGTATTAATATGTGTTTCTGAAACAATGTTAAAACGTTGCTTGTGGTTCACCTGTAAAGCAGCCAACATATGTCAGTGAGACTGCTTTGACTTGCATGTTACAGTGCGATATGATGCTTATTAGTTGAGAAAAAATGGTATTTAACAGGCCTAGAATGAAGTGAATTTTGTGCTCAGCTTCTCTCGATTGGCAAACATTTCTACATTGAAAGCATTGACCTCCGTGCTGTGACCTGCATACATTTAAATTCCAATTTGTAGCGCTCCGTGTAGTTCATGTGAGGGAACGGATGGGAAGTCGAAGGCCAAAGATAGGGCACTGGTGCTCATCTGGAAAGTTGTAGTTGTTTTGAATGTTGTTCCGGCAGGGAGGTGGTGTGGGGGTGAGGGCCACTCGGGAGGAAGAAGACGGGAATATGATCAAAATGTGGGCGTATGGAAGGACATCTGTGCAAGAGAAGCAAACAGAGATATTTGCAGACATGGGAAGGCTGAATATGAGAGTAAGAGGCGAGGGGAGACAGAGGAAGGCAAGAGAGCTCTTTATTCTTTCTCAGTGAGGCCCAAGAGGTCCTGTTACAGAGCAGGTCAATATTTTTCTGTAAGCTTTCATATGTGTCACAGTTTTCATTATATGAGAGGATACAAACTATAGATACAAGACATGGCTAGACATGCTACAGACACACACAAGGGAAGAAAATCCAATCATGGCAAATCGCCAGCTGTCCCGCTGAGAGTAACCATAGATGGATTCATTTTAGGGAGCATCATTTGTTTATTGTGTGTGTCTGCATGTGTGTGTGAGTGTGAGTCCTTCCTCTATGCAGGCTTTGTTACAGTGAGGTATTTTCTCCTCTTCCCATCGTGATATAAAAAGCCCACAGTGATCTCTACCAGACCTGGACAGAGAAACAGAAAAAAAACAAGAAAATGAAAGGTCTGTGTGATTTTTTTTTTTTATTCCATGCATGAGCTTGTAGGTTTCTCTCACTGATCACCTTTATATCTGAATGTGCAGGGGGGGTAAAAAAAAATAAAAAATAGAATAAATAAACATTAAAAAAAAAAAATCTCATCTGCAACATCACTCTCACCATGTAATTGTATGACATCCAAAAACTATAAAAACCCCAAACCAATCTGGTCTTTATTAACCTTTGAAACAGATATGACTATGTTCCTGAGAATTTTTTAAAACCAAAACTATCCAACAAAGCTGTAGAAAAGAAGGCGCAGGGCAGCTTCTCAGCTAGCAACAAGTGTAAGCCACATAATAGCACAAGCATGCTAGCACTTGTTTAAATCCCAAAAACAAAATAAAAAAATCTTGATATTGGATTATGGTTATGTTCAGATGTTACTGACAAATACTTTGGTAATTTATTATGCTAGCCAATACTAGTCAAATTCGAAAGGCAGCTATCACATACAAAGTTAGCATCAACATGCTATCAAGTACCGACAGATGCAAATGTGGGGAGCTAAGAGCCGTCTGTGTGTAGTGTTTTGATCTATGAATGAACAGCTATCAGGTGTCAGGAAGTTGCTTTCCTAAGAATATCACAAAGCAAAGAATTAACAGCTAGTGTTGCATTTAGAGGTTTGACAAGAAACAACAGCAGGTCAACTACAGCTACATGTCGCTATGGCTAATTATGATATGAATCATTATTTTTTCTGAATTTTCAAGTGAAATTACTAAATTTATATACAACACATTGTCAACAGCCACACTAACGTGGTTATGGGAAAAGATCTTGACAGCAAAGTGTTTTCTTGACATATGTGTCTCAGGGTTTTATTGATGCTTTAAGCAAATTTGAACTTTGAAATCACTTTAACCATTTACAAAGTTTTCACCAGTATAACCAAATTGTCCTGAAGCTTTTATCTTTCTTTAGGATGTTAATTGTTTCTAGATCAGGCCTCCTTCTCCACAGAGTAGCATACATAAGCTATGCAAATATTGTGTTGTCAAGGCAACCTTGCTAATGCCTGTGCTTAAACCCATCATTTTGGGTTAATGTAAGCAGTTGCTGCTCATTACACATTCAGACACCACTTAATGGACAATTTAAGAGCATTTTACTTTTCCATAATCAATTAAATGTTATTGCATTTGTTAAGAAGGTAGTCTGAAGAGACTGAAGGTTGTCAATACTCTCAACCTGAGTGAATGATTTTAGGGGAGAATGGAAAAAAAATCTTAAAATGCCAGAAACACGTAGGAGCATTTATCTCTTCCATTAGCTCCATTGATGAGGTTCGATGAGACTGAATACTGCGGTCCAGAGAGGCAGACATGCTGATGATGTCTGAATCCAGATTTACATCTAAATCCAGGCCAGTCCCAGACGTCTGGCTCTGGCAGTCCATCAGCAGAAAGTCCTCACTTGAAACAAACAGATGCTGCAGGCTGTGGTCCCATGGTTAACCGGAGGTCGCACTATCTTTTTCTACAGCGTCAGACTGGGACTGTGTGTTGTGCTGATGAGAATCAGATGTTACGCAGAATGATGGTCACACTCCTGACCTCTTTTTTGTGGTGTTGAATTTATGTGTGCGTGTGTGTGTGTGTGTGTTTGTGTGTGTGTGTGTGTGTGTGTGCATGTGTGTGCATGTGTGTGCTTTTGTGTGTGTGGCTGCCTCCATTAGACAGTATTAGATGTTGGACCTCTGCTCTGTCCCAGGGGTGACAGTAGATTGAGCAGGGAAGATTACCCAGAAGGCTGTGCAGTGTGGTGTGAGGTGCACACGGCCCAGTTTCTGATGCATGAGTGATCTATAAATTCACTTTGCGCCTTAGGGGGACAATTTTTAGAGTATTTATGCTCCTCTGGTTCATGAGCGCTTTCCAAAAATGGGCATCACATGCCAACATTTTATGAAAGTCAGGTTTTAGGATCATGATGTGACCTGCTGACCTGTCTCTGTACCTCTGCGTACCTTTGCTCTGGGTCTGTTTTCCTTTACTTGTGACCCAGCAATTTCAAATAAAGTAAATCTGAATGTTGTGTAAAACCACAATGAGTTTGACTACAGCTTTACCTATTTTTTTCATTTTACATGTTGTAGTGGAACAACATGAGTGACCTCCACCTCAACCTTTTGAGGATTATATTCAAACTGAACCACCAGACTGGCTTAAATTAATAGCCAAACCCTCCAGGATTTTCTGATATGACATGTACTTTTCATCCAATATTTTCAGCATTTAACCAAGATGTTTTTGATAGTTGGAGATGCATTCAAGTTGAAGTAAATTTCTGCTGTTTTGGAATCACTTTCAAAGATTAAAAAAAGATTAAAAAATGCAATTTTACGACTATGACTAGCACAGGGGCTATTAAGTTAGAGAAGGACTTCATCACATTGTCATATTGCCAGTAGTGTTTTTAATAGAAGAATGGCTGGACTATATTACTAAGTGTAATAATGCACACTCTGACTGATGGCCTCCACTTGAAAAGTGAAGAAGCGACAGAGAGCTAATGAGTGACCAGCAAAAAGGATTAAAAAAATGCCTGGTATGTTTAAAAGTAGGTCATTTTTTAAAAACTTTTTGTTTCCCCCAAGGATGCATACTTGCATCTATTGTTCTATCTGTCCATCGTTCCATCTGTTCATTTCCTTTGGAATCAACTCCATTTCTTCCTCCCTTATCTTTGCCTCTACCTCTCTTCAGGTCCATGCACCGCTCAGAAAATTCCTTTGGCAAAGCAAGGACCTTTTCCTTTCATCTCCTCCTCCTCTTTCTCCTCCAGGCATCTATTTGGTGCAGTTAATGGATAGTTGAGAAATGACTTCCGGCAGCAGGGGATGATAGAGGAGGGGGGCTGGTATGGGCTTCTCTTTTGTCTGTATAATACTATGGATAGCAGACAGGCCAAATCACATCATGGGCCTTTCAGAAAAGCTCAGGACGCATTTTCATACTGAGATTTGCTCTTCTGAATTTATTTCCTGGATATAAAAGCAATGAATCTTGGTTTCGGGAGCCAAGCAGTCTGAAACGATCACTCATCCAAAGAGGAAGAACTGGAGACTTCCTAATGTGACAGGAACCTTTAGAGAGACCTGGCCCACATACTTTGTTCTCACTGTCCTTCCACATTTCCCTCCAGCTCTTCCCAACGGGGCGATTTAGATTTTCTCCCTCTGACAGCCATCCTTCCTCTTCCTTCTCCTCCATCATTACCCCCACTCTGTCTGAAGTATTGTTGCAGGCTTGTTGCGTCCTCCAGCTCCCCCCAGCCGGGCCCCATTTGGATCTAATGGCAAGATAATGACTACACATCTCATCTTTAACTGCTGGCTGATCAGGGTTTCTGTAATCTTTCTCTGGGTCCTAATTGATTTGCTCAATACGAGGCCTAATAAGATCCAGGGGAATAGTCATTAAGTGTGTGTGAGGCTGGGAGTTGCTTTTCTTTTAACAAGGCTTCTTATGAAACAGAAAGCAGAGGCACAAACAATAGGAACATGCTGTGTCTCCATGAACCTGATGAAGGAGGTGTGGTTCATACTGTGAGGAAAGGTGGAATGGACCAGGAGAAAATCAGGTATAAGTACCAGGAGCTCCAGCTAATTTGGAAGGAAAGGTTTGCACCGAGCCTCCAAAGACCACAAAGAAGTCAAGAACTCATTCAGAAAGCTGACTGAGGCCTTAGGATGGGAATTTCTTTAAAAATTCGATATTGCAACATAACTACAGTTAGTATAAGCATAAACAATTTGCGTCTCATGTGTAACCTTTCTGCTGCTCTTTCTGTCCAAGATGTGAAATACAACCTTGCTAGAATAATGGAGAAGTTTGATTTACCTGTGGCAGCTCAAAGCACTCATATACAAAACACAAGAGATTAACTTTACACTATCTAGTTGATAGGCCTCGCTTGTCACTGTTAAACTTGATCTGAACATCTCTATTGACAAATCATGAAAAAAAAAAAAATCAGCTCTTTTTGTTACTTTACATCATTTTATAAAAAGTCTTAAAGCACATTTATTTAAAATCAATTATTCCTCTTTTTATTTTCTGTTAGTAGCTTTTATTCACTTTTCCTTTATTTTCTTTCCCTTTTTGAAATTTCTGTCACTTGAAAATTACAACAATTAAAAAGTTACATGCATGTATGCATTAAATCTTTGAATCCTATATTTCCACCGGGACACACATGCGATTAAGTAAGTTATAGAACAAAATCTTGAAACGAGGGTGGTAGTTTTCTCTGCGACGTCCCAAAGATGCGAGACTAAATGTTGAAGAAACACATGCAACTTCTCTGGTCCCAAGACCATTGAAGAGGGACAGGGGGAAAGTAGAAAACCGTGGGTCTTTTTCTTTGGCAATCCTGCTTTGATAGTAAAAGTAGAGCTGTCGTTCTGGATTCTTAAATAAACTAAATTAAAGAAACAACAACAATAAGATGTGCTTTTGGAGAAGGATAAAGTCTTGAAGTTATGCTTTTTTTGGTGTCGAGGATGTGATTACTATTTACAATTTTGAAACTGCTCCTTTTAAACTTATTAAAGGAAGCAAGAAAAAAATGATGTTCCTCAGTTAATACTAACAATAAAATGAAACTCATCCTAATAATCCTTATTTCAGAAAAAAAGAAGCATAATCCCCCAAATTCAAACCCTTCCAGGAATACGTCACTAATCCACTAAAGAGACTGCTTCATTAGCCCTGCACAGAAATGTCAGAGGTGGATTCTGCAAATAGAACTGAACTTAGCCCCCGATCATTTGGTGAAATGAAACCAGAAGCAGAGACTTATTGTGTGTGACTGTTTATTTTTTTCATCTTACCACACCATATTGTTTACAGATAAAATAAAGACTTAAAAAAAGATTTTAAAATACTTTGATTGCAAAAAATAATAATAATAAATAAATCCTTCAACACTTGACAGTGTTGTGACACAGCACCTTGTTTCATGAAAATACATCTTTTTTTATATAGCTGTAAGTCATTGGAGGGAAATAACTTGGGAAACACTATTTTTGTCTGCAGAGCTGCTGTAAAGCTGTGACATCTATGATGAGTTTAATACACAGAGCATTACTGTGAACTATGGTACAATGTATCCATATAAATCACGACCACCACAAAGAGATTGAATACTGTGGATCAAATGTAAGCTGGCTTTAAAATATGACTGCCCCCAAGCTGTTGCCATGTGCAATTTTAGTGAACAATGTTTTCATCCTAAAAATAGATTAAGGACGTCTGGCCTCTTTTGTCGCTCTCTCTTCATTCACTCGCTCAAAATGCGAATGGGCTTCACATCTGAAAGACTCAAATATGATCAGAAGCAGAAGCAAATTATACTTTTTCCCCCCATGCAAACATAACCAATATTTCAATTGTTCTGCTGACACACTACGTGATGGGGACCAAATCTGAAAATCTTCAGAGAGCCTGTTCACAGAGACAAGAGAGGAGGCAGAACTTGTTAGGAGAGAGATAGAAGAGAGCATGTGTAAGGACGAGGGAGATGGAATGACAGAACATGAGGAGATAAGGTGAATTATATTGAATAATTTGATCTCATATGAAGACTGTGAGCCTGAATGAGCCTATTTCCTGTCATTTGGTGGGGGAATTTAAAGAGTATCTGATGAATGTGGGACTGTGCAGCAGCAGGTTCCTTAGAGTAACACAATGTCAGCTTGTTAAATAGCTTTATAGTCTCCCTCCTCACTCATAACCACATACGTAGAAGATAAGACTTTTCCCATTATATCTGGATACCCGCACACAGAGAAACTGACAATGCTTTTGGAATTTCGTGCAACAGATGGAGTAATGGCCTTCTTATAGAACATAATAAAGAGCTTTTACATCCTGCTCAGGAATTGAAATGACTACGAAAGAGGCAGACGAGTGCTGGCTATGCATCTTGTGATTTCGAGCACCAATCTCCAATGACTGTGAATTAAGTGCAAAGAGTCTTTTTACAGAGAGAAAATGTGCATGTGCCTGCAGGGTTGGAAGTGGTGGGTGTGTAGAATTACACACAGAAGTAGACATTTGAGTATGTGATCATCTGCTCGCCCGCTGAGGGAGACAGTGGTGTGAAATAGAGACACACAGCACATGCCTCTAGCTCTTCTTAGTGCTGCTTTCACTCTGCTTCACCTTTGCTTTCCAGGCTTTGCTTTAGTAAACCACTCAGGCTTTCACGCACTGCAACTACAGCAGCAGACAGAAGCATAAGAAAATATCAGACGGCTGCTGGGGATAACCACCAGCTGTCTGCTTGGAGGAAAAGAAAGCCTGCTTTTCTGGCGTCTTTATTGTTGCACCAATTTCTGATCAGGGAGCAAATATTTGATCATGAGGCAAATATCTCATCATCTCAGTGGACAGCAATTAAATTTAGATCCACATGCCATATTTACATTCCCTGAAAGGCTTCTTTGTGTTGTAAATGTTTTGTTCAGTAGTCAAAATGACAAAAATGTAGTTAATTTGCTCATCAACATCTCTGCATGAGAATCTGGATAGTGCTGTTATACATATTCAATCTATTTATTTTTGTTCTACTCATTACCATCTCCTAATGTAAGTTCATATTACCTCAGTGTTTATACCAAGCTTGGATTTAGTAAAAGGAATCTACATATCTATCCATCGTCTTCCTCTGTGTGATGGATAATACAGGAGAGAGTGTGATACACATGCTGGCATCAGGCATCACAGCCTTTGAGCTAAAAACACCCTTGTTCTCGTCAGTAATCAACACATAAATCTTCACAGTGTGGTTGTTAAGATGGTAAAAATGACAGTGAATTAACAAATTTGTAGAGTGTCACACGTAGTCAGGAAGTTAACCTTTTCTTATTGTTCACATCTTTTGTGTAATTCTTATTTAGTATTTGACTGCTAGTTTTGTTAGATATTCTATCTAATTTCTGTTTGATTTGATATGTGTGACGTGGTCAGTATATTCCTGTATTGACTCCATGCACAGAATGGTGTATTTTTATTTCTGTTTACTTGAGTGATGAATAGATGATAGAGGGATTAATGTTAAGATGGCTTTATTTTATACAAGATGCACTCAAATCCTACTTGTGTGTCAGGACTTGTTTTAAATATGTTTTGAAGGTTTTTAGGTTCTTAAGCTATGATGCTCATGAGCACATCACCTGTTCATGTATAGCTCATATAACACACAGAAGGTTTTTCTTTATTTTGTATTTTTTCCACACAAGGTGAAGTACTAGTTTATTGTAGTTAGTTCACATTAGGTTGGAATACGGAGAACTGTACTGTTCAACTAAAACTGAAATACAAAGATATATGTATAAAAATAAAGACTGACAGAAACAAGGAAAGGAAACAATGAAGATCATTCCTCGCTTAGCATCATAGCTAAAGGACCTTTAAACCTTCAAAACACATTTAAAACATATCCTGACACACTTAAGGATGAGGTTGCTGCTTTTACAAGCCAATGTTCATAGTTTATTGTAACCTGAGGAAGGTATTGAAGGTATCTGGTTTAAAATAAGGCCATGTTGTCATATCCTTCGCTCATCTATTCATAATTGGAAGTGCATAACTGCATACTCAAGAAAACGGAAATGCACTGTGCATGGAATTGACTCTGCTATTAAAACATATAACTAATTTTATGGTAAAAAGGCAGGGTAATAAGTTAGGATGGTAAGCAACATACAATGAGTCGCATTTAAGACTCTCTCTATTAATAATCATTTCAAAAAGGCTTTCTGTCACATAATAGCAAAAATGTCAGCTGAAAATGGCTGTATGTGAGCCACAAGATGTAGTAAACACCACTTCTTTTAGGTGGGAATTCTGTGAGTATGTTGATATGTAACAAAGAGTGACTGTGGTTTGGTGTGTCAGCTACAGGAATGAAAACAGTGCACAGCTTTTGTCAGTTTACTGTGTAAACAGAAGAGAAACGGTCTTCTCCTCTGTTCTCAGGGAGGGAGGGGAGCCTGGTAGCTCCGGCAACAAAACACACACTCACACACCATCAGCACAGATACAGTAGCCACTGATCATAGAGTCATGATGGCGATCATCAGTTTCCACTTTCGGTTACGACCTGTGCCGTATGTAAAAGTGAATAGATGCCTCAGACTCAACTTAAAGGTGCTCTGCTCTGAAACCACTCTGAGTACGAGCTTGTGAATACAATCCTGTGTATCTTCAGTAAAAAAGCTTTCATACATTTTATTTCTATATCTATCAGCTGAGTAAATAATGTGCAAAACTGTTGAAAGCTGTTTTTTGGTTAAACTGGCTTACAATCACATGACAACAGCAATGTGTGAAGAACTGTCAAGAAACAGTGTTGCTGTCTCGATCATTCCATCATAACCCCAGTTGAATAAATGTCTTTGAACGCCCCTACATGCAGTCCTGCAGCATCACTTACATGCACTCGGGAAAGTTTCTAAAAGATGTACTGAGCTCTTAGCTGGAAATTTACCTGAGTCAAATGTTCACACATGCAGTCTAAAAGTGCAAAGTCTAACCCAAAGACTGCCCCTGTGGTTGTACCAGCTGTGTGAACTGAATAAGTGAATACTGATGAGTGTTTTACATTAAAGTCGATGGGTGAATGAATGACATGAGAGCACTTTGAGTGGACTGAAGACTAAACACAGTCCATTCTCGGTTCACACACTAGAGAGCAATAGGGTGAGGAGAGGAAGTGACAATTCATACGTGTAATCCACCAAACTGACCTCTGACCCAAACATTGGCTTTTCCCATCATCACATTGTTTACTCCCCAGACTCAATCAGCTGTCCCAGGACTGTGTCCCATGACAACCGTGGTGCCAGCCAATGGGCCGAGCTCTGCCGGTGTTCTGAGCAAACTGGGCCACTTTCAAATGTGTGCTTGGGCAAAACACACACACACACACACACACACACACACACACACACACACACACACACACACTCACACACACAGTGCAGGCCTGGGAGCCAACAGATTGTCCTGTAACACTAAGAAGCTGTCCAGCTTTTGTTTGCTCATTGGTCGCTAGCTTGAAGGTCAGACATGTCCTTTCTCATCGGGAAGGCTAGAAAAATGTGATGTTTCTTGGAAGTTAAAAAGTGAACACATTTTATCTTATACATTCAGTTATTTCACATTTATATTTTTAGATTTTAATTCTTTGCCTATCTAGAATATAAAAGCAACAACTTTGTGTTACATCTGTCGTCCTTCTTTAATTTTACTTTTCTTATTTAGCACTATCAAAATAAGAGGAACCTGTTCTGTCCCATATTTTAGCCCATTAACATGCTCTTATTTTAAAGATGCCTTCTGAGGCCTCCGAAGTGAAGAAGAGTGACCTTCCTCTTTTATTTTCTCACCCTCTCACACTCTGTGTCCATATCTGTCCCACCAATCCACCTCATTCTTCTTTTATTGGTGCCACTGATAGGCACAATTTAACAGGTGCAATGAAAAGATTTACTTGTTTTGAAAAATGAAAGGAGAAGGGATCCTCTTTTTAAACACTACTTGAGCTGTGGTCTAAAACTGATGAATAGACAATTTCAGTTTCATCATTGTTTTCAATAAATCGCTTCCCATATTTTATTTTTGTCTCACTCCCATTTCTTCTTTTTACATTTTAAAACACTACTTTGAAAGTTTTTAAGATTCAAAGTGTGAATAAGTGCAATTTTTCAGATGTATATGTAGGCATGCATATGGATTAGCCATAACTTGTAATTAAACTGTAAAATTACAATCTTATTCTCTTAACATCATGACCTCATTTATTCCAACTTTCATCACATTTACGTACAGCATTTTTTTTGTCAAAATAAACTTTACCATCAATTTCTTTTTCACTGCAGCTCTTACCCTCTCCATCCATTCAGAAATGTGTGTGAGAATTGCATTAAAATTGTATCTTTACTTCCTTCTCCAAAAACACTACATTTGCTCACATCTGGCCTCAGAAGGGTTTTCCTCTGAAACCCTCCTTTCATTTCATTTTCAGCTCAAGCAGAGTGAACATCTGTCTCAGCTCATTCTGGGTGGACAACTGTTAGACGCAAAGTGATGGTTGTATTTCACATATAACACATGCATCAGTTGCCGGAAGGCTGCAGAGAGACAGGTTGGTTGTTTAAGGTGTTGCACCTGTCAGCTCTAAAAGAAGTTGTTACCATGGTAACTCTGCCGGGTCTGTTAATTGACTGTCAAAGTGTGTGATGCTCCATAATGAGAAAACAAATGCATGCCATCGCCAATGGCTAGATAATCACATTGCACGGCTGCCTCTGGAGATGACAGTAAAAGCTATTTAATCAAAATGTTAATGGTATGAGCTGTATTGAAACTGCAGAGCCAGCGGACAATCACACACAGAGAGATGTGTCAGAAGTTTAAATGTGCAGAGGGTTCGAACAGTGAAAATGTGTGATGAGACGGTCTTAAGAAGTTGTGTATTCTTATTCAAAATGACAGTAACGTAACCTACCCACACATGGATACAAATGACGCATATCTCTGGTGTGAAATCTATGTGGGTTTGTTGGAAAGAAGCAGTGTGTGTAAATGTAAGTGTGTGTGTCTTTCACTGCCTGTTCTTGTTCTCAAATATTCCACTCTGCAGAATGAAGCCTTGAAACACACACTCATTGAAAACAGATGAGAGTCAGTGAGGCACCGATGCTTTATGACATTTAAGAGTTATGATTCTGCTCAACAGGCTCTGACTTCAGTCCTGGCCATGACAGAGAAGCAAATCACAGTCCTCAGTAAACAATGTATGGTGGATGAATAAAGACATCAGGACATGACATGATAATCATTCACTTAGTCTTGTTGTTAGGAAGCAGAGTGCTTTTTGTCATCACAAAAATATCAAATAAGAATTATTGATTGGACTTTTCCTATCATTGAAAAGCAAGAAAACTACAGATAATGCCTACAATTCATTTTAAGAAATGTTCTTTTTTTTCAAACAGAAGGGGAAAACATTACCTGAACAAAAAAGAAATGTTGGATTTTATTAGTTTATCTAGAAAAATATTGGGGATTTGGTTAGGAAGAGTCACTCTCAAAGTCTACATTGTGTGCACTTAAAAGTAATCTTTGTTAATTTTTAAAATGTGTTCGTATAATGTGCCCTTAAAATCATCAGTTTGTGCACTTAAGGGCTAAAGTGTTTTATAACCGTCCTACAAAACTATTTTCTGAGGTATAGATGCATTTTAAAGCTTCAGCAGATTCACTCACATGAGACATAAATGTGCATTAATGAATACACACAAAAAAGTGCATTCAAAATGTGTAGTAACTAGAGCCAAACTAATGCAGGTACTTTCAATTGTTCTAAAAAAAAAAATGCTGACTCAAAAATGCACACTGTTGAGACATTCATAAGCCAAACTCCCTTGGATTTAATAAAGAGGTGTTTTTTCTTGGGAAAAAAAATAGAAAATAGCACATCCTAAGTGTGCACTTTCTAGTTCCCTGAAACTCTTAAGTGTGCATTTTTAGATTTACTTTAAGGTCTAATAGCTCAAGATTAATAACATGTTTGCATGTTGAGGTGTGAATAAAAAAAAAAACTCTCTAAAAAATGACCTAATTGAAAATGCACCATTAATGCGCATGAGAAACTACACATTATGTGTGCTCTCTAAGGGATTAAGATGAAGAAGTGCACGTCAGAGTCTGGTATAATAAGTATACTTAAAAAGAGGCATTTTAAACTGATATGAAGTGTTGTGTGCCCTGAGTGCTCACGTTTAACTTCACTTTAAAGTACACTTATAAGATTTTTACATAAGTAAGTATATGAAGAGGTGTCCACTTTGATATGAGCTTTCTACAAGTTCTTTTGAAGGGTGTGCTTCAAAGCAAACATATTTCAAATGCTCCCCAAAACATGCACCTTCAAGGCCAAATTTTCCTTGAAACTGTGTGATAAGAGTTGTACACTTTAAAGTGTACAAAGAGGAGCAGAGATGGTTTTTCATTCCCAATTGCACCTTTCATTGCACATTTAAATGTTTCTAACCTTGGTCATATTGAACCCAATTCTTAAGATGATTCATTTAAACAACATTATTACTCAATTATCACGGCAACCCCAATGCTGCTAAAGAGCTTGTGCTGGAAAAGCTTTAATACCCAAACCCTCTCCATTCTGGTCCGAAGTCTTGTTTGACCTTTTGTGGTGTCCTCCCTGCTGCTTCACTAACATAAGGATCATCCTAGGAGTGAGGCCACTGGGGCATATTAATTTTCTTTTTTTTATGGTGGCGACAGTCTTTCATCTGGGTGAATACATTGAAGTGGATTGAAATTTACATCACAAACAACCACATTTGTAAATAAAACTTATTCTCAAGCAGTTATTTCCCTCCAGCCTTTAGCATCACAGTTACTGCAGCATCAAAGTGACTCAGACAGAGTAGCTTTGGAGTTAATTTCCTCTGTGCCACTGAAGTGACTGCCGCGTATCGAGAGCTACAGAAGACTTGATAACACTTGAGTAAGCAGTGAGGAAATAGTATATAATCTGCTCAGGTAGCACTGTGGCTTTGAAGTACAGACAGAAAGAGGAGGGGCAGTGGGCTGGGATCATAAAAACAAAGGGAAATGTGTTAATCGCTCAGAAACACACCCCAGTTCTCCATCAGACAAATACAGTCTGCTTCTGTTGTGTCTCTGCTCTCTCTGAAAGTCGGTGTTACCACATATCTGCTCGACTCCTTGTCACCTTTCCACTGGCATCCTCCTCCACTATCCTTTGCTCGTGTTGTTTTCTTTACTTCTATAAGTTCAATGTCTTGAATAAATTTGTATCTCAGATATTCTTCTCCAGAAGCATGCAGCAGTTTGAGGAGAATCTGGTTGTGCGTTGAGCAGACTTTGTGTCATGTTAACAAGGGCCCTCCTCAATTACTCTCCATCCAGACACTTGCTAAAATAGCCACAGAGCCCTTCTTCCTCCTCCTCCTCCTCCTTCATCCATCCACCTTTATTATTTAGCACCATGGGGATGTGTGTTGCCATGGATTCTGTTGCCATGGTCACAAACAACTACGCAGATGTACAGGAAGTGGAGAAGGACAGAGGAGAAAAGGAGCCAGGGAGGGTGAGGGTACGTGATCAGACTTAACCTCCTTGTGGATCTGCAGTTATATGTCAGGGGGTCAGGAGGAGCAGGGTTAAAATAGTAAGGTCGGCCGGGTTTGTTGAAATGGCAGGTGAAGATCAGTGCAAGTATCTGAGAGACACCAGCGGCATTAAGAGACATGTCTGGTATTTATGGTCCTTTGTAGGCATTTTTTGATCTGAAATAGCAGAGAGTAAAAACACTAAGATCCTTTACACAATGATGTCGGTTTTTAATGCAGTGTTGCCCGAGGGGTCAAAGGTCACAGGCATTCAATATTGGTTTTCAGCCGAGCAGCTTACGTGCAGAGATTTCTCCAGATTCTCTGAATCTTCTGATTATATTATGAACTGATGACAATGGAATCCCTCAATTCCTTGCAATTGAACGTTGAAACATTGTTCTTAAACTTTTGAACTACTTTTTGTTCACAAAGTGATGAGCCTGGCTCCATCTTTGCCTGTTCACCTGTTCACCTGAGGAATGTTCCAAACAGGTGTTCTTTCAGCATTCATCAATTCTTCCACTCTTTTGTTGCCCCTGTCCCAGCCTTTTTCAAAAGGTGTTGCAGGCATTAATTTCAAAATGAGCACATTTTTGCACAAAATCAATAAAGTTTATCAGTTTGAACATTAGATATCTTGTCTTAGGAGTGTATTAAATTGAATATACGTTTAAGAGGTTTTGCAAATCATTGTATTCTTTTTTTATTTACATTTTACACAACATCCCAACCTCATCTGAATTTGGGTTGTAATAAAAACTTCTTTCTGCTGCTTCAGTTAACTCGGCTGATTTGTACAGGGCCAGATAGGAGAGGAGTGTTTAAAGTGTTGATAGACACCAGTGTGACTAAAATGAAGAAATGTGCAGACACTAGGGGTAATAGTAATGGTATGGTGAGTAATAATTTACCTGTGTGGATGTTTCCTGTGATCCAAAAGAAAATTCTTTGACAGTAGTTTCCAATAGACATAATGAGAGACTCATTTACAAGGTTGTTTAATCAATGATAGGTCAATATGCTTTTACTGATTCTTGTAACAACTAGTCCACTAAACAGAGATCCCTGGACCAGTAAAGATCAGAAAACAAGACACCGCCTCAAAATACAAGTTTAAAATGATTCATGTATAAATTACATAAATTCATAAAACGTTACCTACAATATATCTTCAATGATTTCAAGGTACCCCACCCATCTGAAGAAGAAGATTCAAATAATATTGTCTCTAGCACCACCTTGTGTTTCAAAGACAGAAGTGGAGATTTGTAAGTGTGAGTGAGGGCAGCCAGCTCGTTCTCACACTGTTTCTCTTTATCTGTGGATCCTTCCTGCTACATTTTGTCCCTAAATAATTACAAGACAAAATATTCCAGAATATCCTACCCAGTTTCCCTCCCTGTCACACACATGAACAACTATTAGACCAAACTTTGGAGCAGTTAGTGACGTTTCACTGCTCAGCTCCCATTGGTGCAGTGATAATACACTGCCGCTTGTTTTTCCGGTTGTACTCTGTCTGCAGTTCAGAAACTTGGCAGTGAACACATCCTACGGAAGTTAGGGCAAATTTAGGTGGATGAGGAAAATGAATGATTGAGCAAGCAATGAGAAGTAAGAGCTGGAAGAATACAAATAAACAAAGTAGTTGACTTTGAACACCTGAATAGAACCAAATCTCAGATGCTTATCTTACTGCATTAATACAGATTATGAGGTTCATCGTGCCTGCTTGCACTTTGCATCCATGGCCACTGTCTATTTCTGTGGGTGCAGTTATGTGTGACTGTCTTTAGGAATGAGCCAGACTATATTACACCCTGGTCCCTCCCTCAGAAGCTGTGCTAAAGTAACAGCTGATGTCAGTGCTGCTTAAAGACACACACACACACACACACACACACACACACACACACACACACACACACATGCAAACACGAAGGCTACAACCTGTCTACCATTAGGCAGCAGCCTGAAGGACACAGCAGAAACAAGTCAAAGGGGAGGAGGACTTCTGTACCTTCCTCTTCTTGTGACACCTCAGCTCTTGGCACAGACTCCTCAGCACACTCACAGATCCACAACCCAAGGCTCAAATCCCAAATTTAAAGCAGGAAGAGGAGGGGAGGGTGGTTATCTAAGGCGCTTAGCACCCCCATGTGTGCCTAGTTGGACCATGGAGCTGCACTGTCTTCCTACTGAGACCCCCACCACAGCAAGCTCCTGCTCCACGGACCCTCTGTACGACAACTGCCCACCTTTTGCCCAGCGAGGGAGGGCCAGGGAAAGGGAAATGGAGAGCAGGGTTGTGTGCCCGGCTGTAATCAGACTCCCAGGCCCCAGAAGCCCTCAGCCTGGTCTGGCCCCAGCTGCGGCTGAGGTTCCCTTATTGGTCGAAGGGGGACGAAAGACTGGCGCCTGGCCAGATCACAGCTACTGCAGCTGGAGAGGAGGCCTGGGTAGAGCAGGCTGGGAAGCAGAGATGGGTCCAGAAGTAAACAGAGCAAGAGGAGGAGGAACTCAGGGAGGTAACTGGGGAGTTCAACCCAACCACAGTCCAAATCCATCCCAGAGCGAGGAGCACAGGAGTGCTCTTTCCGTGTACGATAACCTCCCTGAAGCTGTCACTCCAGACAGCATCCAAGAAGCATTCGAGGTAGAAATGAGTGTCACAGAGAAAATGCAGGAGCAGGTGTACCGAGCGTGGACCCCAGAACAGATCCAGGGACTGTTGGAGGATGACAAGAGCACTTGGTCATCCTGTGAGATCATTCTCGCGGACACTGGTCCAGGTAGTCTGGATCATAATCTCGACCAGGACAAGGAGCATGAACAGGAGCCGGAGCTGGACTCAGGATCCTGTGGATCTAAGCAGGAGGACCCTATGTCTCCTCAGCATTTTTCAGCATGTTCCCATCAGTTGTCCCAAGCGGAGAGTAGGGTTTTGTGGCCTTCAGACGAAGCCGTGCACCCAGAGCCCCCATCTTGGTTCCCCAGAGTACCCCCTCCTGTACCACTAGCTGACCCCTCAGCCAGTGCCCTCCGCAGCCTCCTCACCAGCCTCCAGCAGCAAATCGTGAGGCAGAGGGAGGAGTACGAGGAACGAATAACCGGGTAATGTAACATTTGTTTAGTGTTGTAGTTTTAACTTTTAATAATGCAGTGTGCATAACCATGTCATAGAGACGTAGGAACACTGTGTAACAGAAAAGATTTGTTCTACATTAATCAAGCCAGAGCTTTTTGCTTCAGCGTTAAGTTTTTCGGTTCACTGGTCTGTCTGTGAGAATTTTTTCACCCCTGGGTGTATTTCCAGAGAAGGGTCACAATGTTCCCGGCCTGGGGAGTGTGTATGTGTGTCCACTCAGCTGTGCTGCTCTAGTCACCCCATTGACCCCAAGCTTCACCCAGTATCCTGTTTAGATCTCGTGGACTTTTCAAATTCCTCAGCGATGAACTTTGTACAGAAAACTGAAAGAGGCATTATTTTTGTCATAGAGGTTGAGCCATTTCCATTTGAATCAACCACTTCTTTCTATTAACACTTCAACTTATCATATCTTCTCCATCTGTATATTTTTTTGCTTAAAAGGCCCAGATCCTAGTATTTCTAGTTGGTGATGAGTGGTGTAGTTTTGATGAAAAGAAGTCGCAGGCTGTCGCAGTGCATCTGACCTATACAAACAGCTCATGACACCGGAAAGAGAGCTAATTTAAGGGGCCATGCTGCTGACCTAGACACAACACATACCTTATTTACTACTGATATAGATAGAGCAAGTCACTGTTTAAGGTCACTGGAGCTCTTGGTGATAGGAGAATAAAATTAGGAGCCTTTCAGCCTGCGATAAAGTGTAAAAGTAGTTTGATATTCAATTTCAGCTTTACCATAACAATTCTGGTTACTTTTTAAGCTATACCAGGGAACAACTGTCACCCAAGCTGAGGCAACATGTAACTGTTTCACAACAAAGACATTACTAACCACCTCTCTTATTGGTTAAATCCATTTTTCAAACATTTTTCCACCCCAGACATTTTATATTTATCTCCTCCCATCTTGTGTCTCCCCCATCAGCCTGGAGCAAAGAAACGAAGAGCTGCAGGTGGAGGTGGTGCGGTTGAAAACCAACCTGGCACAGCAGCGACACTGGTACCACGTGGTCCAAGCCAAGATTGTGGAGTCTGAAAGAGCGAGGGCTGCTGCAGAGTTACACAATGCAACTCTGCAGAAGGAGATGGAGCAGTTCTTTGACACCTTTGGAGAGCTCAACAACGAGGCAAAAAAGACTGAGTTCATCGTCAAAAGCTTCTAACACAGGCTGTCTTTTGTGTTTACTAATGCATATTTACTTTCCTAATAGGAAAAAGCTTTGCCACTGAGCACATAGAACATATTCACATCAATGAAAGAAAATGTATCACTGATGTCCACTTTATTAGTTTCTTTAGGGCACGAGATGTTGGCCAAGTGATTATCTTGTGGTCATTGCAATCACACAGGACATCCCTGAAAATAAAAGGAGATTCAAACTGAACTAACATGTGACATTGACAGTGAATATATCGAAGCATCTTTTAGCACGGTAAACACACAAGAGAACTTGAGCACAACAATGCTCAGTCCTTGTCAGATAAGATTTATGGGAGCGGATTGGTAACTCCTCTGGTCGTTTAAGGCATGACTGAAAGAATAAGGTCATGGTTTGTAAAAGGAAAACATGGTTTACAACATAGTGCTTCAAGTCCTCAGTGACTTGCTTGTGTCATATTTCTCTTTGTCCCTCACACTGTAACAATCAGTTCTGCTTAAAGCAGCTCCACAGTCCATAACCAAGGTCCATCTTTCAGGTTTCCATCTTGAGTTCGAGGGTCTAATTTTTCTCAGTTCTTTTCTCAGTCTCAGCCTCATTTTAAATCACAACATACCCACTTATTCCCCAAGAGGCCATCTTCCTCCACACAAGTCGCCTTTGCAATTAGGCCACTGCTGTCCTCAAGGATGATCCAAACAAAGAAAAGGGCGCTGCATGATACATTTTGATAACACATGCACACACATATATGAGGTTTACAAGGCAAAAACAAAATCAAGACAAACAAAAATGTCTGCACCAAACAGGCTTTCAGAAACAAGAAGGTCAAGGTACTGTAGTGAAAGAACTGACTTGAACACTTTTTTTCTTTTTAAGAAGAACTAAAGATACTGACTGACATTTTTAATGCCTTCATGCAAGATAAACACATGTCATTGTGTTTTACTGCCTTTACATTTATTCTATGTGACATCTGATTCATGAATTCATTATGAACGGAATGATTTAAAAAAAGAGCAGCCAATGCTCTGATATGTTACTGAAATGCTTTGAGAAGAGGCTTTTTCAACCTTCGTGTGATTCTGTACAATATTTTGCAAGAACACAAAATAAATAGAACGTAGTATTTTGCAGCTCCCAAATTGACACAACTATGATCTTCTTTTGTTGTACATTGTTAGTAAGTACTGTGAGTCAGATGGGGTGACTGAAATGTGGTACTTCTGGTATGCAGAGTTAATCCATTTTCTTTAAAAAAACACACATCTTATCTATGATCTATTGAGCAACCGTGAGTTCCAGATCGTCTTCTTTACATACAGTACATTACATCAGGAAATAAAGCCGTAACACAGCAACCTCAGCTCCCCCTGGCTGTCAAAATCCTCATAACTTCAGCTAATGAATTCAAAAACACTGTGCAGAAAGCACAAGAGTGGAGATCTGCAATACTGCAAGCTAGTGAAGGATCGATCAAACTTTGGTTGAGTGTTTGATGATCACATGGACACCAGATGGTGTGACTGACTTATGATAAGATTTTGTTCTTATCGGCGTAACATGCATGAGAACAGCAGGCAGCTTTGGTTTATATTTAAGTGTGTGTCTGCTCTAGTTTAATTACAACAACCTCTGGTCTCAGTTTAATATTGCTAAAAAAATAAAACTATGAACATACAGACAAAGGGAACACATAACCTGAAAATCAATTTGAATGCATTCATCCTTATATGTACTTGATCAGTTAAACAACATCCATATGAAGAAGAATTATCTCGGATCTTACAGACAGATTAAATTGATTCAACAACATGGCATTGATAAAAAGAAGTGCAGAGTCAGTTAGAGAATCAGTAAGATTCACACTGAAAGAAAATAGAAAAATAGACCCATTTCAAAAGGTTAAAGAGAAATGAAAGAGAAAATAAAAAAGGAGAAAGTGATAAAAAGGGCAATCATTTGACGTTACTGGGATGAGGCAGCAAATAGAATGGTGATTGTTTTCTGATATTTGGACATTGTAAATATGAGGGAGAAATTGATGTAGGCAGACATATGTGGAGGACTGTGATCACTGACTCTCATCCAGTGGTCCAGTCAGTGTGTCGATGCTGCTGCTGTCTGTGTCCGAGGCCAAGGTTTGCTCCGTGGACATGGACGAGATGTCATTAGCTGAAGAGGACTGCGAAGCTGAAGCTGACACCACATCTAAAACATGACACAGACAATGGGAGAAACAATAGTCCATGTGGCTTAAGAAAGTACAATAAAGGAAATGTTTAAGGATGGTGCATCTGTGTACCTGAGCAATCTTCTTTCATCAATCCATTTTTGTTCCTCTCCTCCCAGTCAATCACCTCTTCATAAATCAGCTCTGTAGGAAAAATTCATCAGACAAACCAAAGCTAAAAAAAGTGTCTAAAACGGCTGTTAATTACTATCTGTGAGTGCTCCTAGATAAGGTTCTTTTTTTTTGGTTCTGTGGTTTATAATGAGATGAGTAATATATTTCGAGAGAATCCTCGTAGCCCTGCAGGATTAAAGCAATGTGAAAATGCAATAGTCATTGGGTTAGGTACAGTTAATAAGACTGACACAGGTTAGCTGCACCGCTGATACTTTTCCCTAGAGGGCAGTGCATCCTACCTTTCCATTGCTCAATAGTGTGCTCTCTCTCTTCCAGCTGCTTGTCTGAAATCTGTGGAGGAGGCTGTAAAAAAAACGAAAAGGAAATCTTTCAGCAAAGAATCACACAGCAGTTGTAAATGTAAAGTGCACAATGAAGTGTGTTGCGTTCTCACCGCGTCCGCCTCTGCAGGGTCGTACCACACGTGAATGTAAGGGTGATTGAGAGCTTCTTCTACAGAGATCCTGCACTCAGGATCAATGACCAGCATCTTGGATAGCAGGTCCCGTGCTTGACTTGCTGTCATGGCCACAGAGAAGTGTTATTATTGGGGGAAAGTGCATGGTGTCACTTTGTCAAAGTGCTCCTTCTAAATAATTACTTCTCTTTCTGTGTTAGGTTACGCTGTAGAACTGAGAGGTTTGCTCTATGATTTCTGCACAAGTTATAAAGGTTTTTCATCTTCTTTATCCAACAACATTGTGTGGTCAAAATTGTTTCACTTTTACAAGTCTTGATAAAAAGTTATACATCACATATGTTCTCTGAAATCTTGAAAATTCTCAAAGTACTGTTTCTATCAAAATGAGGCTAACTCAATTTAAAGTTTAACAAGCGTTTCAGTGTAAACAATTCCTACTTTTTAGTTTGTCATGTTCTGAATCAGAAGGGAAGGCCCAGTCTGGAAATAGCTCGGCGAAGCTGACGCCTGGATACTGCGGCTTGTTCATCACATAGTTCCTCACGGTCTCCATCAGTCGATTCATGAACTCCAGACTGGGCGTGCCCAGAACCTCAATAACCTTATTCCACTGGTCAATGTCTGGATGACAGTGCTGTTAAGGAAAACTCTGCTGTGTTATCAGCATGAACCAATGAGAGGATATTGGATAAGCTTAAATCTGATCTACTCCACCTAAAATCATACAATGCTCAGTTCAATGATGAAAGCAACGATTATCAACCACAATACCACTTAACTTGATCTCAAGTGGTTAATAATATTGGCACGCTAACCCAGTGATAATGTTAGCATGCTAATTTAAGGCAGGAATGGTCTGTAGACAGGATTGTCTCAAAGAATAAACCTGGGGGAGGGTACAGAAGAAATGCTGCAGCTTTCAAAGAAAATTCTTTGGTCTGATGAATCAACAATTGAAGTCTTTGTTGTGAATAGCAGGAGTCATGTTTGGAGGAAACCAGACACTGCTCATCACCTGGCCAATACCATCCTTACAGTGAGGCATGGTGGCAGCATCATGCTGTGGGGATGTTTTCCAGTAGCAGGAACTGGGAAACTAGTCAGGATTAAGGGTTAGATGAATGAGTAATGTTCAGTGACATCCTGGATGAAAACCTGCTCCAGAGAACTTTTGACCTCAGACTGAGGCAACGGTTCAACTTTCTGCAACACAACCATCCCAAGCCAAGATATCAAAGGCTGGTGGCCTCAAAACAGCTCTGTGAATGTCCTTGAGTAGCCCAGCAAGAGCCAAGACTTGAATCTGATCAAACATCTCTGAGGAGATCTGGAAATGGCTCCAGTACTCCCCATCAAGCCTGATGGAGCTACAGAGGTGCTGCAAAGATGACTGGGCAAAACTGCAACCATATTCAAAAAGACAAATTATTGAGCAAAGGCTGTGAATACTTGTGTACATGTTTTCAATTTTTAGTAAATTGCAAAAAAGCCCCCCAGCACTTTTCATGTTTTCATTATAAGGTGCTGTGTGTAGAATTTTGAGGGGAAAAATGAATTAATTCTATTTTGAAATGAGGCTGTGCCACAAAAAAATAGGAAAAAGTGAAGCACTGTAAATACTTTCAGGATGCAGTGTTAATAATCATGTTGTATAGCTAATTAAGACATGACAAGAAAACTGTTGAGAGGGACGAACTTATTTTTGCTAAACTGAAGTTTGATGGAAGGAGAAAGACAAAAAGTGGACCAACAAAAGACACTGGGAGTGAGAGTGAGAGCGATGAAGGATACGATCTGTGCCCTGGAAGATGACGCTGCCTTTTACCATCTCTCCCATGATACACCCCACTGACCAGATGTCCACTGGGAACAAAGCACACACAGGCAAACACACACAGAAAGGGGAAAATTATTTTAAAAGGACTGATACATCAATTACTTAATAGAGTGCACACCAAAAAAAGAGTAAAATGACTCATAAACACTGACTGCACAGATGAGGAGCATGCAGAACGCTTTGACAAACACTGAAATGCAAAACATCAGCTCTGGTTATTTTGGTCCGTCCACTGGCTGAGGCCTGCTGCTTTCATCATAGTCATCTTCAGCCTGGCTTTCTTTTCACTCTTTGGCTTGAGGAGCAGACGCAGCCTTCCAGGGCCTTTCTCCTTGCTTCTGCTTATCAGTTTACACAGCTGTTGCTCTCTCCCTCACTTTCTCTGAGTGTGCTCAGCAGAGTGGGATGTGGTTTCTCTCTCTCTCCCCCTGAGCCGGGCCTGTGGCAGACAGCCATTAACTCCTCTCCTCCCTCTATTTCAGTTTCACTGAAGCTGAAACAGCTCTGATAAGATTTCCAAATCAGACAGGCTGCTGTGAGCTGAAGCTGCACGCACGATGCATAAATCATAGATTCAAATTTTGATCAAGTAACACTGTTCGCAGTGGCAGCACTGACACGGTAGTTAGGCCATTGAATGGGCAAAAAGACTTTTCTATTTGGTTGGCCAACATTAAAATGCTCTGCCTTTTTTCAGCCTGTAATCCAATCTTGAGTGGTGCTTTAGCTTGGGGAAGCTAGTCCAGAGAAGATACCACTTTTGAAAACAAATTATGATATGAGGTGGAACAAACTGACAGTTTGATAGATATCTTTGTAGGGTTTCTCCCTGCCTTCCAAATTTTGATTCTCATTCTCAGTTGTTCAAACAGATTAAACAACTCTTTTCTTTTCTTCTGTGACTTGCTGACTGAAAACATTCCTGGAAAATAAAAACAACCACATCCACTGAAGGTCTCCTGGCTCCACTTTAGAAAAAAAACATCTGATAAGAGAAAACCAGTGAAGGATACAGTCCTTTCCGGGAAAGAGGACTTTGTGAGAGATCATTTCAGCCATTATGCAGCCAACTGACCACAGGTCCACTGCAGCAGAGTAGTGGTATGTTTAGGACATTTGGTGAAGTCATAAATGATAAATAAACATAGACACGGCTGTGTGCGCCATTAAAAAACTTTAAAGCAGTAGTGTCTGTTAGCTGAGAAACTGGATGCTACATTGTTGTGCTTTCCTGATAATCGCAGACACACATCCAGCAGGTAAAAGTGATAAAAATAACAACGATGATCAAGAGGGGTTTCATATGGCTCCAGTACATGGAATGCTGGGATCCAAAACAACCAGCTCGAGTCTGACTGATGGTGGATCAAAGAGATGTGACTGTGTCCTTGAGTTACGTTAGTATTATTTTTAACAGCCTGCACCATCTGTTCAGCTCTGATGTGCTTCCTTGCTCACTTGAAGTCAGCTGTGGATTGTAAATAATAGTCTGCCAAACAAGCTACATCATGACGCCACTTTTGGTTATGAATTACATCATTTTTCCTCTGCACTGAATTTTCAAATACCGGTATCTCTCTGCATACCAGCTGACATGATAATGTTATATTAAAATCAATGTGTCATGTGCAAATATAAACTTAACATGAAGACATGTTCCTCAACAGGGAACCACGATTAATGTTTTATTTGACAGTGCATTTGGGAATGTTGTTTCATCACATAAGTGAATGTTTGACTCAACATGAGGATGAAAAGTTACATTTTCCTGCTCTCATATTCATAAATTTCTGTTTGAAATTTAGACACAAAGTAGCGTAAGATTGCTACTCCATCTAAAATCAAAGTCAAAAATCATCAAAGCATCTTTTTTATGCCAAATTAAGTTCAAGTTCTTCCAGTGGGAGGAAGACATTAATCTATACTTCCAAGCCTATTCAAACATCTTAAAGACATATGATCTTGAAACTCATGCTGAAAGACGGATGCTTGGGTGTCCTTACCATTCTCTTTGTACTTCATTCCCAGTATGACCTCTGGGGCTCGATAGTATCGGGTCACCACGTAGGGGGTCATCATAAAGTTGGTGCAGGCTGTCCTGGCTAGGCCAAAATCCAAGATCTTTAGGGTGCAGTCGGACTTTACTACAATATTACTAGGCTTCAGGTCCTGTGGGGAGAACAAATCTTTGATACCCTAAAAATGTACAACAAAATTAACACAAAACACTTACCCTAAGGGCATCATAGGTGGATAGGAAACGTCCTGCATTTTAGTTAAATCAAAAAAAGTTGTGATCAGAGCCAAAAGGGTGAAGGAACAAACTTTCTAATGAAGTAAACATTAGAAATTCAGGAAGAAAGTAATAATTCACTTGTTAAATCCTAGGCCACCACAAAAAAAGAATTTATGCTACAAAAGTTTAGAAAGTTTAATGCTCCATAAAATGCCCCATCAGCGAGTGAACTGCAGCCAAATACAGTGACAGACTTTGCTTTTACACTTCACCTGACCACAGTGAAGTCAGCTGGGTGACCAGCACACTGTGACATCGTTCTTGGGTGTGATAATGGGAGCAAACAGGTTCACGACTACTCATTGCTTGAAATTTCTAGCTCACGAAGGGAGTGAATTGCTACTAATCAGCCTGACACTGAATCACGGCTAAAAATGTTTTAGTGGTATTTACAAACACGATCGGTCAGCTTATCAGCTCTCACAGCACGTTTTGCTTTTCATGTTACCCTGTGAATGATGCCTGCAGAGTGCAGATGCCTGATGCCGCAGAGGATCTGGTACAGCAGATAAGACATCCTTTCATGATCCAGGTCCATATGGATCACCTGGCATAGGCTGGCATCCATTAACTCCATCACCAGATACCTACAAGACATGAAAGGAATGAAAAGATGCAGAAGGACGAAATGAGAGTGCAGTGATGGATAAAAGAGAAACAGGAAACTATACAGCCAGTTAAATTTAAGGTTAAAAAGGTCATAAAAATAACACAAAAAGCAGCTATGGCAGAGTAACATTTAAAATCAGGGCAGTGCGGTGCAGTAGAGGAGATTGACTGGTAAATGATGGATGGTGGTAGATGTTTGAAAACAAAGAGAAGTAAAATGCATCAGCTAAAATCCCTGAATCGAGTAGATTGTTGGAGCCAAAACCCACTCCACTGCCACTCACAGATCCTGGAATTCCTCCAGGGACTTCTGAGGCGTGAACACATTGATCAGACGGATGATCTGCAGGCAGAGAGACAGGCCATTAGTCCACTCTGTTACTCTCCCATCTACATTCACTTCCCTGTGGAGAGTTGGCCAGCTGAGGACAGAGCTCGGTAGATTTGTCATGATTCACTCACTTTGGGCAGTAAATTACACTAACACTAGCAAACTGACCCCTTTCTCTTTCTTACTTTCAAACACTCTTTTACTTAATTATATAACTTAAAAGAAAAAGTTTTCATCAAAAGTTATGTTGATCTATACCTAAATCGTATTTGTTTCTGTACTCTGTACACCTCATAGTATCTGTGTATGGGTCAACTAAGAGGGTATGAAGAACTGTTGCAGAAGTCAAAACTGATTAATTGTGCAACTTTAGGATTTTTAGTCTCACAGAAGCAGCGTAAACTCAGTGAAATACTTTTGCCATTAACAGATCCATGGATTTACTCCTAGATAGCTTACAATGGAAAAGAAAGTATAATTGAACATTTTGGCCCCTGAGTCTTGTGATGAATGGGAGAGTATTATCAAATTCATCGACACATTTTGAGTATTTTCTTACATTTTTGTGGTTGACACATTTGAGCAGCACCAGCTCCCTGTAGGCACGCTTAGCATGGGTCTGGTTCTGGAAGGGCCGACATAGCTTTTTCACTGCCACTGGTATGCCAAGGACTGTATCTAGAGCAGAGCTGGTTAAATATCACACAGAGGGGAGAAGAGGGACAGGTTATCCAGATCAAAGAATATTTCTGTTACTGGACATCAACTTGAAAAAAAAAAGGCAGATTTCTCATGACGGACTGACACATTAGAGGCAAACGTAAACTTCAATCCGGTAAGAACCAAGCTTTGAATACAACATGCTTGAAGAAAGTTTGTCTCTTACCAGACAATGCCCTGGGCCCCGGAGCCGATAGCACGCAGCTGCTGGTAGCGCTTCAGGACAGTGAAGGTGGAGTCTCCCACCTGAACACTGTAAAACTGGCCCTCTGCCTCACTCATCCTGCTGAACAGTCAGGACCACCAGCACTGTCTGCAAAGAGAACAGAAGGTTAATACCTGTTCTAGGGCTGCAACTAAACATTGATACAATCGATAAAAATTGATGAATAAGAGCATCAATATCGTTTTTTTTTAATATTCTAATTACCGAGTAATTATTGTACCACTTCATCTTCATCTGTCTTCTTTTATTGTATAACTACTTGACTGGAGTTTAGATTGTATAACCCACTAGGCCGTATACGTCATTTGTAAACAGATGAGTGTGGCAGAAGAGAAGCAGAGATGGTGGGTGAGGACAGACAAACATAAAATAAAGTTATGGATAGAGAAAGCTGTTTGTCTGAACATTTCCAAAGTTTGGGGGAATTTCACGCTGAGTAAAAAGCACAATGTGCTAATTGCAAAACCGACCTGACATACAGTACAACTTCAATGATACAGCACCAGCAGAATTTGTTATTATCACACGCTTACTTTAAACAGTGTTGTCATGATACCGCACATGTACAGGAATGTGGACCCTTATTTTGTTCAATTGAATGATTGAAGTGACCAACAGTGAATGGCAGATCCTAATATAGATCCTTCTGTGAGTGCCTGGCATCACTTCCTTCATTTTCAGCCCAGTTTACTGCCAACCAGTAGCTCCCTGCCCAGTTTGTTCATCAGAGGTAGCAGTCGAGGCTGTAAATGTTTGGGGGTTGGGTGGGGGCTAATACAGAGGCAGATGGAGTTCCTAAGGCTGTCACTGCCATCTCTGAACTCATGCTGACACACTCATGCTCACGAAACACATCATACATCACAAACACGCTGCTGAAAGCAAGCACTGGGCCAAGTCATGTTTATTGAAGTTTGATCTGCATCCAGTTTCACATCAAGTGTGTGTACAGGGATCAACACGATCATATGCTAGCTGATACTTGGATGCACGAACATGATGTATTTGTGTGTGATAGAGGGAAATATCTGTTATCATGGATTCCTCAGGCAGGAAGTGGAGGAGTATTTTTCTTGGCTGGGGTCTGTGTTTGTGTGTGTGTGTGTGTGTGTGTGTGTGTGTGTGTGTGTATGTGCGTAGGCGAGGACACAATTATGTAGCTATGCAACGGTAAGCAGTCACGGCTGTTTGTCATTTCTTCAGAAAACAGCTACAGGTAAAATGGAGTCTGATATTATTTCAGCCTGATCTGTTTGACAGGCAACAAGCATGCCAGCACTCTTCAGAGTCATGGTCAGAGAGTGCTGGGGAGAAAAATCACAGAAAGGAGGGGAGGTATGATCAAACAGACAAAAAAATCACAGCAAGCTGCAAGAATTGTGACAATACTGTGCCTCAGCCTTGACAGCGCCATAAAATACGAGCAAGCATTGGTCTTCACCAGTAAGTCAAGGACCAGCTGCCAGCTGACCGACAAGACTGTTAGCGCCTGCAGTTTGAAATGATGAGCCCAAAGAAATAATCACTGTCACAGTATGTGACCTAATATCCACAGATATGGTTCATCTTCTTTGATACAGCTGTGATTCCCTTCATTAGTTGCATCTTGTTGTGGTATTTTCTGCAGCACTTAGGGACAACCTCAGACATCTGTGTTATCTAATCCACTCCTTGTTTAGTTTTTGTTCCATTTGCCATTTTTTGATTGTTCCAAATTGTGTTTTCTGTCACAAGCAGCAGTTTTTTAATCTCCCTTGAGTACACTCTTTTCTCTGTGTATCCCTAGATGCACAAACACTGCTCTTCAGACGTACGAGGTGTTGGTCTGCCACCGCACTATTGCTTAGAAGAACAAATCTTTCTCATCCCTGTCTTCTCTTCTCTTTTTCCTCCCTTGCTTTTTCTCCTCCTCCTCACACATTTCCAGCTGGCTCTCTCACAACACCAAAAGGGACGGCTTCAACGACCTTTTACTTCCTCCTTGCTTCACTCACTCTTTCCATTTTACCCGGCTTTGTCTTCCTTTTGTCACCACTTCACAGCCCTCTGACCTTTTCTGCTCTACTCCATCATCCCTGTGGCCTCCACAGAGACATCTCCTTTCATCAGTGTCATCTTTGGAGAAATATTGTGATTCTAAATAAAAGCCGGCTTGACTCAAGTAATTAAACACCTGTTTGAAATTCGAGTGCAACAAATACTTGTGATGTGCCCATGGCTGTTCCCATATGAGGGTCTTGTCCATCCTGAACGGATTCGATATCCCATAACCACTTGCCAATCATACATTTTCTCTAACATAAAACACCCTAACATACCATACCATACCATACTATGCGATCCAATAAAACACAACGACACATTTTATGCGATACCATACCACAGGGCATTAACCTGACCACGGCTGCAATGTCAGGAACCGCATTCTGGTGTTTTTAGCCAGCTACAGGTTCTCTCTCAGCCCTAGGAAAACTTCTGGCATCAGCCTAAGTCTCAGGCATCACACCAGTGTGTGACACATAAGGATGTTTTCTCCACTTATCCTCAGGTCAGACTCTGCAGACCATAAAGCCCCCCCCCCCCCCCCTCGCACTTGCAGGTATGTGAAACTCTCTGAGCAGACTTGCTCCATCTTTGCTCTTGTGTTTGTATCTTTTTTTTTTTTTTTTTTTGGCTTTGAGCACCCCTCTTTGCCTCTTCTCATCACTACCTGACATTCCACCCCTCTGGCTTTGGCTGTTCCCCTATTCATATCATTACTGAGTATTAGTGATTGTCGGGATACAAGAAACTGACGGATAGGTAAATACAATTACAAAGGAGCAGCTAGGGATATCCCAGGTAGGTACTGGTATGTTTGTTTCTCAATCTATAACATACTTGTTTAACATGCAGAGGAAAAAAAAATAACAAAGCCTAAGATAACCCTGATGGGGTTAAAAAAGTTTCAAACAAAATTAAAAAATCTCACAGGCACCACCAGATGCCGTCACTAGCTCATGAGAATCTACATGAAATTCAAAAAGCACCACTGAAAATAAACGTCACTAAAGAAAATGTAGTCCTTTGATGGGCTTTCATTTAAACAGGAAAAGAAACACAAGCTTAGCCACTTAATCCACCATGTTTAGTGCAGATGTGATCATAGCATGAGTCACAGCAGAACAATCACATGGGCCGATCCTCAGTAACAAAGATAAATAAATAACTGAACTGCTTTCATACTGTAATCCTGGTCAGAAAACAGTTCTTTCTGCCTGTTCTACCTGATCATTAAAAGACAAACAGAATTACCGTGTTCACAGCCAGCTTCTCAGGTGAAAACCAACCTATTATTCATCTTCTTTTAGAGATTGTTAAAATGAACAAGTCTTTGCATCCTGAAGGTCATTAAGGCGACAAACTAGACCATTTCAGCCTACTCAATATGACTGTCCTCACTATGTGGAAATAATCAGGGGTTGTTTTTGGATTTAAGAGGCAGGAATGATCTTTGTTATTTACTGATAGGCTACATTTAATGACCTCAACTACAGAGGATTCCCCTAAATCTTGAAATGTTTGTGTTCTAAGTGGTTTACTTTTCCTCATTAACTGCATTTCTTCGTCTGTTCTCTGTGTAACAAGATATGAACACGAGGCCAATGCAATCCTGAAATACTGATAATACTAAGATTAAGGACCAACTTTTTTGAGTAAGAAAAAGCTGAAACTGATAGTCAAGACAAACCTTTAAGCTCCAAGTATGCTGACCAGGAGTGTGTATACAACATTGCACAGCACTGATGATTTTTATTAGAATATTTTTAAAAAATCATTTCAATATTTATTTTATTGCACAACTCTGCACCATACCTGTCATGCTTATATTTTAAAAATCTGTTCTAATACATATACATTTTCCTTTTTTCCTTGCCAATTTATTTCATTTTATTTTTTTGTTTGAATAAAAATGTTTTCCTTTATAGTTTTTAATTTTTTTATTCTAATGTGTTTCACATAAGGCTGAACCAAAATATGATCTAATCACGATCATTTTCCCCTATATTACAATTATTTATTGTGCCATTATTTTTAGATTCCTGATTTGATGTGTTTCTTGATATCAGTGGCTACATTTTAGGGTTTTTTTTCATCATTATTCTTGGGTTGAATACGAAATAAAGGAGAAAAGTAGGATCTTCGTAAAAAAAAAGCAAAAAAAACAAAACAAAAACCTTTTTTCAAATACAGGTACGTCTAAAAAAATTAGAATATCAAGAAAAAGTTAGATATTTCTGGTCACTCACTTTTATGAAGTGAAATCCAAATAAACGTGTACATACACAAAGTGTGGTATTTCAAGCCTTTGTATCTTGAAATGTTGATATGTATGGCTTACAGAAAAAGAAAACCCAGAATCTGGTCTTCCAAAAATTTGAATAGTATAAGATCAATCAAAAGTGGACATTTCAAATATGTTTGCCCTCTGAAAAGTTTTGCTTTTTTCTGACCATTTGCCAGGTTTTGTCCCAATTTTGCCCCTTTTCACCAATTTTTTTGCTGCTTTCTGACCACTTTTGACACCTTGGCTACATTTTGCTGTTTTTGCGACGATTCACCACTTAGGTCGATGCTCTTGCAAAAGTAGTCTTCAACAATTTGGCTCTTTGGTCGGGCAGGGTAACACTGACAGAGGGCATAAAACATCTCCCTCAAAACGTCTTATCTGGTATTCTGACACATTTGATGTTAAAGAAATACTGCATTGTCTGCAATTAGAATATTGCAGCAGACCATATTATAATTTAATCTAATTTGCAATTGATTGCCAAGCCTTAGTTTCATTGAATTTTTCAATGATTATTTGTATGTCCATGTGAAGCACTTTGAATTGCCTTGTTGCCAATATGTGCTGTTTAAATGAACTTGCCTTTCCTTTGTATGAATCTTTGTCCGTTTGAGTGCAACGACAGGGAGCAAGTTGTATGTTGTCTCACCCTGGTTTCTTTTAGGACCTGCTTCATCAAGCCATGGGATTTATTCAATACTGCTCTTAGCAAGGACTTGCTCACTGGAGTGACCTTGCCGCAAACATCACAATCCTCAAAACTCATTATGACTACTGTCCTGTCGAGTCCAGCCTTCAGGTCTGATGTGGCCTTGGCTCTGGGTTGGCAGCTGGATGAGAGTCAGTGAGCTGGCTATGATATCAGATTAGCATGGCCTGGAGATTCAGCATCTCATGTGGCAGAGTTGCAAACCCTACAGAGGCAAATACGGCTGCATGTAGGCTGTTGCTGAGACTGTGCCACCGGCGTCCTGGAGAGAATGGATGCTGAAGATTAATTATTGAATGAAATGCTAGTCACATATCTTTTGCTTATGACAAGCTTCTTAACATGTCATCCACACTCCTGGCTTCCATGTGATTACAGTGCTGTGCATAATGTCACTGAGCTGTTAGCTATGAGAGCCTCAGCCAACCTGTTTATACTTTGACATGATCCAAACTGAAGATATGACATGACTGAGCCAGTGCTCACATAGTGCCTAATGTGTTGACAAGCTGAAACTTGCCTCTGACATACCACGTCAAATAAACTAGATGGATGTGAAATGTAGCACTAGCATTAGCTTTCACCACATCACCTGTTTTCATGGTAACCACGGTGATGGATTGAAGAAATGAGCTCATCGTCCTACGGAATTGTCATTCATTTGGCCGAAGACTGAAATGAGTGTAGGTCAGTGAGAAAGGTGTGGAGCCTGAAACACAGCCACATGTGTAGGAGTAACACTGACAATTATGATGTCCATATGCAGTGTGCCCACTCTAAAGTACACACATACACGTACACACACTCTGAGGTATGAAGTCACCATGTATGACACACACCGCGGTCATAGCAGCGCTGGTACTCAGTTATAGCTTTCAGAAATCATCGGTTCACGCAGTCCAAGTCACAGTGAAATACACGAAGGTTGAATTCACGTCGCGATTTCAAAGTTAACCAGGCCTACATTACGAGTCTTTTCCACTTCTGACGGCAGCACTGCGGTAGTTGGGCCGGGCTGAACCGAAAGCTCTGACGGACCAACGGACAGCAGAGGAGGCGGCAGCAGCGGCAGCAGCAGCAGCAGAAAGACCTACCTTCTCCCGTCGCCAGTCCTAGGGCACTCCCATGCATCGAAAACGAGACTGAAACGCTCTCTCTGGCTTTCTGGCACAATCTACACTCGTAAAAGTTTGTGTGAGGGTGCTGTCACGACCGGGAAACCTTCATACAGCTCCCAAGCTAACTCCAGCGGCAGGCGGCAGCACGGAGAGGCGGCGGTGCGGAGGAAGAGAACGACACAACAAGCAGAAAACCAGGAGCATGGGGGTGACGTCACCGCGTAAAGTTTGCGTGGGTGCAAACTTTTTCTCACCATGAAAACTTAAAACAAAAACATTTTCTCCTTTCTCAAGGCTTAATTTATTATAATACTCACACTTAATACATCAATGGTCCTTTATTGATAATATTTTACGAAGCAAAATATTCACACTAACTATGAAAGCCCATTACCGCCAGTTGAAAAAAAAATAATTAAAACTTTGCTTTGTTGAATTTTTTTGGCCCTCGAGTCAAAATTTTGAATTAAATGTTCAAAAAAAAAAAAAAAAAAAAAATTATGGGATGCATTAAAAATGTTAAGATATTGTGTCAAATTTCAAGATAAGTCAAAATGTTAAGATAAGTCAAAGTTATGAGATAAAAAAGTCAATTTTTGGTGGCGGGCAAAATATGAGGAAAAAATAAGCTGAAAATTAAAAATAAAGTCGCAATTTTGAGGAAAGGAAAGAAAAACTATGTCTGAGATAGTACGGTCAAAACTTGTCTTTAAGTCAAAATTATGAGGAAAATAAATACAATTTAAGGATAAAAGTTCAGATTATGAGATAACGGTCAAAATTTTGGATAAAAAATTGAGCATTTTTGTGAAAAAGAATCAGGTGTTGAGATAGAAAGTCCAACGTTTGAGTAAAAATGTCTAAATTTTGAAATAGTAAATTGATTTTTTTTTTTGGGTCCAAAATACATAATTATGAAAAAGCAGTGACAATATTGAGATAGAGTGGTCAAATTTTGAATAATCAAGTCAAAATTATGAGGAAAAAAATGGGCAGGATTTTGACATAAAGTCAAAATTTTGAGATGGGTAGAAATTTTGACTTCTATCTCCTAAATCTGACTATTTATCTCATAATTTTATGGGTTAAAAAATGTTTATGGGTCTTGTTATCACATATTTGCCTCATCCATGTCTCTTAAATTATAATGAGAAACTTTGACTGTGACCGGATTCTGGAAAGTGACTATCTACAATCTGTCACTAAAAATACACAGGTGCAAAGACATAGAAGGAAATTCATCCATATGAATCAGATTTGTATAATTTATTTTTCTGTTCATAATGATGAGCAATATTCACTTGATAAATTGCTACAAATTGCCAAAAACTATGAAAAGTACGACAGAAGATATATGTATCAGTTTGGAAGAATAAAAAAAACTTCTGCAGATTGTCAATAGAATGATTTGTCAATTTATTGAGTGATAGTGCCTGTTTATGTTTATATAACAAACAGTATAAAATCACAGTTCAGATAAAATGAAATCCCCTTTGAGACCAATATATAAAATAAAAATCAGATAAATAAAGATTATCATTATCATAGACCCCTAAAAATGTGTTTTTTAAATTCACTCTAACGTATTATTGCTGCATAAGTGCTCTTAAAAAAGCGTATACACGTCTACTTATTCTTCACCTCATGACATTATAAAAAGAAAAACAAACAATAAACAAAGAGGATATTCTGAAAAACATTCATGTTCGAGCATGGACTGTCTTTGGAAAATGCAGTTCTGTCAAACAGAATACCCACAAAATATTGTGCACAAACAATATATCTTAAATTAAAAATGAAAGGAAAACAAAACATAAAATGATCAAGTATTGTTTGTTAAAATTAAATAATGGATATTTTTCTCATTATCTGCTGGTGATAAAGAAGTTCAGCTTTACATCGGCATATCATTGGTGGCATGGGTGTGCAGGAAATAAAAATGAGATTGAAAATGTGAGAGGAGTGAATTATGAGCTGTTCTCATTTCAAAAGAGGTTATCAAGCCCCAAAGACATGACTTAATAAAATAAGAAAAAATAAGAAGAAATAAAAAGAAAAGAAAAAATCAACTTAATTATGATGGTGTACATAAATAATGCACATTTGGTCCCCATATTGCACAACTGTAAACACTTCAATATACCAAATCAATGCTTCTCTGCCGCGACTGTGGTGTGTTTTTGGCTCAGCTGAAGATAACAACAAAGGCACAGCATGATGTTTCGGATGTTGCTTCAGAATTCTTTCCGCAAGGTCTCCATGGCACTCGTACTCCTCAGCAGTGTATTGGTATGACTTCACATTTCTATTTTTTTCAAAAGTATTGAACCCTATCCACCCCCTCTTTCATTCACTCTTCCAAACCTTCATCTCAGCACACACACATACTCCACACTCACACACAAACACACACAAACACACACTCACACAAATATATTGAATATTTGATTGCACTGTAAATCTATGAGCCTCCTTTTCCCTCTGTTGTGCTCAGTGAATTACTCCACTGTTACAGACTTGGCCAAGTTTCTGGGAAAGTCAACCTGCAAAACAGAAATCAGTTTGGTCAAACAATTTACCTGTGATGAAAGAAAGAATGCACATTCACACAAAAATAATCCTTTAACGTGTTTTTAAAAAGTACAAATAGCTGAAGTTGATTTTAAAAAAAGCTGGCTGAAGATTAATTTCAACAAAGACATTCACTGTAAATGGAAAAGTCAGTGGAGGGGAGCCATTGTCATTGCTTTGACTGTGTAGACTGCTTTTATTTTTAATACCAGTTTCAGATGTTGCCTGAAAACTGTGTATGTAATCATTATAGTTTGCTTGCTGTTACTGGTGATCTGCAAGTTGTTGTAACAATGCCATGAATATTATATTTATTGTTCAGAGTTGATAACTTAATAAAACTTAATCTTAGCTTGATCTCAATAATTACAAGTGATGATTAATCTGACTTAAACTGGAAACACACTTAATTACTGAATTTTTACAAATCAAAATAAATTACTTATATTTGCTTTTAATGAAACTTGAAGAACAGGAGTTACAGCAATTAGATAAATGAGCCACATTATGTCTTTATACACTGCCTGTTCTTTGGTTTTCATGAGAATCATTGCGTATAGCTTGTGTAAAAATTTGTGTCAACTACTTACGTCATATCCCCGAAGAACAGCCAAGTGGAAGGACAGCAGCTGCAGGGGGATGACACTGAGGATGCCTTGCAAACAGTCCACAATATGTGGCAGCTCAATGGTCTGGTAGGCATTCTTCGTGATCTCAGGATCATCCTCGCAACAGAGGATGATTGGTCGACCCTGATGAGGGGAGACACATGAGAGGGAACACTGAAGTAACCAATATAGAGTGTATGTAACATTTGTAAAGTTGCACCCTGCTGTGTTATATCATTACTTTGTCTCTCTAGGACCTACCGATCTGGCTGTGATTTGCTGCAGAGCGTTCTGACACTTTGTGTAGCAGGCATCTTTCATGATGACCATGATGACCGGCATGTCTTTGTCAACAAGTGCCAGAGGACCGTGTTTCAGCTCCCCAGCCAGGATGCCTTCAGAGTGCATGTAAGTGATCTCCTTTATTTTCTGCAGAGGAGAAAATAAAAGCACTAAACAACACTACACATAAAAAGATTTCAAATTTCAACTGTCATTTCACAAACTTTTTTCCCCATATGCTGTCATTCTGGGTGACCTGAATTGCAGGGTTTTTTGTTTGTTTTGTTTGTGAGGGTTTACCCACCAGCGCCCCCTCCAGGCAAGTGGCATAGTTGAAACCTCGGCCCATGACGAGGAGAGACCTTTGCTGATACAACTCATTTGCAATTGCCTTGATCTTTTCATTTAGCTGCAGCACCTTCTTTATCAGCTCTAAGACAGAGGCAAAAAAAGGTATTAATTTAAATGTATAGGCCGCACATTTTACATGCAAGTATATTGTAACCTTGATTTGCTCATGATTCCCGGCATCTGTCTACCAGCACACTGACATTCAGTAAACTCACAAACTGGGGCCAAAAATGTTCAGTTGTTTGTGATTTGGGCTGACCTGGTAGCATCTTGAGGCCGTTGATGATCTCCTGTCGTCTTGGCTGTAGGGAGATACTGTCCTCACTCATCATCAGAGCAAACATGATGAGGGCCACAAACTGACTGGTGTAGGCCTGCATCACAAACATAAGAGACACTCATATAACCTGAAGCTGTGTTGAAAACTAAAGCAACAGAGGCTTGCCAGTAGCACTGTTCTGTGGTATCATGCAGCTGTTAAGTGGATTAATGCAATGAAGAAAGTGAACGCAAAGTATACGTCAGAAAAAAAACATTACATAACAGTATGTTATTGATCAATGAAAAACTCTACCTTGGTGCTTGCTACTCCTATCTCAGGCCCAGCATTGATGTGGACTCCACAGGCTGTTTCTCGACAAATAGAGCTGCCCACAGTGTTTGTGATCCCGACTGTGAGAGCACCGTGCTTCTTACAGTAGCGTAATGCCATCAGTGTGTCTGCTGTCTCTCCTGAAAACACAAAGAAAAATGAGACATGCTCACAATGCAGAATAATGGATTAATATATCAGTAACATTAATATGACAACAATAACAAACACATTCCTGAACTTTCATTGAAGATTTAAACTTATATCACTGCTGTGGCATGGTTCTTGCAAGTGAAAGAGAAAATGATCCAGTTCACCTAACTTTGTCGAGTCAAAATTTAAAACTAGCAATAAAAAAGGGTTTTCATGTTTTCACCTGACTGGCTGATGAAGAAGCAAACATCATCTCTGAACACAGGTGTGTTACGGTCAAGGAAGTCACTTGCCAGCTCCACCATGACGGGCACCTCAGTCAGCTCCTCCAGGATCTGTCTTGTCTGCAAAGAAGGACAAAAATAATCAGATCATCATTGTGCGTATTTACTAGTAAAACTGCAAAAGTATCACTCCTGGTCAATGAACTCACTGCCACAGCAGCATGGAAGCTTGTGCCACAGCCTATCATAATGAGACGCCTGCAGCGCTTGATTTCTTTCAGCTGGTCCTTCAGCCCGCCGAGAATCACTGAGGGAAATGGAAACAGTTATAACAACAGTTAGCCATGATCTAAAACATGACTTTTCTTGCTGTATGAAAGTCCTGTTTGAAAGCAACAAAATAAACAATCTACAGAACCTGTATCCTGAGTTAGATCATATCTATTTGTATCATGGTCTTTATCTGCTCTTTATTTTCTCATGCCTCTGAGGTCAAGTAGGATACAAGATCACTTGTCACCTGTGTTAGAGTCGAAGCAAATCCGGCCCCTCATGGTGTTGACCACCGACTCTGGCTGCTCGAAGATCTCCTTCTGCATGAAGGCATCGAAATTGCCTGTAAGGGGGAGAAACATGGTAACATAAGACCAGCCTGCTGATGATAATGTGTAATTCTGGATGTGTTTAAATTAAGGTGACCATATTCTGACACCCTCCTCCCCCCAAAAAAGGACCCCAACCCAGCTTCTTAGAGATGCTGCAAAAATACCCAGAGATAAAGAAATTTTTGACTTATAATCTCAGAATTTGGGCTTTGCAACTCATTATGTTGACTATCTAACAATTCTGACTTTCTAATCCAAAATTTTGACTTTCTTTTTCAAAATTTCGACTTATTGTCCCAAGACCAATTCTTTTTGTCTCAGGATTTTGACATTGTTTCTCAAAATATTGACTTTTTATCTCAATATTTCAACGCTTCATCTCAAAATTTTGACTTTTTTTTCCTAAAATTTCCACTTTTCATCTGTTTCCTTGCATGTTCAACACCTTGACAGATTGGTGCCTCAGAAGCTTGGTGCAGCACTTTAATACAAATATCAATGGACTGTGGAACAAGCTGAGGAATACCATATATAACACCGTATAAAATCCCCAGACATAGAAAAGCGGAGGGAGCGCAGGCTGAAAGGCAACAAATTAGTATCATTTTCTGCCAGCAGAGGGCGCTCAAGTACAAGTGTGTAAAACAAAAATGTATCACGCATGTTTATGGCAAAAATGCCTCACTGTACTGTCCTTATGAGCACCAGAGCCTTATCTGACCTTTCATGATCTGTTGAAGCTCCATCTGTAACGTCTGGATTGCCCTCACTGGGTCGTCACCATCCTGTGGGTTTATCCTGTGGATGGACAGTTTTCCGCCAGTCACCACAGCGATGTCATCATCCTCCATGTATAGCACCTTTTTGGTGTGTTCAATGATGGCACTGTAGGAAGAGAGCAGATTTGTGGTAACATGTTAATTCTTTTATGGATGAAGTAGACAGAGAAAAGATGAGATTAGTACAACAGCACAAAAGGACTGAATGATATTTTTTTTTAGAAAACACCCAGACGCTTGGTACTTACCTGGCGTCAGAGGCAAAGTAATACTCCACAGCGCTGCCATCTCCCACTGAGTTGATGGGGTTTGAGCAGTCAGAGCGGTTATGGCTGTTCTTCTCTTTGACTGCAAGGGCAAAAGTCAGAGGTCAAGGGTTAGAGGCCGCACAGTGACTTTGAGAGACTAAAACAATCAAGATGTGAACATCACTTGAATCCGTCCTTTCAACCTCCAGATGCTTGGTCAGGTCAAAGACAGATAGAGAGGTTTATAATGTGAGATGGTCAGTGTAAGATTCATGACAGCAGTTACACAAACAGAATATTTATAACTAGTTATGACCCTGAAAAAACATGTCAAACAGTTTAAGGATTTTCTCTAAAAGTGCCGAAAGCATGGGTTATGTTTTGTCATTTTCAAGCTTGAAAATAGTGTCAGCCCTCTGATTGGCTGGCTACCAGTCTGGGGTGTACCCCACCCAGCGTCTTGAGGCAGCTGGGATTGGCCCCTGCCACCCCCAACCCAAACAGGGTAAGTAGTGGAAATTGCGCCAATGAATGAATCTCACAAATAAAGAAAAGACACACCTTTGAGCATCTGAGAACATTGAAATATTCACTTTCATACTCTAAAATGACACACCCTGTTTGGTTCCCTTCTGGCCCCAAACCATGTAGCTCTGCCTTGGACCTTGGACTTTATGACTTGAGAGCCCTTCTGAGAGCCATAAATTCAAAGTAAACAGATAAGGCAGAGACGACACAGCCTTATGTACAGTCCAGACAAAGAAGCAACAACAAAGCCGTCAAGTAGTTTTTTTTACATTAAATGATCTCACTGACAGGCGTCCCTGTGAAAAATTGCAGTACAGTTCCAAAAGAATCTAAAAGATGTCTCCAAGTCTGAGAACTCCAGTTCTGACAACCACATCCTTTGGTAGAGTAAGACTGTGTCCCTTAGAAATAGCTGGCAAGAAAAATGGCTTTCCAGGAATGATTTTTAAAAGAAATATTGCATAACAGATTACAGATCCCCAAAGCATCTTGAATTACTTCAACATTAAACTAAAACTTGACTTTGACAAAGTCTGCGTGGATAAGTTACAGTAATTTAGAGAAAAATGATAGCTGGAAAGAGTATGATCTAATCTTCTTCACGGACTCACAGATTTCTGAATGACCTGCTAAAGCAGAAACAGCTAAGTGATATTTCATGAAAAGACCATACAGAGACCAGGTTTTTAGATGCTTAGAAAAACTGTTTAAGACCACAACTATTCATTTTTTCCCATAAAAATGATACCCGTAACATCAGAGTATCTCTTTCCTTTGCCTCCATAAAGCTCTGCTGTTTGAAAAAATTAACATCAATGGGTGCAGTTGGTGGCCCTTTTTTCCCTACTAATAAAAACTAGTATGGTAAACTTTATTTTTGAGTCCCACACACCACCCTGCAACTGTAAATGCTTCCCAGCACATCATATCGGGGGCACAAAATAGAGCCGAAACAAATATTTACTTCTGTTTGTGTTTGTTCTAAACTACAGCGCCTAGCTGTCTCTGGATTTATTTTAGTCCTTCTTTTTACACAGAGTACACATGCATGACCCATTTTCAAGATTTATAACTTGAGGTGAGGAAAACTGCACTCACACAGAGAGAAAGTGACTGGTTGGGAATGCCAGAAAATCTTAAAGATGGACTAAAGCAACAACAGTTTAGGTCTTTACTTGTTGTTGTCCTTTTCTCAATGTGTTTAAAAGTGGTTTAAGACCACGTATGGAAAACAGAATTCTGAAGAATCACAAATCATCTGGTTTTTTTCACACAAAAAATAAACGTGATCTAAAGTCAGAAATAAGTGCAGAATCGTTTTATTCTGAAAGTGATTAGTTTGGATGAAAGAGGCTGAAAGACCAAAAATATCTTAATTTATTTTGATGCTTTTTTCCTCTCTGACAACATGTAATGCCAGGTGATTTATAGTATAAATGCATCACACACATGAAAATAATTTCAAATTTAAGACTCAAAAATGTATATACACTCAATTTCATTCATGTTGTTGAGCTGTGTGATCTGCTGGGAGTCCCTGCAGTGCATCTGTGCATGACTGTGCATGTAGTCAGGGAGCTCTTGGCTGCAGTGTAAGTGGATAATGGCAGACAGAGAGAGGAACAGAGCTCACCACTGTTGTACTGGACAGGGATGTTTTCGGTCAGTAGCTCCTGCTCGCTTCGCACACCAATGAGCAGCGGACTTCCTCTCCTGCCGAGAAAGAATGAAGCAGACAGGGAGGAAGAGACAGAGGAGAGCAGGAGACAGTATGGGTGAGGTGGGCAGTTACAGAGGATTAGGCTTTGTAGACACACAAAAAGGTCAGACACACACACTTTCACGTGGTGCTCTGTAAAGACAAATGTTGAACCACCTAGTCATTACATAGATCACAACTTCCATGGCAATATATGTTATACTATCTCTCTTTCTCCTCCTGCAGTATTCTTTATCATCAGCACCTGTGTGATATCAAATGTAACCTGTGTTCGTTTCAAAGTGTACCATTTTTACACAATCCAGTGTGTAAATGTTCAGACAGGAGCTCAGACATCCTCCCACTTTCTCCAAATCTCGTCTAAATATTTGAAGATGATGGATTGCTCCAGGATTTTCTCACAGTTCCGGGACAGAGTCCCTGCTTCCTGATTGGCTACATACACCATGTGGACTCTTCTTACTGGCTGTGGAGGCAAAGCCTGTGCACCTTTGTGTGTATTTGACAGGTGAAGGAGGAGTCTGTGAACGGATCACCCTTAAAATAGATGAAACCTTTACACAGGACAAACAGGACATCGAGACAAAACCTCCTCACGGTGTCATTATAAAACCAGCTCTTGAGAAATCATGTCCGAAAAGCCTCTCCTTACTTCATTCTTTATCCAAATCCCATTTCTCTCTCTGTTTTGAATTTCTCTAGAGCTGTGCAACAATGACGCAAGAACCCTGGTTGTTTTAAGGGGTGTGGGGCTTGAAAAAAGGAGGCTTGCAAACAGAAATATGTGGTCGCTATCCAATACAATATTTACCCTGTGGGAGAGAGAAAGGAGAGGCAGCAAAGGGATGTAAGACAAGTCAGGAGTAAGTAGGTGAAAGACAGGGTGGTGAAGAGAAAGAGACTGAAGAAACAATAGAGTGATATAGAGTTAAGGGTAGAGAAGCTAAGAGGAGAGTAAAAGTCCTGAAGGAAAGTTGATTCACCACAACAAACAACAAAAGGGCGGGTGGTGGCATCGGAGAATAATTACAAGCATTCCTCCTTCTACAGAGACAATGCTGACTGTTCAACTTTCAGCTGCAAAACAAAAGCGGTGCAATATACTTGTCATGTTACAGTTTTATTCAGAAACTACAACTCACAACAGACAAATGAGATGCAAAAGTCTGTGTTAGTGGAAGTGTTATCGGAGGCCGGTTTTGCATAGCGACAGCCCACTTGTCTCCCTTCACCTCACTGCCCTCACGGTCCGTCTTCCAACCCCAGACTCACTGAAGCAAGGGAGGTACAAAGTACAAATCAAGTGATGAGAAGTGATTAACCAGGGGTGTTCCTGGCAGCTGCATTTCCCGGAGATGAAACAGGAAACTCACTAGTCTCTGCTTTAATGAATCCCAGAGAAACCGGCATACGGCCAGCAGCCCAGAGGCCAGAGGCCCGGGAGGGAGAGGAGGAACCTGGACTCAACTCTTGCTCTGCTCCCCTCTCTGCCCGGGCTTCTAAGATGCAGATAGAAGTGACACGTGTAGGCAGAAGATGGGCCTCACATGCATCATAATTTCCTGTTTGTAAGACAAAGTATAGTCCCAACATGTCTCAAGAGCTGGATGTAAGCTAAGATAAGACACAGTGACTAAATTTAAGGAGTATCCCCCAAACACTTTTATGATTGCTCCATAGTAGTGACAACAGGGATGACTCATCTCCAGTGTGTCTGGCTCACTCCTCATATAATACACTAAAATGTGAAGTGAAATGTCAGCATGTGTGTGTGTGTGTGTGTGTGTGTGTGTGTGTGTGTGTGTGTGTGTGTGTATACTAACCTGGTGGCCACAGCCTCTCCAGGGAAATGACGACTTTTAAACACCAGAGCGAAGGCCCCCTCCTGAGACATAAAAGAGCAGAGGAAATACTGAGTTTACATTAACTTTGACAAAAGACTGAAACACACCACTGACAGAGAAGCCCACAGGAGAAACAGAACGGAATAAAGTGTAAATGTTGAGGTAAGACGGACACATATTCCTGGAGTTACCCTTGAAAAAACACACACACACCAAAGTTTTATTCTAGCCTGGTTGGGTTTTGCATTTTTTAGCAGGGGGTGTGGGTGAGTGTTGGGAAAGTAGTGCAGTAGATGGTGATGATGGTGGTGGTGGTTTGTTGGAGGTAGTGGGGGGTTAAGAGAAATAAGACCTCTATTGTACAACATCAGCTGTGTTTCGAAAGCAATGACTGTAATGCTGCCTGCGGTGTTGAGACTCAGAACTGGCTGCGGTTCAGTGTGTGTACTTCAGTGTGTGTGTGCTTTGTGTGTGTGTGTGTGGTGTTGAAAGCAGGGGAATGAGCACAGAGGAGGAGATGTAGAGGGGGGGTATCATGGTGGTGAGGCTGTTTGTGGGTCCAGTTATCTGGTTCCCATTACTTTGGATCCAAAATGGCTGCTTTAGCCTCGTGAGCAGTGAGAACCAAGACTGTGATGTCTCACAAGAGAGGAGAAGAGGCGCTTGCTCAATCAGACCCAAAACAACTGTTTTTCACAGTGATGATGTCATCAGTGATGCTGCTAGGGCGGTTGCCTTGGAGACTGTTTTTGTGATGTTGTACATAGTTATAATGAACAGGAAATCCAAGCAGTTTTTACACATTACAGAATGAACAAATGCGTTTATGTGTGTGTGGTTGACCGGTCAATGACACATTTTATGATGCTGTGCTGCACGATGCCACCCTTCAGAGTAACCAGGAAGCTGGTAATAAAATTTTCCATCCTTTAATCCACAGCACATGTGCTGTGTCTGGCTAGCATAAGAGAAAAACACAAGCACACCCTACACACTAAAGAGTGCCTTTCATATTAAAGATTAGCATCCTAACAGTTGTGCTGTAGCTTTGTTAGCAAGGTCGATGAACTCACCAGCTGCTGAATGACTCTCTCAACCAGCTTGGAGAAGGCAACGCTATCACTCTCCCGGTTGTCGTAAATGTATTTGATCAGTTTGGGAATCACTTCTGTGTCTGTTTCTGACTCAAACTCGTATCCTTTATTGATCTGAGGAAGAAACAAGGTATATTCAGATTAATGAGCATGTGCTGTCAGTCAACCTGCAAGCTCACCAGTCTGTCTGACATCTTACCAGCTAAAGTCAAGTTATTAAGTTTGATCACAAACTCTGCAGATGCAGCCATTATCATCACTATCTCCTCCATAAATCTTGAGACCACTCACAAAGGATTTATCAATCCTCATGTCAGCTGTTAGTGTAACAACTATAACATGTCAGAGATCGTCAGATAACAAAGAGAGCTTCCAGGAAACATTCTTCATCATACTTTGATCTTTGCCCAAATAAATTTATTATCAAAACTACTTCCTCCATAACTTAACAGTCACGTACAAAAACACTTCTGTCACATGGGTGTGGGATAATTTAATTCCAAAGCAATAACCAAAAAGACAACTGATCTACGAGCACACAGTATCGGAGCAACCCTTTGTTTCAATTGCTACTATCATAATTTAGCAGCTTGTTAGCAGAAGTCACAAGAGTTTAAATATGTTGTTACTTGTATGGGCAAAGGTATCTCCACTCATGAGAGAACATAGTCTGAATGATAAATGATTCCTGAGAAGCACTTTTGCTTTTTCCTGAGAACTCAAAGAGTTTCCACAGAACCAAGATGAGTTTCACAATAAGATTAAAATTGTTCTCTCATTGCAGAAAATCTATCACCTACATGAAGTAACCTCAGCGACTCAAAAAGACTTAAATTTTTCTACTAGATAATTTGTCTGTCGTCCACATTTGACAACTCACTTTTTTGTTTTAACTAAACCTTAGTTAACACTATTCACAGCTACTTTTATGTTTCTGCCATCTTCATAAATGAAACTGGCTTTTGGAGTTGGAACAAGTTTTTCTAAAATCAGTCAATCTCAAATTTAAGTATTTTCACCATTAAAAAAGTACTCAACAATTACAACACAGACTTTTTTATTACACTTATAAAGAGTTGTAAGGCATCCACACATTTTATGTAAACTTTTTACTTTTACTCTGAACATGTCATTCAAGTCTTCATATTTGACTTTTTAATTTAAAACAGGTTTTTTTCATAATACTTGAAGAGCCACAGATAAACTGTGAATCAGACCATCTTAAAAACAAGTTAAAGTGATGCGACAGTAATGCATAGCAAAACAATTACTTTGCATTCTATCCAAAAGAAACCTCTGTCATTGAGAGGGCTGGTTTTGAGCTTTATTTATTGTGTATAATTTTCAACTTTTCTCTAAAACTCAAGTTGACATCATAACTTAAATATAATGGAGTTGTCTTAACAGTACCATGAGTCAAGAATGTGTGTTTTATTGCCAACCCCCACATCTTGCATGAAATAGAAGAAGATACAAATTCCAGTGCTGGGAGCTGAAGGATTTTTAAATAGAACAAATAACTTGTCAGATTTCAAGCTATCACTTTCAAGAGTTTACAGGTTTACAGTCTCACGATGCTACTGTGTTACAGGTAGTGGTTATATTTGAACTGGACAGAACAGCTCTAACCTGTTAATGGAGCGGTATGACACATTTTTTTCTTTAGTGGTTATTTGAGGTATAGGGGATGCAAAGTTTTTTCATAAAAAAACAAAACAAGCTAGACCTGTCTGAGGCAGAACAGGATGACACAGTGGCCTTTAATGTTAATATGAGCTCTGCCTATGGGTTGGGTCCAAGAATGGCACCAAACAAGATTTCAACTCTTTGTTTGAACAAAAGAAACTCTTGGTGATAAGGACACTTACCAGGTACTCCTTCAGCTCTTTGTAGTTGGTGATGATGCCATTGTGGATGACGACAAACTCTGGGGGAAGGCAGCGAGAGTGAACAGATTAGACAAAGGGGTCAAAGGTCAAAATACCTGTCTTGATATTCGCTGAAATAACCCGCTTTCATGTTACTGATTTGAATTCACGTTACTGACTTTTGTATTTTAAAGGGTTCAATTGCTCTTAAAAAAGACCTGCCACAGAAATAGATCCTAAAAATGATAATGTACTTTACCAAACCAGTGAAGCGTGAGTGGAGCAGCAGGTTATTGTAATTCTAAGAATGTGCTTTGTTTGGTTGAGCTAATGCATTCAAACAAAGCTGTGGATCTCAATTAAAATCCAGTATTAACAGTTTAATGCAGATGATAAAAAAGGTCCAATTTATAACACAAAGGTGATATCTTATCGTACCTGATAACAAAGTAACAAAAGATCTACAATAGATATTAGTACAACACAAATGAACTTCCATATCAGTTACATGGTAGCACAACTTTTCCTCACACTTTGGACCTGTTTGAGGAAACATGACATTCTGTGATCGAAGGCAAAGGTGCAATGCAGGCACACCTACAAAGCACACTCCTTAATGGAAGGGATTAGTGTTTATTTGACTAAATCGAAGCCATCCAAGAGTGTGTTCAATGCAATGAATAGCATGGTAACCATTAATTCGATGTACAGCGAAGATACAAAGGCTGAAAATGAAGTTAGCAAAGAAGTGATGTAGAAAACAAGGTTACAGGGCTGATAGTTTCTTTGTGTCACTGATACCTTTCAATCAAGAATTTACACTAATCTTCTCATAGATGGGTTAAATGCATTCACAGTGCCAAAGGTTGGGTGTTGAGTGTGTTTATGCTGTGAAACAAACAAAATAAAAACAGTAGTATTACCATTGTCCTTGTCAGAGCGATGAGGGTGACTGTTCAGAGCACTTGGCTCTCCATGTGTGGCCCAGCGAGTGTGAGCGAGGCCAAAATGTGTATTCAGCTCCTCATCCAGGTTTAGTGAGTCTTTCTCTGAGAACAACACAGGAGAACACAACATCTACTGTTTTACACACATGGACTGACAGTAGGAGGAAACTGATGTACATGATTGATGAATATGGGCAAAATTAATATAAGAGAAGAGTAGCTTCCTGGTTATGATACAATCACACACAAAACAGGCTATATCAAAGTTGAAATATTGGGAAATAAAGATCTAAAAGATTGAAAATATTGCTTGAGTGTGATCTGCCAATTGCATAAGAACTTACTGTACAGCTCCTCATCCAGAGCTTTGACCTTCCCCTTCTTTTTTATTAAACAGATGGTGTTTCCATTGACGTCTGTAGTTGATTTAATGGGGCCATCCACCGCAATACCTATAGAAAGATGAGTAAAAGTTATAACAGAAATACAAAAGAAAAGTCCTTTGTGTGTTGTTGGTAAGCTGTCATTCTTCTTCAAAAATACACATAGCCATTAGTTTCATATGTATTTTTTTTTACACAGTGTTTAAAAGCCATGAAAGGACCTCTTAAGTGTACGGTTTCATCTTGCTTAAATAGGATGGACAAACAGTGTTTGCGTGTGTGTGTGTGTGTGTGTGTGTGTGTTTGTTCATTTGGGCGTGTGTTAACATTGTTAAATGTCCTGGTGGCAGCAGGCTCAAGCGTGACGTGACCTCATTGAAGGTGCAGTTGGTGTGTTTTGAGCAGCATTGTGATTAGTAGATGATGCCTTTTTGGCTTTATGACACAACTGACTAACTACTGAGCTGTCAGGGGCGTTATTGTACATACCTGTATAACTTCATTCCATTAAAGGTTAAATTATGGATTGTGTCTAAAAATAGAAGTTAATGTGGCATGTTGGGTTTTTTGGTTGTCAGTAACAGACTTCAGTGACAAATGCAATTCAACCACATTTCATGGCTAAAGTTGCCAATACATTCTACTCTTGAAGGACATGAGACACAGGTGCTGCAGAGGTACTACAAACTTTTGTGTATGTGCTGTGTTGTGTGTGTGTTGGGGGTGGGGGATCAGTGAAGCTGAGTGTCTTACCTGCTGAATCGTACCCTCTGTACTCCAGTCTCTGCAGTCCGTTCACCAGAGTCTCAAATATGTCCTTTCTGGTGCGAGGCACGCGGTAATTTAAGTAGGCAAAGATCCCTTTTGGAGCAGAATAGAAAGAAAGAAAGAAAGAAAGAAAGAAAGAAAGAGAGAGAGAGAAAATGAGAAGTTAAATATTTTGGGTAATATTTTGAGAACTGCAAAGAGTGCTCCTGTCATATTTAGATTAATGTTATTTTGTTTAGGGATTACTTTGCCACAGAGGTTGAGAATATTTGAATACTTGAATACCTGAGTGTGTCCTGTGAGGACTTCTGAGTCAACTATCGGTGATTCAAAAACAAGTCTTGTTTCTCAGCTTTATAATAGTATAAAAGTAGAATAGTGGAAAAAAAGGATAAAGCTGTATTTCATCATATTCAATTTGCTCTAACTTTGTGTAAGTGTTGTGTGTGTGTGTGTGTGTGTGTGTGTGTGTGTGTGTGTGTGTGTGTGTGTGTGTGTGTGTGTGTGTGTGTGTGTGTGTGTGTGTGTGTGTGTGTGTGTGTGTGTGTGTGTGTGTGTGTGTGTGTGTGTGTGTGTGTGTGTGTGTGTGTGTGTGTGTGTGTGTGTGTGTGTGTCGGAATGTTCCGGGCAGCCCTCTCCCGCAGGCACACAGCTGGCCATTGACGGATGCACATTGCGCGTAGTGTTGTAGCAGCTCAGGTATACAGGCAATCTCCTGTACACACCCGCAGCCTTGGCCTCTTCCTTGCAGACATGAGGAGAGGCCGAATCACTGTTAAAGATTTACTCTGGGCAATAAACGTCCCTTTGGGGCAGTGGGACCTCTGGGTTCGTCAAAAGGTGGGATCTGCATCTAAGAGTGTGAACCCTCTAAGGATATGGGTGATAGGCGCAGAGGCACGCCAGCAAAGATTGTCTATTCACTGACAGCAACTGGTATGGCTTGCTTGTCCTGTTGTTGATAGCTGACAATGAAAACACTGACACGTAGCATTTGGGTTGCAAGCTTCCCGAGCATCCACCAGATCAGAAAAGAAAGTTAAGTTTATGCAGCTGTAACGAATAAGAAGTCATATTCGCCAACACCCTGGTTTGATTTACACAAAGAAAGTCTGAGACTAATGTTTTGATCTGTTTCAAGAAAATTACGAGCTGAAGTAGTAAAGTTTGACGCGCGACACTGAAGAAAACGCACCCGGCACTGGAGGAGCTCGTGCGTAAAACCCTCAATTCAACCAACATGATGGAAAAATAGAAGGAGAAAAGCAAATAAATCCGCATGTCCTACTCACCACACATGGCTCAAGCGTTGCCTTCGTTTCTGGATACTTTCCTCTGAGAAAATGACGAAGTTTCCCGGTTGGAGTGATGCTGCTGCGTCCGCTGTGTTAAATCCAGAGCGAGTGCACACTCCCTCTTTTCATTTAAATAGTGTTTCCTGAAGAGCGAACCGCGGCCCCTCCTCTTGACAGCTCGCACTGTATTGCTGCCTCTTAGGTGTTCACCCCTCAATCCAACCTTATTAAGTCAATTACCTACAAGTAAACGTCACTAAAGACTTTGATCCTTTTTTAAATCAGAGTGCCTGATATGCTCAGTGTGACTCAAACGCATAGTTTCACTCGTCGATGTTTTTTTGTTTTTTTTTCTGTTATAACTCCATTCATCTCAACATGTTTGGGTCAACTTGAACTGTTTTCACGGTGAATTAGAAGGGGCGGCATCATGGGTGGGCTCAATGGTCCCACCACTCAATGTTCAATGTCCACTCTAAACTTTACTTTGAGGAAGCTTTTTTCTGTCCATTTTTTAATGAAATTTTGTCACTTTAAGTTTGTTATTCTTAATGCCATGTGTTTATAAAAGGAGTCAAATTTGGAAACCTTTTTAACACATTTGAAAAATAATAATTAAACAGATTTATGAAATAATCAGTCTCAAGTTATCTCTATATTACAAAAAAAAAAAAAGAAATTCAACCATGAAAAAAGAAGATGACAGAAAAAAACTATAAACAAACAAAAAACAAACAAGAAACTAGTTCAATATCAAAATTTATCACAGTTCTTACTATGAAAAAATGGAAAGCTTCAGCCATGCGTCATTAGAGTGTTTCTCTTAGGTCAGTACCATGGAGAGCAATCACATGTAAATCTATTCAATTTATAAAACTTTAAGAGAAAATTGCAATCGAACATTGAAAGAACAAAAAGAAATCAAATATGCTTTGAAATCACAAACTGTCACAGTAATACTTTAGTCTGCCTTTTTAAAATTTAAAATTTTAAATAGTGATCAACTAACTTTTGGCTTTTAAGGCCCAGCCATTATTTGTTTGGCCCACCAAAACTGAAATCCTGGCTCCATACCTGACTCAAACCCAGGAAGTTTTTTTCCATTAAACATATTTGCTCTTATAATAAAACAATACCATTATAAAACCATTACTAAATCTATAAACACTATTAAAAGTGCTCGCAAGCACATTTCTTGAAGGCAAATGTTGGGCTATTTTTGTTCTGGTATTATTGCTCAGCTACAGTTGATTGTTATTTACTCATAATAATGGGTGGTTGGCAGCTGAGGAATGAGGAAAAAAAGGGAAGTGATGTGTTCAGAAGCACATTCTTGGATGACTGCATCAATGACTGGTTTCACTAATAAAGACAAGGAAACTGAGGTGGACCCTTCGTTGATTCAAAAAGATTGAAGGATTACAGGTTCATAGCAAACCATACAGGTTCATGGACATTTTATTTAAATGAATTCTGGAAACATCTCAACATCCTGTACTACAACCCTGAGCTATAAGTGTACCACTTTTATCTCATTAAATCAAAACATCAATGAAATTTACTGGACCCCGGCATCAATGCATGCAAACTTGACTGACCTATGTGGTAAAAGTAACAGCGCCCAAGACTGATCAGTAGAGCTGTTCATATTCAATCTTACAGCTGCTACTGTTTTGCTTTTTTCCCTTCATGTTTTTGTCTTCTTTTTTAACTAAGTTATTTTATTTTTTTGTTAACTTATTGCTAAGTTAGTTTCTTTAAGTTATTGATTTTTATCACAGCTGTTGAAGCTCTGGTAACAAAAAAATAAGCTGGAGGGATTTAAATTTTGAAACTCTTGTATGAAACTGATTGTTGCCTCTGAGCCTTTTTTTTTAGATGATAATCATGGACATTCTAGTTTTGAATAGTATGTGCAACTCGTGATAATATGATTCCATGTATAATAAAGCAATAAGAAAGTATATAGACCAATCAGCTTTCATTAAACATGAAAAATGCTTTAAAACACAAAAGCTACATTGAGCATATATTTTAACCGGGGATGGAAGATGAGCATGAGGAAGTAAAAACACCTCCTTGGATTCCCGTATCTCTTAAAATTACATGGACTCTGAAACGTTTCTTTCACTTTATTGGCCCAAGCCGTAACATAAAAAGTGTTTTCAAATCAAAGTTTTGTTTTTATGAAAGAAAGTGTTCCTACAGTGACACCCAAAGTAGTTTTGTAAGCCCAAGAAATCAGGTTCTTTCTAAGGTAGATGGTTTATTCAACACAAGATCACAAAGAGTCAAAAAGACTATGTAGGTGTTCAAAAATTTCCACATTGAAAAGTTTATCTCATCCGCTGCAATCAAAAACTACCTCTGATACTTACGTCATTCATTTACAATAACTTTTCTGCCTTATCGCTTTGATTACTCCTACTGTTCCAAGTTAACCCCACAGAAAGGTCTTTATGGAGCTTGGGGATCTTATTCTAGGCATCATTCAGGGCAATAATGAATGAGTGACATTTGTTTATCTGGACAGGTTTATTGGGAATAACGGACATGAAAATTTACACAGAGGGAGATTAAATTCTTACATAAACTATGCTTTTAAATATTTAACCCTCACTCAATCTGTACTATCGGATTACTAAGAAACAAAAGAAAGCCAGGCAGAGGCAGACACTCAGTCTGTTGCTGCTAATATCTTTTCATGTTCCAAGGTTAAATGAAAATCAGCAGATACTCAGTGTAAGGACGGAAGAAGGGCTTGGCCTTCTTAATGAGGTTAATTTGAAGGTATCCTCAACATTGTTAACATGTCATAAATTTGGATGTGGTGAGCTTTCTTTTGTTTTGTAGGTAATTGTGTGTTTCGGTGTGCTGAGGAATTGCGTGAGTGAGAGCCAGTGACAGAGGCCAAAGAACAACATTCCTCCGGTGGCTTAAAGGATTAATAAGTTTAATTGCATGTGCACCATGACTTTGTTACTCAATGAGATCCACCCCAAAGATCAAAGGTGCCCTGACTCCTACAGTGATGTAAAATGATGGGCAATCAGGGCTGTGTTGGCTCATCAGAAAGGAATTCCAGTCTTTTTTCATTTCTTTTTCACATTGTCATTATTTGTAGATTCTGCACCTTTTATATCTAACTTGTAGCCCCCTGTTTTATGGTTGATTACTCAGGCAATGAATCATCCCAGCAATGTTCAAGGATTCAAGGAGTTTCATTGTCATTCATCACATGTAAAACATGTAAAACATGGATAGAACGAAATTGGGTTACTTAAATGTTGCCCTTTTAATGAAACGTAATTATTTGTGTCATTGCAGGAACATGAGAGGAAACACCCTGATAAAATGGGGTGTGAAAATGCTCTGCGTAAATGATATCAATTATAGACAACCACCAGTGCGCACATGATAATAACATTAATAAAAAAAACATAATTATGGTTCAGGTTCATCCAATAAGACGAGTACACCATTCATTACAACGCGAGGCTACAATATGCAAAACAAAAGGGGGTGGCACCAGTTGTTGTAGTCCTGAGAATGAATACCAGAAGATTATTACTGTGTCCAGAGTCAATGTGATCATATAAACTGATCCGTAGTCAGACACTGAGATAAATGTAGTTGGCAACACCCCACACCTAAATCTTTGGCTTGCTTCCACAGGGAAACACTAAAGCCTGGATTCTGTTATTGAGATTATAAATTAAAATGTCCTTTGGTCAGTTGCACAATAGGTATCAGGGGGATTAAACTCACATTCTCCAAAATATGAATCATCTCTCACATTTGCACATTTGGTTTTAAAGCAAACACACACACTCCCTCTCACACAGAGGCAGGGTTAGGCTGTCTTGTATTTTCTCTCTAAGTGTTTGACATCAGCTGCTCTACATGAACATTTCAGGTCTGAGTGTCCAAACCGGAAGAAGCTTGAGTTAGTAAAGCATCTCCAGCTGACTGCTCAGGCCATGTTGTTGGGGATCTCCCCTTACACATCTGCTTCATGTTAGAGCCTGGGGGCCAGTACAGAGGGGTCCAACAATACATGCTGCTTTTTTCCTCCGTATCTCAGTGGGGGGTGGTAGGAGGATACCTAATGAGCAGCACAAAGATACAGCCTGTAGCCAGGAGATAAAAACCTGAAAATATTGAACAGGTAACATTATTATTTCATTTTTTACCTATTTGCATTCAACTAAATAAAAAATAAAGAGGCAAAACCTTGAGGGAGGAACAGAAAGGTAATCCCTCTGTACACCACTCAATGAACACGTGCAAAAAAAAAAAAAACTAGACGCCAAACAAACATGTTTGTTGGTCATTTGATACTGGTTCTCATAGAAATCTCTATACCCTCTCCAACCTGTAACTGAAAACCACAGGTTGCACAAGGAGTGAACGGAAGAGAATGAGGACCGTGGAAAAAAAGCTCAAGAGGATCAGCTAGTAAAAAAAAGGTACTTTAAGAAAAAGCAAAATCTGACTTTCAAGTTGGAATTCAGAGACAAAACTCAAAGTTGGGGAAAAAAAACTAAGAGTTTGGGCATTTTCAGACTGTCTTAAATTTCCTTAAAAAAAGAACTTAGGAAAATATTGAAAAATTACTGGTCTTCTTTGAAAATCTACATAATTTTTTGGTTGCCTTTATCCTCTCCTAGATTCATTTACCTGTGACATGGTCTTATAATATTACACTCTTATCTTTAAGAAATACTCAGGAGAAAGAAAATGTGATAAGAGTTTTTGCCCTTTTCAAAGAGGTAACACCCTAAGAATGCTTAAGTTTACTATGTAGAAAATGTGAAGACATTTCTTTTTCATGTTGAGCTCAGATGTTTGCATCCCCCATCTACACTCCCCTCTTGCTGCAGAAGCAGAAAGATCCAAAAACTCTCCCTTCGGGGATTCTTGTGGGACACTGCAATGCTGTAACACATAATTTACGAGGTACAGCGGTTTGTTATTGTGTAACACCCAGAAGCCCACACCGAGTTGATTTGTGTGTGACCCACATCTGTGTCAGGAGCCGTAACACAGTAACCTGGTAGTGGGCATGATTGATGTTTACTTTCATCCAGAAACAGAACCTGAGGATCAGCTTTGCACAGGCCCCTGTGCTGCTCCTCTGCCTCCCCCTCCTAACCCTCTCAAACTCCTCCCAGCCTGGTTCACCTCCGGGCCAGCTCACTGGGAATCAGACCCAGATGTGGTTCTGAAGTCAGACAGCACAATGTGCGACATAGCAGAAGACCCACCCAGCAGCAAACGTCAAAGAGGGACCCCCTTAAAGTCCCTCACTAGGTTTTGTCACCAGCTGGTGGTGTGAATAACTACATTATGTCTGAGAAACAACACATTAGTCACGACTATGGCTTGTGATGCTTGTTACGAAAACAAGTAGAAAGTTTTAATGGATAAAATACAACTTGGAAGCTGTAATTCCAGTAATAAACGACTTGTCTGTCTCTTGTTGCTCACAGCAGCTGTTCTAGGGTAACACAAGTAGTTCATCTTGATTTCTTTATCCTGTAGTTTACAACATGTTATGTGCTTTTATTTTGCTAAAAAAAACAACCCTTTAAAAGAAATCCCCACAGTGGCTTTTTAAAAGATTTAATGTGTTTCATGTAGCTTATCTTTTGTTTTTACTTGAGTTAATGTACTGTTGAGAGAATTTTCCAACCTCTTTCTGGAGTCACCTTGACATTAAGTGCTTCATCTACTCCTACACGTATTAGCTAAAAGTAAACTAATTTTTTTCTCATAGTTGACCTTTGATAAGTTCACATTGGACTTGGTATCGCAACCACATACAGACTGGGATCGCAGGGGCAAGATGATCTTAAAAAAGGTTTCAGAACTGCTTCTCTCCTCAGTGTTTATGTCAACATCATGGTGGTTTGCCAACATGGCTCGTCATAGCTGTGTCATAGAGCAGTAATTTTGGAAAAATGTAAAAACAAGTAACCTGATTAAAAGTCATTGCTGTTCTGTTGGCTAAGGGAGACATTTGGCCAGACTGTTTTAGTGAGTGTGTAGTGAGTGTCGTGTCTGATCACAGATGAGGCCACAGTGTTTGTTTTGAAGCCTGGTGGTCACTTCAGCAGGGTGGTGCTTGCAATTGCACATCTGTGAGTGAGATCAGTAATGTGTGTGGGATATGAGGAAAAATGGGGGCAGGGACCAAAGAATTGAAGGTGGGGGCAAAAACCCACGTCATGTCAGACCCAGAGAGAGAAAGAGAGACATCTGTATTATGTCATGGCTGCAGGGGCACTCCACCCTCTGCTCTCTGTTTCCTTGTTCCGTTCTTCAAATTTCCCCATCCTTTCTACCCTCTCACACTGTGATTTACTAATGTGGATGTTTTTGATTCTTGGTACTGACAAGGAAGTTGATGTGTCAATGCACATGGGCCATTTTCGATGCTTTTAAAATGTTGATTTTGAGAAGCAATTCTATATTGTCCACCATTGGATTTTGACCCACAGCTCTGTCTCAACCTGCCTGTTTCATTTGATGTTCACCCTCCCTCTCATCGCACCACCTGAAAACCAGACGTGGACACTCAGCAGTCTGTAATTACTCAAAGGGCTGTTCTCTACACATGCTATGCTAATTTCTAAATGAATGGCAGTCAAAGGTCAGATTTGATGACTGAGGTATTTAAGTTTGGCCTGAAGTTGGGAACCAGCTCATGTCATATGCAAAGGATTTATTACTGGCTTTAACTGTCACAAAGGGAGAACAAATAAAAATAAAACTGTACATATTAAAATGTTCTCCATCTACATCCTGGTATGTTATAGAAAATAGCAGAACAAGAACCACAGACACACCTAGCACTAAACCCACTGCATACACCTACACATCCACGTACACACTCTGAACTCACACACAGTAATCAGAGCATCAGACAATAACTGCTCAGCGCTATAACAAGGCTCTAAACTCTCCCAGAAATGGCTGGATCCCTCAGGGGAAGGACTCTGCCACATTGTTCCTACCTATCTGCTCATTGTGTGATGGCCTGAATGTTTGCTTTGATGTGAAGCCTGGTGTGTGGATATAACAGTGATATTAGTGTCAACAAGAGGAGATTATTAAAACTGAGTGTACTGTAGAAGGAATGATAACCAAAGAGATATATATTCTCCTGGTTATTCTTGCCTTTCCGCCCTTTGTCCTTATGGCAGCATTAATCCCTTCTCTATGGAAACTCCAGATGAACAAAACTTATTTATTCATTATTTGATTTTAGCAAACTTGCCATTGTTCTGTACCAAAGCTAAAAAAAAGAGGAATGGAAGACATGACTGGGAATACAGAAGGTCTTACAATGTGAGATGTTTAAACTTCTTTGAAACAATGTTGAAACAAAACTTATACTGCCATCCTCAGGCCAGAGACTGTGGCTGCAATCTGGTGTAAACTGGTGTTAAATGATGTTCAATTTAGTACATTTGAATTAACATTACTTATAAAAGTGTTTTACATACATTGCAGTTGATTCAAATATCTCTTTAGTACAGCAGCAGGTTGATAAAAAATTTTTTTTTTAAAAAGCCCAAAGAGAGAATAAAAGAAAACAGAGCAACAAAATAAGTTTTTCAATAACAGTGACAACACTGGCAAAGAAGTCAAGAGTGTTGCTGTAACAGAATAATGTGAGTTGGACAGGTCAAAAGCAGTTAAAAACTGATGAGTCAGAAATGCATTTCAGGACAGCTAATTACACGCAACAAATATCCGGAAAGTTTTCTCAGTGCTTCACTTTCTCCACATTTTGTTGTTACAGGCCTCATTCCAAAGTGGAATCGATTCATTTATTTCCCCAAAATTATTCACACCACACCTTTTAACATTATTGATTCCAAGAGTGTATTTTTAAATCTTTTGCAAATTTATATAAAAGAATGAAAGAAAAAAAAACACATGTATATAAATATTCACAGCCTTTGTCGCAAGGTTCCTACAGCTTAATTGTAATCCACCTAAGGTAAATTTAGTTATTTGGATTGATTTGGAAAGACAGACCTGTCTATGTAAGGAATCACAGGTGACAGGGCGTGTCGGACCACGAACCCAGCATGAAGCCAAAGGAAATGGTTGTAGACCTACGAGACAGGATTGTCTTGAACACAAATCTGGGGAAGGTTTAAAAAAAATTCTGCTGCTCTGAAGGTCCCAATGGGCACAGTGACGTCTGTCATCTGTAAATGGAAGAAGTTCAGAAACACCAGGACTCTCGCTGGAGATGGTTACCAATCTAAACTGAGTGATCTGAAAAGGGCCTCAGACAGGGAGGTGACCAAGAGCCCAATTTATCTTTCTCTGGCTACAATCAATTTTCTTCTTTACAAACAGCTGTAATTCCACTATGGCATGTCCATATGTATTCAAATTTCTGTATGTATACATGAATAAAGGATTCAGACCCATGGCTTTGCTTCGCAGTATCAGATTTATTTACAGATATGAGTGGGAGACATCCCCCTTGTGCAATTACTTAGTGGAATTTATCAACTCTTCAAATAAACATCAAGGGTTACTTCATTTAACCCCCAGGAAATGCTAAATAGAAATTCAAAGCTGCAATTCTTTGTGTTACTATGGCATATTAAAAACAAAAACATGATGCAGTATAAAAATGTGATGAACTCAACATACTAACAGCTATTTATAGAAAACAATGTTGATTTAAAGCGAACAACCTAAAACAGTCAATAAATTGAAATAATAAAATCACTTCAGGTCAGCAGTTACACTCTCACTCTAATAAAATAAGATTCTCTTGTACATAAAAAACTGAATTTAGATTGCAACAATGCCAAACGCAAACACGCTGCAGGTTTAGGCACAATATCAGTCATACCACACTACACTCTGCATGCTGACAGAGAAGCACTACACAACTACAAATCTGTGAGCTTATTTAAAATAGAAAAATTATAATACAAATGAGGCAACTGAGCATTGAGAATTGAAATATCTGGTCAGGTTTAACATAAGAGACTGACAAGATGCTTCAACATCTTCTTTCTCATACCGTCACTGACAACAGAACAAGGACAACAAGGCGATGCATACCACTGCACCAATTACGTGACAGACAGCTATTAAATGAAGCAGTACCACCTTAAGGGATGACACGTGAAGCTACTTTATATCATGTTTTATTGGACCACTGTCTTGGAAGAAACTGGATTGTTTGGGTGAATAGGAAAGAAGTTTAACTGAGTAGATCAGCTGGGGAGAGCATCAGTGCGGTTACTTCTCTGGGGCTGGTAAGCTACCACTTAAGCTGGTCCTCATTTCTCTCAGCTTCAGGAAGTTTGCAGGGAGGGGACAGATAGAGTCAGACAAGCAAATAAATAACCAGACAGAGGGGGAAACATTTTGTATGTGTGGTACTTCACCTCTGGTCTGGCTTCAAAAACCGGAAGGTGTTAAAACATTCATGTCCCGAGGTTTAAGTTTGTGTGGCCGTGGCTGAACCCGCTTGGTCTCTATGCCAGGGATCTCAATTTTGGGGGGCATAAAGTGGGCGGGGTCATCCACCTTGAAGTTGACCTGGGGGTTGGTGCCGTCGATGGTAGTGGACTTCTGAAGGCCGAAGTAGGACTGCAGTGAGAAGCCTGTTAGAGAGAAGGGGTGGTGATAAGTAACCTAGATAAAGCTATTAAAAGGTGCAGCTCTTTTATCTGCATTTGAAAAAGGAAAGCAGGTGTGCTCTAGGACTGTGTGACATCATGAGTGGGTGTGGTCAGAGCTGAAACAGGTCTCAGAAACATGCAGGGCATTCCTTTTGATGGGACTGGATAGCATACAATGCACTAATGATGCACTCGCATGTTAGTGGAAAATTCCCACTGGTTTCAAGAGCCATTAGTTGCAGCTTGAGGTTTTGGGGGCAAAAAACAAAGAATTAGAGGGCTCTTTCAAAGGTGTGCTGTAAAAGGGGATAATGGAACTTGGGTGAGTATTCATTAGGAAGTGAGGTTGGGATGTGCTAATCATTTTAGGGATCCTATTCAAAGTTTCTGGAAAATCTTTAATTTCTATTGGATCAAACTCTCAAATAATTCTGCTGAATTAAGTGAAAAAGAAATGCCTGTTCTTTGTCACAGGCGTGTGGTAGGTCCTTCAGTTTAGATGAACAAGATCCCCTCTTTTTAATTCTCTCTGTTATGGAAACAGCAGTTTCTCTGTTTGGGTGGAGTGGCTTTGGCATGTATCAACTGTATAAATTCTGTTCAGTGTTACCTTACTGGGGATGGGCAATTAATTGTGAATAAAATTAAATCTCATGGCCTGTTACAATTTTCTAACCAAAGACAGTACAATAGTTATTTAAACTCAAATGTGTCAGAATACCAGAAACAAGAAGTATTAAAACAAGTTTGAGGTGGAAAAGCAAAAATAGGTGACAAGAGTCAAAAATCAGGAGAAAACTTAAAAAATGGTAAGAAAGTTGCAAAACTTTCCAGAGGCCAGACATTTATGTTTTAAACACTATTTTCTATTGATTTTAGGTAATATCATAACTTTTTGAGGTAGTAATTTTTTTTCATTAGATGTGCCTGTATGTGGAAACAATTCCTTTAGAGGATTTTTATAAACAAAATCCTGCTTTAGTTCCTCATGTGTGTGTACTCCTTAATCAAACCAAGTACAATTAAAAAATATATCATCCCCTTCAAAATAATAAGTGAAATCAACAACACATACGATGGGGAACTTGAAAATGATGGCACGATAGCTCGCTATCAAAATATTGGGGAAAATGATAGTAATTAGATTATTTTTGCAAATGGTTCAGCCCTATACCTATCCTGACATTTTGAAAAAAAAAAAACACGACATGGTCAACATCTTGATGCAGTATTTGCCATTAATCTTTTACCTGTGCCAGAATCAGAACCCGGATCAGTGGGGGACTTCTGAACCACAGACCTAGTTCCAAAGAAGTTCCATCTCTCTCCTCCTCCTCCTTCATTTCCTCCCATGTCTGTGCTAGGCTGGGGACTGCTGAGCTCTGGGGTTGCAGGAAGAGGTGTGGGACTTAATTGGAACCAACTCCTGCATCCCCACCAAGCAAGAACAAGAAATAAGAATACAGACAGGCATAATGGATAATTAGAATAAATACAGAAGACACAAATTAAATACCATGTCAAGAAATTGAGGCACAGTGAGTCTTGATTTCAGTTCCTCGCATTTGAACTTCACATTTGATGTCTGGATTTAGGTCAATGAGCTCAAAAATATCACACCTACCTGCGATTGACAGCTGGTGATGAGTGGGGACTGACACAGGGGGTGACGGAGGGGGTGACAGAGGGGGTGACGGAGGGGGTTCCACTTGGAGTGGATTGTGCTGATGGTGTAAGCCTGTCCTCCTTGAAGTCCCCGCTTGGCATTCTCAACTTCTGCACAGAAAGAATTAAACAAGTGGTTAATACTAGGCACAGCTACCTTTTTAGTTTGAAGTTTTTGGATGAGCTTTTAACACAAGCAGCATAACTGTGGCATTCACCTTTTACCCCCATTAATGTGTCAGACACATAGCACTTGTTGTATTTACAGAGAAAACTCTCTCTAAGACATCATAGTATAAAGGAAAAAATGTTTTAAAAAATGTGTCAATGATTCTCTGTATATATCACCAGAACATACAATGTTAGTGGGGGGAGACTTTTAGGCCAAAACACTAATGATGAGAGAATAGTAAGAGAATTACACTAATTCACAGCTTTTGCAGAAAGTCCAGTGACTTTAACCTGCCTTCCTCCTCTCCTTCCCTCTTAGTTTTTTTTCTTCGACACCTGCAAAAATTAAGTTTATATCCTGATAACTAAAAAAAAACTACACAGCAATTGATCATACTTGCCCAAACACAATGAGGTTTTTGGGAAATATTTTTTAGAGTATTTTTATTTGCAGCGTTAAAACTCCATCGGAGAAGCAGATTTTTTTAAACTCTAATGCTAGAACTGGTACCAGTAATCATGCTTTGAATCCACAAAAATAGTAAATAAATAAATTTGTGGTAACCCCAGTGACTTTTAACCCCCTTTGTGACCCACAGAAACGGGCGTTTTTTTCCGTGGAGACAGAAATCAGATAAATAAAAACACGTTCCGTGCTAAACTTAATACTTCTCTGAACGTGGTTGGTTTGTATACAAAACAACCTGAATGATGACGTGATGCAGGTGGATACATTGTTGTAGGACATGTCTTCAATGACGTGCGGATGTAAAAACAAACAGAAACATCCACACTTTGTCTCTTTTCATTAATCAGTCGGAAATATTGAAAAAAAAAACGTTGTCGAAAATCCTATGACACCCTAAAGCTGCAGTTTTCCTTTGAAAGCTGGAGCAGAGAAAGAGACAACCGTTGGAGACATCGGTTTCATTTAAGAGAATTAATCTAAGGCTGGAATATATGGGTAAAAAGCTACATTTTTACCGCTTTGGGGTTTACACTCTCAGTACGAAACACTAACATTGGGGTTCAACAACCACAACCGTTAGTTAGCGTGTGCTAAGCTAACGACAGTTGACTGCCACATCCGCTACCTTAACATTATGCAATGTTAGTCGGTAAAGGAGAATTCAGCGGTCAACATATACGCCTGTGGCTGATTTGTGTCTACTTCACCATTTTGAAATATAATGACACGGGTTGATGGTCAATATTCCAGCTCTTGGAGAAATTAGAAAGTCCAGCCCCCGTTTCCAGGCTAGCATTTCATTTCCCTTTCCCTGCGGCCTGTTTTCTACAGTCATGCAGCTAATAGAGTAAGTAACGAACATAATCGTGTGACGTACCTTTTAATAATGTGATTTCTGTGGCGCTTCAGTCCAATAGAGTCTTTCATTTTGTCCATTGTTTTTCTTTTTAAACAGGTTTAAGGGTCTTTTGTATTGGAAACAGACGATACCGTCTGCAGTAGGCCTACACTACAACCCTTTTGTTAGGAGCCCTGTGATTGGTCGATTTAAGAAAATGAGGAGACCCGACTCATTCGAGGGCGTTGCTTGGCAACGCCTTCGCAGATTGAAGCCGCATCATTGGAGCAGCAGAGGGCAAGTTACGTAATCTGTTTACCAAGATGTTGTTTTATATTCAACCTGCAATCACTCACCAGATTCAATTAGCTTGTTATCTCATATACCCCAGTTAAACCAGCTTGTTGTGACTAAAATTATAAACAAGCTGGTTTACTTTTTGTAATGATTTAGGCCTGTTAAGAGATTCCGTGAAAACAACTAAAAATTGGATGCATATCATGCTTTTAAGAGATTAATATATTACCCTTAAAATATGAGTGTGTGGATTTAGGATGGGCATTACAGTTCTCAGGGAAGCCAGGCAAAAAATAAATAGAAAAGAAAACAACCTCTGTGCACAGTCAGAGGCTGTTCTGTTGGTTCGAGATAAAAGTGTAACCTACATTTTGGATGTTTCAAAATCCACCTTTATTTGTGTCATTACATACTGAAATGTTAATAGCTATCAAAAGACCTCACTACACAACTTGATGGACTCTTGTTTCCTAGAGGTCAGAACTTGGGCCATGTTTAAAAATAGCCAACAGAGGGAGTTATTGTCTCTTCCATTCAGACTATACCCACCATCATGACAGTCATATAGTAAAAAAGGTAATTTTTTTTTTTTTTTAATTTAGCGCAGAGAAGGCAATTCCCCTCTGTGTCCCGAGGCACCAAGCCTCAAATCTGTGAATACTTACTGGTAGCGTGTTGTCACAGAGTCTGTGAAAGCGGGTCTCCTCAGCAGAGAGGCCTTTGTGTGGTGAATAGCCAGTATCTGTCAGGCCTGCCTGGTGCTCAAACCTCTGCAGATTCTCATGGGTCTGTTCTAGGTGAGGATGAGTATACAGTTAGCATAATAGACAACATAAGTTAATAATTTGAAACGCCTGCTAAATTAAATCATGCATTAACTGTTTTGGTACCAAGACAAGCAGATGGTTGGACAATAATTGTCAGAGCTTACATAATACAATGAGGACACATTGTGAGTTTGTTCTTTTGTGTGTCTAAATATTATACAGACTAAAAGTTAGCTGTTTTTTGTTGTTGGTTTTTTTTACGTTTTTAACTTACTGATCATCAGTGTGCTCATTAAAGAGGTGGCTTTGGCTTTCACAATAGGCACTGGGGACTTCGCTGGCGATGGTGCCTCAAAAGTCAACAAATTCCCCCCACTCTCGCTTTCCTGGTCACAAAAGTTCATACTGTTAGGATTAACTTACAAATGGGTTACATAACAAAAAGTCATGCAAGTCAAATGTGTGCAGGCATGCACCTAATGCACCTAACCCCCAAGAAAAAGACGCACACAAGCTAATAAAAACAATTTTTTGCTCAAAACAATGTGGATCAAACAGACAAAACTAACAAGGCACCTCTACTGTGTTCCTGAACTTGTGCTTTGGGATGACTGGATCTTTCCACAAGATGTTGACAGTCAGGTCTGGAGGTGGGGAATGCATGGGGGCATCCATGTGCTCATCATAGCTTATGTTTCGCCGAGTCATTCCAATTGGAGACGACAAAGAACCGAAAAGGCTGGATGAAGTACCAGACTCCAGTGCTAAAAATGGAAAAGAAAAAGATTAAGGGTTCATCCTCAAACAAATCACATTGTTTTCTGAGTTAAAAGCAGGAGTCTCATATATTTCTTATTAATAATGAATTCAGATCTTTGTGTTACCTGGGATGTCCCCTCGCCTTGAATTCATTTTATCAGGGAAGCTGACCACAGGAGACTCAGGAGAGTGTGTGTATAGGGGTCTGCTTTTGCTTGGCTTTTGTCACCTAACCTAAACACATTATCACATTGAGCAGAGAGTTTCAGTATCATTTAACAGTGACAAAGACAAACACATATGTAGAGCGCAAAATGCAACAATACAAGCACAAGTCATCATATCTCTGGATATACCATGAGGGTAATGATTAAATGAGTGCATGCATTTATTTTATTAGCCTAACAGTGGGTCTGTACCAGAATCAGACATTAAGAATGATATGTTTACAGTACACAGTGCATGGTGTCCTGTATCTGACCTGCTCCAAATAGAAGCAAAGAGTCTTGTTACAGCACTGTCATTAATTTCAGATAATGTCAGTCACACTCTGCACATGCCATATCAGAAGGAAAGAACAGAACACAAACATGAAAATAAAATTAGTTTCTAAAGAGCTAAAAGCAAAAGCAACCTCTTTAATTGAATAATACATGTCCTAAGTAAGTAGGTTGTTCCTTATTATGTAATACAGCCCGACACTTTTATGAGTGATAGACCTGTGTACCTCTCTTATCAGAACTCCTTATCAGCCTGATCTGGGATCAATTCCACATGATACTGAATATTCCCCTCATAGCTGCATTAATGTCTGTCTGCAACATTTAAATCTAATACTAAGGAGGAATCAGATGTTGCAGGACTAAGCCGGTGCTGTTTGGTAGTCCAGTCTATACTTCCCAGACAGCTAGCATCAAAATGCTGTTAACGTCAGCAGTGGGGGAGCCAAAAACAGTGACTTGCAAAAACAGGAACCGGCAGTGTCACTCCATGGGCATGTTACTCAATAATCTGGATGCTATAACTGTTCAAAATAAAGTATGCAAAACAAAAAAAGGATTAGTATTATTTCCAAAATATCTCTTTGTCAGTCCTTTAATACATCAAAGTACAGTAAAGCTTGACATGCCTGACACTTTACATTGTTCAGTCATTCTGCAGCGCTACACTGAAGGACAGAAGCGCGTCATGACAGTTTATCCAAGACGGACCTTACCTGTAAATATTTCGTCTGCTGCTGAATTTACTCCACAACTGCAGTGATTTCTTTGTCACAGTCGCATCGCTCTGACAGACTGAATGAGCAAATACTGTGTGTTTGCTCTAGGACTAGTTCATCCATGACTTTTGGACATGCACACTGTAAACATAGCTCTGACGTCCACGCTGTTCCAGTGAACGCAACTCTCCACGGAAGCCGGCGGAAGTAACGACCGAAACCAGAAACCCCGCAGACTGCTGTCAGAGGGTGGACTGTGCTCAAATGTAACGTGTAGAGGCGTCACCGTTTACACAAAAAATGCGTAAAATTCAATTACACTGCGCCTGAAGTATGAAGGGGTTCACTTTAAAGTTGGATAATAAAAAACATTTTCTTATTTCAGTGTTTCAGCTGTGTGTGAGTAGGTGAGTATTACAGCTGTTACCAAAAAGCACAGTTTCTCATGTCACTTTCTGATATTATATTTCTTATCTTATCTGCAACTTAGAGAGTTGCTGTTCTGGATGACTAAAACATTGCTCTTTACTTTGTATAGTTGTTTGAAAAATCAATTGAAGGACTTTGATTGGAAAAAGAATTTTAAAAAAACGTTGCAGATAGTTGTGCATTTTTACTCTGTTTTCGGGATTACTTGATCAGTTTTTTTTTTGTTTGTTTTTTAGTTTTTTAATTGAGGAGATGAATGGTGATCCATTTCTTAATTCTGAAGTTAGAGTTCCAGGGGTACCTCCACCTGGGTTGTCATCATTAATAAGACTCAGCATTTCCTCTACTCCAGGAATAGAAAAAACACAGGTGAAATATAGTGAGTTAGTGCTAGCACATAATTGTATTTTTTAAAAGGTTGAATAGTTTAAACTATGAGCTGTTGAAGAAAAAAAAATCCTCAATTCATATTTGGGATCCAAAAAGTTCTGGTTTCACATTGATTGGTCACATAGGGTTGATGTTTGATGTTTGTGTGTGTGTGTGTGTGTGTGTGTGTGTGTGTGTGTGTGTGTGTGTGTGTGTGTGTGAGAGAGAGAAAGAGAGAGGGAGAAAGGGGGAGATGGGTGTAGCAGGTCACAGCCTATGAGGCAGTACTGATCAGAGCCGCCCCTGTTACAGTGAGGTACTCACACTCACATGGTGTTGGCTGGCTCTCCTGACCCGATAATGCCAGACTGTGCCTCGAGCTCTGGTTTCTGGTGTCTGTCACATGCAAATACCTCCAAGAACCATTAATAGTGTCAAGAGGACACCTGAGAGGGCCACTCCTCTTGGCATTTAGCTCCTCTGCTCTTATTCACCACTGACACACATTCTGTGCTGCATTAGCAGTGTTAAGCCACAGAGTGACACTGTTACGTCAAAGACAGGATTGCAATGAAAACAGTCACTTAATTGTCCACCACTTAAATTTATTTTGGTAACAACATAGTACAGTCAAAAAAAATGCAGAGAGACTTGGTTTAAAACACATGTATCAATACAAAATGTATTGAATTATATAAAATTGCACAGGAAATGAAAGAAAAACAAACTTGTATGCTCTACAGTATAACATTAAAAAAGATAAATAGAGAAAAACCCATTCATTCACAGTACATTCATTTAAGGTGCCTTCAGAGGTAATCAGAGCTTTTTTGGACCCAAAGTGTTACTGGGTGCCATCGCTGCCAGTGCTGTTCTTTTTTGCCCTGGAGGTAAGAATGAAACATGAAGGATCCACATTAGAAATGTTTCAACAAAGCAGAGATCTTGAAGTGTGTCAATGAGGATTAGACTAAGAGTCATGTCTGCAAAAATACTCACATCATTCTAACTATGAGTTTTTTCACTGCTCTCATGTTCGGGTCCAGGCAGTATCTGAGGCCATCGTTGTGGGTGACACTGTTGAGGTAAAGAGTAGAAAGGTGCTCAGGTACAAAGTCACATCAGTAAGTAATTCAGGCAAGACAGCTGAGTACTACAGGTGATTTTAGGGATATTGATAAACGTTAAGTGTGCAGGTAATAGTTGTTTCAATTTAACACAGCCAAGGCCAGAAATAGACAATTAGATTGACATTAGCAGGCTAACTAAGGAAGATAAAAGTACATCAGTAAAAAAAGTGCTTAAAGATCATATCATTTTGTGAATGATTCAAATCTGCATATGTCTCTTACACAATCTCCACTTTGTTGCAGAAGACGGTTGCTTGGAAGATCTGGAGGTCCTTTATATCATTCCCGGGGCGGATTCCTTTTCTGAATTGTTGGCACAGGCACTGCTGACTAGCTTCATTGACTGGAGACGGACAAGAGTTGTAGAAAACATAAGTTCATAAAAAATATTGTTGTTTTCATTCATTTCTATGCTTAATCAAAGGGGGTAGGGGAAAAATTCTACTCTGATTTTGTTACACAATAAAAAAAACTTTACATTGTATATGTTTGGTCAAATTTGATGATGAAAGCTCTGATAAAGACTATCAGGTCCAAAATATGAGACAAAAAAAGAAAAAATATATAAAGATTGAACACTTACGCTGTGCTTTGGTGATGCAGATCATAACCGCCAGGAGCAGAAACACTTTGATGATAGTAGACATTGTTGGGTTCGTCGTCTTCCTTCAGGTGAAGATGAGAAAAGCTGTGAAAAGTGCAGCCTCTGAGGTTTTCAGTGATCAGCTGAAGCTTTGTGTGGTGTCAGAAGAGATGTGAAGATAGGTGGCTGAGGGACATCTTAAATACTCTCTCTGACCGCATACCTCATACTTCCTATGACCAAGGGAATTTTCTAAGAGCAGAAAATGAAACCTGAAAATAAAAAGGAAACCACCACAAGAAAAGCCACTCACTTGTTCCACTTTCCTTCCTCTTTCATCAGAGACACTGATCACTTAATCATAATAGTAATAATAGTAATAATGACAAAGTTAAACTGATCAAACATTTCAGATTGGCAAAAAAAGGCATTAAAACTATATGTTCAACTCTAGATAGCACTATTTGACTTAAAACAGATTTTTTACTCTTACAGGACATGTTATTAAAATGATCAGAGTTTTTTAATAAATTTGCTTGTGAAAAAAAGATTTAAAAAAAAAAACAGACATTGTATTGCTTTTTCTTTGACAAGAATTATTTTTCCAAAAAATTCCTTATTTATGGTGGCATTTTGTGGTGACAAGCATTTTTTTCTTTCTCTTTTTCTTTTTGCAGTAAAAGTTTACAAAATCCATTTTATTTGAGCTTTTCAATATTATCTTGGTTAGTTTACAGGTGTTTGTGGGGTCCCATAAACAAATCGCTGCTGTAATATGATCTCAGATCAGTCACAACCAAGTTTAAGGCAAAATACAAATAATAATGATTAAAAAAAAATCATCAAATCATCCTGTGGACGTGAAAGTATCCGTTAGCTTTTATGATAAAATTGTCTCAGTATTGATCTATGTAGATAGGTTTTTTATTATTATTATTATTATTATTATTATTATTATTATTGACATGTGAAATAATTTTCGCTGTTATTATCACTTTATTGTTATTACTCATCCCCCTCCTCCTTCTACAGCTAGTTTGAGTACAAAGAAACATTCATGGTTTTTATATGCATGCTGTTGATTCTATCATCATTTCACTTCAAAACATAAAGTGAAGTTTGGCAACAGGTTCTGCATGTTAGCAAGCAGAAGTGGTTAACACTTCAACCCCCAGACTCTCAATTACATGGGAGAGAAACCTGAAAGACATAAAAACATAGAGGCAAGAATGACTTCATGTTTCCGCTGATGTTGTGAAGTTGCTACACTGCCATGACATTGGTAAAATCTCATACTTTACTGATTTGTAAAACTGATTTTGTCCAAAATTGGAGTGATTTGTTGATTTTCTGAAGAAATAAAAAGCTTGGTTTCCAAACTCCCTTTAAAAATCAACAATATTTCTGTTTTGTGTTCTCATTTCTGTCTTAGGCTAGTCTAAACGCATCTTCCCTTTACTTCTCTCTTTCTTTGGTAGTCTTCTCCTTTCTTGGTTTTCTCAGGATAGAATGAAACTAAAAGAGGTTACAGTGAAAACACTCTGACCCCTTTCCTGTAAAGTGATGGACTGATTTGTATTTGGCAGTGTTGGTAGCATATCACAAAGCTAATAAATACACAGACAACCAAACACACTCACACCTACAGAAATATCAGAATGACCATTTAACCTATGGGAGAAAGCCCACTCAAAATTTCAAGGCAACTGTCTGCTCTAGATTTCTGAGTTTTGAGGCCAAGTAAAAATCAACTACTAAGTTTTTGTTGGGATAACTAATTATTCATGTGTAATGTAACTTAAAGTTTTGAGCAGGATTCAACTCTCTGCCCCCACGACTGTGATGCTGACTTTACCACTGAGCCACATCCTCCCCAACTCACACAGCATCATCTATCAACACATGAACATTTGAGCAACTGAAAAGCTAGAGTTTCAATACAACACTCAAACAACTTCATTATGGCAATAAAACCTATACAGAACACGAGAGATGCACGAAGGGAATTGAAAATGTAGATGAAGATCCCTGTAGATTTGAGTTGGAGATCCTGCTCTCTGTTTATAACCTCAAACCTATGACTTCAAGTTTTGCCAACTAAACTCATGAAACAAGACTGACTACACAGCAAACTTGATAAAGGTAGCTGGGATAACTACTTTGGAGCAGTTTAAAACCAAAAAGAACATTTTTGTTTACTTAACAAAAAAAAAAATCTTTGTCAGGCTAGCAATTTGAGGTTTTCATTTTTACAGTGAATGAGTGTGAAAACACATTTAGAACAGATTTTGAAATTTGAGATACATTTTCATGTCACTTTATTAGTGAGTTTACAGTAAAACCAGTTTTTGCTTAATTCTTTCAAACCACCAGAGTGTGCTAATTTAAGAGACCTGGGTCTTCCCAGAAGACACAGAGAGAGGAACTCCATCCTCAGACTTAGGAACTGTAGGTCACGTGGTCATGAAAGATCCCCCTTCAACAAATGTCACAGAAAAGGGCATATGACTAAAATCAAGTCTTAAAATCTATGACTCATATCAGAGACTTGGGCTGATTTCTCAGGGGATCTAAAAGTGAGGTGGTGGGGCTGCAGCGGTACAGTTCATGTCTGTCACATCACATAAACTCATTTTTCTCTTTGACAAACACACTGCACTTAGCCGTCTTGAATGTTTTATGTTTCTCAATGGTTAATATTTCATGACTTTTTCTTATTGGGGACTGGAGAGTGAACAGCAGTAAAGCACACAGTGCTCCTGTTTGAACTCTGACTGGTGCAGAAACAAGGAGAGTAACTCTCAACTTCAAACCTGCATGGCTCATGGAAAGTACTTTCTGTTTCTGCTTGTACTATTAGCTTATTGTTCACATGTGGGCATGGATCCACATGGGAATTTCCAACTGTTTTAATCTCTGATAATTAATGTTTCCTTTTTGTGTTGCAATTTAACTCTTTGCCAAAAAGTATGACCAAAACTATACGAATAGGAACTCATCACCGTAACAGAGAGTCTCTTTTGCTGACAAAGTGTTGCACTTCCTCTTTTTCATTTTGAGAGTGGTACCCGTCATCATCAGGAAAGGCATGCAAAAACCATTGCCTATATATAGATTAGACAAAATGCTTTCATTTCTCCTCAACATGAGATGAAAAGCCAAAAGACTGCCACTTCGGCTAACATATTGCACTTGTGCAGCAAGAGTAGACTGTTGATTGCTCTTGACTGACATTGCACACTGTGGGCTAACCAAAGCATGCATTTAACACGACAGAAAATGTCAAAGATCCCACAGTGGAGCAAAATGGTTTGAGGTCTGGCCTAATAATCTAGATAGTTTCCCCTCTATGTTATTTTCTCAACCACATTTCTTTAACCGCGATGGAAAATATCACAGGATTGATGACAGGTATAACCAGGTCAGCTAAATAACATACAAGTAACAAAACAAATATTTTTGTACAATTTGATTGACTAACTGGAGGTTAGACTTCAAAATATATATATGTTACCAAAGGTTGTGTGAAATGTTTGTTTTGTTGTGATTCACTCAGCACACACTGCCTTCACAAATCAAAATCTTGAGTCAATGTTAGTCAAGTTAATCAAGTGAAGATGCTTCAAATCTGTCACAGCCAGACAGACTGTTTTCCATGGTAAGTGAATGCATAACTTTTTGACATTTTTTGCACAAATGACTTTTAGATTACACTTTGTCTAATTTTACAGTGAATCCAGAGTATCTTATGTTCAAGTTCAGAGCAGATAAAGCAATAAAGGCACATTCCCTGTAATTGATGACTTTAAACAGTTCCTGTGTAACGACTCAAACACATTTCAGGCATTACACAGGAACTGTTTAAAGTCAAACACTTTTGAGTCATTACTCTCAGCTCTTGACCAAGCAGACTTTTTGAATGGATTTGACACAGCTGAAACTCTCCCATGGTTTTGAAGTATCAGACTGCATTTAAAAGCCAGGAAACTTAACCAATAAAGAATTACTAGGCTGTGTTAAATGATTTGAGTCCTCCCGACAAGCTTATTTCTGGGTGTTAGTTCAACAATGGTTGAGCTTCCTCCCACTGAAATATAAGGTTCGTGTCAAAAAGCTTCCTATGTCTTTGCTGGTTAATGGTGAGGTAAGTGTCAAAAAAAAAAAAAAAGAGTGTGGGTTTTGAGTTGCTACACAACCCCAAGTGAGTGTTTCCTGTCAGAGAGGTCCACCAACTATCACTGGAACCTTCCATATGTATATTTCCCCTTTCCATTACCAAAGATTTTACCCTTAAAAATAACACTATCGGGTCATGGTGTTTGGTCTGGGGTCTTCTATTTTGACATGCAAAATTTTTGTGTCCATTCTTTCACAATGGAGGAAGAGGCTATTTTGTTTATGGTGCTCATGGACTTAAAGTCTATATATAAAAGAGAAACAAGAGAGGAATCATTTTTCAGAGAGTCCCTGTTGAATAATAAATAAATCCCCAAACTCATGCAGCTTTGAAGGAGACTGTATAAAAGTCTCAAGTGAAAATAGAGGGGCAAATACATACTAAAGCTTTTTGAATCGATTAACAAAATTTTAGATTCTCTAGTACTCTATTATGTTGGTCAAATGTTTTTTGACAAATATTTATTTCAGGATCACATTATGTGTTTTTTTATTTGAGCAGATGAAACCTTTATCTGGCTTTTTGGTGTTTTGCTAAATTTAAATTTTTAAAGGATTTTGTTGTTTAAAATGGTTTGAGTAGGGTGACCATATTCTGAATACCCAAAAAGAGGAGCCTCTACTGGCCTCTTAGAGATCCTGCAAAAAGAAGATACTCAAAGATGACTATGCAGCATTATAACCCATGAATTTATTTGAAACACTCCTTTTCTGATTAAAGTGAACACTTTCTTTGAAGGAAACGCAAATAATGTGTAGAAGTACATTTCTTCCAGTTAAAAATATAAGAACATATATAAAATTTCAAATATTTTACTTCTTGTTTCACAATTTACTCTTTTTTGAGTTTTTATCTTAATATTTCAAGACTTTATCTCAAAATTTTGACTTTTTACCCTTCAATTTTGACTCTGCTATCTCATTGTTTTGATGTATTCCCCTAAAATTTCAACGTTGTATCTGTTTTCCTGCATGAGCTTCATCTTTACAAGTTTACAAGTTAGTGCACTAGGATAATAGCAGTAGTCCAGTGCTGGGGCTTATTTTAAATATTAATGGTTTGTTGAAAGAGCCAAGAAAAACCCAGAAATTAGGGGAAATTTTGTATAATCCACCAGGACATAATTTTACCACCAAAAAGGAGGACATGTGTGGGCAAAAGAGGACATTTGGTCACACTAGGTTTGAGGCTTTGAAATGTATGTCAGGTTGTTTATGTAAATACTTTCAGGAACAGTGGCTGGTGTAAGCCTGCCCTCTAGCGTTTAACATACAAAACTACAACATCAAGGTCTCTTTGTTATGTTGGAGCATGTTTTTCCAACCAAATCTGCATATTATTCATTTCATGTAAAATCATGTAATATGAATTCCACCTGAAGATGAATCAAATTAAATCATTTAAGCATAACTTTGAGCCTTAACAACTTCACAGTGTGACAGATGGTAAAAAATGATCCAAGTATCTGCAGCGGTGTGCTCTGCGCTCCGCTTGATTCTCCACGCTTCTGTTTTCCACGGGGAGGATTCCATGATGGTTACCATGGTCACATCAGTGTCTGGCATCAGCAGAGGTGAGAGGGGGGTTCATGGTCCTGGGAATTACAACCAGATACAAACAACCAGACAGATAAGGATATCAAAAGGTTTATTCATTCATTTATTCATTTTTTTCAGACTTTGGTCACAAAACACTGGAAAGGTAGAAAAAAAAAGATTTTGCAGATTTGTTTATTCCATGTGTGATCATCTCTGTACATGAAGCATAGGTAGGTCAGAATAGTAAACACTGACACTGATATAACATTACAGGTAATTACAGAATGATTCACCCCTGCATGTTTGTGACTGTAAGTTATCACATCCCTTGATATAAAGCTGCATATTAAACATCTAAATGTCTGCTAATATCAGTGGGTCATGCACTGACAGACAAAGATGAAAGTTCTACTGTAGGGGATGATTTCTGTCATGTGTGTCCATTGGCCGCTTAAATCTCAGCAATGGCGGGCAGCATGCAGGCTCGAGCACGCGCCTCCCTCCAGGCCACCCTGCAGTCAGAGATCCACTGACTGAGCAGTGACTGTTTGATGGTGGAGGTCTGTCTGCTCCCCCTTCCTCCTCTCTCTGCTGTAACCCCGTTCCTGGTTGATCTTGTGTGTTTGGGGGAAATGTTTGGGATAAGAGTGTTAGTGCCGGTGTTCAACTCTGGACAGCTGCTCTTGCGCGGGTGGGAGACATCTGGACTTGAGGAGTCAGGGATGCTGTGGGCTCTGGACCGGGCCCGGCTCTCCCATACGCTCCCATGAAACCTTTCCTCAATGAACCTCACACCTCCTGTGAGATTATTCTGGTGTCCATAAAGATACTCCAGAGGGTCAGATTTTCCAAATGTCAGCTCACCATTCTGTTCTTGGATTCCATGAGACTCTGCTTTGGGGTTTGACTGAAATGTACCGGAGGTTGTCTCAGTGATACGTGACAGCCGCAGCCTCTGGTGCACGGCATCCAACTGCTGTGATTGGACGCTGTGGGGGGAGACATCCCTGTTGGGGAAGGTGGGGTGAGCCAGGTGGCAGATGGAGAGAAGGTAGTCCTCTGAGGAGATGGCCTGGTGTTGGCTGGAGATGATGAGTGAGTTGGCTTCGTTCAAATCCCTCACAGCATCCTCTGAGCCCTCTCTGATGGTGGGCAGCAGCAGTCGTCTCTTGGACAGGAGTCTGGATCTCGGCCGCATGTCTGAGAGAAAAACAAGGTGAGGTTTGGGGCGTAAACAACATCTGTCAAATGTTTTAGTGAGTATGAACAAAAGCCATCAAATTAAGAGGAAGATTTGGTTTTGACAAAACTGGATCACCCAAACTACTAGGATGGGTTTGAGAATAAAAAACAATGTTTCATCTCCAAAACAGTGCCCCATCTTTGCAAGAAAACATCTTTTTTTTGATAGGAAAAGTACATTGTAAAACATTTCAATGCATGTCATCTTAAAGCAGAGAGTTTTAAGTTATCATATTGTGCAATTAGCTCTGCAGACTCTGTTTGTTTTGTGGCGTAATTTCACCCCCAACATGGGCTTTTCCAGCTTATTGAGTTCTGTAAATAACTACAGCATTTCTATTTCTGTTCCCGACAGTCTCCATCAAATCTATTCCATATTTACGCCTTTCCGTCCTCTCAGCCCCCTCCTCCTCTCCATTTTCACACTCTGTGCCCTGCTTGCTTTGGAGTGGCAACGCTCACAGACCAAAATACAAACAAGTCTTCAGGCAGCAGGAGGCAACAGAAATAGATGCATACTTTAAATGCAATCTCAGTCTTGTGGAACCGCAAAACGTGTCTGCTTTTATTTTTGTTATGCAACCCCATATTGTTGTAACCCTGAGAGGAGACCACAGGATACTTTGGTCCCCACCTCAGTGCCAAAAATAGTGCCAGCCAAACCAGAATGCCAGCCTCTCCCAGTTTCTTCCAAGGTGTAGCCATTGCTATATTTAGACTGCACCTTCGGTTTACAGTGACTAAAAATGGTTCCACAAGGAGCAGCTCTGCCCTGAATCAGGGAACAGGCTCCCTGTGTGATTTTACCTCATGCACTTTCAGACATGATGTAAGGTTTAGTTGTGCAATTTGTTTTCCCACTCACCTTTGTCTTTGTCCAGTCCAGCTGCTGCCTTCTTATTTTCTCTGCTCTTGCAATGTCAAATATCAAATTATCTGCAGTCTTTTTGCAGGTGGATGTGTTTTTGATTTATGATGCTCTGTCTCCAGCCAGTGATGCTCCTTCTTCTCCCTGAGTGAGCTCCGTAGCTCCAGCTGTCTCTGACCAGAGGCAGCAGGCAGAATGCAGATTTATCTTCTCCTTACATCCCTCTTCATCCCTCCCTCCCTCCCTCCCTCCCTCTCTCTCTCTCTCTCTCTCTCTCTCTCTCTCTCTCTCTAGCTTACTTTTGGTTTGCCCTCCTTCCCTGCTTCTAAAAATAGGCATACCATCCATTTTCTCAGCCCCAGCTCTGTCATTGGCTGACCGACTGATGGAGAGAGAAAAACAGAGGCAGAAGACGAAAAAGGGGAGAAACAGGGAAAGAAATGAATAAAATAGCAAGGGCTGACAGTGAGCTGAAAAATAAAGGAAAACAGAGATGGGGGTTAAATTTGTTTCTCCATACAAGCATGCTTTTCTTAATATTTTTGACTGAAAGTGTAGGGAAAGGCTTTTTTATTTTAGGAAATCTACATATTGGTGAGCTGGTGTAAACAGGATTGACTTTAAATCTGTTATCTCTATAGCTCTGCATCAAGTCTGACCCACATGTGTGAGCTCTGCACGTTTGTTGACTTGTGTGTGGCTTCAGGAAGCCTTTCACCCAAGGCTTTATACGCTGCATTCGAGTGGTTTGAGTCCATGAAGTCTTTGTGTTGATCTCTGCCTTTATTGTGTCACTTAAATATACAACCTCCTCCCCTGCTTGATCTGTTATCAACTGATTTGTTTACATATATAAATATACACTGTGAAGAGTATATAGCTGGTTATGACACTGGAAATAACCAGAATGCCTTTTTGTGACCCAAACAGGCAAGTGAAACCATCCACAAGATTCCTTTTGATTTCTATCCCCTGTGAAAGCAGATGAGTACTAGAAAGCAGGATGATGTTTTTCTGTCTATGCATGTTCAGGAAAAAGATCAGCAAAGAGAAGAATAACACTTTATCTATGAGGGAGATGCCAAAACTGACACAACCTCAAAGCCCCTCACAGAAGCTTCAAGGGAAGACTCGCTCTTAGGCTGTAAGTCAGTAAATTTGGGGAAAGTGGAGGGAGCTCTCATATTTGAAAAAGGGCTAAACTAACTTGATTTTCTAGGCAAAGATGGATTAAGAGGCAATGGTTATAAAAGCAGAAAAGCTGGGCGCAAAATAATATTTCTGCTTGTACTGAACAGGACAAAAGGAGAATCCATTTAGCAGGATTTGGGGCAGACAAAAGAGGGTTACATAAACAAAAAGGATCTCCCAGGGTAGCCTTGCGATGCAATGTGTTGTTTTTCTCTCCCAAAGGACAAAAAATTTGATCACAGAGACAGAACAGCAGGTGGTAGGATGAGGAAAATGCTGCTTTATTTTCCCTTCCTATCTTTAAATGACTTACATTACAATTAAGAGGCTTGCTCCTCTGTTGCTTTTATGCCATGTAAAAGTGAGAGAATCTACATTATTTAAAATTCAGACCTCTAACCTGACATATCAGTAAAAAGTATGTTTAAACATGACATAATACTGAAAACAGTCTCTGTAACAGGGTTCATTTCACAAGTGAGTGTGAATAAAACTTAGATTATAAGATAATGATCAATGTGTGGTAATCTTGAAATATCAAAGGCACTGTTATTTTGTTTATGCTGTTCCAACAGAGATGATTACGATTACACATTTTATGAAGGGAATGGGAGACTTTAGAAGGCATACCATGAACTATGATTAAATAGCTCTTATAACTGTGACTGATTACAAGACTGCTTAACAGAAGGGTTTAACACAACATGCTTCAATCTGGAAAAAAAGCTCCTCTGGCTTCGAGTTTGATTTTTTTGTTTGTTCTTTGTGTGTGTGTGTGTGTGTGTGTGTGTGTGTGTGTGTGTGTGAGTGTGAGTGTGTGTGTCTGTGTTTGATAATGGGGGGCAGCATGACCCCTGATGAGTCAGATGAGTCATTACACCGCTGCATTCAAACTAAAAAAAGAATTCTTGTACTTTATGGTTCTCCAAAGAATCAGTCACAAGGAGCTAAATCTGTCTCAAAGACACAGGCACATGCACAACCCGGCACGTGGCAATGTGCAGTGATACTCTCATCAGACTCCCAGGCTCCACACTGACTGTATTCATCAACGTGCAGCATCAATCAGACTCTGGCTTTTAATGCAATCACACACTGGTGGACTCAGGGCCTCGTGTTACTCTACTAGAGAAAACAAAAGAAACTAAAAATCCTACAGCATCCTGGGAACACATCCAGTGGAAAAACAAAACAAAACAACACAAAACAAAAATATGATACAGTGTCTTTAAGGATGCACTGCAGTCAACACAATATTAAAATGTAAAGTTCAATGGATCCTTACTGATAAACTGCCAACAAAGAGACAGTTTATGTGTGGGAAAAGTGATGAATTTACTTTTTCATTCCTTATCTCTGCCACTGCACAAACAATTTTCATCATACCTCGAGGATCAGTTCTTGGTCTGATCAGGGCCCAAGCTTGACAACCGCGAGCGAAAAATGAATGAAGTCAGAGGTTCTGAACAAACATGTATCCCACAGTGCCCCCTATTGATTGAAAACTGCAACCCCTCTGGCTACATTCACCTACAGGCCTGAATTATTTTGCACATAACTATCATGCCAAGACCTACAGAAAAGTCTCATATGACCATAGTAGATTACAAAATTGGAAATTTGGAAATTTCAGCTAAAGTCAGTTTTTGAGAATTTACAGGGTCGTATTTGACCAAACTAGTCCCACAGTATTTTTTTTCCAGATCATCTTTAAAACGCATATTTTTTTAGTACACACATTGATGATAAAATTTATTGAAATCTTCATGACTCAATGAGCGTGGCGAGGCATCCATGTTACAATCTGCATGCATTAATTGGGTCGCACCACATACAATAAAGAACTAAACTTTTGTTCAGTTTAACCAACTTTGTTAAAACAAGAATGTTTTTGTAGTGGAGTAACAGGTAATAGGGGTGCTAATAATGAGTTCAATGTTGAGGGAAAAAAGATGTCTTTTCTCTGAAAATCCCAAGAAAACACAAAGTCTCCCACTCTGGTTTCACTCTCTTTTTTTTCTCATGAACTGTCAACTCACCCAGCTTATGAATAAATAACTACATGGCCATGTTTTATGGCTGATAAAAGCTAGCATGTGAAGAAAGTGCAGCTTTAAGGTAAAGGATGGTTATTAAAAATGCTCAGTTTTAGGCCTGCTATTGATTTTTATCCATTAGAGTTTCAACCACCAGTCACGGTCTAACGGGCAGAGAGAAAGGTTTCCTCTCCGCTTGCTCATTTTCCAAGAAAAAAGCTTTGTGAATTGTGTCTTCAAAGCATGAATCATAAAAGTCAGGAAATAAACAAAGCATGGTAAAGGGATGGTTCAGTATTTTTGCTGTTGTTTTTAAATACAAATGTAGCATGCAGACAAATAAAATGAGAGCTGAATCCTTTCTTTGGTTTACAGTCTGTTTCTTATTTAATTTCTGGACACTGACGATATATAGTTTTTTTTTATCATCAGTCCATCAGTCTGATGAGTTTCTTTCTCTCTCTATGAACTCTCATAAAGATGTCCTGTATTCCTGTCCTGAACTTAATTTAAATTATCATACATGTCCTCACTTTTCTGTCGTCACTTTTTTCTCCCATCGAAACAAGGATCAAGTCTGGGCAGATAAACAAACTGCACTTGCACTTGAATTTGAAAATAAACAAATGTTATCACTGTCTTAATGAAACGATCTTCACTCCTCTGTGCCAACTTTTTTCCCTGAGCCACAAAAATGTTTCATTGAAACTGTTGAAAATTCAAATGTTAGACTCAGTTATTTCTTTTCCGGGATTAGTCTGAGTACACTGCTCTCTCTGTCTGTCTGGTGGGGGTGGATCGTAACCATCAATGAGCATGCAGATTGAATTTGTGGGCAAAGCATTGCTGTCAAGAACTTATGAGTAATCTAATATTCCTGTGCTATTTATGTTATTTTGATATTTGATTATAAAAAGAAAAAAATCTTTAATGTTGGAAACAAAAATAGAGCACACACAGGAGACAACGGCACAGAACAAGGAGAGACAAGACTAAAAGAAACAAAAGACTTGCTACTGAAGCATTAAAATCACTTTGAGACTGACCCATCATTTTTCAACACCCTGATTTCCTGAGAAAGTAAAATGCAATGACTTCTGGGCAGCAAGTGTCATTACAACTGTCTGTGGCCTCTTATCAGGTAAACACAACAGCTGCGAGACTTGCATCAGTTTGCCTTTGATAATCACACTTTCAGTTTTTTTCTGTAAGCACTCTAATAGTCTGAAACTTTAAAAAAAGATTCTACTGCTCACAGCTTGGAAAAACATTTTTTGATGATCACAAGCTTGACGTCACAATATCCTGACCTTGGGGTGAAAATTCTTTACCAATGATGGAAAAAAGGACAAATATAGTTGTAAGTTTCAAGTTTTTTTGTATCCCAGGGGTGAGTATGCACTTGAATTTCAGAGTGTGAAAGGTCATGATGCCTCGTGTATGTCATTAATATGAAACTGTTGAGTTCAGTCTCGTGAGAAAAAGTCATGCTCGGAAGATGTCTAATAAAGGAGTAGTTGATACTTATCTGAGCCCTAACATCAATCATGAGCATGTGCTTTGTCTCCCTCTATATGCTGTACTCTATTTTCTTAAAGCTTGAAGTTCAAAGTTATTGTAGAAAAGCTTGAAATCATGCACAGAATACAACTGTGGAAGAAACAGATGAAGCCTGATTTACACTCTGAATGATATTGATATCCATGGGCTTATCATGAGTGGCATAAAAAATCAGGAAAATCACATAGTCATATTTGCAAAATACCACAGGCACTTAGACTTTAATAAATATTCAACATTAAATTCTTTTTCATATGTACACATATCGCACAGATAGATCCATAGGTACTTTTGCAGCTGCTGCAAGTAAAACATGTAAAAATTACATTTTTTGAGAAAATATTTTAAAAATAGCCCTGAAAGCTTCTCTTTGGATACAGTTAATACAAAAAAAAAGCAGCTTCCTATTTTTTTTAATTTTTTTTCTCTGCATACGTTCAAAACTGAATGCATGAGGGACACTGCTTTAAGCAACACTGAAAATAAATGCACCATTGACTGACCATGACATGAGGAAAACACCGTAACTATTGTGACCTACATTTCTGTCTGGCTTAAAAAGAAAACAAAATACATTATCAAAACTTGGGGAGCACCATGTGTTTTGCAATGTCTCTCATCATTTATACAATTCTGTACCTTGAGTTCCTGAGAGATTAAAAAACAACACAACACACTTTGAGAGACTTTTGCTTTGGAAAAGAGAAAAAGAAAAAAAAAAAGAAAAGAAAATAAGAAAAGAAAAACATCAAAACTTTGAACTTCACAATTCTGTTAGGCTTCCAAATGTTTAACAAAGCAGCATGTGAAGAGAATCCACTTGAAAAGGAAAATAATTTATCCTTTTAGACAGCAGCTTTATGTAGGACTGAGAAGTATTGACATCTGTTTGTGGCAAGATGAGCTGCAGTCCTGGGCTGTAATACAATATGGAGATGACGATTTGGATTCTTCATTGCAGATTTTGTTGCTCTGTCACTGTCCTCTGAGATAACACCATTAAAAAAATAGATATACCTTATCTACATCCTCAGTGAATCCAAATCTGTGTGTGGTTAAGCTCTGTAAAGTGCTGGTTAATCTCAAAACCCATTTTTTGTCCCCTCTGTTGAGCATTATTTAGTTTACACAGGTAAGGAGATTTGCTTCTGATATACAACAGTCTGTACTCTTATGGGCTTTAATTCTTTCAAAAGCAACTGTCTAAACATTTTGTGATATTTTCTCTCTGTAACAGTTCTGATTGTCACTGTAGTGTATGTCGGACCATTTTTGCGTCAAGACACAGACCTGGTATAAAACGTCATAGCGAGGGGCTCAAACACGGCTTACAAAAGTCTGTAATTGAAATAAGGATCTCTATGAGAGAAATGAGAAGGCTTGGTCTATCTCACTGAGTGGCCTCTCTTCATCCGGAGGAGAAAGTTGCGTTTCTCCTGTAGAAGCTCTTGAATACGCTTGTTCTTGGTTCTCTCTCTCAGGTTGACCCTGTGCTTTGTGATCAGATTGTCCTGGGAAATGTCATTGTCTACGCTGATGATCCTATTGTATCCGCCATCTATGGAGTTGTTCTCAATGTTCTCCTCTGAGCCCTGCTGGTGTCTCACTGTAGAGTCTGTGATAGGTGTTGTGGCTGGTTTTTCTGTTGGAGGTAAGTCTGTGGGAGAGTCTAATGCAGTAGGAACAGAGTTACTCACTGGAATGTACTCGGACAAGTCAAGCCAGGGCGTGGCAGCGAGGTCTGTCATATCCTCACTAGTAATGGTTGGGATCACTATGGTGAGTCCATCTGCTAGCACCATGGTGTCACTGATCACACCTGCATTGCTGTAAGACACAGTGGTGTCATCTCCACTGAGTATGGCCCCACTTGTAGCCGTCAAATCACCACTGCTGGTCACATCGCTGTATGGCATTGTTCCACTAGGAATGTTGAGCTCTTCAAACTGAACAGTTGCAGCAGGTGTTACCACAATATCAGAAATGCTGGGAGTGGTGGAGATAGCTTCATTATACCACAGTGGGGTTTCATCTGTAATTGCTGTGTTGTTACTAATATATGTGATGTTGATCTGGGTGTCAGGGAACGGTGTGCCTGCAGCTGTTCCATGTACACTTGTGCTGGTTGGGACAGTGGAGCCAAAATTATGGTTCAGATGATCTAGGTATGGAGCAGGAGTTGAGGTATAATATGCAGATGTTGTAGGTGTTTTCTTTTTTGGGTCAGTCTTTATCACCTTAAACTTATTAACCTTTGTTTCAGAGTTCAAGGTACTTTTTGGCCCAGTTTTTGGCTTCTTTGGGGGATCCATCTTAACAACTAGTGGCTTTGACTGGATTTTCTGTTTAGAGTCAGACTTTGATGGCACCTTCTTTTTGGGTGGGAGCTCGGGTTTTATCACAGGAGTTAATTTCGTCGACAAAGTCTTTTTGGCTAAAGATTTTGTAGAGGTGGTGTTTTTGTGGGTGACACTTTCTGGAGTTGTCTTTTTGGGAGTAGTCTTTAATTGAGCGATTTTTACAAAGGGGGTTGTCTTTTTGGGAGTAACATTGGCTGGAGTTGTCTTATTTGTTGAAGTTTTTACTGGGGTTGTCTTTTTGGGGGCTGTATTTGTTGGGGTTGTCTTTTTTGGTGTCGTGTTTGCTGAAACTGTCTTCTTGGCTGTAGTTTTTGCTGGAGTTGTCTTTTTTGGGGTAGTTTTTGTAGGGGTTGTCTTTTTTGGGGTAGTTTTTGTAGGGGTTGTCTTTTTTGGGGTAGCTTTTGCAGGAGTTGTCTTTTTTGGGGTAGCTTTTGCAGGAGTTGTCTTTTTTGGTATAGCTTTTGTAGGAGTTGTCTTCTTTGGGGTGGCTTTTGCAGGAGTTGTCTGTTTTTGGGTAGTTTTTCCTTGTACAACTTTTTTTGGATTTGACTTGTCTTGGGGAGCCTTTTTTGGGGGAATGTTTCCTGGAATAGACTTTTTTGAACTGGTGTTGGTTTTCTTTTTGGGATTGATTTTGGGTTGAGAATCTGTTTTTGTGGTGTTTTTTGGTGCAGTATTCTTTTTTGGATTGATTTTTGGTGGGAGCACCTTTTTTGGAGGTTTCTTTGGTAAGTTGCTTTGTTTTGGCTTGGGTTTAATTGGAGCTTTTGGTTTTGTACTGCTTTCTGTTATCTCTGTAATGGCTGGGTTTGTCATTGTTAGAAGCTGTATGGTAGTGGAAATACCAGATGTTGTTGGACTACTTGTAGTGCTCTGTAACTGTGGAGCTGGACTCTGCTCTTTGTCTGAAACAGACAGGGGAGGAGGATGAGCTGTAGCACTGGGAAAGGCTGTGGGAACGGATGTGTATGCAGTGGTAAAGGTAGTGGAGGGAACACGAGCACTGGTTGAAGGGACAGGAGCACTGGTGGAAAGGACAGGGACACTTGTGGAAAGGAGGGGTACACTTGCGGAAAGGACGGGGACACTGGTGGAAAGGACAGAAGCACTCGTGGAAAAGACGGGGACACTTGTGGAACGGACAGGGACACTGGTGGAAAAGACGGGTGCACTGGTGGAAAAGACGGGTGCACTGGTGGAAAAGACGGGGACACTTGTGGAACGGACAGGGACACTGGTGGAAAGGACGGGGACACTGGTGGAAAAGATGGGGACACTTGTGGAACGGATGGGGACACTGGTGGAAAAGATGGGGACACTTGTGGAACGGATGGGGACACTGGTGGAAAAGATGGGGACACTTGTGGAACGGATGGGGACACTGGTTGTAGGGACGGGGACACTGGAAGATGCTGGAGCATGATTGGTAATCTCTTGTGTTGGATTGAGTGGTAAAAGGGTGGAATAAGGAGCAGCAGTGGTACGGTAGTGAGTGGTTTCCCAGGGATTTGTGGTAGAGGTAGAAAAAGTGGTCTCATCATTTCCAGTTGGTCGGATGGTGGTGGCAACAGAGCTTAGGGCACTGGTGGGTAGAGGATCCGTTACCCTGGGTCCCCTAGTGGTGGGAGTGGATTGGGAAGTATGGTTGGGTAGAGGCTGAGTGAAAGTGATATTGCTGCAGGACTTGCAGCACATGCGCTGGAAGTCCGGTAGAGAGCAGTGGCGCCTCAACGCATCCATGCGACAGAACACTGAACGGTCTCCATGGCAATGTCTGCCTGTAAGGAAGAGAATAGAGAGCTGAGACTGGATAAAGGGTGGAGACTCTTTGTATTGCTTAAATGTCAATCATTGTAAAGTATTAGCTACAAGAATAAGAATAAGCTACGTTTGCATTTCTCTGTGTGAATGTTCTTTTCTACATAAAGCACATGCACATGGTTGTGAGAGTGTTGATTTCACGTCATAAATATTAAGTAGTAAAGCCAGACCATTAGCAGAGGATGCAGGAAGGAAGAGGAGAGAAACCCAAACATCAAGAGCAGTCATGAGGTTAGTCCAGAGCAACTGAAATGGAAAAAGGAAGGTCGCCAGTCTTGTGTGGAAAATTTACTTGTTCCATGGTGGAACTTTACAGCTATGACATGTCGAATTTTGACTCCCTCTTGCTCATGAGACCTGTCTGACAGGTATGCATGACTTTAAGAAACACAGCTTGAATCCTGAATAACTTGAAGTATACCGTGTTTGTAGCATGCTGTTAAAGTAATCATGTTTTCACAGCCATGTTTGATGTTTTTCTTGCTAAGAATCTAGCAAGTGAATATTCCTGGTGAGAGAAAGATCACACTTTTTGAAACATTTTTATTGATACAACTTTGCTGTTGAGAATGACAGTAACTGAAACAATGAGATGTACGCCCCCCTGCTCAATATAGAGATATATTCTTTTCTTAAGAAAAATAATTCAACTGTATCGAAAGTTACAAGTTCACAGTCACTTTGGTAAAACACTTCATTACTTGGAAATCAATCAGTCGATCTGTTCATCAATTGAAAAAACATGAAGTACATAAATCATATGGTCTGTGTAAATAAAATACAGAATTTCAATGATGATGTAAAAACTGGAATGGCACATTAAGTGTCATATGAAACATTTACAAAACATTAATAAAATTTCCCTGATAAATCAAAGTGCATATAGACGCAGTGCACGTAGTCCATCTGAATGTTTCTTCAACGTTAGCCAAACGTTAGCCAGCCCCACGCAGCAGGCCAGTGAAGCCACAAAACAGTTACCCATAGTATAGAATATTATAGAAGAAGATAACAGTCATGAACATTATTAAATACAGTCAACACCAATGTTATATACAGTCGCACTGCTAGGTCTGGCTTGGTCTCAAACAGTCCAACTCCAGCAGAAGGAAACCTTGGATAGCTCGCTACATAGTCACAACAGAAATATGTGATCACAATACAATGACAAGTCTGAAGTGTTTTTTTTCTAGATGCCATGTGTGTCATACCCTAGGCCCTTTGTAAACCCTTCCCAGTAGTTGGACAACGGTCCAACATCACCTTGGTAGGTTTGATGGTTGGCGGGTGTGAGTTTGTTTAGTTAGTTTGAAGCTGCCTCTATTCCAAGTGAAACTTTGAATGAGTAAAGCCATCTCTTTCACAGATAAATGCCATTACATTCAATCCAAGATAAGGCATTGTTCACGTGGTTAATGTTCATTAAAAGAAAATGAGATCATCAGACGCTCTCAAAACAAAGTTTATGAGGTATTTCTGTATCTGTTTGCAATGTGTAAAAGCCCAAATGATGAAGCTCTTAATGCACAAAAAACATGCACACACACCTTGCACAGTCTCACACGTACACACACAGACACACACACACACAGACACACACACACATACAGACACACACACACATACACACCTTCATTGACGGGACAAGTTTATCTCATTCGAACTTCGCACGTATTTCCTGACTCAGCTAATACACAAGACACACATGCATCCATGCACACACACGCACTCACACACACACACACACACACACACATACAGACACTCAGACGCATTCACGCGCAAGTGGTGGATGCAAATGTGCATGACAAAACGTGATCCTATCCTTAAAAAAAAGGAGAAGCAACAGTAAACCGCTGAACCATCTGAGAAAATGGAGAGGCAACTAACTGACCAAGTCCTGCATAATAAGGTCTAACCGCTCCCCTCGAAACACTTTACCTTTATTAAATATTCATCTGTATTCATGTAAAATCAATAAAAAAATACACATAACAGTCAAGGATCTAAGCGATCAATAGCAGTCCAAAGGTTTTAGGCAAATAAGCTACAGCTTATTCATGGTAAAACATTATTAATATTATTGTTACTCATATAGATTTAGATTTATAGGTATATATAAATACAAATATATTTATAGATATATTTGTTTAAAGTCTGCAAGCACAAATAAGCTGCATTTATTGAACTTTTGTATAACAGTCAAAGAGAGGATGGCTGATGATGAGGTGAAATGGGAAGCAACCTCAAGCGGTCAGACTACCCTGTTTTTTTTTCTTTTTTTAATTAGCCTTTACTTCAAGATTCCTCACCTCACAGTCTCTCCAAAAAAAAAAAAAAAATCAGAAGGTCTACTGATGCACTTCCTGTCCCTGTGCTGAGTTCCTGTTAATCTGAGAATGGAACGTAGAATGAGACACCATTCTCATCCCATATGGAACCAGGATGTCAGATGAGCACTTTAGCGAAGATGTCCTCATTGTGACAAGATCACATTCACGATAAAGCTTTCATATTTTTTAAAAGTTTTTTTTTTCTATATAGATATTTATATACCTTTTCTGCTTATTTTCACACCTGTTTCTCCTCACAATAACAGTGCGCTACACAAAAAGGAAAAAGTGCAGCTGCATCTCAGGAGTGTTTACCCATGACAACACGCAGCTAGCTCGCGCAAAACATGGCCGCAAAATGCAGAGGGGGTGCCTCGCACACTGACGGCTCTTTGACACATCTCAGGTGATGACCTGTCCGCCTTGCCACTTCGAATCCTGTTCACATCAAATATTTTGTTGATCTTTTAAATTTTCGACTGGCCAGCGGTTACAACACAATGCTCCACAAAGGAGAGAGAGATAGAGAGAGAGACAGAGCAAGAGAGAACCAACTAGCACACACAGGAGCCAGAGACCTCCCCCAAGTCAGAGCCGTCTCAGACAGAGAGAGAGAGAGAGGCGGTGATCCCCTCCCCACCAAAAGAGAAGCGAAAGCTTTGCCACTCGCTCACAGGCGTGGGCACAGGCACAGGGCGCAGGGGAGGGGCGGGTCAGGGGGCCAGCCGGGGCCGGCCCTGAAGGGACAGGAGGACAGAAATGGGCAGGGCCCAGCAGAGGACAGACATGCAGCTGCGGCTGCCGCTGTGGAGGCCAGGCTGGGAACTATAGACGGAGGTTTTACGTGAGGAAATCTTCGGGAAGCTGGGGTTAGGACGAGATAGCCACTGAATCAGGATGTTGCCATTCTTGTGGTCTGATGAGCCCTCTGTAGAGAAAAGAGAGAGATGGGAGAGATTGCTTTGACCATTGAATGTTTTCTTTTTACACACAGGTTTAAAGGCCTGTTTGGCTCCATTTGATATAGGATCATTTCAGTTTCAACAAATAAATGATATTACTGAAAATCTGCAGTGATTGCTAACACTTACTTGGACATGGATCCATGCGACAGGCTCTGATGGTTTCCGGTTTACTGTCCAGACACAAGCCGATGGTATTGTCCCTGGTGTGGCAGAGAGCCTGCCTCTGCTGGGTCCCATTACCACATTTCACTGAACACTGGAGAGACAGGACACAAGATAGAACAATATTGTACGATGACTAATTGACTTTTAAAACAAATCCAACACATTGCTAAAAACCGGAAGTAGTTCTTTTACTGAAAAAGAAATAAGGTCCGGCCACTCTGTGGATAAAGAAGAAGAGTCCACCTTTTTGCCTCTTACTAACAAGTGGGAGGGTAATGAGAAACTAAAGTGTTTGCCTATTGTCTCCAAATGCTGCCCAGCTGAACAACCCCAAAAACAATAATAATTGCCATGGTGTTAAAATTTCTTGTGTGTATAACAAGGTACATTTGCCTGGTTTAAGTACTAGCAGAGTCAGTCAATTTTACTTTTTTTTTTTTTTTACAAAATAATTCAGAGAAAATTTCCACTTATTTATCCTCTCGCTTGGTTTCAAAAAGTGAAAGTGTAAATCAGAAGATATTGTGCAACTTATGGTTAAACAAAGTTATAAACTCGATCTTCTATTTGATTTGAGTCAAAAGTGTATGACAGAACAAAAGCTTTTTAAGTAGATGAGTTTTTTTTCTGGTTGACTTGAAGAAGTGATGATTTGTTACTTAGAGGCTAGCTGAACCTGCCAAAAATAAATTTTGAGGGAGTATAGTGATGCTTGAGCTGAATATCTAAACAAAAATGCCAGCAGTGGGGTTTGAAGGAAAGAAAATAAATAAATGTCTTTCCATTTAAAACCTTTTATGTAGAAATGTACTCATCCCTGCTGTCTCACATCCAGCCTGCATACATACCTGTGACCACGGTCCGACTCTCCACTGGGTTGGGCAGGGATGACGGTTGCAGGCTCGGCGTGACTCAGGCCGGTCGTCGTTGCAGTGTTTGTTGTGAATGGGGCGTGTGGTGTTGTCATCTGATGGCTGGAAGCAGCTCACCGAGCGGATCTGCAGCCCCGTTTTTCCACACGGCTTGCTGCAGTTCTGCCACTCCCCTGTCACCCAACTGGAGTAAACAAGCAAAGAGGAGGAATAAGAGACTACTGGAGGTTGAGAAGCTTCAGATATTTGAAGTTAAGTTCAGTTCGACTCATTTACGGAGTATTTCCAGAATATAACATACATAGGTGGGGGACAGGGCTTCTGGTTGCAGTCTCTCGTGTCTCCTCGAGGTTTCATGTTGGATTTGTTACAGAAGCTCTTGTGGACCATCTTACTGTCAACTTTTCTTCTACAGCCGTATCGCAGGTACTGCTTCCCTGCAGTGAGTGGGGATGAAAAACTTACAAGTTTAGGTACAAAAATCACAAAAACAAGCAAGCGGAGTCCACAAAAGTGATTTCAGAAGCACAACAGTTTCACAACAAGCAGTGATGTACCTCCACCACAGAGCTTAGAGCAGTAGGACCACTTCTTTGGAGCCCACTCGTAGGCACTGTCCTCCACCAGCATGTTGTTCTGAATGGCTGAGTCACTGTCCATGTTCATCATGTACTTATAAGACAGGTTAACTTCTTCATCTCCGTTTAATTTCATCTACAAACAGAAAGATCAGCGTTACATTGCAATTAAAAACAACATTATTATGAGACAGGGAATTCATGATTTAAATTTTATCTTCCCATAAGTCAATGAGTACCATGATCAGAATTCCATGTCTGAGGGGACCAGTGGTCTGAAGCGTCTCCTTGTCGTTGTCATTCTCATATTCCCATTCAACGCCTTTCTCTATAACTGAGCGGGATTCTGGGTATTCATTTTCCCCGTTCAAGAAAAGCTGTCCTGATGCCACATTTTTTACAGCTGTAGATGGGAAAAATATGTGCACATGAAACACAAGACATTTGATTGCACTTGTATGAATACTACCACAACAAACACAGATTAGAAGAAGGAAGATGTCAATTACCTAAAGTGTGTGAGGTTGCTTTTGACTCTTGGATCAGTAAATGTCTGGCTCCTCTGGGGATTTCAAGAACTTTGAGGTAACCTGAAAGGAAACACACATCTGGTTCGTGACTCGAACACCATCAAAGGCTCATTTTACAGCCTCCTGTCTAAGAGCCTCAGCTAATCCAGCAAAGAGCTCTTACTCATTTTACCCAAGTGCCTCGGCTCACTCGATGAGATCCTTACAGTCTTAGGTTTTTTTTTCAACCAGGGTAAACATCTGATCAAGGAAATTTAGAGCAGTGATGTCTGCCTTCATATCAAGAGTTGGATAATATACCAAGAAAATGAGTTTAGTGCACAAAGCTTGGCGTCACTTCTTGGCAACGCTTGACTCACAGGAGACATGTTGACTCACAGGAGACATGTTGACTCAGATCTCTCTAAGTTGAGGGCACTGTTGCAAACGTTCCTCTAGAGGGTGATGTTTAGCTTAGAATACAACACCGATTGTGTGTGCAGACACCAGACAACTATTTTACCCCCAGTAAATGGTGTGATACACCAAATGAATCAAAACAAGTCAGTACCATTAAGATTATGGCATCTGTGAATGTGCATTTACCTTGTTTCTTGGCAGCACGTGCGATGGTGTCTTTGAAGGTTTTGCAGCTTGAATTGTCTCCACCACACACTCCACACTTGTCCTCCTGCTTCGAGGAGCCCACCGCACCGTCACAGCCCACTTTCTGCTCATGACAACATGGAAAGTTTGACACAACTAAAACCCCGTGTAGATGTCTTTCTCTTCCAAACACATCCACATAGCGTCACTCACCTCACACTCTCCCCGCACACAAACGCTGTGTGGGTCCTTGTATGAGCAGCGAGTGCCGTCCTGGACCATCCTCTGCATAAAGACCACATCACGTGTCTCCTTGGACTGGCAATGAAGGTGGCAGCGTTTATTAGCTGGAAAATAAACACAAACACACAAAGGGGTCCCAAGTATTAAAACAAATGTCAGAGTTGCTAAACCTTTTTTGAGTTCATCATTTCAACCAGTGTGTTATTATTCTTCATTTTCTGAATGATCTCTCCATGAGTCAGGGTGACGCTCTGTCTCATTGTGTCTGTCTGTGTGACTCATACTACAACTACACAAGCCTCCAGAGACAAAACCTGGCACTTCAACCCAGTGAGAATGAACACTCCCACTGCATCACGTTTATTACAGATGGACACTATCCAGAGACCTTGGATCTATTGGAGCTGTGACACTAATAAGCAGGTGGCAGACGTGTTACTGTAAATGATATAATAGGTGGAGGAGGCTTTTTTTTTTTTTTCCATGCTGAGGCAACATGTACAGAAACAATAAATGACATCTCTCCTGCATTTGTGTGAAATATGTTATGAAGACAGTGTAGGGAAGGGGCTGTACAGAGGAGCTAATTTGATTACATATTAGAGCTGAACAACATGGGGGGAAAATTATATTGCGATAGCTTGGTTTCCTGTGATACAAATTGCAATATTTATTAAAGTTTACTGCTTCACTCTGTTAAGCTGAATTCTCCCTGACTCTTCCTGTTGACAGACTCTCAGACGAAGCTGAATGAACAGAATTTCCCTGGCAGTTATAGCTAAAATGTATGTTTGGTTTCAACAGAATCCCATATTTTACACTTCTTAATTAGAGTTTTTAAAACTGCTTATTAGCATCCTTAATTCCTTGGATATCTTTTTATATCGCTTTCCTGTTATACACAGTTCAACGACCTTTTCTCTCACAACCTTGGACAATTCTTTTGCTTTCTCCATGACTCAGGATCCAAAGATGTCAGTGCAGCACTGGATGAAAGATGCAAGCATCTGTCAGGAGCTCAGAAACTCACTGACCTTTTATATACACACAGTAATTACGAGTAAATACATCACAGGTGTGGATGGCTACCTTTAGCAGCCATTTAAATCCATTTTTGTCAACTTGTGTGCATGTTACAAAGCCAAAATAACCAGGGTGTGTCAACTTTTGATCAGTCATTTTTGAAGTTTCTGTTGTTGTTTTGATTTAAAAAGAGTAAACACAGTTGTTTGCTAATAAATGGCTTCAACCAACCACTAACCATGAATGTAAACTTATGAACACATCTGTTTCTATATAGATATTGATAGATGTAAACAGTTATGTACATAAGTTTACTTACCACACACACACACGCACACGCACACACACACACACACACACACACACACGCACACGCACACGCACACACACACACTGATGTGTGCTCAACCAAGACAGAACGTTTCTTCTGGAGCAAACTTTTTAAAGTGAAAAAATGTTACTAAAAATATCAAAGTTTAATGAGGTTACCAAAAAGCCATTCTAGTATCTGCAATATAACCCTTTAAAGCAGCTTGTGTCTTTACAACAATTCAAAATGTAAATAGTGTAATGCAGAAAGAAATGAAAAATGTAGCTCAATTTGTGAGACTCCAATAATTGGATTTGGGGTGTGAAGGGTTCAAGGTGTAAAGAAAATGATCAGAGAGCCATGATATCCTCCAGATGTTGATCTCTACTCTATGAGTAGTACTGGAAGTCATCTGGTCCCATCTCTGTTAAAATCAGGAGACAATTTGGGTTTTTAGATCTGAAGTCACAAACTAATGATTTGAAAGAATTTTTATCACACAGCTGTTAGAACAGCAATGAAAAAAGAATAGCTTCCAGCTTTGTGATTTATACTTGAGAACTATCTGTTGACCCAGGAAATAAGGAATGTAGCGCCAGAGAAGTAGCAGTCTGTTAAAAGTCTGTAAACAAATACTACAGTTTCACACTCATGGCAGAAACACTTTTCTTGTCCTTACACTATCTAGAGATGACAGGCTGGGATTGGAATTCAATTTCACCTCCCTGTTCACTTTTGTCTCGCTCTTTCACACACACACAAACACACATCTGGTCTATGCTTGCAAAAAAGTGCGCACTAACGGCTGAGTAATTTAAGACCGAGGAAGCTTTGCTGAATAGTACTGCATTTAAAAAAATGATGAGAACAGAAAGAAGACACAGCATGGTCCCTTTTGAGGAATCCGTAGTATGGCCTCTGATCAGATATGAACAGCTCAGCACTTTCTCACAGGCTGCCCTTTAGCTGGGTGATAATTTACGAGATACTATATGATGATCTTAAAGTTTGTCCTGTGTGCCAACCAATACATGGATGGAGAAGAGTATGGCTTAGAGAAAGAGGTCAGTAGGGTTGAAATGACATCAGCAGATTGGGTGGGTAGAAGCCAAGTTCAAAGAAGATTGTTTTCAAAGAGATGGTGTGTTTTTATAGGAGGGTGTAGTCTTGGCTTAAAGCTCCTCTCAGCAGGACAGCCAGATGTCAGTGACCATAACACAACACAGCCTATTTATAAAACCTCCTCAAACCAAACTGCGGTCATAAATCATGTGTTTACTTCTTCTTTTTGGCTCACAGCATATCATCATATAGAGTTCATCCCACTAAGCAGGTATCTAATAGAAAGCTTCTTTTTACACCAAAACCCTCTCATCTGAGGGTGTGAACTCACGGTCTGGGTGTTCATAAGGCATCCAGTGGTGCTTGTTGCTATGGGTTTCAAAGCGGGGGTCATGGCACTGCTCCTCTCGTGTGTCGCTGTAGATGTCTTCGCACTCGTTTTTGTTGCACATCTGGAACTGATAGTTTGCTCCCATGCAGGTGCGACCTCCGTTGGCTGGCCTGACAGGGTTGAAGGAAACACACAGTAGTTCAGTCTTCATATGTTTTTGATGCATCAAGAAATGACCTGTGACTTGCAGTTATAAGTATGAATAGACGGCGCATTAACAAAGAACCCCTGTGAAAACAAAGCTCAAGGTATGTATAAAATAAAGACAGATTTCATAAGATTTATGAATGACAGAATAAAAACCCCAAATCATCCTTATTTAATGCACATTTACACTAGTGTGTGCCCTAGATGAGGATTTGGTGCCTTTTACCAATAACAAAACCACATAGAAGACTTACAGGACGACTAATTATGAGACACCCTCCCTGCTTTCAATTGCAATCTTAAGAATAAGACTCTCATGACCAAAATTGACTTTGTTCAAAGATACCAGTTTTACAATGAAATTCTGAGAAAATCATTGAAGTAATAATATGGGACTCCTTTCTTTTTTGGCTAAATACAACCACCAAGATTTGTATTTCAAATGCGGTACCTTAACAAACCACCTACAAAAGAATTGAAACATTTCAATATTAGTAATTCATTAACCATAACAGTGAAATAAATTTTAGTTCCAACAGTTTTATGAAAACAAAGACAGAAAACACAACATTGCTTGAAAACAGACGGCGCTACAGTCAGACATTTTACTCTGTTACTCCATATTTTTTGGCTGCCTGAGTGTTGTTTGATGTCTCTGTTGCATTAACCACTATTATCTTAAAACCAACATCATAACTCCACCTCAGTTGTCTGTTAAATTGCAACTTTTGATCCACTTTGCTCTGGACAATCACCACACCTCCCCAGTTTTCATCTCCTGTCACTGAGTCTCTGCTGTGATTGATGGATCACTACAGTCACAGTGAGGTCACAGGCTTTACAAAAAGCTGACACCCCCTGCTGTTGCAGTCATGTTACAACCCAGATAAATATCAGCATGTGTTAATGGATAGACCCCGATTGTAAGACTCTTTCACACATTATTGTAAACGAAAAAAATCAGAGTACCTTGGATTGTCACAGTCACGTGTGCGGAACTGCACCCCTCCACCACAAGTGCGGGAGCACTGTCCAAACTCACTCCATGAACCCCAGTTCCCATCTTGCTTGATGATGTCAGGGGTCAACCAGATGCAGTGACCTTTAAAGCAATGCTGCAACAGGTTGTCAAGAAATGGCACATTGCTTATTCCAGACACAGTGTATTTTGCATCAAAATAACTGTCAAGTTATAATAACATAAATACCTTTCCATTCCCACACATGGTGCCATCAATAGGAGGTCCTTTCTTGGTCTTGCAGAAGAAGGGATTGTCAGGGTGGCTACACCACAGCTGCTTACATGGGTCAAATGTGCGATACTGTAGGGCACAGAGAGAAACTCTTTCTTAGAATTAAAAGCCCTAAATCACAGAACACACACTGGGTAACAGGGTGACGCCCAACAACACAAGTCAACCATCATCAGACAGCTGGAACTACAAATAGAGATGGGAAGAGAAACATCACCACAACAGTTTTGTACCCAACAATAATGACATCGACCCTGCACTGCCACTGGACACTATGCTCCACTGAGAAACACACAGCCATCATGCAAACTAAACCAAAGGATGAGAGAGAGAAAGAGAGAGAGACAGGACTCTCATAATGAGACAGCCCGTGGTTTAATTAGGGCACAGGGGGGGTCAGAGGGCAGAGGGCAAAGGGTTAAAAAGGCCAAAAGGTGAGGTGTCATTGACCTCTAAAAAAGGCCCCTAGACACATAAAAGGACCAAATTCTCTGATATCAACCATTGATGAGGATACCACCAAACTGACCTGCAGTCCAGTGTCTGAGGGGGCGTGCCCTCCTCCCTCCTCTCCACAGACTTCCCCACCCACCATGACCCCAGGGGAACCTTTGCAGGCCAGAGGGCGAGTCACAATCAATGGCTAGACTGTGGTAGGTAATCACCAATGACATCAGACTGGAGGATCCTAAAAGCTGCAGTGAAACATGGAAAAACAGCCTCTGTTCTGGCTCAGACGTCTCTCCTTGAATGGGAAAGACATCTTCCCAACCTTTTCCACTGGTTTATAGTCATGAGTGTGCCAATATAATGAGGCTTTTCCTGCCAGCGCTGCTGTGATTTAACACAGATTTGGAGGAAAAGCACAGAGGTATGGTACTGCTCAGCTGCTGAACTTCACCATAGCCAGTGAACCAGTTGACTCAGTAATTTGAGTAATTTTTCTTCGACTTTCTCCAGAAATGAGCATTTAAGAAATGAGCATTTTAGAATCCTGCAGACTAGCGCCCAATACACGACGATGAGTAGAACAGAGAAACAGTAAAATAAAATAAAATATAAAATAATAAGGAGCAACATTACAAACAATTACAACCTCAGAGGACAAATTGAGAAAGAAAATCTGAAAAAACAAATGATGGGCCACATGTCTTCCGAGAGAAGGGGTCACCTTACCTGCGTTCCTGACTGGCCCGCCTTTTGTAGCTGAGGGGAATGGGTTTGACAAGAGAATAGAGGGTAATCTAGCAATATGTGCAAAGCCTCCGAACAAGCCCTTTGTCAATCAAGTAACAGCCTCCCAACAGCAAGCCACAGTGGCTTCACAGTCATAGAGTGGGTAAAGGTGACGGGGAGGGGAAGAGTTAGAGGGGGGGATGCCTGTCAAGGTGCTATAGCTGGGTGAAGCCAGTCAACTGTGTTTGGTGTTCATAGAAATACTGTATGTGGCAGGTTTATGTGAAGGCACTGTGGTATGAAGGTAAGTGTTGCGTTGAAATAAATCTTCTTTACTGCATCGGAGTTAGCAACAGAAAAAAGAAAAAGCTACAAAAACCAATTACCTGCTTTTAAGCAAGATGCCAATCCCACAAGTGGCCGGGAGAGGAAAGCAGAGGACATCAGAAGAATATGAATATATGTGTATGTGTGACTTGTTTATGACAATGTAGATCAAAGACTGATGTTGTAACTTGTTGGCGTTCAGTATGTCAGCACAGGTAGTTAGTACAGACTAGCTATGTAAGTAATGAGACAAGAGAGAGACTATGGGGATGTCTTACCGCAGTGCACATGGTGTAGCCCACACCGAAGTCGAAGCGACACTGTTCATTCATGGAGTAGTGCAAACCAGGGAGTTGAGGCAGTGATGGCCAGTTGTGGTCGAAAGGATCATCGCGGAGACAGTCGTAGGAGCTACAGGAGGAGTCAGAAGAATGCAACGCAAGTGGATTTAATTTCAGCTCTTTCACAACGCTACAATTTATGTTTAATATGTTTCAAATTCAGGTTGCAGATTCCAATCACTTTTCAGTCTCAAAGTGGCAATAACTCTACTCAAAATAAAAGGTACTATGCATTTGTTTCTCACCTGAGGTAGCGACCCAGCTCTTGCATGCTACATCTGGACCAGTGGAAGCGGTGGAAAGCAGCTTGCACAAGTGGCGCCATGATGCTGCCCATGTGCACCTCATCTCCACAGCGGTTCCCCTGACCATCGTGCTCCATCCCCAGCCTATGAAGGGAGAGGAAGATTTTTTTTCTTCTTCCTTTCTCCTGTGGTCACTAAAGAAGCTAAAGTGTTTATACTCTACGGAAGACATTGTAAAAAAAAGGTACACCTACACGTGTCCCGTCTCATGTGCAACCACAAAGGCAGAGGAGAAACCATCCTCATGGTTCAAAGTGCAGCTCCTGACTGGATGGCACATGCCCGTCACAGGGGCATAACCTGGGCAACCAGGTAAAGAGACACATGTTGGGATTATTAAAGGAGTCACATTGCTTTCTGAGGCATTAAAGAAGTAAACATTAATCTAGACTTTGTTATTTAGGTTATTTTAGTAAATCAAGGCATGCATCCAAAAAAAAAGCATCATGACCTGGTTTCAATCCAAGGACTACAGAGATAACAAAATTAAATTTGTGATCCAAACACAGTAAAGGATTTCTCAAACACTTTTAGCCTTGAAGTTATGGTCAAGGACGCAGGTTTGGCCCTGCAGTTAAATTATGAGGCATGTGTTAGAGGTTACAGTCCTCAATGTGAACAGTCCAGGTTCAAATCAGACCCATGTCTCATTGCTGTATGTAATCCCCCTCTCTCTCCTCAGTTTCATACTCTAACCACTTTTTTATTGTATTGATAAAGGCAAGACAGAGCCACAGCAACATTACTTAAAATGGTTAAAGCAACCAAGTTGTCTTAAACTACTTTTAAGGTTCTTTCTGAAAGTTGTAATTGGAAATCCTCTATGAGATATTAGTCAACACTAGAGGAAATCCTCTTTTTCTATATTCTTAATTACACTGTACCATCTAAAATGTGTTTTAGATGTGGTGCTAAGCCTCAACCCTGAACATGCCTGCCCTTCTCTTCTACATGTGCCAATCTCTAAGTCCCTGTGTGCTTGTCTGTCCTATACTGCCTTTAATTGTGGGACTGTGGCCGGCCCTGCTCTGCTTATTGATTTTCTGCTGCTGAAGGCTGAGCCCAAGGGCAGCTGAAGGGCTTCTGCAAAGCTAGGCTGGTGCCTTTAGAGGCCGCTCCCCTGGGCCTGCCTGTTAGCCTGCACTCTGCTGCACAGAGAAACCACCAACCACACAAGCCACAGTGCACTGTGCAGATGCATGAGGCGAGAGGAGGAAGAAGGCAGATTTCTTGTGCGCACTTATGAGTATTAGGTCCTTAAGAAGGTGTAAGTACTGTTTGGGTGTATGTAATTATATACATGTATCTGAGCTGGGTGTATCTGCAAGTCTTTTGTTACCCTGCATGCCAGTGGGTCCAAATTCCTGCCGTGTGAGGAAAATGGCATGGTCATGATACTCAGCATCCCCAGTGTCTTGCTTCTGCTGCAGGAAGGCCCATCGACACACGTTCTCCAGACTCTGAGAGGGGTTCCCCAGTTCAATCAGACTCATGGACTGAAACAGGACACACACACACACACACACACACACACACACACACACACACGCAGAGAAAAAAAGATGAAGTGAATATTCAAAAACAAGAAGCCAAACATGCGTTGTTTCTTCTCCTGTACAATAATATTTGCCTATTTCCTGTAGGGGGCAGTGTCACAGTGTGATAAGTTGTCAGCAAATATTGCAATCTCCTGAACAACACACGCGCGCACACACACACTTGAAGTGATCACAGTCCTCACAAAACAGGGCTTAAGATCGTGTTATCTTAATAACTTCAGTAATGAACATGAAACTGAACACAGAGCGGTGTATTAACGAAAAAATGCACTGAAAACAAAAACGTGTTGATGACCAAATATTTACATATGTTTGTTTCATGTATTATATCTAAACGGACTCTTTCAGTAAGTCCTTTTCTTCACCTGAGACTATTTCTCCTCTACTTGTTGAATTCTCCCTCCCTCATTCTCCTCCCTTTAATATGTACAAGTCTTTCCATCTCTTTTTCACTGCTTCTTTTTTCTACATTTCCTTATATTTCACACACATCACAGTGCACTGCTTTATCATTCAGTGAGAGGTCTGTGTATTATGAGTGTGTGCAGTGAAGACGTACAACCTGGTGCTGTACAAACACCATGGACAGAGTGCACAGAACAAGCATATGCTTTATTATGCCCATCAGGTGCTTTTGTTCAGGGCGCTTTTATTATCTTTAAAGATGAATTTGTACCAGTGTGAATATTGTGTCGGAGTGTGTGGGTGCGCCTGTATTCAGGGTCACATAGCCAATCTGCAGGCTGTCTGGGTGCAGCTCTGTTGCCACGGTAATTGGGGATGATGGACAGCCGGAGCTTTGGCCGAAGCTGCATTGGGGCTGGTCCAGAATGACCAATGTGGGAGTGTGTGTGTGTGTGTGTCTGGGTGTGGGTGTGTTTTTCCAGGGCTGCATTGGGGGTGTAGACATGTAGGAAGAAGAGAAACAGATAAGGCTACGGTAGCGTAAGTGTATAACAGTGCAGCTTTCCAGTAGTAAAATAATTTGTATCAACCTGTGGTGTAAGCCCTGCCCTCAACCATTCATGCTATTCCTCGCACAGACAGACGGACAGATAGAGTTACAGTCAGGAGGAAAAGATGCCTCCCCCATTGTCCGGTCTCCCTGTTTATGAATGAGGGAGGGCTATCATTGATTGTTTATCTTTGCTTGGACTTCCCATGATTCTGTGCTGCAGCCTACTGGGAGGCTGATTGCATAACAGGCTGAGTTTCTGTGTGCTTTGGTGCTGAACTGTGAAGGCGTGCGACTTGAAAACACTCCCCTGGGATGCTGCATGCTTTTAGTTCCTCTTTTGCTCAGTCCACCGGAATAACAGGCTTCGGGCATCAGTGCGTGCTGATGAATACGCGTGCATGTGTGTCTGTGTGTTTGTTTATGAGTATGTGCATCCGCAGGACTTGGCTGTGCTTACTGTCTGTACTTAAAGGGACTGTTGGGGTTGGCTTCTCAGTAGAAGTCATATCTTTCAAGGACTTACCTTGCCATAGCCCAGCATGATAATCCGCACCAACACCACGTTGATCTTGGCCCCCAAAGACTGGTCATGATAGATCTCATTCACCTTGGGAGACAGAGATAAACAGAGGAGAAAAATTTTAAGACAAGGCAAAGACTTCAGGCTGGAATGACTTTGTGGTACTCAAAAGATGGTGAACAACGTCTGGATGAATCTTTTAATAATGTTTTCAGGTTGCTTTATATGTAAATAATGGGAACATCTTTACAGGTTGTAAAGTTGTGTTGGTGGTAATGAATGAAATGATTATTGCTTTATGACACTTTTAACTGTGACCACACAGTTAACATACATTACGTGTGTCTACGTATGTATTTGATATCCTTTGGGGGGGTTGCATTTGGACTTACAATGATTATCTTGTTTTTATTCTCTTTCATATGATAATGGTTATTCAGCATTTTCCCTCCTTTTTTCTTCTGTTTTTTTTTTAAATTTCAGTTCTTTGTCTCCTTATTTTTCTGAGCGTTTGTTAGCCTTAAAAACATGAATTGTCCGTGACCAGTGGAGGGGGTGGTGCTTATGTACAAGTCCTTTGGGCTTCGTAGCCTCCTTGCACCATTTCTGTTACTGTGTGCTAATTGAATGAAGTGAACTAAATCAAACTGCCTTATCTAAATAAATAAATAAATAAATCAAGTCAACTTTTCATCACTTCAAAAGCTCACAAGCTAACATATGACATGACAGGCTTTTGGATGTAGCTCTGTTTCTACAGGAGTGAACACTTTCAAGATGTTAAAGCAATTCTTTTCACGTTGCAAAAGATGGCCTGCAGTTATTTCCTAGAAGGTTATTGACACCAATGAAAGGTTTTGCAATTATTTTTCACAATCCAAAGACTTGAAGGCCCAGTAATTTCCAATATTTTTTCTGACAATATATTTTTTTACATGCTGTACATTTGTATCAATCGAAACAATTCAAATCAGAAGAAACAGAAATAGTTTTGTTGTTCTTATTGTACAAATGAGATTCACTAAGAAACAATGAAGCACCAAGGCCAAATGATTTTTTGCAAACACTAGCGCAGTGAAATTAGAGGCAAAAGGAGAGGGGAGTAAAACAGACAGCAGGGGAAGTTGAGGAACGGTTTAAAAACACACATGCCTACAGAGGGAGAGAGAGAGGGAGAGAGAGAGAGAGAGAGAGAGAGGTAAATTGGTGCAGGAGTTGAGGCCTGCTGTTCTCAGTGGATGTGTGCAGTACCTAATGAGGCAAAGGGATGTAAAAACAGACAGCAGTAATGAGATGGCTGATGGACATGCTGTGGAGGAAAGGACACACATATATTGTACACATTTGCACACGGACACACACACACACACACACACACACACAGACACACACACGCATAGGTACAGGGGTAAGGAAAAAAATTCAGACACACCCAGTGAGAGAAAAACTGTTAGAGAGAGAGAGAGAGAGAGAGAGAGAGAGAGAGCAGAGGAATGCTACAAATAGAGACAGAGAGGCAGAGGGAGAGCAGCTGATCAGAGAGGGGCGCAGGAGCAAAGAGGCAAAGTGAAAAACGAGAAAGAGCTTGAGAGGGAGAGGATGATTCCTAGAAAACAAATGAAGCACAGAGCTGCTGAGAAGGGTTTTTAAAGGACAGAGAGGAAGTTAGGAGGAATGTGATGCCCTGTTCCTCACAGGGTGTAGAGAAGAAAGTCCAGCATCCTGCTTGGAAACTTGGTGGTGTGACCTTCAACTGAGAATCCTAATTTGCCAACCACAATGTGTCTGGATTAAAGCTGTCTGATCACCTTCATTTATAAGCTGGTTGCTTTCCCAAGATATTTGAAATTACAATTCTGTCTGCTCTGCAACAATGGCCTCTATGTTATTAAGAACAATTGCCTAATAACTTCTAATAGACAAATCTCAGAACTGTGAAATGTTGCAAGCATTCTGTGAGGTTACAACTGAGACCATGTATCAAGTAAATAAGATTAGTGGTCTGAGTGGAAGCAGCATTTTAATTCAGTCAAGTCATTTGTGCATTCATGTGCCTGTTTTCCAAACTGGAACATTTGAAATGATGGAGGCTGTAATTAGTCTGTGGAAATACTGGGACTGCCTGACCTCATCTGTGATTGGAATAGAGCATTGCATAAGAGAAGGAAAGAGTAAAACCTAAGTATTAAAACATGATGTATTAATGAGTGCAAGGATTAATTGGCACTGCTCAAAGCAGTAGGATACCCAAAATATAAATGGTCAACAACCACACCTTCCAAAGGCAAACAAAAGTATGTACAGTGATACCTTCCACCACTCAAGTTAGGTAGAGCTGATGACAGGGTTGACGTATTTGAACTAACTAGTCCCACAGTTTTTCTGGATCATCTTTGAATTGGGTATGTGTGTACCAGACACAATGATGATGAAAGTTATTAAAAGATGTTTTCTAACTCGATATGCACGGCCAGGGGAGGGGACCAAAGTTGACGACTTTCTTCACCAACATAAAAAGCTGAGTAGCTCTTATGCACAAGGTTGGATCAAGACCCAAATGCACACACATGTTCAGTGTCACAGCTTGGGTGCATTGGTACATCTTTTTTTCCATCGAAGTAAGGTGCACCCCTCTGCCATCAGGAGCCCACCTCTTTTTGCTGAGGCAGATGTTGCTGCACATGATGCAGAAGCTGCACGAACTTTCTTTTTAATTTCGAAACATATAGCGCACATGTGGCGGCTGTACCATGCTCCTCCAGGCGCACAGAGGCGAGGGCCCACTTATCGCCGCTTGTGGCTTCAATCTATATTTGTAACTGTCAGTATATTTAGTGTTTATGATACATGCAATGCATATAATAAGAATGATTAAAGGAAAAAAGCTAGCTTATGAATGTGACTAGGTCACCGCAGTCACGTGTGTTAAGTTGAGAGCTCCAGAGGGGTGAGGCAGCAATGGTGAACGCTTTATCTCCCGAGGTTTGTGCTCAGTTTAATGTGGTGGAGAGAGCAGACTTACATCAGAACATCAGAGAATACTGGATGGGTTGTGGGGGTGAAACAGGTCACTGAGACAGAGGGGTCAGGTTATGGAAGGATTTGTAGATAGGAGGAGGACTTTGAAGTAAATGCTTTGGGGAACTGTGAGCCAATGGAGATTTTGGAGGACAGGGGTGATGGGGTGGTCACAGGAGTGGGAGTGCAGTAACTATATGTGTATTATTTTCTCTTTTCTAGTAAAATCAATTCTAATAATAATTCTAGCTTCTAGAAACCTATAAGGCAGGCTTTTCTTACTCAATCTGCAGATGTTTTTACAAGCAATTTAAGTTCATTTTTGTGCTTTTATATAAAGCTGATAAGGCCGTTTCTGACCTTGGCTGTGAATGGGGCTTATATAAAGTCTGACAGGACCATTGTCACAAAAAAAAACATCGTAAAAGCTGCTCAGATAACATTCTTTTGCAGTGAACAAGTAAAAAGGAAATCACATATTGAGTGTAATATAGTTAATTGAGGACAGTGATGAACCAAATGTAATAGTGTTACAGTAGCAGATTGGAGTTGATAAAAGCTCGGATCAAGGTTTCAGCTGCAGTAAATAGGTGAAGATGGATGTTTTTAGGTGAAAAAACAATATGCTAATATGCTGTTCAAATAAGAGGCTGGTGTCTGAAATTATGCCGAAGTTGTAATATGCGTTGATGGACCGATAAGTATGATGGTTAACTCCTGGATATCGCAATCGTTTCAAGCAGAGAATTAGGTTGGACAAGTGTTTGTAGTTTTTGTCTCACCTGTTCATTTGGCTGTCTCTTGGTCAATCTGCTGGTATATCTGTCTCTGTGTCTCATTAGGTAACATCTAGCTCAATATTTACTAATGCTGGGTCACAAAATTACACTTAAGGTGCCATAACTGTGTGCATGTGAGTGATTGTGGTTTAAGTTGACACGGACACTCTGGTGGGTTGGTCCACACTTGGCCTGCCTGCTTCCTTGACGACCTTTGGGCCAATTAGGGTCAGTTGACTTCCAGGTGACCCTAACACTAAAAGTCGTACTCTAATGAGACACAAACATGCACAGACACAAGTTGAGAGCGGCTGTCACTCCCAACTTTGGCTTTGTTGATTTGTTCTATTTCTGTGTCACACTTTTCACACTTCACACAAGTGGACACAAATTTAGCAAATGTGCTCACCTATGCATGCACACAACACACAATACACACACAGACTCAAAGTTTCAAGAAGACTACTGTAAAATTATGACCCTTGTTAATGCTACTGATGACTGATGTCCTAACAAGCAACACCAGGTGTCATTACTTAGATGCTTCGGGTACACAAGGTGGCCTGGATCTGTCCAACAGTATGTGTGTATGTGTGTGTGTGTGTGTGTGTGTGTGTGTGTGTTAGTTAATGCAGGACTATAGGTCAGCCAGGCACAAAATCATTACTATCAAATAAATAATGCAGCCAGGGCCACTCACTTCAGTCTGCAGAGGGAGGAGGAAATAAAGAGAATAGGGTGAGGTTAGCGAAGGAGGAGGACGAGGTGACACCAAAGGACCTGCCTCTCATCGTAATTGATCGGAAAAAATTATGATTTTATAACATTTACTTTATATAACTATGAACCATGTGCCTAAATTTCTAAAATATATGAGTTAAAACAAAACAAGTGAGGCCAAAATACCACTCATCATATCGCTCAGATATAGCTATTGTGCCAAATCCGGCATCCTCCCATTAACATCTATTACATGCACTCCTAATTTACCTGATTCTGCCAGTGTTGGATAATGAAAACTGTAAAACGAATCAATTTTCAAAGCTCTGACAAAAATGATGGAGGAATACTCAGTCTCAAAAAAGAAATAGACAGAGGAACATCACAGCACTTAGTGACTTACTGGCACCTTCTGTTACAATAATAACCAATTGTATCATTTGACATAACACACGAAAGTTTCTTTTCATCTTTCTTACACAAATAAGAGGAGGTCACAAAGTGGTGATGAGCTTGTTCAGGCTTTAAATCAATATATAAGCTTGCTGTGTGATTAAACATAATAACATTTACCCAGCATTTCATACACCAAGCTCATGTGTTTTAATCAACTAGTGGAGGCAATTAAAATGAGTCGGGCAACAAATTGGAAACATGTATTAAAAACAGTCTCAGCTGCTGATGAGACAGAGCTGAGTCATCAAGTCAAATTTGGCTTGAGTGCCACATAAATTAGATAAGACTTTGGACAGCTTAGCTTCATCTTTTTGTAAACACACATGGGAATATCTAAAAACTCAAACCCAGAATCTGAGCCTTCAGTCTGACAGTACTTGGCACATATCTGTGACACTTCAGCTAACAAGGTGTCTATTCTTGCTTGGATTAACTGTGCTGTCCACATTTTCCCTCCACTCATTTACAGAACTTTTACTGCCAATAATGTCTTTGAAAGAGACAAGACATATACCATTTCACATGGCTCTGATATGGAAATGATTGGCGTTACATATTACATGCAGAAAGGTATGTATGTGTGTGCATCTTTAAATCACCTCCCCCTTCAGCAGTGCCTATCTATATGGAGAGTGTGATTAACACTTTGAGACACCTCTGTAAAGGTCCCCTTCTAAAGGTGAGACGGAAAAATCACCATGGGCACAAAATTTATCACTACAATGTTCACCACAAGAAGATTACACCCCGATGGCCTCCGCTTGGCATTTGGCACACAGCATGTTTCATACCAAAGAAATATTACTAAAATTTACTTATCTTAATCAGAATATTCCCTTATTCTTTGTTCCTTATAGTCCAGACACATCACAATTCCTTTTCCCCCCTTTCTGTCCTCTTCTCTTTTCCTGACTCACTTTACAATTTTCATCCTTCGATTTCATCTCCTCTCTTCTTTTTCTCATCTACCCTCACACAAAACATATAAATCAGATCAACACATCAGCTTTATGTTTTCAATTGCATCACATTACACCACAAACTTAACTGAATGCACCATTCCTTCACCCTCACAGCTGGTAACTGTCTTGTTAAGATGTTTGGCTATACCTGATGTGCCATCCCCCTGTTATTCCAGTCGATCAGTCTCTTAAATGATCCACAATCAGTTGCTGATATAAGATAGAAGGGCTCTGCTTCCCAGTCAGTTAAAGAGACCATTATCATTGATTGGTAATTTAGAACAACCCACATTAACACTGAAGCTTCAATTCTTAGTTGCTGTAGAAACAATAGCGAGTGTCAGGCACAGAAAGAGGATTCACACAGTGGGGACAGTAGGAGTGTTTAAAGGAGGTCATAATGCCAGAAAAGAGTCGGTACATGAGTAATCAGTCAGCAAGGGTGGAGCTCATGAGTTCAGCAGGCAAAAAATCAGGAATCAGGATCAGGCAGAATAGGCCAGTACACAAGGAGCTGAACTAGAAAAAAGGCTAGATGTCTTATCAAGAGAATATGTAATAGTCTGACGGAGAAATGAGAGACCACTAAGATATAAGAAGAAAAGGGGAGAGACTCTAACATGTGCGACACATTAGGGAAAGACCTCAGCAGTGAGGGAGGCAGCTTGAGAGGAACTGAAAAGACGAGAGACAAGGGTTAACAATATAAAACAGGAATCCCACAAATAATTTTTTAACTTAACAAGTGCTGACAGCGAGAGCAAAGCATAGCATAAAGTATAGAAGGAGAAAGTGAGGATCAGGTGGCTGAAGTGCTGCTTTCACAGCTTTTACCCAAACATCTCCAGTTACTGCTGAGTTACTTTTTAAAGCTTTGTTGTGGTACTTTTAACAGGAGACAGGATCCTTTCCTAGATTTCCTAAATAGTTGGGCTTTAAAATCCAATTAAAACCCAAATCTCAATCAAACTGCAGCTGTTTCATGAACTGCCAATTATTCTTTCCATGCTGATTAAGGTTGTGCAATGTTTTCCTTGTGGTGGCAGACATGTTTGCTGGTAATGGAAGATCAACAGTTTTTAATAATCATCAGCTGGGTCAGTACCATAGAATATAAAACATGGGCCTTGCCTCTGCCACATCACCTGTCTGAAGTCTAACGATGGTGGGGGGGCATATTAGATATGACACAGGCGTTGACCTTCTTTTCTTTCAGCTACCTGTCAATGTGAGCTGAGATGAGCCACTAATTGAACAAACTTGTGATCTATATTTTCTTAGCTCAATCCCCCAGTGCAGTACATGTTTCAGACTAAAACAAACAGGATGCAAATATTTTTGCCATTAAAGTTCATTTTCATGGCTTGGTGTGTACTTGGTTCCCTGTCTTCCTGCAGCCAGCCTGAAGCAGATTCTCAAAGAACAGCAACTTTTAGCACTTGCACATGGGCTTCGTTTTTCGAAACCGGATGTTGCGCTGTGGTCAACACCTGATTGTGATTGGTAAAAGCCCCTTTACAACAGTTATCAATTAATTCTGAATATCGAGAGCAATAAAAGTGACAACTAAGTCACCAATCAACAGAACGGAGTCCAACTTGTGCTTCTGGTTTCACCTGCTCCTGTTGTCACTGTCACAACATCTTTAGTTTCCACTCTCGTTTTGTCTGGAGGGCTCAAAACTTTTCAACGTGTGGTTCATGGCTGAAGTCAACAACACAGAAAGGATAACGTGAGGACAAAATAATCAGTAGGGATGCCCCACTCAATCATCACTTGTATCTGCTCAGGCCTGATTTTGGCATTCTTTGGCATTTTAGCCAATAATCACAACACATTAGTGTTCGTTGAGCAAAAATTGCTGCTGCATGCCATTAAATCAGCATATCCAAGTGTTCTGAATCCACCTCGTAGAGTTGATGAATAATAAATATAACAAGGTATGATACACTGATGTGTAACAGCAGCCACATTTAGCTTTAGCTTCATTACACAACACATAAAATCAGACTGTCACTTTGCAGTAATAATATCTGTTTTACAGCACCCTATGGTAACTCTCCAGGGACATACACTTTGAAAAAGCTAGAACAGACACAGGACAGCATGTTAGCTTAGCATTAGCAACTCTGCGGCTCAAATGTCAGCGGTGTGGAATTAGAACATGAAAACAGTCAAACAGCCTCATGTGACTACATATATGCACATCAATCTTCTCCTTAAGTGTTTAATACAACAAACATATGCAGGTTGTCATGCAAACCGGGGGGGAATAACCATCCTACTCAATATACATTATCCCTAGCTTTTTCAACCTTCTGGCTCCCTAGTGATTTCATCCAGCTTGGCTTTAATTCTTCCAATGTGAGTGAAGGAAGAAGTACGACTGTTTCAGTTTCACTTTCTTCATGCAGGTCTAGTACGATGTGTGTGTGTGTGCGTTCGAATAAATTTCACCAGTTTTTGATGTATCGAGAAATTTTAACGTTTTTTCCGCTTGTTTTGTATATCAATGTACGTCTACAAAACAAGATGTGGGGATTAGAGGTAAAAACATGAGAAAGGAGTGGGAAGCAGCATTACCAATACACACATACAGACACATGCACACACCCACACATTGACACTCGAATTGAACTTCGCAGACAGGATTTTGTGGTTTTCTGAGGGTGTGCTTTGATGTCTTGTAGACATCAGTACCGCCCCCTATCCATCCTCCTCCATTCACCAACACATACACACACACACACACACACACACACACACACACACACACACACACACACACACACACAGAGGACCACACTGTCCACCATCACCATCAAGTTAACTTCTGCTGACTTTCTGCAAGATGAAAACAAACAGAAAACAAATGAGAAGCTGGGTCCTTACAAAACTAAAACAACAACATGACTGAAGATAAGATAATTTTTATGCAACAATGGTCATTATTTTTTCATAAAACAACCTTGTGCACTCAAACCCATAGCCTATTTCTCTTCCACAAGTGTGAAGACGGCAGTATGGCAGATGATGCTTTAGTAAAAAAAGAAAATCAGGCAATAATCACAACAATTGAGCAAGAAAGAGTAACAGAAACACACATAGAAACTCCAAAATATGTGAGCAGGATGCTATGTGCATAGGTTCAGGATATGATGGCTGTTAGAATTATTAAATTTAGCCTTTCAGTATGGAGACAAAAATGGAGAGACCAAGTGGAAGGAGGGGAACAGGGGTTTAAAAAGATAGAAGAACTCAGAGCAGACAAGCATTGCCCTTATTCAAATGTCTTTTTTGAACAGAAGAAAAATATTCCTTTATTTCTGTGTATAGCAAAATGATTTAAAAAGCTGTCCTCGGTAGTGATGCTTATTCCTTTTGTTTTTACCTGTTGAGTCTTCTCATGACTCTTTTATCACTCATATTGTACTTGGAAAGACTTTAAACACTGTTATGGATTTGTTGCTATAAACTTTCAAAGTCAGAGGGAAGCAACAGTGCAAGAGCGCTTAGTGTAAAGTGCTGCTCTCTACTGCTGAAAAAATGGGAGGGCAAGAGAAAAGACGGAGGAGAAGAAATAAAAAAGGTAGAGAGAGAGGAAGAGGAGAACACCCATCCTGAAGTGAGCAAAGCAAACTTTCAAGAAGAAAGTCGCCCAGATGCCACGCGTGGGAGGCAGCCCTTATTTATTTATTCATTTATTTATTTATTTATTTCTGTTTATCTGGCTGTCAGTAATTTATTCCGGATGCTGTTTAAAATACTCCTTCTCCCTCTGTCTCTGCTTCACTTCCCCACAGATTAGAGGGGGTTTGCGACAGTGCTGCCAATTCCTCTCTCTTGTATTGTCGAAAAAATATCTAAAAGTGGAGGCAGGGAGCACGGCAGCTCTTGTTCCTTTTCGAGCGCTGAGCTGAGACAAAGAGGTGTGGTAGGATTTGTTGCTGTATGCGTGCACCTGCTTAACAGTGGGAGATTGGCTCCTTGCGCAGTGGGTCGCAATGCAAGCAAAAGCAAACAGGAGTGTGCACACAAAAACCCGCACACACAGGAGAGCATGCAAAAAATACTTTCACCACAGGTTTAATTTGCAGAGATTAAAGTCTGCAGTGTGTTTAGTGTCACACCAACACACAAGAGCATGTGTGTTCATGCACAACACACACACAAACACACTCACCTAAAAACAACTGGGAGTTTGAGTGCTTGGCTAAGTGTTGTTGTGGCCTGGAGCAAACTGCCTGCTGTTACTGCATCTCTCTCTTTTTCTACATCGCACACACACTTTCACACACAGAAAACACACTCGCAATGAATGATGATATGACACAAAGCCTGATGAAATGATATGTAGGAGCCCCTTCAGAGGACAGGGCTCACCTGACACAGTCACACACACACACATACACACACTCATACAAATGAAATTTCATCCTATTCAGATGGAGAAGAAAGGATTACCCGGGGCTGATTGCTGGATGAGAACATGTAGGAAGGGAATTAGATCCCGATTCGGTGTGTGTAGTGTGTGTGTGTGTGTGTGTTTTCCTGTCAGCCTTTGACCTCTCTGGGACTTAACTTCCACTCAACTTCAATATTTTCCCAATCAACTTGTTTTGCTTTTTAAAGAGGGGGCAGGTATGGGGCGTGGATGGCCTAGTGGATATGGTTGCGCACCATGAGGTTTGCCCTCAAGTGGGCGGCCCGGGTTCGAATCCGACCTGTGGCCTATTTCCCGCATGTCACTCCCCACTCTCTCTCCCCTTTCCGACGCTATCCACTGTCCTCCTCTATCCAATAAAGGCACAAAGGCCAAAAAAAAAAAATCTTAAAGAGGGGGCAGGTATTAATTTGAGGTTCTTGGTGCCACAACAGTGTCCTCTCCCACAGTGTGCATGAAATTCCAGCAATGCAAAACACTCTTCAGTGCAAGAAAAGACTCACAATGTTCATGAGTGTAAGCAGGTACTTCTGGACATGCTCCTTCCCGTGAAACTGGACCACTGAGTCATCCACGCCGAGCAGCACCTCGATGTTGTAGGCCCTGTCAAGGCTCTGTCTGCGCATCCGCCCGGCTCGTGTGTGGTTGATGCTCTGTTCCACACCTCGGTACAGAGACTCCAGGTCCATCAGACCACCCAGATCAGCACCTGAAGATGGAAAAGCACACGATGAGATGGAATACACAGCAGATTACAACTTAAACGTGTTACTGATGGGGCAAAATATAAGTTAAGCGAAATGTTAGCATTAAAATCACTTCAACGACATTTGTGACTCTTGTCAGTTCCCTACAAAGTAAGGACTTTGGAAACACAAGCATGCAAATCCTAGATGTTGATAAAACAGCTATAAATTAAGATGAACAAAACAAATGGCCTTCATGATGATAAAAGCACACTTGATTTTGATTGTTGAACTGGTTTGCTAAATGTGACTTATGTTAGAAGAACATGCATGCTTCTGTTTACAAATTGCTCCACTGGTGTAGTTGTTTGCTGGTCAAAACAGACACAGCCTGTATACAGCTCCTTTGCCATTAAATAAATCAAAGTACTTCCAAACATTTAAAAATTCTGATGCCAGGTAAATGTGAACATCCCTTATCACAATGGGGGCTATGATCTAACTTTTAACAAACCTAGGTTGAATTGTTTTGTTTTCCCATTACCTTCACCTCATTGAGCAGACATTTCTCATCTATCTGTCCATACTTCTGTCAAATCAATGTAGCCAGTGTGTGAGTCTAAGTCTACCTCCATTTGTTGACTAACATGTCTCTGAACAGTTACACACATGTTGTATGTTTTAGTGTGTCCATGTGCGCACGTCTGCTGCACTGAGAATGCATCTGTCCTCTACATTATGAGACTCCAGGTTACAGCGCTGAGCTTGTGTGTCCCTTGTAACTTGCAGTAACGGTCCAGCGCTGCAAGACAGATCCTCTCCTAATCAACCAAATATCTCTACTCCCTTCTGAATGAAGGCAGCAGATGGTGCTTGCTAAACACACGGATTAAGACAGTTCCCTCTCACTGGGGCTGCGCACCCTGCTCTTTCCTTGGCTTACTACTTACTGGGAAAAAAGCAAACTATACCAGAAACCCAGTTTTAGGGTTGATTTGTTGGAAACAACGCAACTCACAGTAGGTCAGATTGTAGTCACACCTCTGTTTTTGTTTGTTATATCGGAGAAAGTATTTTTATGTTAGTAGCTAAAATCAAAACTACTGAAGTCTGTATTAAGTGTCAATGTTTCTTTATTTTCTTGGCAAAGAGTGGGAGTGAGTGAGGGTACAGAAGATAAATTATCCTTTCTGCAGAACCAAGGCCATCCTTTTCTCACTTGCTGTCTCTCTCATCCTTCCACACCCATCCCTCCCTCTCTCTCCCTCCCTCTCATACTTTGTGGACAAAGACTTGCCATGCTTGTACGGAAGCTGTGGAGGGCCAAGTCATGCAGTCTTGAACATGTTGCCTCAGTGGATTTAACAAAGTGCTACCCTCACTGATTCCATCCAAGGCCTCCCACAGCCAAGGATGACACACAACACAGCTGAAGGAGTGGTGTGTGTGTGTGTGTGTGTGTGTGTGTGTGTGTGTGTGTGTGAGAGCACAAACATTTTGAATTGGGCCATAAATCACTGTTGCAGCAAGAGCTTTAATTTAGTTGCAGCAGGGCTATTGCTCTGTAATGGATTGGCTGTTTTTGGATTGTGGACCTGTATCCGGAGGTGTGAGGTAGCAAGTTATATCAACACGTGGCGTACGAGACATTTTGAGCACCTGTGTTTGGAAACATTATCCAAAAGCAGGCAATAAGTGGAGGTAAGAGAACAAGGTGGAAGATCCAGAGAAGGCAGGGGGAGAGAAGACAGAGAGAAGATCTGCCACGTTGTCTCCCAATCAGCAAGGGGCATCCCGCTTTCCCACTCCCTCTTATGCAACGTTTCCAAGGCAACAGGCTCATGGGTAAAACAACGACCGCGTGGCTAATATTGGCTCCTAAGTCGCAAGCAGAATGATTGTGGAAGTCTGAATATGATCCCATCTCTGCCCACATTCCAGTGAGTGACAGAATACCCACACAGACAGAAAGAGAGAAACAGGAGCACGGGGCAAAGACAGAGAACAATTCAAAGGAAGATGAGCCACAGTGAGAAGAATTTAAACGTTTCTGTTGTGCATACTTTTCTACTCAGACACTAAACATTAATTTCCCTTGTTAGTAAAGCAAGGGATTTAAAGTGCTGTACTTCACAACAACTCTCACCTCTCCCTAGTTAGAGCTGCCTTTAACGAGCCTGATGTCATAACCACACCATCTGCTTTTTAACACGGGTCCAGATATTTTTACCATTTTTAGCTTATGTAATCTACAGACAAAACACAGAGCAAACACTATTGTTCTCACTTTTTAACTGCACGCCTTCACAAGATTGCAGCACCTTGAAAACAGCCGATGAGACATTGCATAACAAGGAGCCACAGCTGTATGAGAATAATGCACACATAAGCGACACTGACAAAGTAGAAAACAAGAAGTGGCTTCACGAAAGTTGCAACAAGTTTATTTCCTCTTATGATTGATACTTTACTGCACTTCTGTCCCCACTCATAGCAAGGGGCTCTGTTTTCTTCTACTTGAGCTGCTTTCGAGCAAATTTCTTTCTTTTCCTCTAAGAGAAAACTGGAAGAATTAAGAGCAAGATCGACTAGGGGAGGTGAGAGGTAGAAGTACGGGGTGTGATGAATGAGAAAGATGAGAAGAGACCAGCAGGACCTTGAGTGTTGTGAGATGAGCCTCAAGCAGCAGCAGTGACTAAGGACAGTGACTTCTGGCAGACCTGAGGAGCCTGTGTGACTGTGGGTGAAGTTTGAGGGTACATAACCTTGTTTCTCACAGCATTAAGTCAGATTAGCCTCTGAATCCTTATCATTATCCCTTTGAACTTTGAGGAAGTCAGAGCAAACAATGTATAGTGATACAGATTTTGTTTCTACAAACATTTTGTAGAACGTATTCAGTTTACTGGTGACTTTGGTGACTTGGACTCTACTTGGGCTTAAGGTTTGGTGCCCAAACACAACTCAACTGGGCTGAATGATGTAGGAGCCACATTTAAGTTTATTGCATTTAAATCTTTTTTTTTGCACCCTCCATAGGCAGAGTGACACATCTACAACATCTATGTAATGTAACAAAAAACATATATTAGAAAATATAGTGCTAGCTTGATGCCAACGTATACAGGAAGTCGAATTCATATGCTAGCTGTTAGCATACATCGCTACAACTTCGGTTTTTAAACAGAGTTTCAACTTTTATCACAAAACATATTGCAATAACTTTTTTTGTGAACAATAAATCAGAAACGTCAAAATACTAACGAGTCAATGTTTTCCAAACAGGAAACGCACACTCATGGCTGACTTCAGCATAACTACGGGAAGCTCAAGGTTAACTTGCTCAGTAAAGAGCATACAATAAAACAATACATCGGCATAACCTGATGTTAATTTTTTATTACTTATTTCTAATCAATTACGTCTAAATTGACCAACTGCATTTTTATTTACCTATAAACCAAATGAAATGTTATTGGTTATGAAAATCTGTCAAGCTACTGTTTTACACCAAAAATTCACAGGGGGAACTGATGAGGGAATCGACCAAGAACCCAATCAATAAGAGCATTATTATTAGTAAAATATTATCAATACCTGTCCTGTATCAGACGTGTTTTCATTGTTTACCTAGATTTGCAATAAAATTTGGATTTGATGCAACTTTGAGAATTCATCACACATTATTTAATCAAGTCTGCACATTTGATGAACTACTCCTGTTTCTTCATAAATGTGGCAGAAACAAGAAAATACTGGAAAGGTTACAGCACAAACTGGATTCTCTGGGTTTTTGCTACTTCAAATTCTTTTCAGTCTGAACCTCTTCCACCAAAATATCTTAGTACCATCTGCACTGCATAACTGATAAATGAGCAAGTCATTATGGTTTAATTTTTTATCTAGTGAAAAAAAAGTTTCTTTTTTTACTTAATATGAGCCACATTCACAGTCAAAAAATTGTATTTGATTTTTCTTTTGGTCATTTATTATTTTGCCCATCGATGAACTTTCAGCCTCTCTCTTCTTTTGTAAAGCACCTTGGCCTGCACATGTTTCAGTTAAAGCTGCTCTAAAAATAAAGGTGGGTTGAGGTTTTTTTGCCCCAAACATGCATTTAAATCTCTTATTCAAATTTAGACTCTGTAGTTTGATCCAGCACCTCCAAAACGCACACTGCCCTCTCCCTCACCAGTATTCTTATTCAGGTGGGGTCTGGATCCGGCTTATTAGGAGACAAAGGTTCTTTGTCTTTCAACCTTTGCAAAATGTCAAGAATGTCTAGTTGCTCACTGAAAACAAGGTGGTGGAGAGAGGGGGGTTTAGAGAGAGAGAAGGAGTGAACCATCAGCTTCAATAAGATGGTGTGAATGGTGATGATAACTCAGGTCAAACCACATCACGCTACTTCTAGTTAAGGTGACTGTTTGGCAGTCAGGTGTGGCACATTGCTGCTCTGCATTCACCTCTGCACTGAACAACTGCTGGCTTTGACCTTAGGATGGCTATTCTTCCTGACATTAAAGTGGCTCCGCATGATGATATAGATTTGTTCTTAGCCTGACTAACAAAACAGAGTCTTGCTGATTGTGCTGGACCTAAAGTAGTTTTTTTTTTTTTGGCTGTTTTGCACCAACACTACAAGCAAATTACCCAAGCCTCTTAAATACTCACTCCTGAAATTTAGAGGATTCACAAGCGACTATTTTAACATTTCAAGAGCTGCTTTCATACTCATCCCTAGCAGAGTACGTTTCTCTACCATTACACCAAAACCCGGCTTTGATGGTCATAGTTTGATGATGACGATGACAGGTTTTGCATTTATATTTACAGACAAATATGTAGACATCTTTGCTATTCTGGTCTTGGAAATGATTCTCCCTCTTCAGCTTCAAATGCTTAGATTCATCCTGTTACGTGGGAGTCTTCTGGGTTTCTACTGTTCCCCACTTACTCTTTACTCAAAGTGAATTTTTCGAACTATTTCACCCTGTGGTATCAATTTGGCCCACCTTGACATGTCACAAGGGGCTGACATGGATGGGTCTGGGTAAAGTTGGTAAAGATTTTGCTAGTGATTTACTCAAGACCACACTATCCAAGATCAAGACTCACCCAAGACTAGAATGCACTGAAACCAAGGCAAGACCAAGACTTTTAAGAGCCGAGACTGAGACAAGACCAAAACCAATACCAAGATAGTAAAAATCCATTTTAAAAAACATGACAGGGTCAAACAGTCAAAGGGCACTTTCTCTTTTATTCAGTTTTATTTTGTGAATACATTTGACAGACAAAAACGAGGTGTCTGCAAGTCTTTCAAAATACAAAATGAAATTCTTATATCTTGACAAATTGGTACGACTAAATTTAAAAAAAAAAAAAAAGTCAATGATTTTTCCAGAATCATTTTAAATAGTCTAAAATTATATATTCATTTGTGAATAAATGGTGAATGTGGCCTAAAGTAAGTTTTCAAAGATATTTCTGACTAGATATAAGATGGAGTGATGTCTGAATTGCAGGTGTCTGACACAAAGATTTCCAAGGGGGCAGAACAATCAGAGAGTGAATGATAAATGTTTGAGTTAGATTGCAACATTAATCAATCAGGAACAGTTCAAATGATTATTAATTTTGATTCTCATCACATTAGTAAAGTTGAAGAATAGCAGATCGGTGCCAGTCTCGACCAATCTTGGCAGAAAATCCTGAGTTCGGCCAGTCTGAGACCAAGACAGAAAAAAGTTAAAATGCTCTTGAGTCCAAGACACTTGTCTTGGACTAAGACCTTTAATCTCTCAAAATGTCTCAAGTTTATCAACACTGGTTTGTACAAATATAAATACAGGATATAAGACTTATGAAAATGGTTGATCAGTTGTTGCACATTAGTGGTTTGCTCAGCAAAGATTGTCTACTACAAGTGCTACAATATTCTACAGAAAGCAGTCAGATATGCTCTGCTATACAAACCATATCATCAAATGATATTTTCTGTACAAGGCTCTCATGACGGCACATGGAAAAACATGTCAACTGGTACAGAAAGCTGTGTGAAAAAAAAATGTTGGCCAATATCCGGAATGAGGTTTATCCACCCGGCTGTGATTCCGATAAGTTTTAAGGGCAAAAGTAATCCCAGTATATTTCATGGTGTCTCTGTGTCCTCATCAGGCCTCTGCCAATGAAGATTAATGCATCAGTGCAGACTCATTATAAGCTGTATTTACAGGAGGGGGTTGAAACAGTGAATTATAAAGTTTATGTAAATACACATGCTCACAGTAAAACACAAATAATAGTAACAATTTATTTATTTATTTAACAAGGTTGGTTGTGAAGTTTTCTTACTACAATGCTGAAGAGCTGTTTAAAAATAATAAAATGCAAATTTTTATGCCAGTAACTGGAACCCGGGATGTCACGTTTTGGATTTTATGTATTTATCAAGAGGACAGAAGTTTCAAATGTAGAAAAAAAGGTTGGCTGTGTTTGTTCTAGAGATGAGTGAGTAATTAAATCAATTTGATGTTTTTCAGTGCAAACACTGAAAGCCACCTTTTATGAAGCAATGATCTAAGTATATCATTTATTACATGAAAAGTACTTTATTCAGTTGCTTCTGAGCATCTTAGGCATCTCCGCCTACACACTTTCCTCATTTATCATTTGAACTCATGTGACTGTCTTGTATTTGGTTATTTCTGACACACCTATGAGTGGCAGCGAGCAGGTACGGGGGTGGTGGTGGAGGTTGGAAGGTCTCTGATGATGCACTCATTAGTGCTCACCTGAGTTCAAGGCTGGCTGTTCACAGGGAGGCGCAGTCATCCTCACACGCAAACTAATTTACTTACAGACACGTTTCGGTCACATAGCTCAGGGCTTGGACATTTTGTCTCCATGCTGACAGCTTTATGGGCTGTCATGGTGATGAGTGGCTCGGCCGGCGAACTGTTAACACCGCTGCTAGCATCTGGGCAGGTAACAACATGCCACGCTGTCCCACACAGTGTCCCCGTACTGAAGGCTCATTATTTCTAAGCTGCCATATGACAGCTGTAAAGGCTACAGAGTGTGGAGCACATGCTAAACTACGCTTCCAAGAATCACACTGCTATTAATTATTTATATTTGCAATCAGCAATTTAATTTTACACGGACAGCTCCCTAAAGACCGTAATAATTATTCATACATCAAGTGCTGAACTTTGCCACTTTATTAATAACTGCTTTAGGTTGAGCCTGTTTATTCTTAACTGCGACTTCCACAGCAATGATGGGATGTTTTGAGCGGTCGAGCCATAGCTCTGACTTCCATGTCCAACACCCACATTATTTTGGCTGAAGTATTATGTCTGCCTGTGCTCCCTGAAAAGGAGAAGAGGACCACTTTTAATATTGCATGAAGCAGCCTTTATAATCAGCAGGCGAGAGGGGCCACCTATCCTCACTGCTGCTCGGTGCATCTGAGTGGATTTCTGGTGGTTGAGGAGACAAGGCAACCTTTAGCTCTCCTCACTTACATAACTATCTGTCTGTCAGAAACACACATGGGGCTGTCGGCTTGCTGGGAAGGTGCTGCAATGCACACCGATTCCCCCCTGCGTCTTGCTGTACCAAGGTTTCATTAGCCGAGCGGAGCCATTTCTGAATGTCTGATCCCTATAATGTTTGCAGGGCTTTGTAAATCGCCACCGGATGAATAAAGCTCCCCTGTGATTTGAAACTGACAGAAATCACACTCATGATTGCAAATGTTATTGTAAATGAGTCTAAATTGAGCTGAGAAATATCTCACAAGCTGCACAGGGCCCTGCGAGTACCTCTTGTCGCATCAATAATTACAGCAAAGAAGAGAAGCCCATGTAAGCATCACAAACACATTTGAAAACACAGTAATCCAATCACAGCCATCCACAGAGGCAATAATGTTGGCAAAGATCAATCATGTCCCCAAACCCTCTCTCTCTCTCCCTCCCTCTCGCTCTCTCCTGCTGCATGGTTGGAGAGCTAAGGGTAAACTGGTGAGCCTTAGTGTCCAATAAGACAGCAAAGCTGGGCTGATATGAGGCTTACTGCAGGTCTCATCTAGTCTGAAACTGACCTGTATGAGTGTCTGTCCGTCTCTCCTCTCCTCGGTCTGTCTACATCAGAAAAGCAGACATTTATAAAGGTCTCTTATGAAATCAAAAACTAGGAAAACATCTCAAGCCACAACAGGCCACTGAAGACAAACACATAACAGCAGCAGTATGTGAACGGCGTACGAAGAGGAGGCTTTTCTTAATCTGAATATCCCTGTCCTATCAAGCTTCACTATCTGTCGGCTCTGCGTAAACTTGTATTGATCAATTTTACTGTATGTGTATCAAGAGAGAGATAAAAAGAGAGAGCGGCTGACAGGGAGGTGCAAGGTCTGACTTCCAGATTACCCATAAATCTCAGCAGAGACAGCCTAGTGGTGGCTTAAGGGGTTTGTAGCCTCTTTGTCACCTCTGTCCCCGACTCTGCCCGTCACCTCCTGTAACCTCACAGGAAATCTTAGGATGAATGTCTCTGAGGTATATCAGAATTACATTCATCTACAACTTATGGGCAGCAGAAAATCTGGTGCGGGAAATTAATTGTCATTTTTATTTTTTGATTAAAAGTTTGAGAGGAAAAGTTTTTTATTTATTTATTTATTTTTGTACTGGAGAACCAGGAAAGAAAAATATTCACCACAGGAGTATCGCTCTTTTTACCAGCAGAACTTACTATGAAAAATCCCAATGGAAGTTTAGGCATGTTTCGCAACCGGTCTTGGTGAATTCCTTGAACCCATGCCCTCCTAATGCTCATTGTATCATGTATTTTTTGTTTAATGTATTAATGTATTTCCACTATCTAAGTCAATAGTGTTTATATTCAAGTGACACCAGAGAATAGCAAATGCAGCCTTCTGAAAGGAAAATTACTTGGGGTATCCACAAGTGCTTCATTTGAGAAAATGTGCCATTTTTATTTTAAATTAATTTAATACAGATTTAGGGCTAATTTGGTTCAGGGTGTTTGGTTTTGATACAACTATTTTTTCTGCTCCTAGCAACATCAGAGCATCTCATCAGACAAATTTTAAACATTTATCCTCTTTATGATTCCTGGTAGGGCTGCTTCCAGCAGAAAACCTGCAACAACCATGAGGGCAGCAGACTGAAAAGTGTCATCAACACCAGCAGAGACACCATGTCTATGGTGTCATTACCTGTTTTAGTGTGAATGATCTGAGGATTGACACGTGAAAAATTGGTCAGAACTATTTTGAGTCACCGTCTCTCACAATTTTAAAACAACTTAATATCTAAAAGTCATCTTAAGGTGCACCAGGCCTTATAAATTCACAGAATTTACAGACAGATGCCAAAATAGGCAAACTTTTCTTTTGTTGTTCTGTTTCTTTTATTTTAGTTGCCTGACACCTTACTGAAGTTGATTACTTAGTCAGTCTGCTGTATTGGTCAAGAAGGGATGAGAACAGTTGGCCTAAAGCTGCCTCTAAAAAAACAAATTCCCTGTAATTTGCAAATTCAGAGCTATGAAGACCTGTCCCCTTTATGTCAATATGTACACCTTACTTCAGCAGTAGCACCCCCTCTGTCTCTATCACCATAGATTTTTAATTGTATTCCTTTTAGGCCATATGATGGACGAAATTGTTTTTTTTCTTACACTGAAAAAAAAAAAAAACTGTATATATTGAGTTAGTTTTCATGTGAAAAGTAAAAAAATGATATAATGCTGTGCCAGTTTTTCTGTTCTCCCTACTCCCCTCATTTACCCCTCTTTAAGAAGAACCAGGAAAACAACACCCACCGGCCACCTGAGACACTGAGCTAAACGGAAATGTTTGCAGGCCAGCCAGCCAAACATCTACGGGCCTGAGCTTTGAAGGGAAGTGATGTAGGAGGAGAATGCAAGAAAAGCAAAAGGGGAGGAAAGATTCAAAGGGAGAAGGCAAACAGTGATGGAAATATGGACAAAAATACTGAGGTCAGCCGTCAGCCACAATGTCTAAAGAGTTTAATCAAGCAATAAGACTAGGATAGAAGGCCTTTATTGTCATTGCACAATTGTACAACAAAATTGTAGATTGACATCAAACTAATTAACACATAAGGAAAACATTGGCAATTTAAAATCAGGTGTCTATTAAACTCAGGAAGTTTGAGGAGTATCCACGTAAAGCCAGCTGAGAATAATAAAAGCTGTAAAAGAAAACACAGGTGGGATATTGTGCCAAAACACGAACAGAGTGTAAATTGCAATGTCATGTAATGCATCAAACTTTCAGCCTGAAAAAAAGGTTTGAATAAGGCAAGATAATCATAAAGTGTACTCAGCCCTTAAAAGAAGGAGTCTTAGTTTCACCTTCTCATTGAGTAAACTTGTAGACATCTATAGCTGCAGCTGCTGTCTTGTTTCTCGAGACAAATGGATCAAAGAGTCACGTTAACACCTGGGTAATCTGAAAAGGCAGTCACAGGTGCACCAGTAAATAGCTGTCCTGCAGGCAGAGCCAAATGACAAAGGCTACTGCAACGACCCACCTCTTAAGGCCCACATAAACAACAAATGACCAAACAGGCTACAGGTGTCTCACTCGACCACCTACAAGTTCTCTTTTTATGTTTCCTTGTCTTTTTACAATCCTTTCCTCTCCTTCATCTTTCATTTCCTCTTGTTGTCATGAAATGAACCTTTAAAGGTGCTTCTGAAAGGATAGATATGAAATAAGAGTGGGTGAGAGAGGGAGAAAGTCTATCTAAAGGTGTGAGACAATATGTATGCAAATTTTCTCTCCAAGAGGCTCAGTGGCAGAGTGGAGCTCTGGTCTCTCTGCCACGAAGAGGTATAGCAAGGATTTATCATCCAATATCACCTCATCAAAAATGATTATGATAAACACATAAGCGCTACTGTAACATAGTTACACACTATCCCCAACACAAAAACAGAGTGGTAGACAAAGGAAGGTTATTTAAGAGTTAAAAACAATCAATGCTTGGAGGAGTTGGACACATGGAGGTAAATAAAATACAAGTCTATGCTTTGAAAACCTGCCCCACTCTCACACAAAGAGTTCTCACTGTCGAGTCTTCCCACTGACACAGACAGAGTTCTTTTAAAATCCACAGTGCTGGAGCCAGATGGAGAGAGTTAATCAGGAGCTACAGTGTATCACTGTTACTAAACTGGTGGTGTTTCATAACAAAGTATTTCGGAGCACTTATCAATTAGACACACTTAAAAGAGCCATTCATCATTCTCAGAGAGCAAGCTCCTACAGGGAGAAGTGCTGACAGAGGTGCTGATAAAATGTAATCAAAACCACCATCAGCTCTTTAACAGAGGCAAATGTTGACAGAGATGCAAGGATCAGACCTCTGAGCTGCGCTGTTTGCACGTCGGGGCAAGGAAAGTATAGAGAGGGACAAGTTTAAAGTCAGGGTAACTTCAAATCAAACTCCATCCTTATCGGCCTTTGGGAGAAGTAAGCGAGCAGTAAGCGTTTGCTTGCCTTGAAAACCATGTGCTGGTGGTCAGCATTTTATTGAGTTTTCCTGGAAAACTCTCGCTACAGCTTCCCATATTAATTTCCCCATTGTCATCTCTTTGTTTGTAACCACAGAGATAGGATCTTAATGCAAATATACACTGGGGAAAGCAAGAACCATCCCTTACACAAAATATCTGTGCATAAAACTTCCCCTGTTCTCCATCCCCAGAGGTGACCATGATGGCGCTCTGTGAGGCCACAACCCCCCACCTCTCAAGCAGATGGCTAATCAATGCAGCCGCTCCCATGCAAACGAAACTCTATACATGAGCAGAGGATACGGGAGCTCCCTCACTCTCTATCTCTCTCCTAATGAAGCTCCCAGGTAATCAAATCATTGTACACACAGGCAGATGGCCAATAAAGGGACAACCATCAGGAATCTAAGGGGGACTCACAACCAGGTTTTTAAGTATCCTTCATGATTTTTCTCTAACACGCATTTAGCATAACCAAAACTGGATAAACATGTGTCAACAGACATACATTCATAACCGTCCATGTTTTATATTCTTCTGTTTGCCCTTTCACTTATAGAGTTTAAAACTGAAACAACTGGGAAACCACCATTACACACTGATTGCTGCTTGGTATAGCTGAAAGTCTCTCAAAGATTACAAGTGCTTTCTCTCGTCTTTGAAGCCACTCATATCGCTTTGCATCATTAGTCACTTTGGTTGTCTCTGGCATGAACAGCACTCCCAACCTGAGCCTATAGGTATAGTCACTGAGAATATGTCCATGTTTTGTTTAGTCCACCGTCACAACAAATGGCTCAGGAGCCACAAGAATATAACTTTTCCATCTCTGAATCTTGGTCCAAAAAGTATGTTGGCAGCTGTATTTCTGAAAGTCTTCAGGGAAGACTAAATGCCTCCAAGTTAAGCAGGGGTGAGTCGAGGTAACTCTGTCACACTTTAAATTGTCCACAGCTCATATTCGCACCTCTTCCTGAAGCTTCACCATAGCAACAGCTGCAGGTATCAAAGCACCCAAAGCAATTTATCATGAACCAACCGTCCAAGCATCTATTCTTATCTTTGTGATTTAACCCATTCAGGGTTTGGAGGGGGGGTGAAGCCTATCCAAGGTGGGCTACACCATGGGAACATTGCCCTTTGAAGAAGTGCCCCCAGAGATGAGGAACATAAACATTTATTTTTTTGTTGAACTACTGAAAAGTTTCCATTCTGCTAGGTCAAAACAACCTATATGAAGCTTATTTACTGTGGGTGAACACTTCAGGAAGCTGTGGTTGTTTTGACTTTACCGCTCTGCAAACTAAAAATGGTGATCCGTACACAGACAATAGGCTTCATCAGGAAAAACAACAGGAAAGGTTGTTGTGTTATGATCGGCACCATGTCGTAGTCTTGATACAATGAAAACTCAATAAAGATTCTGACAAGTTCAAGTGCTAAGTATGATAAAGGTTTGTGATTGACATCTATTCCCAGGACTCTGGTTTGCTTTATGTTGGATTGATACTCTAATCTAAACTAATCCCTTTCATGGCAGTAAAGCCCTCCTTATAATAGGATTCACAACGAACTAATTACCTTTCGATCAATGTGTTAACAATGACTGATTCAGAAAAACTTGGCATCATGGATGGACAACTGCTGGCAGCGGTACAGACACCAGGCTCATGGGGGGTGAAACAGGCTGCTGTGTGTCCTCCAGCCAGATTTAATAAAGAGAGGTTATTATAAAGGAATATTTTCCCTGCTCTCCCAATCTAGGATCTGGCAGAAAGACCTGTCTCATTCTCCTCGCTCTGCAGAGCAAGTAATACCCACTAATCCCAGACGCAGAGGGAGACTGTGGGGACGAGCAAGAGGAAAGGGAGAGTAAGAGAGAGGCCTAATGTCATTATTTACAATTTTTATGCTAAATCTTTTATTCAGCCATTCACACTCTCACTCTAAGAGCCAAATATGTTGCCCCAAGCTGTGAGAGGAAGTGTATGTGTTTGTGTGTGTCTGTGTTGATGTGTGTCCATGAATTTGTTTAGTTATTGGAGCATGTCCAGTAGGGAGGGGTAGTCACAGGCCAAAGAGTCACAATCCCCAACAGTGTTCATTTAGAAAGGTTCACACTGGCAGTGCGGACACACACACACACACACACACACACACACACACACACACACACACACAAAGCACCCAGGCCTATCCTATCCAGTGTGATGTAATGAGATATCTGCTGTTCCCCATTTACGCCTCTTCATCCTCTACAGAGCAAAATCCATTGGACAGAGAGGAGAGAAAAGGAGTCAAAACGAGGGGAGACAGAGGGAGAGAAGAAAAAGAGGGATACAAAAAGGTAAGGGAATAGGAGTGAAGAAAGGAAACTAGAGAACGAGTCACAAAATCAAGAATCTGTTTCTGTCTTCCCCCCCTCTCTGTTTAAGGCATAAATACGTCCGTCTATCCTGTTGTAATGGAGAAGGTCTCACTGTGCTGCCTGAGGAAATTGCCTTACAGTCCCCCTGCCCCTCTTCCATGTGTACACACACACACACACACACACACACACACACACACACACAAAAACAGACCAACATGGGGATGGCCTCTGTGACACTGCTTAAATATTAATGACTTAGTCCCCTCTCATTAATAATAGCTGCAGCACTGATTACTCTGTGAATATAACTGAGTGTTCAAGTGTGTGTATGTGTGTTGACATGTCCGTGTGTGTGCATATGGAAGTGTGCCTACTCTCAATATGTGAGCCAAGTATTTGTTCTGCCTGTCAGTGGCATATTACACAGTGAATCACTCAGAAAGGATTACTGACATTGAGGTAAACGATATTATTGAATTACAAAAGCGTGAAAATGTTAACGGTAACATATGGTGATAAATCCATTGTTACTCTGTGTGTGTGTGTGTGTGTGTGTGTGTGTGTGTGTGTATGTGTGTGCTTAAAAGAAGGGATGAGAGAGGCTAATGCGTGGGATGTGTGGGAAATATCAAGAGACATGCATGAAATTCGTATGAAAAAGAATTAAACATGGACATGCAAAACATTCAGACTCTCTCACAAAAATGCACACAAACATACGTGCACACACACACACACACACACACACACACACAGATGTAATAAACGTGTAATGGACATAAAGAGAAACAATCAACCAGGCAAGCTTAAGCGCACACATTCGTGTGAGATGCAGCTGGATTAAGCTAGATTAATGCTAGACAAAGCATAAAATGTTAACACACACACACACACACACATACATACACACAGAGGCCAACGAGAAGCTCAAGCAGACGTCACCATCCATTGGTTTGTGATGAAAACCTTTTCCCCCCTCCACTAAGAATACAAATAGTGAAGCAACAGTCATGACAGAGGAGAAAGAGAAGCTGCAGGAAGAGAGAGAGGAGTGTGATATGATGAGCTGTGTGTCCTTTAGTTATGATGACTCGACAGATCACAGGAGCACTTGTGGTCATGGGACAGAGTCCAAATTTAGATACTTTCAAAACTTCAGCAGGTGATCAATGAGTCGCTGTGTTATATTGTTCATCAGCTGATAAACCGGTACATGCTATATCTCTTTATATGACTGGGCAGTGTGCTCGCTGTGCTCCCCACTTACATGAGTGTATCTGCTCTGTACAAGGTGTTCTGTATGTTCACGTTCCCACACCTCTGTGGCAAAAGAACCTACAAGATTTCCATTTCCTTGATGAATTACTTTGAAGTGAACTTAGACAAGTAGAGAGGGGAATAAAAACAAAGAACCAGGGAGGAGGAGAAAATCAGTAATCAGTGTTTCTTTAGATTAAAATGCAGTTGCGAGGTAAAAAGTGGTATGGAAACTGCCTCAAATATGTAATCACTTGCTTACTTTAAACATACAACTCATAAATCAACTTGCTTTTCCTTTTCTCCCACCTGAACGGCACTTTTCCTACACCCAACTCTCCATCAAGCTGTTGCCACCTGCACTGTCTCACTGCGGCTCCTTAAAATCATCTTATTAGCGCTGTGCTCATGCCTGCTCTGGATTCTTGGGACACTCTGTCTGCCACTCTGTTAATTGGCTGATTATTAATATTTAATGTCCTTAAATACTGCATACCACCCTCCCCTGCGTTGACTCTGACCTCATGCTTGCTTAATATGTCAAGGAAAAAATATCAATGCAAATGAAGGGAAACTATTTTCATGGTTTGAGAGAGCACAAGAGAGCACAGTCAGAGGAAGGAAGGCGTGAGTTCAGTCAATGGGAAGCGTCAAATAAAGAATTGAGGAATTTGGGGGTTTTGTGGGGCACGTTTGCCTTTATTTGACAAGAAAACTGAAGACACATAGAAACAGGAAATTCTGGGGGTAAAAATGGGAGGGTGGCAATAAGCAGAGGGGTCACAGACCCAATTCCAACCAGTGGATGCGACACTGAGCCTCGTGCATGAGTGGTGCGCTGCAAATGGCTAAGCAAGCTGGGGAGAGGAATTATTCATAAATGGATATTCCCTTTACTCCTTACTACCATTAAGAGTAAAGTTGTAGATACAGTATTTGAAGTTTTTTGATTACCAACACCAGAATCATAAATACTTTATTAATACCAGAGGGACATCTAGTAAGGATCAAGTTTAAGTATATGGAAAAACTGATTCAGAGATTAGCTTTTTGTCTTGTGTGTAAGTCAACAAAGACTACAGGTCAACACCCACCTTTTTTCTCTATTTCTAGAGTAACATATCTCCATATTTTCTATGGTATGGTTTGAGGTCACACATTATTATGACCTCCATAACATGAAACCATCGTTATATTTCCATAATCTGATTCAATTCCATAATCTAATCTAACTTGGATTCTGATGTCATATATTTTTGTTTTCTACTGTTTTGAGCATCTTTTGGCTTTTGGTAAGGCGAGACAGCTAAAACTGACTTGATATTTTGGGGTTTCTTACTAAGTATGGAAAGTATGCACCTGACTGTGAGGCTGTGCTCCTGTTAAATTGCCTGTGAATGGCATGTAGCATCTGAAAAACTAAAATCAACCATTGAGCCATGAATTTAAAGGTTCATGGGCACCAAGAGAACAATTCAACTTAAAGATTGGCAGATACTGACAAGACAAACCCAGCAAGTGTCAAAGTCCCACGTGAACTGTCTGCACACTAGCTGTAAAAATTGCAGCTGCAGACATCACTCACTCACTCAGAAATAAATGGAGTTGCAAACACTCACACACACACACACACACACACACACAAAAGCTCACATGCACACCCACACACCTGGCAGCCCTGGGGCTACCTCAAGGACAGAACTGATGGTGAAGCTGGTAGAAGGAAGGGAAAATGCAAAGATAGGCTGGATGGGATGATATAAAAAGACAAGAGGGAGAAGAAGGTGGAGATGGAGTTCAACACTTGAATTCAACACTTCATTTGTTGGATAATTTAACAAGGTGTTACCATTAAGTGATAAAAAGTGTAGTTCCAAATCAGACATCATTCAGGCCGTCAGAGATGCTTTGCGTACATCCATCCTTTCATGTGGTCTAAAGACGCTGTTTTTTGACACTTTTGCTATTTGGAGCAAAACATAAGCACTGGGCGATCAAATATGATAAGATACGTGCTTTGTAATTATAAGCTGGAAAAGGCCTGAATGAAAAGACTAAATGGCCACTGCAGAATTTCTTGATTTTCATTTCAGCATGCATATTGACATATCACAAGAGTGTGAGCAGTAAATAGTCCTCATCATCAAATTTTACTGTACTTGCTTTGAATTGGCTATTTCTATTTCAAAGGCATTACAGCTATAGTTTGTTGGCACATTATTCATGCTTTTTTAGATCAAAAGCTTTATCTAGTTTTCTAGATGTTTCTAGACTCTCCTATGAGAGACTACCTCTCTCGCACTAAGCTTTGGTAATAAGGTTTTACCCCAGTAAATAAAGCCACTGACACAGCAGGGACTTTTCAGCTGTCCCTGAAAATGTTGAATACAACTCCAATGAAATTAGGGTGTTGTATAAAATGTAAACAAACACAGAATACAATGATCTGCAAAATGTCTTCAACTTATATTCAATTGAACACACCACAAAGACAAGATATTTAATGTTAAAACAGATAAACTTTTTTGTTTTTGCGTAAATATTTGCTCATTTTGAAATTGATGCCTGCACATGTTTCAAAAAAAGCTGGGACAGGTTCATGTTTCCCACTGTTACCTCACCTTTCCTACTAACGACACTCACCAAGTGTTTCAACTGAATTTAGGTTGAAGAGGATTTTGAAATGGTTGTACCAAGCGACATCTGTTGGGTTGAATTGTGTGTAACAAAGGAAAAAGAACATGCATCATAGTAATAGATGATGACTATGCTTTTGCTGGATCCATTTAATCCATTTATCTGTCCTTTTAAATGTCTTCGGGTTAGTGCAGTGTTTTTACATTATTGAACAAGGTGGTTTTTTTTTTTTTTTACCATCATTAAATGGTAAAATATGATCCAAATGATCTGTGTCATTGCATTGGTTTTAGAAAACCAAAAAGAATAAATGTGTGTGAAACCGGCAGTTACACTAGATGACAGGTGCAGAGTTTGGACAATCATTTTTGATAACTACTTAAGAAATGACAAAAATGAGCAGACAGGTCCTTTTCTGTTCTTCACTTTCAGAGGTACCTTCATGTAGTGTATATCTCCCTGACTAGCTCTTCCTTTGCAGGGCTAACATGAGATTAGAGAGGAAAAGCAGATATCAGCAGACTGGGAAATCCTGTGATAGAGTGTTTCCTCATTTAAATGGATATTGTTATCTTCATGTTAGTACCAGCATCTACTTCCCATGCTCAGTCAGATTGCAAACGCAGAATTCTTGTTTTTCTAGGTTTTATTTTTATCAGAAGTAAAATCAACATTTACTCTGCAATGTGAGAACCTAAACCTGGCTGTCTGTCACACTTAGGAACACAGGACTAGGGAAGCAAACACAGTTGTTATGAGTTTCAAACCCTGAGGGGAGCACAAAGTAATTAAACAGCTTAAAAAAGTTAACCATCTGGATATATCGCCTGCTTTTCTCTGTGGGGAGAATTTGGGAGATGGTAAACATGTTGTATAAGGTCTCTGTTGGACAACATAGTTATGGTACTCAGACCTGACAGTGCAGTCGACTTTATTTGGCAGGCAAAGAGGTGAAAATTGGTTCTAGGAGGAATATAAGCACAGGTAAGATGGTAATGTGACAGCTCCAGCGGCAAGGAGTGTGTACTCACAGGAACACACACACACACACACACATACACACACACACATGCACGTGAGTCATGGCTGCTCCTGCGGCCTTTAACACCCAGTCATCTGTCAGCCATCAGCTCAGTTCTGCACTGCTGCCGTCTCAATTGCCTGACATAATATTGCACACACACAACACCCACTTTCTCTATCTTTCGCGCACACACACACACACACACACACACACACACACAGACACACACACACACAGTATTTTGACAACGTGCCACCACAGCCGATTGTGATTGGCACACAAACACATACACTGTGTCCCCATAGTGTTCCCTGATTAACGAGATGGTTTGTTCTCTTCCTGAGGCATGGACCAATCAGACACGAGGACACAAATCTCTCCCCGCTGGCGATGCTGAAGGCCACCGGCCACTATTTATTGGCAATCTCAGCCCTCACTACCCAGACAGAGAGAGCGACACGCTTACCACAGGAAGACACCTCTACCCTGTGTGTGTGTGTTTTTTTTTCTTGCACTCTGGATACGTTTTACCACAGGAGATAAACACACCTGCTACTTTTATAGAGCATTACCCAAACACACAGCAAGATCACTGAGGGATCTCTTCATTTTTAGATTGAGCTGATGTGTCAATAAAATAGAGGCATTAAATCCACAAACCCATTAAAACTGAGATTAAAGCAGATTACGACCAGGAAATCACATCCTCTCAATCCATGATAGAATTATTCCCTCTTTCTTACCTCTTTGGATTTGATTAGTAGGATTTAGTTGGCTTTGTGTTTTAACAGCTCGGTTAAACATCAGTAATTGCAGTGTTTATCTGCTTTTGGAGTAAAAATAACCCATCCAGAGAGATTGTGACAGTGTGGCTGCAGTTTCCCTTTCGTTCATTGAAATCTGAAAATAGCTTTGTATTGGAGTTTTTTACCCCCTTCTGAAAGTCCTCGATGAGAGTTTTGTAAGTAAAACACTGAACAGTATCCTCAGCAGTTATTAGATGTAAGCTCAAATTGTTAGCAGCAAATTTTTACTTTTATTTTATCATTTTAACATTATGTCAGCAGCTAAGTTATAGCTCTGCCATAAACATCAGCCTCTGAGATTTGATGAAGTGATGAGTTTGCCTTTTGTCTCCTTGACTGAATCATTATTTCTTCCTCTATTAGTCTGTTTGCTCTTATTTCCCATACATTTTAAGTATGTTTGTTCGAGACCAAACATGACAAACAGCATATTAACTCACAGATTTCAAACACACTGGAGACATCTCAAGTACTTCAGGTTGTAATGCCAACTTTTTTGAAACCAAGTCTTGTGATATGATTGATTAATAAAGTTGGGAGAAAGTCAACTGGGAACTAAGTCTAGCAGCTTGCTCAGAGGAGACACAGGACCAAGAAAAAAAAGAGTCAAACTTAAACATATGAGCTTCATACAATATTGACCATGGTTTAGAAAATATTCTTACTTCTTAAACAAATTTATCTTTATCCTGCACTTTGAAGTAAAGAAACAGCTTTTTTATTCAATAATGTCAAACTAGAATTGGGGACTAGTGCATGTTCCCACATTGAAACTTGTCTCAATTTCAAAACAGCCTTCAAACATAATCCATGTCTTTAAAGACTGTTGGAAGACAGCATAGGAAAATGATCCTTGGAATTGTGCAATTTCAGCACTGGAGGACTACCAGGATATTAAACACGCCATTTTATCTTTTTTTTTTAAATATATGTATATAATCATACTTGTTCTAATTTTTCTTTAACCATTTGATGTTGGATTTTTCCTTTATGTAAACCACAGGCATTGTAAGAGAGAAAGTTTAAGTACTTGTTTATTCAGTGCATTAGTGCAGAAAAAAGTTGCTGCTCAGTATTTTTATACCTTTATTAAAAGTAGTTTTTTATCCACCCTCTCACCTCCTTCACTCACAGAGAGCAGGCAGTGTTTGTTGTTGCAGGATGAATGAGCAGTGTAAGATCAAATGCACACGTAGATGCAGACATGCCAGATCAACTGGGGTTTGTCAGCTTGAATGGGAATCATTTCAGAAATCTCCCAGAGTTCTGAGCAATGATGGAAAGTCTGGAGAAAGAGGAGGTTCACAGGGGGAACATGGGAAATCTGCCAGGTAAGTGAACTAACTTTTCTCTTGTGTCAGCACATCTCCTGTGGAGGATGATCTATCTCCCTCTCATCACTACAGGACGTCACATATGGCAGGAGAGGTAGAGTTCACAGATAAGCTGCTATGTCTGCATACACACACACACACACACACACACACACACACACACACACACACACAAACAAAGGCACGGCGATAAAGACATGCCAGCACGCCAGTAATCATGTCAGCATGACTGTGACCGCAGCTGCAGAGGACACGTTACATAAAAGCTAAGGGCTTCCACAGTCTGGCCACTGTGTAGATCAGAGACTCAGTTATATCTCTTTCACACTCTTCAGACACAGACCAGCCCACTGTGGAAGTGGTCACTCTGAGACTGATGATGTCTCTTGTCTGCCTGTTTCAGAAGTGTCTATTTAAACCTAACTGTCTCTAAGATCGACACAAGGCATCTAACAAGAAAAACATAAAAACATCCAAACAAAAGTCTCTTTCGCTTTCAAGTCTCAAAATCATACAATTTAAGAGCAGTAAAGGTAATAAATGCATTTCAGGAAATGTATTTTTCTTCAGAGCAACTGGCCAAAAACTCATTTTACTGTAGGTTTCTCTGCCTAGCAGGATGGTTGATATGTATGTTTTTTCTAAGAGGTAGCATGAATTGTGTTTAATCCGTGAGAGCGCTCTCCAGTTGCTCTGAGCCCCCAGTCATTACCGGAGAAAACACACAAACTGCTGATTACTAGTCTCAAAAACTCAGTCAGTTTTGGGGTGATTTGTACAGAAAGTCTCCAAAAGAGCTTTGGATGCTGCATGTGGTGCATTTCCATGTTTTTGCCTGTGTGGGGATCTTGAATTTGAATCCCGTCTAGTTCTTGTCTGAACCCGTTTGTTATGCATCAGCACAGAACAAAGTGTTGTAGCAAAACATTTGGGCATCAATTTGAACACTTTTCCACCCCTAATTGCCCCGATCTAATCAGTATCAGCATCAGGATGATACTGGACAATATTGATTATCAGCCCAGATTTAACAAGCGAAACAAGCTTCCCTTCCACATTAGAAACACCTCCTCCTCCTCCACCTCCTCCTTTTTAAAACTCGTCTAACCCTTTTTATCCCTAAGGCTTCCAATCCCTCATGAGACTCTGCTCTGCTGTAGTGTTTCATGCTGTGTTTTCATTATTGTTTTTACTGTGCTTGAACTGTTTTCAAGAACAACACAACAATTATCTTATTGTTTGTTCCTGTTTTTTTATCATTTGTTTTGGCTATTTATGTACATCACTCTGTCTCAGCTGTGGCTGTTTTTAAGTGCTTAATAAATAAATTTGAGTTGGGTTGGGCTAAGTTAACAACGTCTTGCAGAAGAAACTTTGCCTGCATGGCTTCATAAAAATTTTCTTGCTATGCTGAAATATTTCCATGTGGTTTCTTTTCTGTGGTTGCTTTTGTTTCAAGAATCTGAAGGTACCTTAAAATTACTGTATGTGATGACTGAGCTGGAGCTAATCTTGGCCTCTTTAAGATTTTTATGACTCATGTCCTCACAGTGCCAAAAAAAGAGGAGAAAAAAACAAATAAACACTTACTCGATGTCAGGGAGAAACCACAGTTCGGGAAATTGTGTCAGTAAATTATTTTCACTTTATTTTACAAGTTCTTTATTTAGAACAAACCTGCATGCAATCACACTGATTAAACGAAATTTAATGTAATCCAAAACAGCAATTATTTTTTCATTCAAAGCTTATTAAGCCAAACAGATTAGTAGAAGAGAAATATATGGACTTGTAAAGGGATTTGAAAGAGTGTGTAAAAATAAACTGAAGACAGAGCTGCAGAGGCAAATATGTGAATGCAGGATGTCTACATTTTGAGTAACAGATCATTTCAGATTGCATGTGAGACTTTGAGTGTGTGCATGGATTAGTAAGGAGTGACCCTGCAAAATTCAGTCATTAATAACAGATAAATAAATCAGATATATGCACATTTCATTCCATAATGAACATTTGTTTGTGACATTAGTACTTCCTTTGCTTCCTTAAATAATTTCTAATTGCAAGAAGTATCTGAAGCCTCATATGCAAGTTAAACCTGAAAGAAAGCTTCACATTTCTACTGGCAATCCCCGCAAGTTTCTTCTGGACAGCAGAAAGGAATGCACATGCACGCACACACAGTACTCACAGTACACACGGAGAACAATCTTTGCACATCCATCTATGAGCCACAAATTCCATGAAGAAACTATCACTGCTGGGTTTTAGCAGTAAAGTCTGAGCTACCCATGTAATTCTGGGTAAACAATCATTAAAATCTAAAAAGTGCTTCACACAAACAAGCATTATGCTGCACACATCTCCTCAAACTAAACTACAACTTCTCAATTTAGAAACAAAATGAGCTTTAATTTGCTGTAATAAGATATTTGGATTGTAAATCAAGTGGCAATTCATTCTGTTATATAGCAATTAATTATGCTATCCAATTACACATGAAAGGAGAAGTATGTGCAGCATTAGTTTCCTCTCCTGGAGAGAAAGTAACCATGCTGCTGCAGCACTAACGCAGGGAACGCAGCCTGCAGGAGGAGGAAAACACAATAAAGAAGTTTCATTAGATTATTGTCACTCTGAAAAATGAAGACTAATAACCCAGCCTGCAGCCCAACAACCACTGTGTTACCGTAATTGCTTGACACAAGCACACAGCACTTCAGGTCAAGGATCAACAGTGTACAGACAGCCACAACGGCATGACCGGTCTGGATTTGACAGTCACACCGGTTCATCGGGTGCAGTCCACAGAAAAATAAATGTGTATTTTCAGCTCGTGTTAAGCTCTGACTAGGACCTGTTCCCTCCTCTCTCCCTCTCCATCCCTCTCTCTGTCCTCTGTTCTTGAAAGCCAGCCTTCACTTATATTCAGGCTAAATCTGAACCTATCAAAATAATTCTACATGACATACCAAGAGGCACAGTCAGGACAGAGAATGGACGACTCATAAAGATGGAGCGATTAAAAGATCCTTCTCTTTACTCTTACAGAAACAGATCCAAAGTGAGTCATATCATATTAAGATATAAATGAACAACTTTTTTAACATTGTCCTCCCTGTTTTTAGTGTCTGGGCAATAGATGTGTGTCAGTTCTCAATGCTTGTGGCTAGCCATTAAAGCCGTTCTTGAATGAAGAAGCACAGAGCAGCGGTTTATTCAATTAAAGTTCCCTAGGGTGAGCAGCTGCAAATGAACTGCAGCCTAACAAACTCCCACCACCACACATCACTCTGCTAATCAGACAGCAGCCACGAGGAGAGCACTCCACCTTGATGGTTTCATTTTCACTGCATGTTCGCGCAATAATGTTACTGTGTGCACAATATTTGGTGCGTATTACCTCATCAAAGTGTTAAAGAGGAATATTAAATCAAAGGTGATGTGAGGAGGTTCTGCTGGTCATCACGCCTCTTTAAGACCTGTATAAGAAAAGCAAAACATCACTTCACACTCCTATGAAAATAATTTTAAACCCACAAATGCTGCCATGGGGTACTTGTCAGATGAGGAGGCTAAAAGCACCCTGCCCTAAAAGCTTGTTTGTTTTTACATTTCCCAAGGCAAAGATTAATGATGATGATGTGTTTTACTGTTAAAAGACCACAGGACAAGCTGTTTTTTCCCCTTTTTTATTGCCAGAAAACACAACTTACATGTGCACACGGTAAAGTAAAGAGATAAACCCTTTTGTCCGCAAGGGGAGAAAAGTTGCAACAGACCAGTAACTCCTAATGGAGACTTGAAGAAAAAAAATCAAGTTTAGTTTTTTTGCATCTTTAAAAGCTCTGGATAACTTAGTTCACTTTTATGTTGTATTAGGACATAACTGCTTTGAAGATATTCTGTAGATCCCGTGCAAATATCACAGTATGAAGTTAAAATAAAGCGTTTTATAAGGGAAATAGAAAATTTATTGATGTGATTCAGGCTGGTGACAAACTAGATGATGTAGGGTCTAATTTTCCTTCTGCAGTAATTGAGAGCACGAAAATGAAACAAGCTGGGTATCCTAGGCTTGACTGTTTTTACATGTATTCCTAAGAACAGAGCAATAAAACAAACAGATGGTAAAAATAATAATAATAATAATAATAATAATAATAATAATAATAATACTGTGCTGTTTAATACTGTTTTCTTTGTCATCCTAAAGCTGAGTATTCACCATGATGGGTCAGTTATGAACAGTAATATGCTCATCAGTTATAGACGAAGGACTTTTTATATGCGCTTTCAAATTAAAGTTAGCATGGGGCCAATTATTGCACTTTAAGTTTTACTTTTTACCCTTGCTTTTATACAATGCATCTATTTCTGTCACATTTTGTTTCTCTCTTGTTTCTGGGTTCAGGAGAATTGTTCACTGTAATCAGGTTGCACTCTGGGAACATGTTCACTCTCTATGAAAAAGATAACTACTGCTCGAGCACACAGAAACACAGACGAACAAAAAGAGGAAGCTGCTATAACAGCGGTGAGTGTATTTGGGTCTCCAGAGCAATGAAAGCCTAATTCACACGAGAAGCTCCATTAACCTCTGGATCACCATTGGCAATACTATTACATCCTCTTTACACACACATTACTGCATTAACCTGCGTGCTGTTTTAGTGAGTAGTTGCTCATATTATATCTCAGCTGAATGGTTTTAGGAGCCCACACAGGTGACTCAAGTTATTCTGAATGAACGGTCTAAAATTTAGAGTTTGTGTTGGGCGGAGCTTTGCCAGTTGTAACCAAACTATGCAATTACAGGATGTCATCCACACAGCCCTGGGAGGAGCCAAAAAAACGTGTGTTTTTGTTCACCACGGCACTGTAGAGGCTTTAACATTTGGAAGCAAAAGTCCAATTTTCCTGCTTGAGGGTGCACATTAAGAAAGCTTATTCAGTGATGACATTAGCTCCCACACTTGTTTGAGAAGTGCAAGATTTAACACAGTGTGTGTCTGTGTGTGCGCATGTGTACAGAGTGTGTTTGCAGCAATGTGACAGTAGTGGGAGGAAGGGAAGTCACACGCCATCTCATCCTCCATGAGCTTCTGTCCCTGAGGTTGGCTGCTTACATAACTGATGTGAACACATAACAGTGGCCACCTCCAGGGAGCTCTGTGCACGTAATTGTGCTCATACAGATGTACCTGCTGCTGTGGGCAAGGCCTGCAGTTTAGCCTGCACACATGGATTGAACACAAGATTTTGTATCATATCATAATACTGTATTACCTTTATTATCTTGTATCTGAATGCATTTATATTGTTCATTAAATCCAGAAAAGGAGAGTGCTGCATGCTTAAAATTATGATTATCCATATTTTTCCTAGTAAGTGCCAGATGCATTTCTTAACCACTAGTCAATAATATCTTAAACTCTAAATCTATTGAAATCCTTTATATAACCCCTTTTCTTCTTACAAACATGACAAAGACATTTTTACTTTTTCTCTTCAGGAATCAAATATCTGTCTGGACATCTAAAAGTGAAGCTTGTTTAAGTCAGCCCACCACACGTGAGTAAAACACACCAACCCTGTTCTACGTCTTAATGTAACTCTGTAGGTTTTTTTCAGGGTTCTGTAAAGGGAAAGTAAACTGAATTTAACATTAAGGAATCCCCAATTTGAAGCAAAGACAGTGCACTTATTCACACATAATATTACAAATATAGTCACTGTTAAAATTAGACTAAAGGGAAATGTAATGTATCTGGAAAGAAACCAAAAAAGGGTCGGTGTTAGGCATCAATTACAGGTCTGTGGCTGAGAGGAAATTTCAAACCACTGCACCCTTTTGTTTTCACCTTAAGACAAACAACTATGTTTACTTCTCTCACTGCTTCCTGCATCAGTAATGTCTGGCTCCATGAAGTGTAGCTCTGTTTATCACAGGTATAAACCTGACAAGAACAGGGCTGGGTATTCTTGACCTAAATATGTGCTTTATTGCCTGGGTAATCAGCAGTCTTGTATAAAGTATTTGGAAGCAATACTTGAGTTAAAGTACAAGTGTCTCTCCAGAAAATGGCTTTGGTAGAAGTTAGTCACCTTTTAGATTATGACTTGAGTAAAAGCCTCAAAATATGTAATATTTAGCGTACTTAAAGGTAGGGTCTGCAGAATTTTCCTAAAACATAAAATGTCAACTTCATATTCCTGCTCAATCATATCTGGGCCTCAATATGTGTGTATTCCTCTGCCTGTATGTTGATGTTTTGTTTGACCTGGGACGTTTCTGGGCGGAGAGTAGTCATGCCGACCCCAGCCAATCACAGTGCGCCCTGTGTCCATGTGACTATGCGTGTTGATATTAGCGAGTGGGAGAAGATATCCTGATTAGCTACAACAGGGCCTGTAACACAGGGCACGAATGATACAGTATTTTCAGGATACCTAATTTACCTGCAGGTAGTAGTCAGAATCTCTCCCACATAGAAACACTGGTGGTGAGTGTGTTCACTAAGCTAAAAGTGAAGGCAGTGGGCATGCGCTGCCGCTGGCACCGAGCCACAGAGGAGGAGCCCAGTCTGGATGTTGTGTTTATAAACATAACAAAAATTCCTGAAGACCCAACCTTTAAGTATCAAAAGTAATTCCCTGTACTCAAGTATCAGGAGTTTAAGCATTTTTTTATAGAGTGAGTAGTTAGAAATTTGATAATGTGGCTGGCACAGAGACAGGAGAAAGAGGCTTGAATTTCTTCAACATTAAAAATGAAACTTCTGACATCATCAATGTTGACTAGCTCTCTCTCTCTCAACCTTCCTATGTGTTACATCAATATGTTGCATGTGTCTTTCAACTGGTGTAAAGTAATAAAGAGAAACTGAAAAAGGTGTCTATTCATCTTCAGGAGTAAGTTTTCAAAGTTGCGAAAATTCAGTAATATTCTAAGAAGTGACTTTAACTGATACCAAAGTCATTTTCTGGTAAGACACTTGTAATTTTACTTGAGTATTGCTTTTATGTACTTTTTACAAGACATGGCTGGCTGCAGAGCCCGTAGCACTGTGAAATGTAGTTGAGTAGAAGTGGAAAAATGTCAGAAATATTGACAACAAAGTCAAGTACAAGTCATGCAAGACCATCTCTGTACATGACAAATATAAGACACAAGAGAACACATTTAGCTTTCTGCTGGAATGTAACATCAGGGGTCTGGTGCTGAAATATGAACGAAAACATCACAGGCAACGAGGCAGCTCAGCGAGGTGATAATCTCTTTTAAACACTATGATCAACTTAATGATACAGTAGTGAGGCATTCTCAGTGATTAAGTCTGTGAAAACAACTACACCCCTTCACCGCTTCAAGGCTTCTTTTCCTCCACTCTCTCTTTGTCTCGCAGACAGACACAAAAACAAACCCACACACACACACAGCCACACACACACACAAAATTGAACTGTGTGTGGGTCAGTGCAGCAGCATTGGCTACAGACTGGAGCAGAGGTCGGCCGCACCCTGCTATTATCCCCAGAGTCCTGCTCTGTTTAAAGGCAGCGCTGTGGCACACTGACTGATGGCTCAATAGAGGCCTGCTGGGAGCTTACGAGCAGGTGAGGAGTCAGACGAGCCAGAGGGAGAACACACACAGAGGGACAGAGTGTCTGCATACGGACAGACACATACAAGCACACACACACGCACACACACACACCAACATGCACACAGATACAGACAAAGACACTGACAACACACACACATGAACACACAAATACTGTCATTCATGAGTGAAACAGGCAAGAAAAAGACGCGTGCACATTCACAGAGAGACGCAGACACACACACACACACACACACACACACACACACACACACACACACAACTATGCTGAGTGTTGTGAAAAGCCAGTGGTGATCTCCAGGGAGCGAGCCAGTGGCCAGAGAGAGGGGGAGAGGAAGCAGCTGGCTGTTGGAAGACTTCCCCTCCTAACACTGTTATTTCCTCCCAGAGGCACACCTGGGCCAAGACTCATTCACACATACATACTGCACACTGCTGTATGTTTTACACATGTGTGTTCAAGTATATATATAAAGCACACACATGAGAGTACATTTGCACCTGTATGTGTTTATTTCTCAGTGTGAGTATCTGTCCTCCTTGGTCCCATGTGTGTTTAAGCAGGTTTGTGTAAAAGAAAAAAGCCAAACTTAAGAAGTTCCCTCCTGCCCAATAAAACACTCATATTTTTTTTATAGCACAACACATTATTACATACATAAAACACATGTTTTGCAAATAATGTTAGCTGTAAATCAGTGTGTTGTACTGTTTCTCTACTGCCCTAAAATTGTAAACAGGTGCTGCTTCAATGAAGCAACACTGAACAACCAGCTGATCTGAGACATGCCCCTTGTTACAGCTGGATTTATTGGTGTTACACCAAACTAAAGAAGTCCTGGTCAACAATATTTATTGTGCCAGTCTTCTGACAGGGAAATAAAAAGAAACAGAAATCAAAGAGGTGCATGAGAGTTTGTTTTTATTCCCAACAAACCATGTTAGTCTGAGCTGAATGCCTCTCTTCCTGGAAAGGGTATACTTGTATTTTGGACCAGTATCCTGAGTTTTAAAGCCCATATTTATCATCACTTTAATGGCCACTGAAGTTGAACTTCTGGAATTTGCCACAAAGAAGTTGGTTTTCGGTGCTAAAAGTGTTGAGCCTTGGCCAAGCTTTGGAGAGTGAAACTGTTTACATAAAGCTAAATACAGAAAGAACTTCTTCACTGACACTTGAACTTCAGGAGCTTAAAAATCAGTCTCAGGATGCTATTCAGAGACAGCGCTTGACTTTGTTTGTTCTAGCACTTAGACCACAAGTTAAAGAGTAGCTTAAAACAAGCAATTTGCTGGATAAGAAATGTCTACATATGTTGTATTTCTCACTTATAATGTCAGACGTCATATTGTTGTGGACGTATTGTGTTGGGGTTTGGGAAAATGTATATGGAACATTTACAGACCCAATAATTAAACTCCAGAAATGACTTGTTAGACTAATCAATAAAGACTCCTATCATGGGACAACTAATAAGTTATTTTCAGTCTAGCACCCTTAAACTCTTAGATATTTTGTACTTAAAAATAGTAGTCATACTATTTCAAGTTAAAAACAAAAGTCTTCCAACCTGTATTCAATTATGTTTAAATTTAGAGAAAATGTTTACTATTCTAGGGGGTTGGGCCTCTCTAAAATAAGCCCTGTGCAAACTAATGTTAAATATACATACTATATATCGTTGGGACTTAATCTATAGGATAAACTAAATGATGATTTGCAATTGTCTAGATCTGTGTTAAGTTGTATATACGTCTGAAAGATTGTGATTCAGATTATAATGTAGAGTAATTCTTGTTATGTTATCTTTTTCTTTTTTGTATTGCTGGCGTCTCGGGTTATCTTATGGATTGTACAGGATGGCCAAAAATAAGACTCGGTTTCACCCTACCAGAGTTGAATATTTTTTTGGTAAGAAAAAATTTTGTGCAAGTATGTATATAAATTGTCCTCTTTATTTTCCTTTTTTGTTTTGGAAACTGAAAGCACAAAATTTAATCGCTATATTGTTGATTGTAACTGAATAATTTGAACAAAATTATGAAGGAAATGTATAAATAATACTTTTTGACTCTTGCAGTGTGTGGTTCTACAGAAAAAGTCTTCCTGATCCTGACAGCCCAACATTGTGTTTCATTTCATTTGGTTTCATTTATCAAAGAGACTGAAGTTTTAGTCAAAAAGAAAAGAAAAAACACCAGCACCATGCTTCTCAAGATGTTATGCATCCTTAAACTTGCTGCTGGCAGTTTAATACTTATGGTTTGATATCAAGATCTGTATCAGGAAAGAAAGACTAATTATACTCTGCATATTGCTTGCTCTAGATGTTATTCAGACATTCACATAAATTAGCCTCCTAATGGTGCTGTTCACATCCCTGGGTTTCCAGGTGGCTATTTGGGATTGAAATAAGAGACAGGCTGTTCTGCAAAGTGTCTGCAGGGAAACCCTCTTACTCACTGAGGATGAGTTCAGGCCATTTCCGCACTGTGAGTGTGTGTGTGCTCACATCTCTAAGTGCTCAGTCACGAGTCTCTTCTTAAAAACCCTTGCATCAGACGACTATCCTTGTGTCACACCAAAAGAGACCTAACCAGAGCGCATGGGACAGAGTAAAATGTGTGAGAGAGATAGAAAGAGAGTGGATTCCCGAGGGGAGCCCCCTTCATTTTCTGGATGTGCACGGTAGACATTAAGCTACGTTGACTAGCACCACTGGCCTCTGTCTGACCCTTTCTAACTTCCGCTCTGCTCAGGCCCAAGCTGATGAGTCACTGTGTTCCTTCAGAGCTACGTGAACATCGACAAGAGAACCAAAGTGACCAAACAACAGCTCACATCAGCAAAAAAAGCATAAAAAGATTGTACAGTAGAGCAAAAAAGCAGCACCTGCGGGCTGAAACTCGTGCTGGCTTTGTGCAGACACATGGGGTCCTGAGCAGCTGCCTCAGATCTCTGCCTGGTGTCAGTCCACCAGCTAATTGCAAATGCTTTGCCCAGGAGGCTGCAGGGAGCCTGTCTGCCCTCAGAACAATAAAAATCCACAAAATGTCAATGAAAACAAGTCAGATGCAAAGGAATTCAATTTTTCAAAAACAATTCTTCATTGAACAGTGTTACTGAATGGAGTCAGCATGCTACCGAAGTTTTACACATAATGTATTTCTTTCTTTGAAATGATCAGGCAGCCTATGCAGGTATAAATGTTATAGCTATGGATGAATAAACGGATGGATGGATCTGTAGCCCTAAAATGTAAACAAACATGTTTTATAACAGCCAGAGAAGAGATTACTTTTAGATATACTATCTATTTGGGAGTTAAGTCCAGGTAGCAGACTAGGTGAGGGGGATTATGGGAAAAAACCCTCAAGTAGTCCATCTGTCTGGGCATGTTTCAGTACCCTGGACACAACACTGCACTGGCATGCATACATATGCTTACAAACATGCAGTTAAAGCATCAAACAGAGACTAAACTCCATCCTGCCATTCAGGCTCACGAGAACAACAACACCTTTTTTTGTAATTCAAATATAACAGCAAATTTAATACATGAGACCTGCCTGGCAGCCTCACTAGGTATCAAAGTTTAGTAGCCTGCTACATTTTTTATTACTCACAGCCTGGTGCTCCAAGACACGTTGTGTAACATTAGTGAATCCTGGTTCAACCACTACTCGTCAGAGCATACGCAACCTGGCTCTTCATTTTACTGATAGGTTTGAACAGGGCACTGCAGTAAAACTGCTGCATGTGGATCGGAGAGAGCATTATCACAGCTTAATCCGTGTTTTGGCCTTTAGCTCATGCTCTATCACTTGTGTGCGATAGTTTCCCTCCTAAGACCGTCCTCCAAAAGGCTTCTGGATTGTTCTACGACATCATGATGGGGGGGGGGGGTTAGTTGCAAAAAGTCCTCTGCTCTCTTAGGATAAAAAATAAAAATAAGATAAATTAATGAATGCAGACACATAAATTTGGCTAATTTTAGCACTTAGGTGATAAAGGCTGATCAAAGGCATCTTGCAGATAAGTTTTCTGTTTCTGCTGGGTTTTTTTTCATTTTACTGCTATGGTAGCATCTGTCTGATTGGTTGTTGGACCATCAACTGGTATATGGGACGGACCTTCTGGCCTGGGGAAACAGCCAATGACTTAAAGCCACGTCTCTGATTTGAGTGAGAGATGGCTCAGGCATGGAAGTCAGTAGAAGTTAGTGACAGAGAGAAAATGTTTGCCCTGGATGGACGCACATGGTGTATCACTGTTCCCCTTGTTGTGGATTATCTTTTTGTTGTTGTCGCATGATGTATGTGTTTTTAGCTAACTAAAAAGGAATCTGGAGAAGGACCACAGATTCAGGCCCGGGGAAGACACGTCGTCGGGACGGGAGAGGTTGACCCTTAGCTTAGCTAATGACTAAAACAGTTTATGCCACGGCGGCATTGACCTGTTACCCTAGACAGATATGAAGTTAAGGGGGTGCTGCCGTAAACATAACATACATTGTTTTTGACGCATTTGTGAAATTTAAATTCGAACTCAAGTTACAACAAAAAATAAGCTTCTCGGGGCTCTGACATTTGACAAAATATCCTTGTAGTATTATACTTATTATAATTTTTGACAACTCATTTTATGACACTATGGTAAAATTACAATAAATTGACTTAACATTGAGTTATTCTGTAAAGGATAATTTATTAGCTTAAAGTAATATAACTTGCTGAAAAACAACAGTGCATACCTGGCAGTGCATCATTCACAGGTGCTCAGCAGTATCTCAGTCCCGCAAGATGCAGCTGTGAAACCATGGCAACACACAGTTCCTGTTTCCACCGGACAGAGGGAAGTTTGTCCCAAAGCCTGCAGCTGTAATCAAATCCTAAACCTTGATGAAGGGGACTTCACTCAGCTGCGAGTGTGACTTTTGACGAAGTGTGCTCCGTCAGGGAGGGGTAGGGTTTAGGATTTGGTTTGAAAAAAGGCCAACGTCACCGTGATGTGGGGAAGAATGGCAAACAGACAAAAATTAGGAACAAAACTAATAATGACGTGAAATTCGAATTGAACACCAAACCAACTAAAAAAGCGAGGAGATGAGATGAAATTGTATGGGGCGGAGAAAAGACAGATTGAAGAATGGAGATTTGTCTGCCCTGCTAAAAATGAATGGTGATCCTGCATTTCATATTGCAGCAGCGATTAATTGACAAATGTGCCACATTAATAATAAAGCCTTCTCTCCCCACTTAGGACATTGATTCACACCTCCTCAGCTCATGGTGTAAGAAACCGATCAATCTGGCTCCTTCTCTGTGTCTCTGTCTCTCCCTTTAGAGCTCCTCTATTACCTGGCTAAATATAACTTCCTTTCCTCCATCTTTAGCCAGGAAATGAGTCCAGCATTCAATAAATGGTTGCAAATTAAGAAGGCGATCTCCAGAAATGATTGATTGATTATTAATTAAATCGCTAATGTGCTTGATTGATCTACAAGGAGAAACAATTGTCTGAGGAAGGGAGCACAATAGGACGAATGATTGAGAGGTGTAAAGAAAGAAAAGCAGCAAGTGTCTGTAATACTACAGTTATGTTATGATGTAACAAGAAGAAGGTGACCCTTTGTTTACATAATGTTGTGGTCCAGAATAGCAGAGATAAAAAGGAAAAAGACGAGAAGAACACAGAGGGACCCACATCAAATGCCACTGGGAGCAGCACATGCCTGCTGGTCTTCCTGTCTGTCTGTCTGTCTGTTAGCTTAGCCTCAAAAAATCCCAGCACTCAAAGCCAGACGACCACAGAACTCATGCCCACGCCACATAGATCCACGCACTGCCACACGCACACACACACACACACACACACGCGCGCACACACACACACACACACACACACACACACACAGAGTGTTGCCTGTTCTATCCTACGCTATTGATCTGCACCCCACTCTTCATTAGAAAAGGAGATTCAAAGGCAACAAGGAGCAGTGAGACGGGTTGTGTGTGTGTGTGTGTGTGTGTGTGTGTGTGTAGGCAAAGTGTTTGTGTGCTAGCAAGCCTAACTGAATGATCAAGGGAGTTGTGTAAGATGTGTGGTAACATCCTGTATGTGAGTGTGACTTTAGGTGTATTCTGTATGGCTCCTTGTGTGTGTTTGTATGTGTGTGTGTGTGTGTTCTGCCAGGTATCAGTAACAGTGGGAGCAGATCTGTGTTACTCTAACGCAGATCTGTCCTTGCTGGGTGTTCCTATGGAAACTCTCTCTCTCTCTCTCTCTCTCTCTCTCTCTCTCTCTCTCTCTGTATATTATTAGACACCCTCGTGTCTCAGAATAAGGAGACAGAGATCACATTTATTGCCATTCTCTCCCGTCTTAAAGCACCTCAGCTTGCTCCTGTACACCATAGCAGAGCTGGATCTGTGAGAATATTGTAGCTTTGGTGATTAGTGGAGGTGCAGACTCTTGCACTGGTTAGGGTCACAATTGACTGACTTGTGGGCGTCGGATCAATCACAGTGATCGGGCAGCCGATGTTACTGACAGAAGCCTGAGGCATGCATTGAAAGATTTATTTTTTCCAGTAAGTAAAGCTTTTAGCCTCTGACAGCTCAGCTGACAACACAGTATATCAGAAGATGTTTATTCCTTAATGTGGCACAATGTCAAAATCCAATCCATTCAGAGAAAAAAGAAGAAAACTATATTTAAATGTAACCTGTCTTTCATTTAGCTAAAATAACATTGTTTTTAAGATGGGTTCACTTGAATATTACAGTGTTTTCAAAGAGGGGTTTTATGAGTTACATGTTACAAGTATTGGCATTAGCCATAACAGATGTTACTTTTAAAGTATATCATAAATACATTCCCACTTTTCAGTGAATTGTTTGCTTTTGTTATTATCCTCAGATAGTGTTCTTGATATGGAGAGGTAACATTTCTTCTGTTTCCAAGTTTGCATGGATGGAGCTTCAGTTTTTTAAAATAAGTTTTTCATATGCCAAAGAAGAGAACATAATTCGCCACCCTGAGGGATATCTTACTTTATCTGCGTTTTAAAATATACACAGATCTGCTGAAAAGGCTATTTTCATTTTACACGTGAGTGCCATCCAATTTTGAATTTCAATCCATACCTTGTTCACTTTTCAACAGGGCCAAAAAGAGTGCATGAGGGAATCATAAGAGCCACAGCTCAGACATTGATTAGAGGAGGCAGGGTAAAATTTCTGGATTTTGTCTCTTGTATAATAAATTTGAGTCATTAATTTATGTTGTATCAATCTTAGATTTTCATTTGTAGTGATATTGTTAGTAATATTCAGCTCGGCCCCTTTAATGAGAAACAGCACGCAAGCTCGTCTACAGGCCTTGTACACACGTAGTCGGTAAATGAACATATATCAACATTTGGAAAAAAAATGATTATAATAAATAAGAAAGCAAGAAGTCTTTGCTATATTTTATTTAAAAAATTGTTGCATTCATTAAAACCAACACGCCTGCAGCATCAATGCTCACCATAAAGTCACATATAGGTGATGCCAATGTTTTTTTTGGGCACAGGGTGATGTTTGAGATCCAAAAACTGGTCACTGACTTATTCACGAAACCATGACACAGGAGTATTTCAAGTCTTCACTTTGACCTAAGCTTTCAGAAATGATTGTTTCAGTCTAATAAAAAGTACAAACCACTGTTTGAATTGTCTGTCTGCTTTGTAAAATCTAAAGTCTTAATGTTGACAGGGCTAAAATAGTTTCTTATCATTATGTGCCAGTTAAAAGATTGTTAACTAAAATGTGAACAATTATGAGACAATTTTGGTTGCACTTTATTTGCTTGAGGTTCATTACAAAACCAATATACACAAGTAATTCAGCTGATATAAACCTTGTTTTTGTTTTCAAACAGAAAAAAAATATCTGAATACATCTGATAAAAATGATTCAAGGACAGCCCTTGAAGCCACTTCAAGAACCCTTTTTTTTTCTCTTTTTCTTTTAACCAGAATTTGTTTCTTTTCATTCCACTGTTAAAATAGGGAGTGATGCAAGATAAAGAAATAAAACATGAAACTATAATTTTCCTCGGGTGATCAGGTTCAAACATTGAGTATTATATATATATCTTTTGTAATACATTTTTCTCTCCTCCATTTACTCCATGAGCTGTGTCATTGGAGGTTTTATGCTTCTTGTTGAAAAACAACTGTTCTTGGTGTCCCACTTCATTTAATCCATCTGTAAAGAGGGAAATGAAGGCAGACAAGTAACCCATGACTTGAGTGCCAGCTGTTAATTGTTAGCTCGGCCAAGGCAGCGTATAATTCTATAATAGACACGGAGTGTGATATCTCTCCAGTGGAACAGGCGTGTCTCCATATGTCACTCCTTTATCGAAGGAGAATTAGTGCAGGAGGATGCATTTGAGTGCGTTTAGGTGTGATCTTTGTCGACAGCAGGGTATGCTAACACTGTGAGTCACTGTCGTTGCATACAATAGTTTGATGTGATTATGTAACTAGGTGTGCATGAAGGGAGGACAGGATTATTTCAGGGGAGTTAAGCTGGGTTGCAGTAGTGGGGAACATAATGCAGAGAGCAGATGCTTTACACAGAAAGTCAAGAAAAGATTTAAGCTTCTGTAGGTTTTAAATTCCATGTGACTGATCAGGGATAGAGCATGAACTGAGAGTCATTTGATAACAGCAGTGTGAGAGTAACAGAGTGTTCAGTAAAGGGTGTATTAAAGCAGAGGAGTCACACACTAACCTCTGGAGTGGAAGTCTGCTGCTGCGCTGCTGATGGGCGCTTTCTTTACGGCTGAAGAGCGATAGACGATGTGTGTCCTTCCTCCTCTTCCCTCCTCTTCCTCCTCTTCTATTACTCCATCGCCCCTCTCCAACGGTTCAATAAAAAACTCCTCCTGCTCCATCCTGATCATACCAGCCTGAAAGAAAGGATGGAAAATGAATATCCTGACATGGATTAATTGGTTGACGGGTGAACTCTGGCGTCATGTTAATGTGTGTCACTCCCTCAATCAGCAACATAACTCTCATTTCTGCTCCTCAATTGTTTGTCTCGCCTTCCTCCATCAATCCTCAGTGTCCCCCTTTGCTCTGACATTTTAAAGAGTGTCTTCTTTGACTCCATCAGTGTGTTAAAGGCATGCTGGGAGAAGAAAGAAGAGGAGGGGACAGCGGTGATCCCTCACAGGGCCCAGCAGAGGCCCAGAGTGGCACCTGGCATCTAAAATGGCTAACACAACAGCAGGAGATGAAACTGTTCCACTCCTGCACTGAACTAACACATTGTGTCAGGTAATTCCCCATGTCCGCCTCTCTCTCTCTCTTTCTCTCTCTCTCTCACACACACACACACACACACACATCAGACATGCACAAATGCAAACTCACAGAAAAGAGTGAAGGTAAGAGACTGTGAAAGACGAAAGGAATGCGCATACAGAACACACACATGCCAAGGTGGTTTCATGCGCACACACGCACACACACACACACACACGGGGAAAACAGGGAAAATTGCCCGTCACTCTCTCTTATTCCATCTGTCTGTTTAAGACAACTGGTAATTACCACGGCAACGCACTGCTGTAGAGGGAAGCCAAGGGGAAGAACACGGAGAAGAGATAGAGGCTTTTGAGACACAGAGCACTATGGAAAGAGGGCAATAAATAAAGACGAGAGAAAACATCGATATGATCAGCACTCGTCTGCGTCCCTATTCGCTCTGACGAGAGAAGGAGGAGATGATGGGCAGGTTGTGGAAAAAAATTACAGTTTATTCTAGAGAGGGGTGTGTGGTAGAGAGCTGTGTGTGGACTGAACTGTAAAGAGTTCTTCTAAAAGATGTTCTAGTCAGAAATCCCAGCCTTGGGCACAGTGACAATGAAATGTGTCACTTGATAGATCTATCGCGCTGGAGTTAAATATCAAGTGTTACATTTAAACTCAAACCTGCTGCACTACGTGGGTTAAAAAGGTGACAGCTAAAGGTGACTGCACATAATGAAAGTCGTGCTTTCAAACTTTAGAGAAAATTCAGGGGAAGGCATTTTGTTAATATGCAAACTGTAATTCTATCCCCCCATTGTTCCACACTGCTACCTCATTTAAGCAAGGTTCCTCTAACATACTAACTTTCTTGGCAGCCACCTACTTTTTGTATACATCAAATGCATGAGCGCGGCTGATTCGCGAAGATATGATCACGATTGATTTAGAAACACAGACTCAGAACAGGTCATCAGTACATCATTTTCATTTTACACTACAAACCATGTCCCACTCAGGGGTAAAAAAACCCCCCCACAAAACAGTATCATAGTAAGGTTAAAAAAACACAAACATGGCTATTGTATTCACTACTGTCATGCAAGCATTATCCACTTTTAGCAGTGACACTGGGGAGAAGTGGGGGGTGGGGGGTCTCATGAAACCCGTTTTGACTGGTGTTGAAGTTGACGATCCTTCACATAACTAAAACAACACACAGGTACCAGATATTACACAGCTGCAGTGTCTGGTTCAAAGCCTGTTTGTCTATCTGTGTGAACTTAACAAATGCCCCAAAATAGCAAACATAAAGGCTTTTACCAGCAGAGAAGCTAATGTTAGTATTAGGCTCATGTGGCTAAATGACTGTCAACTTGACTTCCTATTTAAGGAAGACAGAAAAGATCCTAGTATAAAACATGAATCCTCACATGGCTAAAATGAAAAATGGTTTGTTTGCTTGGGCATGCCAGGGCATTAAGTATTGTTTTTAATATTCTGATTCTGATGCGATACATCAGAACCTGAATGGCCTTTGTTCACCAAGTATTATTGAGAAGAATGCCAAGACTTTGACGCTGGTTTACCTGTTATTCTGATTCTGATCTGTTCATTAGGAATTCAAAAGTTTCTGGTTTTCGTTTTGATTCTGGGAACCAGCTAAAGCCCTTTATTTAACCCCTTATTCTTAACACTGGTCACATGACTCCTGCTTGGGGTCATGCCGACAAAAACCCAGTGACGGATGACATTGAATGTTGCATAGAGCAGCACAATACTTTGTGATGCAGTTTTCTGTTTTTATTTCACATCTGCTCCTTTATCAGTGTTTCACTCTACTCCGCTTTCTCACGTGTTTCCTCTCTCTCACATCTTAATATACTATATGTGTCATTATTGATTTAATTACTTCTTAGCACCTTCACGTCTTGGTAACAACACATAAGCATGTGAGCATGTGATAAAATAAGATCCTGCATGTACAAGTGTCACAGGAGAACACATATTGGTGGAGTGGAAAGCTTTGTGTTGTGTTAGTGATAACCTGTATGATTGTGTGTGTGTGTGTGTGTGTGTGTGTGTGTGTGTGTGTGCCTGTATGTGTGTGCGTGAGCACTGTACGTAGACTGCTAGATATAAAATAGAATAGAATAGAACATTCTTTGTTTCTTACTGAATTTTTTTTGTCACAGCAGCTCACAACAATCAAAGGGCAAAAATGCAATAATACAATAGAACAATAACACTGGAGACTTCAGATAAGACCTCAGAAATAAGAAGTTTAGGAAAAAATTGAAAAATCTATCACTTTTTAAAACAACGGTACAGATATCTTAAATGAACAATGAAAAGTGGCAAGTGAAGTGACGTGCAAAGATTATTTTAAAGATTAAATGACATCAGATGAGAGCGTAATTTCAAGCCTAGAAAAACCCAGTTAGTCTGTTGTGCTTTTATGTGTTGTTGTTGCTGCTTTATGTTTACTTTTGTTCACTACATGTGCAAATTTGTGTGTGTCTTTGTAGTTTTGTTCTTGATGAATGTTTAATGAAAAATTCAGCCAAACATTTGGGCTCAAGATTCTGAACTAAAATAATGAGTTAGAGAAGTTAAAGTCATCTTTTTATACTGTATGAGAGCGACTGATCACAGGGCTTCTTTTAGGCAAATTACTTTAAAAATAAAACTCACTGAGGCCTGGAGTGTATCACTGTCTTTAAGGCGGGGATGGGTTTGGCTTTTTGGACGTCCGTACTTCACAAAAGAAAATCATTTGACTTTATATGAACTGTCAGCTGCTGCAGCTGTATCCATGATATCTAAGTCATCAGCGGCATAGCCCCTCCTTTGAGCTTGGACATAAAAAAATATGAAGGCAGTTTTTATTTATGTATTTATGCACCTAGACTATAAAAATCTATTCTTTCCTGGACACAAGTGTGCTTATTGAATCCTTTGAGCTCAGAGTGAAACGGGGTATAAGAGCCTGTATGCTCCCTGAATACCTCAGAGAGACTGATTTGGAAGGAAAGTGATACAATAAGAAAAGTGGTCCCTCAGAAATAAAGATAAGCTCTTTTTTGTTGCCTTTACTCTCATCTTCCTCTATTTCTCTCTCTCTTTCTTTCTCTCCGTCAGTCTAACTCTTTGGTTCCCACAAGGATGTCATCAAGCCACTGACCTGCACTCTCTTTCTCTCTCTCTCTTTTTCCCTCCCTTCTCCTATTACTCTCTCTCTTCACCTCTCCCTCTCTTTGCATCTCTCCATTTCCCTGAGCCGTGGTGCGGCATTCCGATCGGAGCTGATGGATCTGCGATGGTGCATGGATTCCCGCTCCAGAATACCAAGCAGTGGGGAGAGGAGAGCCGTGTCAAAGAAAAAAGATGACATGTGGGACTGGGAGACATGGTAGGATCGATTGTAGCTGCCATGGTGGGGGCGGAGGGTGAGAGAGGGAGGGGAAGGTGTGAGGGAACAGAGGAACTGGACACATCCTTTGAAAAGCTGCAGTGAAAGAGAGACATCAAAGATGTTTCAACCATTTGAGGGGCATTGTTTTCATCTCGTCTAAAAGAAGAGTAGCCAAGTCTGAGTGGAGGGATTCAAGAGTGAACAGTCAAAACTCTGCGTCCACAGAAACCAAGAGATATGAGAGTGACCACCAGCCATGACTATATGCGTTATTTAAAGACAGGGCTAAAATTACTTTTTACATAGTTACTTTTTGTGTCTATCATGAAAAGTTGTAATCCTCATGTTTCCAATCCTGCACCCTGAGAAGTTGACCCAGTTGACCATCCACTGTTATAACTCTATACGTCCACCTCAGTCAACAAAGGGCAATTTTGTCTTTTCTTTTCTGCAGCTGTGAAAAAAAAAAGTGACGCTATAAACTCTTATGTTCCCTGGTTTAGCATTATCACTACATGGTGCTCCTGTTCAGGGCTGTCCTGTTCATAGCTGTCTGGGAAGTAATTGTTCACTTGTTAATGCAAATTCATTGTGCTCCTCTGGGTGATGACTGTGAAGATGTTTTATTAGCTTTGACATGTTAAAACTTAGCTTATTAGTTTGACTCCCCTCATGAGACGCTCACAGCTGACAGTGTAGCTTTTGAGTCCTATCACTGTATATCACACACAAAGATTCCCAGCGCATGTGAATGACAACTGCACGGCTGAGCGTTAAGTTTCATGTGTCTTGGTTCAGATCTTTTGCGCTTCACTAAAGTAGGACCTGTAAGGGATGAAACAGCGTGAAAGGGTTGTAGATGATTGAAACAAAGACAGGTTATTATGTCTCACCCTGAAGGCCCAATGAAACTTTTAACTTTTAGACTGAATAACAACTACTTTAACCCAGCATCAATCTTCTCAGTCAAAAATTATTACGTATTGATCCTTCTCTGCCAGCGTATGTATGACTGGACCATGGTGTGATGCTTTTCACAATTTTTCCTCCTTTATGCCATATCACCACTACTGGAGATAAAATTTATTCACAGGCTGACACCAGCCTGATGGTCTGGCTTTTGTCCTGTCTGTCATGTTGCCGTTTTTACAGGTCCTCTGCTCACCTCACACCTGCTCCCCTGGGACGAATGTAATCTTCGATGGTCTCTTGATTTCCTCTTAGAAGACTCTCGCCGAAGAGAGCTTTAGTTGATTTTTAGTAAATAGATTAAATAATAAGGGTCGATGGTCCAGTTTGAGTAACTGACATGCTTCCTTTGGGAAAACTTTGATCACAGTTTTCTCAAAATGTCACTGTTTCATGACTTAGGTACTTAAAAAAGGCTACTGTCAGCTCTAATTGAAGAGGGACTGGTGACATCCCTTACTGCCATAGTGGGTGGACTGCAGTACGGTGCAGGATCATCAGAGCATGTCAAAGCTGAAATTCAGTTTTTACTTCAAGTATTTTAGGGTAGTTTCACATTTATAACACCTTGAAAAAGATCCATAAGATTTAAGATAATTTGTCCAAGGGGTTGGACAGTGTAATTGTCTTAATGTTTTTACTGGTGTCACATTTTGCCCGGATTTGGATTTTGTGTGACTGATTTAAACACTTGTCTATATCTTTGTCTATAATTTGTATAATACCGCACAAGACACCAATAGGGGAGGCTGAAATTACTCAATGTCAAAGTTTCATGCCCCTTGTGCTTATTTTAATCAACAATGAGCTGGGGTAGGCACACTGAGCAGCATCATGCATAAGGTGTAGTTCATCTTCCTTTTAACTACATGTCCAACATTTATGATACTCCTGAAAAAAACATATGTAGATGAGGAGAAAATAACATTACTTAAGTGCTGACGACAGATACGATCCCAAAACCGGATGGCTTGTAGCCACCACAGCTCAAACAAGACAAGACATTTTTTCCTCAGATGCTGAATTTACAAACAAGTTAGGTAAAGTTCTCATCGCTCAGTTGACCTGAAGTCTTCTAACTTAAAATGACCATAGTGCAGTGTATTACCTTACATAACATTATCACAAACAGCTTATTCCATGTTTTAGCCTCCAGCCCGTGCTCTATTGTTCCTGTTAAGCTTTTGTCTGCTCTTCAGTCCCCTTTCTGTCAGACAGTCCTGCTCCTGTTTGCACAATTATTACTAAATGGATCAAAGTTATCGTATCTAATCAATCTGGAAAAGTCTTGTCCAATCAGAAAGCTAGAAATAATGTATTTTGATAATATTCTAAGTTAGGGATTATGATCATCAGTATTACAGTCGCTTCTTTGCAAAGACAGTTTTATGAACGTCTTACAGTAAGAAGACGTCTCCACTGTTCCATGTATTTCAAGAAAAATTTCAATTAGTCTACAATATTTAAGCAATAACCTTCATAGTTTCAACTTATTGACAAATGACTTATTCACAAATGACTTATTCACAGTGGCAAAAATGATGTAAATCCCATCAGATTTAGTTATCATCAAGTTAAAAGATGTAAAATGTTCACAGATTTTCAAAAGTGTGAATTGCAGCACATCTTCACATCTGACCCATCACCAAACAAAGCACCCATACATGTTGAGGCCGTTATTATTTCTCTCACGATCAGTGAGCTGGTCACTCTAACCACAAGCCTCCCTCTGAGACCTGAAGCCCATCTGCAGCCTCCAAATCTGGATCCTACACACTGAGTGTCCAGTTACAACAGGAGGATCCTCTATTTGAAGACACTCCGAGCTCTATTTGAGGATCTGAAAGGAGAAACTTGAGTCCAGTCAGTGTGAGCATCCTGCAGGGTACGTGAGGTTGAAGAGCTGTGGAGGAGAAGCGTTTCAGTGGAGGAGCGGATGTTGTGGTGAGGATCAAAGTCACACCCGGCGCTTCAGCTCGGTCCACCACAGGCACTGTGCATGAGTGTGTTTGATCTCATGTCACCGTGTGTAAAGTGTGCATTTGATCTGATTCATAACCCTGCTGCTGCTGGCCGGCCCGCTTCACACATGGTTGCTGCACGCATCCACAGACAGTCGTACAACCATACATACACACATTTACGCACAAATAGCGCTTTGATAATGATTCAGTTGCACTGTGTGTAACCCTCCGATTCATTCACCCTGAGTCATAAGAGAATCCCGCTCTACAATAGTAAAGCTGATTTAGAGAATTAGACACACTTCAGAGCAAGAAATTGAAAGCACACGTTACTGTTAATATTACAAGGGTTTTAATTAATCCCAGTGCAGGAAAATTGTACCTTTCTGATCCTCTGCCAAGTCTTGTGTTTGGATTAAAGTGAAAAATGTAGATTAATCTGAAATGTATGAAGGCAGCATCAAACACAGCTACTCAAAACACCCAGGGACGCTAAATATATATAAGGGGCTCATGACCCTTGGCAGGCATCCCCTCTCTACTTGTAGGAGAATGAGGTAGAGAGCAGAAGGACTGTAGAGAGAGAGAGAGAGATGAAACTGCAATTATTCCTAAGTACTGGAACAGATTAATTAAGTGAATCAAATTATTTGCTTAATGTCATAAAGAGCAAAGCAGTTATCCAATTATGTTAATCATGGAAACGCAATGAGGATAAAAGGAACAAATTTGAAACAGTAATCAAAATGTCTCAGATGTAAACATGTTAAACCCAAACCTCTGTGCACTTTCCTTTTTTGAACACGCTGCTAGGTTGTGTGTCAGTGTAATCTAAGTTGTGAGGGACTTTGCGATGCATCCTCGTCCCTGTCACCCTGTTCATCTCATTACACAGAGTGGTCGCTAAATATGGTGATGGAAAAAAAAGGGAGAAACAGCAAGCACACACCATCATATCCACGTATGCACACATGATGTTTATCTCTGTCGTCCTCTCACTCTCTTTTAACAGCTCTCTCAATCTTATTCAGAAAATAGTTCATCTTTGACCCACATTTTGACCACAGTCTAGTGGCTTTTTTTCTTTGTCACACAAACACATGTGGAGTGGGGTTTAAATGCAGACATATTAAATGTTTGTGACCCCAATCAAAATGCAATTATTTTCCCTATATTGTAATTGTGATAAGTTATGAATTTAGTACTAGGTTTCCCATTTTACATGCTGTTGAACAAAAACATCTTTAGAACAAAACTGACATTAATTATTGCATGACAACAAACCATGATATATTTGTTGCTGCTCATGACTGCTTTTTGCCCATTGACCAGCCACTTTTCACTCTTTTTTAATGCATTTTTTAACCGTTTTATGCTACTTTCTAACAACTTTCCAGGTTTTTTTTTATGTTTTGCCACTCCTCACCACTGAGATTGTTTCTTTTGCAAAGGTAGTTTTCAAAAATTTGACTCTTTGTTTGAGGGAGGTTGAGTAACACTGGTATAGAGCAGTAAACATCTACTGCAAAAAAAGTTATGGGGTAATCTGACACATTTAGGGTTAAAAAAATATTGCACTGTCTGGGATTAGCGTATTGCAGCAGGCCTCATGCGATTTGGTCTAATTTGTGATTAATTGCCCAGCTCTAGAACCCAGGTAGGAGATAAGGTGGTAATGGAAAAAAAAGAAAGGAAAAAAAGCAGTAGTGAAAAGAAAGGGAAACATGAATAACAGGAAACACCCTCTGTGAGATCCCACTTCAAGGTTTTCTCCCAAACTTCTCCCCCACTGCTTCACCATTTCAAGAACCCCAACATTTCCCCTCAACTCCTTTCAGTTGATTCAACCATATTATCTGCTTTTCTCTCTGCTTTTTCTCTTTGCTTCTTCAATCTCTCCTTCTGTTTTTCCCCTCACAATTCCATTAGCAAGCCATCCTCTCCTGCTCCATCTCTTTACGTTTCTCGTGATGCTAAGTGGTCAAGGCACTCTAAGTGTGTGAGAGTGAAGACAGGCCCAGGTGAGGGGGAGAAAAAGAGACAGACAAAACAGAGCAGGGTACGGGACATATTATTTATACAGACTGTGGATGCTCGAAGCTAAGAATAACGGTAGTCAGCTAAACCTGGCTAGCGTGACCGCATGTGGAAACTCCAGTTCAAGGCAAGAGCATTGACACAGACAGAAACACAGTTGCTGACAATCTGGCTCATAGACCGAGAGACAAAGTGCCAGCCAGACAGACCGCCTCAATGTCCCTGTCCCTCCACCTCTCTCTCTCTCTCTCTCTCTCTCTCTCTCTCATAATTCCTGTTGTTATTCATCAGGACAGAAGCTCCCTCCCTCTGCTTTCTGTCCAAATAGAGATTATGAATCAGCAGCACCAGAGAAGAGGAAAATGAGAGGATATATAGAGACAGAGTGGGCAGAGGAGTTAAAGCAGACGAAATGTTGTGATAACTTGCCAGGAGGAGGTGGTGTGGAGAGGAAGTGGTAGGTTTACTGAGCAGATCTGAAAGTGACAGATGAGAATTAGAGGGAAAAGAAATGCAAGTGTGTGACCTCAGAGGCTAAAAGCTGATTTGGTGTGCGCAGACAGAAAGAGGTAGTCAGGAAAAAAGGCTTCCTAAATGTTTAAGATTTAGAGATTGTTGTTTACTCCAAAATAAGCAGCATAACAAAAATAGTTCCTTTTCCTCTCCCTCTGTCTCACCCTTCATGATTTTTCTCTCCGCAGTCTGACAGCTTTCTCAGACAGCCAAATGTTCTTGGCCTGACCAACAAGGAGGAGTCAGGACAAGCGAGGGGAATGTTTACAAGATCTAACCATCAGAAGCATCTCTTCTGTCTCTGCTGTTATCTCTTCACAGTGTGGCTCAGGTACTTTCAACAGGGTAGTTTCTCTCTGCCACAGGCTGTAAAACATAAAGCTGATATACTGCTGAACCAAACTTACTTCAACCCCAGAGGAGAGTTCAGAGTGCCTGATGTTGAGTTACTTTTACAGCATCCCTAACAATGCCAAAGTGCTATTAAGGAAAGCTCAGAACTTCAAACAGACCCCGGGGCAGCACACCAGCGGCAATCTCTGAGGAAATGTTTGTTTAAGACTTAAAATCCTAAATATACTTTGTGCAAGTCAGGGGATGAGCAGAACTCTTAAAATGAAATGACTGAAATGAAACCAGAGGTTGGAAAAATGATCTTCCTTCACATGGCAGGTTCAGGGGGTAAAGGTGATTTTTCTTTGGTACAGGCCCATGTGTGTAACCAGGGATTGAACAACTAAAATCTTAGGATCATTAGCACCATTTCTGAACCAAAAACCTTTAACAAGACCTGCTCATCATGACAGTGAACCCTGAAAAAAAAAAAGAAATCTAAGCAAGTGTAATGTTTTATTTTTTAGTAAAAATTGTCTTTTCAGTCTTGATATGAGCCATTTGTATATCAGACCAGTCCAGAAAAATATCCTGTGTTAAGCTAACGACAAAAATGATGTCGGAAAGGCTTGTAACAAGGAAAAAAAATATCTGCCAATGGGGTTAGAAAAACTTTCTTGAACCGAGACATCATTCTGGTTTCAAGAAACCTGACAAGCAGATTTTTCTTACCAAATTGGTAGATTTTTTTCTCATTACAAGCTATTCATACATATATTTTGTCATTGAATATCATGAAATACAACATGTTTCTAGACAATGTGGCTCATATTAAAACTAAAAAGTCAACTCTGAACAAAATGAGACATACACACTTAGATTTCAGGTTTTTCAGTGAACTGGTGCTTCTTTTTCCTGGTGGCAGGTGAGTTTACAACACCGAGGTAAAGAACAGCTAAAAGTTTAGATGCTCTGCAGTATTTTTTTTTTTGAGCTGATGATAGCTGCAGCATTTCCTCAGTATATCTGTTGTTTTTTTAATTCTTCTGACCAGTGTCATATGTGGTGAAACCAATGCCCGCTCTGTCCTGTTACCCAGAGACATTTTTGCTGCAGCTCTCCCTGTCTTGACGTTTTATGTATGCACATAAAAGAGAGATGAGGTGTTCTCTCCCCTGGACTGTAGCATTCCAGGTAGGCACAAAGAAGGGCATAAAGAGGCCTCATAAAGAGCCATGCCACCACATTTAGCTTGATGCATGCAAGAATTCATTCTGTTGTGTGTAATTTCACATTCCATGTAGATTGTTGACTTAATATTTCATCTTTCATTGACAATCTCAAGGTCCTCTTTGAACGATGTGGCTGAAATTTCAGAAAAATACTAAGTGGATGGAGTTTGCTCAGTTGTCATGGAGATTTGATGGATAAAGGGTTTGATAGAAAAAGCTGATAGAGATTGATCTGACTAAGTTGTCTGCACGACAATACCCAACTTTCTCCCTCTAAAGAGGGAATCCATGAAATGTAAATGAGAGTCAGTAAGAGCTCTTCCTCAAACTTGTAATGATCTTGTTTTTGTGAAAATGTTACGGGAAATAAAAAATGCAGGAGTTATTGTGACACAGACTACTTTGTAACTGAAAAGCCTGACACACATTTTAATCAAGTGGAGGTTAATCTATACAGATCTTTAGTCTGTGCGTGCACCATGCCCGCACTGTTCTGATGCCAGCACACGCACTCACACACATCAGCACACACACACACTGTCTCTCTGTCACGCACACACACTCACACACATCAACACACACACACAATAAGCACCAGCCAAGCACCCATCAATCCCTCTCACAGGCCCAGTCCCACCATCGATCAGCAAGCACGTGCGTGTGCATGTGCGTGCCTGTGTGTGTGTTTCACTGTGTTCACATTTGTGTGTGTGGTCTTACGAATTGATAAATGACCCCGATTAGTGGCGACTGACCGCTCTATGATTGCAATCTAAGTGCAGCTGAGCAGCTGTTCTCAGAGCAGTGTTGTCTGGAGCACACTGTGATTAATACAACAGCACTTTAATGAATTACTAACAAACCACAGGCCTGGGATCTGCACGACACTCATAATTACATCTGCACACCTTTTGATTTCAGCCAAGAACTGGAATCTCTTAGGGTATCTGAAATGTGCATGTCTTTATTGTAATTAATCTGCCATGTTTTGTGTTTTTCAGAGCAACAGAACGGAACGAAAGACTGTTTCCATGTTTGGCTCATTTCATTTGTTTGAAGAAGCTTTCAGTTTGGATTGCTCAAATGTGGATAAATCATGTTGTATGAACAAGACTTCACTCTAATGCAGTAAGCCCACTTTTTGATCGCTCATTTTCTGAAATCCCTCTTCATCTCTCACTTTTTGTCCCATTCCTCCTCCCACCTTCCTGACCCTCAGTCACATCAACCCCTCCCCGATGCTGGCTGTCTCACACACCCTTGCACACAGATCCATGCTCAGATCCACACCCATCCCCATCCTTATCTCTACTCTATCTCTCTATCTCCACATCTATTGGGTATACCTGTAACCTAGCAACAGAGCCGACTAAAGACCCTCCCCTACCTGCTCCCTGCTCTGACTGCTGGACCTGACAGCCAATCAAAATGTGACAAGGCAGTGAAAAGAGCCAATCAAACTCTTGTTATCACTGGGAGTTTCCCCCTGTTACCCACCCTTTTGACCCCACATGCAGGCAGAAGGAACAGGCACGCACATATGAAGGCCTGCTGGAACACACACTCACACATGGGCATATGCACACACACACTCAGAAGTCTCCTGAGGCCACAGCGCGGATCACAGAATAAAGCTGACTTGCCTGTTGATTTCACAACAAGCAGTTCTTTGTTAGCAGAGCGAGGAGAGCTACCTGTGGAAACACGTGACACACGTGTGTGAGTGAGGATGAGAGCAAGTTCTGATGAGAAATGACAGAGCTCGCTTCTACCATGATGTGTGAGAAACTGCTTAGGACTTGCAGAAAATGCAAGAGGACGACACACACACACACACACGCACACGCACACACACACACACACACACACACACACACACACACACACCTCGACTGGATGAGTGTTGCTTCAAACTGGTCACCATATTCACTCTATGGTCATTTAAAGATTTAAAGAGTGTATCTTAGCAGCTTTAACAGCTTTTATGTCTCATCACTGGTAGATGTCTAGCCTCTTCTACCTGTTTCGAAATGATGTGAAAGAATTCCCATTACAGCCTTCATTCAGCAGGTAAAAATGCGCTCATGTGTAGAAGAGATGGTCCTTAGTGACTAATTTCAAAGAGTTTCAACAATTTAATTAACTGCTCACAGACATGACATTCAACATTTAATGTTTTAAAATCCATGCGAAGTAGAAATGAAAATCTCAGGGCTTCTTCCTCCACATGAAGGGACGACAGAGACGATCCAACACAAATCCCCTTTATACAAAGCCAAGACAAACAAGAAGTCTTCTTGGTCTATCAGGTCAGCTGACCAGCTGCTCCTGCTGGTACCGAGGTCCAGGAAGAAGCTCAGAGGGGACAGGGCTTTCTGTAGTGCTGCCCCCCATTTGTGGAATGATCTGCCTTTACACATTAGAGAGGCCCCTTCACTGTCCACTTTTAAAACTTGTTTGAAAACCCATTTTCATTCTTTGGCTTTTAATCGTAGCGAGACATGGCTCCTTTGTATGTTTTCGTTTGGTTTTATTTGTTTTTAATTGGTTTTGTCATCTTTTTCCTCTTTTATATGTGTCTGGTTTTACTTTAGCTCTCTCTATATGTTTAGCTGTAGTTGTTTTAGAGTGCTTTATAGATAAAGTTGGTATGGTATGGTATGGTATGGTATCAAGCTAGCACTATGTTTTTTTTATACGGGTTTTGGTATATTAGGAGATTTTTAACATGTTGAATGTATTGAATATGAGTATATTATGAGAGTATGTATGATGTACATTTCTTTGTATGTTTAGTTTTACAGCTTCTAAAGTAAAACTTCCAGTAGAAAATCCTGAATTTCCCAAGAAAACTGTGGTTCATCTGCTGAGCTAGGCTAGCTGGGACAGAATGGTGGGTGTAAGGCGCAGCTGCTCTGGCATCATGTAAAGAATCGATGAGGAAATTGTTGAAAGTTACAACAAATGTTGATGTCTCAAACAATTTCTTATCGATTCTCAACTGGAAAAAGTTCTCAATACCCATACCCGTGCAGGATCAAACAAATTGGTGTGGATAGATAAAAGGGATTGTGAAGGAAAGAGTGTCTCTTATATATCTTAAAATTATCACGGCTCTCTCAATTGCTCTTCCACAAGTTCAAAATGTGACAACGGTGGGGAAAGCTGGATGAAAATCAGCATTCTTGCGGAATAAATGAAGAGGAAGATGACAGAGAGGTATTGGTCCACGTTACAGACTTTGGTATTGTGTGTCACGTGCATTCACTGAGGTCAGAAGCTGCTATTCAAAATCTGAGTTAACCAATCCCATTCACACACACAGCAGTACCTGGAATCAAACCCCCACCATACAAAAGACAGATGAACTTCCTCCGAGGCCACAGCAGTGTCTTTTAAGGTCCTTTCAATTGTAAAAGCAAAGCATGTAAAAACACACGTTTATGCAGTAAATTTTGTTTGCTCAGATCTGAAACTGTTTTGGTTTTGATAGTGCTGCAAAAATCCCAATGATGAGGAAATTCATATAAAAAAGTCCAACCCATCTGACAGTCTCCCTGTAGCAAAACTGTAAACATTCAAACAATATGTAATTTATTAAACACTCTTTCTGGGAAACAATGTTATGATAGTATTCACTTTTTAATGTACCCTGTTTTATCACATCATTTCCTCTAAACTTGATAATCTTCACTGTTTGTGGCATTTCAGCTTCATGGCCATCTTCATTTTCATCTCCACAGGGATGAAAATTACTTTACTTCAAGCTCTGGCTGCAGCCTGGACTAAACCCCAGCTAACCTTACATTACACCAGTAAATCAGCTGGCTCAGATGGAGTGCTTTTGAGGTGACATGAAGTTGGAACAGTGGAATGCTTTTATCAAATGTCACATTTCTAAAATATTCCCAGAAAGTAAACAAAGCATTTGTAAACTTTAGAAAAGAAAAAAGAATGAAAAGTTTCACTGTGATTTCTTTGATATGAGCACTGTTTCTGAAATAAGAAAGGGTTGTGGATTGTGGGCGCACACGAGACCAGTGTATGGAGCCGTAGTCAAGCCTTCAGAGGCAAACAATGGGAGCATCAGTGGACTGACGCCTCAACAGCCACACAGCCTCCTTGTTCTGAACCAAATTATTTTCCACTCTGCTCCCACACTTGCTTTCAGTCAGAGCTTCAGGAATGAGTAAAAGCTTATGTACACAAACCAGAATCATTACACATACACACAAAACAGAATGCAAGACAAACCACAAACTCATGTGTGTAAAATACATGTGTGACCATTCTGCATGATGATGGGTTGTAGTAACAGTCGAGAAGAAGAGACCAGATCTTCAGTCAACGTGAAAAGTGGAACTTAATCCAGTGTTGGCAAAGGAATAAACAGATGTTACCTTGACATGCGATGGTCATGAATTAAACAAAGACTTTACAGACCCAAAAAGCTCTGCGTTTCAAAATGAGGTCACCCAAAATGTTTATGTAGCACAGAAACTTAACACCTATATCTGTGATGTTAGCAAAAAAGGCAAGTCAAATAAACCAAACACTTCCAGCAAAAACTAGATGTGCAGTTGACAACATTTTGAAATTAGTGCCTTTTTCCAGTCACAACAAGATTGTGCTTTCCTGTTGTTAGTTAGTTCATATCAAAATATGGACCATTACTCGTTGAATACACTATCCTTTGTAGCATCAAACTACCAAAAAAACCTTAAGTGAGCCAAACACTCACACTGCCAAATGTAAATGTAAATACAAAATTACACATTTTTTGTTCTAGCATCTGATTTATGTCAATAAGACAAAGGTTACTGAAGTTGTTGTGATAACACTGAGTTATAAGTTGGCATTGTCACAACTACAAAATGATGTTCAAGTTGAAATTTTATGTCCAAAGAAATCAGTAATGCATGTTGACTGAACATTACCTTAGCCTCTCCCAGCTGTTTACTAAAGCTGCAGCTTTCAGGTTATACCCATGATGCCTTTGCGAATTGTAATAGAAATGGTAATGCAACACCGTGGGTCAGGGGGAACACAGTGGAGAAAAGTTGTGCTATGATGCTGGCTGGCTGAACTTCATGGTTTACAAAACTGAAATGTTCAATTAAAATGAAAAAGATCAGTTATTTCTAACAACCACCTGAAGAATTTAAGTGAACAAACAAGTCCAAATCAACTAAACTAAGAAAAAGGTTGACACAAGATGTCCCATCTAATCAAGACTATTTCTGCTGGTGTTAGAACAACAACAAAACATATTTTGACCCAAAGCAGCCTTTTACATCATACTAAAAAAATAAATTGTTCACAAGCATTCTAAAGAATTGTGATTCTGAATTGCTAATAGAATAAGTTCACAATTCTCCATTAAGCAGAGTTTGACAGCAGAAGAACAAAAGTATTCCTCAAAAGTAAGTTTTCTTTTCTTTTCATGAATTAAAAAAAAAATATATATATCTGGAGTTATATTACCAGTGTGATGTTTTGGAGGATACATTTACACAGGGATAATTTTAAACAAAACACGACACTGACATGTAAGCGTTACCAGCAGAGGGCGACACTGTGAAGTTCTGGGCCATAGGAGCTCAGTGGGCAGTGAGGTCTGCAAGGTCTGTCTGGTGGGCAGAACAGAGAGAGGAAGACAGAGACGGGGGGTAGAGGCAGAATGTGTGTGGGAGAGAAAAAAACACTAAACAGAAGGTGAGGCGAGACAACTGAGTGGGGGGCCAAGAGACTGAGATGTACTCAGAAACAGTGTGTGTGAGCATGTGTGTGTGCGTGTTTGCATGAGGCTTATGTATGAAATCTTGCATAAGCGCAGGTGTCAGCAGGTGCATGCAAGATTCCATACAAAGTGGTGCATCGGCATCTGTGTACGTGCACATCTATGTGTGTGTGTTTGTGTTGCCTGAGGACAATACTGCTCCCTCATTACCCGACCGTTTCCTCAAGTCCAGTGCTAATGAGGAGCTTCACCGTCACTGTGGTAATCAAGGTCAAGCCTAGGCCATCACACAGAAAGTGACACACGTACCTTTACACTCTTTGCAGAGCCTCAGTGCGCTGTGTTTGTATTTGTGTGTGGATGCACAGCTGGATCAGGGACAAATGTGAAATCATAAGCAGTGTTTCGCTGGGATTTACTCAAAAAAGGAGGAAGACTGGCAATAAAAGGTGGAGGTGGGTGGAGTTTTGCCAGGTTTTCACATGGGTGGAAACAGTTTCATAGGATTGAGGAGTGTGATGTTATGTTGCTACAGTCTCCCCCTCCTCCTCCACCTCCTTTCCTTATGCAGACAGTGAAAGAAAGAACAAGGGGGAGGGGATGAATACATGAACACCGGTGGAGTCAGGTAGGAGAAGAGGAGCTGACGAAGAGGATGGGCGAGTTAAGGAGGGGATGGAGTGAGGCAAAGGGTGATACAAGGGAGAAAATGTGGAGGAGGGGAGGGTGAGAGAAGAGGTGAGAGGAGGAGAGGAGAAGGAGTGGGAGGAGTAATTAAATGAAAAGAGCAAGACTTAGCTCTTTAGTCTCATCCCTCAAGACCAGCCTGACACTGCTACAGCTAGCTAATGTCATAGCAACAGGGAGAAGGAAAAGTCTAATGGGTGCGGCAAGGAGGAGAGGAGTCAAGAGCAGGTGCAGGGGAGAGAGAGGAAGGAGCTGAGTGAGGAAGGGTGGACTGAGGGAAGAAAGGAGTGAAAGTGAGAAAGACATGAACACTGCAGAGTCAAGGACAGAGACATCAGGCTTTAGGAGTGATGTGAATGATATAAACATGGAGGAAAGGAGAAGGAAAGCGGGGCACAGAGAGTGAGAGGCTTGGCACAGAGCCAGAGGAATAAAGGCCATACTGTCCCCTTCGCCTGCTTCCTTTATTTCCCATCTCTCTAGACTCTTCTGCCATGTTTACCATTGTGTCTATATCTAATTATCCCTTCTGAATTATTCACTAGAGTATCAATAATTCAGCTTTAATTAGCTAAGACACACCAGACAGACTTGGATCCCACTTCAAGATAGACAGGGTGTTGTCAAACAGATCCAAACAACCAATGGATGAATCTTTGACTTGTCTTTTGGGGGGTTGAGTGAATTTAAGCATTGAATGATCAACAAATTTTAGGTTATCTATTTCATTCAAATGAAGAGTGGAACACCATCATACAAAAAAAACCCTGAAATCTAGGCACGTGTTAATGTCTTACTATTTTTTTTTGGGGGGGGGGTCCACTTTTAAGAATTAATCGGAGCCAGACAAGCCCAGAAAAAAGGTCTTGTTCCAAGTTATTTAAAGACAAAAATGATGTCTGAAATTGCTTGTAACAAGGCAGAAATAAGTTCCCAGGTGTTAAAAAAAGTCTTGTGTATTGAGACATTCTGATTTCAAGAAACTTCACTCATTACAAGCAAATCGGATATAATTTTTGTCTTTTAATAATTTGAATTAAGACATTTTTCTGAACTTACCAGTTAAATGTGTCTCATACCTAGACTAAAAAGACAACTTTTACCAAAAATAACACATAAACACTTGCTTGGATTCCAGTTTTTGCAGTGAACCTGATCATGACAACATCAAGTGTATCCCGCTGAATTATTCTCAATTCTGTTATTACAGGAATTCCACATGAGAATGAGACCAGCTAAGGATGCTCGACTTTACATTAATCCAGAACCAAAATGATGCAGAATGACATCAGCTGCAGATGCACATAACCAGTAAATCAGGACAAGAAAGTTCCTTTTCAAGATGAGAAATAACACTTGAATCCCTGCATTAACAGGAGGGGCATACTAAATTACCTCTCTGTGTACTTTTGCAACTTCTCCGTTACTTTCTCTGATTTCTGCTCCGTGGTACCACTCTATAACATTTTTATGGCTGTTAAAGTTTCATCATCAACTGGCGATGTACTTTGGACAAGAGTTGTTGAGAAACCAAAGTTTTATGCCATGATACTCTCAAAGATCCAGAGATATCAGTACCTGTTTAATTAACAAGACTGTGATAAACTTCTGGGCTTCCAAAATTGTTGATTTGACTTTTTTTTGTTTGTTTATTTTTCCCCAACCTAAACAGAGAGCTGATTGAGGGAAATCAACAGAACAACAAAACATCTTTATAGAAACTAAATGTAAAATTAGACCTTCCCCAAATAATCTATACCCAAAATACAACATTTCCTCTATGATTCACAGATCAAAAGTGGGTGTACGTCAAGTCCCCTGCCAATAGTCTGCAGGTCAGTACAAATATAAAACATACAGTCTGGTCCTCTGCTCAGTCTCTCTGTCATAAACACAAAAAAATGTTGCCATTTGTTGATCCATGAATGAAAAGGCTCAAGTGTGTAGAGGCCGTGAAGGAGGGTAAAGCAAAGACACACACAGCAGGAGGGGAGAAGTGTGACTTCAGCAGCAAACAAACCAAATCTGCCTCCTCCCCACAAGTTTTTGGTAGCTAAGGATATCTTAATATAAATAAATTCTGATATGGAAAATGATTGCACAAAATTACACTTGTATAACTGATTACTGTAACTGAAATAAAAGCATTCATAGCATAATAAGTTCATCTGAAACAATCAAAAAATATTTTCTCCTTTGTCAACTTTTTCTTTTTCACTTTGTTTTAACTTGACTCTCTCTCTCAGTTATTTTATAACTGATAAATTTTAAAGCAAGAATGAATAACAGCAGAGTGAATAATCATGAGCATTATTGTAAAATACTTTTTCAAATATTAGGGCTTTTTTAATCTTTGTTGTCTTTCAAATTAACGTCAACAAAGCAAAATGACCACAGCTAAATATGAGAAGTTAAGTAGTAGCTTGCTCACTGACTCTTGTCATACATACTGCATCCTCATCACTTCTCATAAGGAAAGTGTTTATTTCTTGAGCTTTCACAATTCTTACACAAAACACGTCGTTGAGTCTCAGGCTCAGACTATTTTATTGGAGTCACGTCTTTCAACCGTAACTCAACAAAACAAAGCGGTCCCAGATTAAAGCTGACATTTTTCATATTTCTAGGTGTATTCACATGTCAAAGTTTCCTCATTAGCTCAGTTTGATTGCAATCAGGTAATTTGCAAATGAAATTAAACTCTCTTCAAGGTCTTGAAAAATTTGATATAGTTGGAAAAAAAACACAAACCAGTTACTTAAATTAATTCCTGAAATGGCTCCATTTTGGGGAGGAAGTGGTAAAGGATGGAAAGCAGAGTATTGGTTTATCCTTAGGAAAAAGTTTCTCTAGTTCTGGAATAGATATTTTTTTACTAGGTAGCAACACTTTCTAGAAATAAAGTGCTGGACATGAAATGAATTGTCAAGATAATGTGACACAAACCAAATCAAGTTTTCAACATGTCTGAGTGCCTATGTGACGTGAAAAAGCCTAACTGTCATTCACACCCAGAAAAGGGAAAAAGAAGGAGGTGACAGTGACAGCTTCATCTCTCTGTCTCAGTCTCACCCCCTCCCTATCTTCTGCATGTTCACCAAATTGTTTCACCCCAATGAAACCACTGCTAGGTTAAGTGCAGGACTGGTACTCTCGAAAGAAACCTGTTTTATCTATCAAGCTCCTTTATATTTTCCAGAAACACAAAACATATTTCCACACAACAGCATCTACGTGGTACAGACAGATTAGCAAAGAAGGCCAAAGGTTCCATAGATTCCTACCTGGGGCTTATGACTCACTTCTGTGTCCTTTTGTGTGTGTGTGTGTTCCTGCCAAAATAGAGTGTACACCAATAAGATCTGCTTGTGGATCGATTGGTTTCAGACTGTGCCTCAGTTGACAGGCAAACCTGTTGTTCTTTTATTGATCCATCCTCTGTGTTATGTGAGTGAGTGTATAAAAGACCGAAGATTAATTCAACTGTGGCATGTTGAATTCACATTCTTCTTCATCAGTCCAGTCATAAAGGTATAAGCAGTAATTTTACTATTTGGCATGGTGTTATTTCATCATTATTTCATCCACAACTAGAAATGGTAAATGACCCAGTACTTATGAAGCGCTTTTCTAGTCTTTCTGACTTCTCAAAGCACTTTACACTGCTGATCACTTTCACCCATCTACACCACATTCACAGACTGATAGCACAGACTTCTATTGCTGGAGAATCAGTTTAAGCCAAAACAGTTGTGACCACTCATACTCCACTAAACAACAGTGCCTCACTCAAGGACACTTAGGCATGTGACTGCAGGAGCTGGACTCCAACCCTCTACCCTCCGATTGAGGGACAACTTAACCACTGAGCTGCAGCCGCCTGTAAAAGCTGCGAACTCGGACAGATCTGTCATGTTGTTTAGTTGCTTCTAAGAAATATTTATGCATTTGTAACTGTATGCACTTTTTGAAAGTTTCAGAACTAAAATGGTCACACTCTTTTTTGCACTACTTTCCACTACTTCTGACATATTCTTAATGTCACTTGCTTCTTACACTTAAGTCAACTGAGCGGCTAAACAAGTCAATGACGTTAGGATTACAAATGTATCCAATGCATCCCTGATGTTGTTGATTTTGTGTACAAATCACCACAAAATCCCTTCTTTTGTTTATTTATGGCTGTCAAATATGACCCCTGACATCACTTTTCCCACTACTCTCCCATGTCTGTAGGTTGGCACTGAGAGGAGGTAAGACCATGTGAGGTGATTCAACATGTATCATATAACTAGATTTTTGTTGACTGGTTAATGTTGTATTTTGTGTGTATACACATTTGTTTTGACAAGTAAAAAAGTTTTAACAATCAGGCTTATTCATTTGTTTTCAGCTAAAAGGCACATGGATGCTAAACTCCCCCCCTCTTTCTTTTATAGTTGTGTGTGAAGAGGATGCACTGTTGCACTTTAAGTGTTTTTGTGTACCACAAAGCTATGGGTTTTTTATGGCTGGCTGATGAGGAGGATTTTCTTAAATGTTTCTTTAACTTGTGAATTTAGAATAGAATGTATATATTATTGAATTTTATTCGATACTACACATTGAGAAAAGGTGTTTGTAAATGAAATGTGCTGTCATGCTTGGAGTATTTTTGTGTATCACGCTGAACTTCATCACCTGGCCAGGCAGTGGTCATTGTTTCACGAACAGGACAAAACACAAAAGTGGTAGCGCCAAATTAGACTAGCTACACAAGTCGATCCTGAATCCTCTCCCAAAGCTTATGAAAGCTTAGATTGTGTATGCAGCTTTATTTTATTGAGTTCAGTTGGTATTTGTTGACATAAGAAATTAATCGGTTAAATACATGTCACCAAGTCCTATGCTTGTATGACAAGAGTAGATCTCTTTGAGTGCAGATTTCACATTTTCCACATCTGTACCACCACCAGGCCTGAAGGGGTTAGGACAGGGACTCACTGTAGGTCACACACCAGCTATCAACAAACGTGTCATTAAATAGCCTTTAGAGACTGAACTTGTGTTAAAATGATGTATCCTTTGCCGGGACGGATGAACAGATGGATCCAATGGAAGATTCATTTTAACTCAACCAAACTGATGAGTTGTGAAAGCACTTTAAGAGTGGTTTATCCATCTTCATTAACCATGTATCATACAAGACTGACAACTTTTTATGGCTAACAGCATTTTACCTCAACAACCTGCACTATCAGCATGGATGAAAACAAAGAAAAAAAACAATGTCGTGGATGAAGCTGAGAAGCAGAAGCAGCAGGTTAGCACTAATGGTCAATGGCATGTTAGCACTGTGGCTAGGCTTAGCGCAGGCGCCTGAACTGCTGAAATATTTAGACGGCATACAGAACGAGAGACTCATTCACTTCAAATCAGCCCAAGCAGAGGGAGAGAGGGGGAGCTGGGCCACTTTTCTACCTCCTCTCTGCACTGAGGTAACAGCACAGGCAGTCAAATGGACAGCCCCACATGAATAATATGCATGTGTGACTTCTGGTTTTTACTTATTCATTTTTGCCCTAGCGTGTTGGACCTTTGCTTCAGTTTGTTTACAGTGAGAGTTTGAAGGCAAAGAAGTGCAGAGGGAACTTTAACTCTTTAATCCACACAGGAACATTAAGTTGTGTGCTCTTTTTCATGCTAGCCAAGCTTTGAGGCCAGACCTGATTGCTTTGCAACATCCTTATGCCTCTCTTATCAATAATTCTTTTATGATCTATTTTTAAGTAGAAAGTATCAGCTCAGTTATGGGGTAAGATAAGGTCTCTACTGATAGGGCAAAATCAACACTTATATCAACACTTAAATGTAAACTTAGGGTCTGAGATCTAGTTAACTCTGTGTGTGTGTGTGTGTGTGTGTGTGTGTGTGTGTGTGTGTGTGTGTGTGTGTGTGTGTGTGTGTGTGTGTGTGTGAGCCTGTGTGGGTGTGTGAAAGTGAACCATCCAAACTCTTCAGTGTGCTTTCTGAAGCAGTCATCAACTTCAAAGACAGGGGTCAAACCAACAGACACCTGACACAAGCTAACTCCACTTGCTGCTGCCATGACAACAGAACACAAACAGAAAATGAAAACATACTTGTTTTTCATAATGATGCCAGTCTATCTCTCCATTGCTCACTCTTTGACTCTAATACTGGACAGATGACTGGAGCAAAAGGACTTGAGAAATAAATCTGTCACTTGTGTTTATTCCTTCCTTGTGAAAATTTTCACTCCCTCCCTGTGGTGGTGTTTTTGTTTTTATCTCCAACTGAAAATGATTGAACTTCTTCACCTTCCCTCTCTTATTTTTTTCTTCTCTTGTTTGCCTTGAGCACAGAGGTGGACGTGCCTGGAAGCAAAGTTCTTCCTGAGCAGGCCTGACAGTTCTCGCTTAATATTTAACCACTGGACAGACATGTGCGCACACTCACAACTCAAAACTCTCTCCCTCACACATGCACACACACACACACACACACACACACACACACACACACACACACACACACACCACACACACACCGCACACACACCTGGTTGGACACAAGCTGAGCAGAGCAGAGGGAGAGAGGGAGAGCACTGAAGCAGGCAAATCATTCTTTTCTGAAAGTTCAAATGCAAAATGCAAAGTATGATGGTGGCAGGGATAACAAAAAGAGGCAGCCGTCTCTGCGGGGGGACTTTGTGTCTGACGTACTTGGCGGGGGTTGGAGCTGAGCCCATGGGATTCAACATGGCGGATGCTGATGGCACTGCTAATGACAAGTTATGTTTTCAGGCAAAGCTGCAAGAGGTTGTCCATTATCTTTCTCCCTACTGGCCTCCTCCTCTTCCTACCTCCCACCTCCCCCCGCTCTTTCTCTCACTTTTCTTTTTAATTACCTGATGTCTCCTCTTCTGGCCCAGACGCCAGTAGAGATGTGAGCGGCACCGTCTGCACTGAACCGTCTGCATACATCTGATCTCTGATCTCTCCTCAGTCAGACTGTGTGCATGTGCTTTGACTTTGTGTACATCTAGACACAACCTGTCGATACTTTCTGTCTGAATAAGGATTTTACAAGCATTCATAAAAAGTATGTCTACACACATTTGAGCAAGTTCAACAGAATGGAAGAATGTTTCATTTAAATCTTTGGGTTAGGTTCACAATGGAGAAATGCATTCTGCGTATGTTTTTCACATCAGGACATAAATGATCCAACCAGACTGGAACCAACAATTATTGTCATATTCACTAGTCAGCTATTTTTCTTCTTCTTAATTCCTAAGTGATACTTACTGACAAAACTTCAGGAAACAGAGGAAAATGCTGACCACAATTTCCATAAACATGAGATGCCAGTTTTAAAGTAGTTTATTTGCAAGAGATTAAAAAATTATTTTCAAAGTAAACAAGGCTGATGCTCGGATATCTCACATTACAAGCTACAACTAGTTGCATCTTTGTTATTTGTCCTAGTAGAATCACTGAAAATGATCAACAGCATTCTGGATGGCTGTGTGTGTGCCACTTTCTTTCCTTTCTACATGCCCATGTTTTTGTACTCTTTTCTGTTTCCTGTGACTGTTCTCACTGGGACTCCCCTTCTCTCTCCTGATGCCAAGCACAGGCTTCCCATCTGCGACATGTGCGAGGACAGAAGCGGCTTGTTGCACTTCAAACACAACCAAGAGGCCCGTGGCACCCTTGGCAATGCAGCAGAGGCAGCTGGATATACTGAGACACAGAGTTACCTGCCAATCCGTAGTGTGTGCGTGAGTGTTAAGTGTTTGTGTGTGTTTGGCAGGGTCTTAAGAGCCCTCATTTCCTCTTGTCATCGTTGGCATGAAAAGGCAACATGAGGAGGGTTTACAAAGTGGTTTGTGAAGGAAAGCATGCCTTTAGAGCATCAATGTTTTCTTCCTGTGAGCTTAAAAGCTGAGCATTAGGATTTTTGTAATGCATCAAACATGTGAGTACTTTATCATGAAATAATAATAACAGAAAACACTCTTTGCGTATAGTTTCCAAAATGTCTAAAAGCCATTGACTTTGAGGTGTCAAGCAAAGTTCATGAGTTTATTACCATTGTTGTTTTTGTCAAACAAACTCAAAAGTGAACTTTGCAATTCCCAGTCCCGTATGTCAAGCAGTTTGGTGTGCAGCCATGCTTCATGCATCACACTATGACAATCCAGGTAACCACTCTTGTGTCAGTTTGGCACCCACAGGGCTCACTTCTCAAATTATGCCCGGCACACACTTAAAGATTTAACAGAGACCCTGCACATGATGATTAATGGATATTTGTTTGTGTACAATCGTTTCTATTTAGTCAAGTTCTGACTCAAAAAAAAAAGAAATCCGACAACATTTTGCAGCTAAATGTGACTAAGGAGTAAGCAAACATTTTGAAGCTTCTGGTGTTTAGATTTACTGACTATTTGTGAATATGATTTTTTTTCATGAACTTTTATGCATATTAACAACACTTCAAAGCCCAATATCTGTGTTAACTTAAAATAATGAAAGCTATTTTCTCTTGTTTTGGGTGACACAGCATGTTTGGGGGTGAAGTGTGTGTGTGTGTGTGTGTGGGGGGGGGGGGTCTGCATGATCATGTGTTGGCAAGAGGCACATAAAACTTTGCACTTCAAGAGTGTTTTGGTATATTTTTAAAACAAGTTCATTGGAAACACTCATAGTATATTTTAACTGAGAATATTAAGTTGCATTTACTCAGTCATGAGTCCACCAAACATAATTTATCAAGAAGTAGAGATTAAATAATTCTAGTTGCCTTGACTCGTCTCTAAGAATACCACAATGTAAGAAAAAGTTGGTCCATAACACAAAATTTGTTTTACTTTACCATTACTTTTGCAATGTTTGAAGAAAAGTTTGCTCATTGGGTTTTGTCATTGCATTGTCACATGCACTGGGTGTATGTCAGAACAGTTCAAAACAAAATGCTATGTTACCATTTGATATTTTAAAAGCAAAGAAAAGCAACAAAAGTTGAATGAACACTCTTTTAGATCTAGACCGAGCTGAAACCCTGGAAACTGAAAATTTAAGTAAATTAAGCCACAAGCTTTTCTCATTTTTTCACATAAAAAGTTGATAACTTCAACTCAATGAAATATCCTTGGTTCTTCACCAGACAAGACACCCTCAGGCTATGTAATATTCCTCTGTGAACATCCCACATCAAGAAAATAACAAATTTCTGACTGAGTCTTGGCTCCAATCATAAAATCTAAGCAAAAGTGATGAAACCAGGTCTGCATCTCAAGGGGGACAATCTGAAAATGGACCTATTAAGCTCCACACAGTCAACACCGTGCTTGTTCACAGTGAGCATGTTACATATGATTCTCTGAGGTCAACAGGCTTTAAACCACATCTATCAGTGAATTTTCTTTTTATATATATAAATTTGAGCTGCGTAGTATGCAGGGATAAATAGATCTTGGGGACAGGAAACTCAGAAGTAAACTATAAAATAAGTAAACTGTGGAAAAATGTGTACAATATAGATAAGCCTTAAAGATGGCCATGAAAAATCCAGTATCTCTTCTTCTTCAACTCAAACAGCTTCAAGCACAAGGCTGTATTCAATGACTGAACCAGATACAGTGTGATGAGTGACATTTACACTAATCAAAGCGGAGTGCTTCTGATAATCAAGAACATGACGGAAAGTGAGAGCGACTGAGAGAACGAAAGATCGGCTGAGATGAAAGGATCAGATACTGTCAGCACATTACACTCCATGTCAGATCAATGATTAAGAATAGGCCAAGAGCAGTGGCTAAACCACTTTTATTTACTGACTGCTTCCTGATGGGGACACTGAATGTGTAATGGTGATTATGCAGCCAGCTATGCTATGTGATAGTTGTTTGTCGACTCAGACAAGTCTTTGGAGAAATCTCTTGTGATAAGGGGTTTAAGCCAAACAAATTTCACCATAACACCATCTGGGGCTGCCGAAACGATAATTTACTCAACAAGAATATCATTTTGCAGACAGAGTGCCATTCCAGTTAGGAAAGTAGAGCAAGGAAGAAATGAATGCATGACTCTTTATAGCAATGTTGAATTATTTTTCTATTTTTTTGTTCCATCAACATGCAGACATAGATATTAATTTGCAGTCTTCTGTAATTATTGTATGCTACTTTTTAATAAAAAAGAGCAGCCTCATCATTCCAAAAGAAATTCTTAGGCAGCTCTACGTAGGACTCAGTTCAACAGGTGAGAGTTACATTGCTTCAGGAATAAACCAGATGTGTCTCCAGTTCAGCTCTGCTCTGTCGCACGTTGACTGCACCAACTCACACCTTGCAGAGCACCAGACAGGTGGAGTCAGGAGACAGAGGAGTTCTCACATGTTCCACTCCATTGATGAACCTCTCTTCATTCATATTAGGCTGTGACACATCAAATCTGTTGAGTCCTGGCCTGGCTGCTTTCACTGTGACGTCAAAGTCGTGCTTAACACATTCTGGTACAGATCCGGCTGTGACCAAACCAAACGGCACACAGTCAGACTGCTATGGACCAGTGTGAGTTTGCACATTGACTTGAATAGAAACCTATCTGGTACTGTGCTGTGATGGAGAAGAGCTGTATCGCAGACACAGGTATCATCCTGGTATCAGGTATCATTACATAAATACCAAAAAACCTTGATAGGACATTGGGGGCAAAGGACCCATCCATCAAGCAGTGAGTGTTAAGTGTATTCAACTTAAGTTGGAAAAGCCTGAAGTTGTCAAAACATTGATCTCCACCTCACCTCATTATATAGAAAAGGGAGTGTTAATTCAATGCTGGTATCAAAGCAGTTTTAGTCTGCACCAAAGCCAAAGTATCAATATTTTTTCTATGACTTGGAGCTGGATTGGTTTTCCCCAAAGTTCCACAAAGGCTTAATTCTTGCTTACTTCAGTGATAAACATGAACCTGAGAGAGAAATGTTTTTGTGACTTCCTTGGAGTTTAAAGGTTTGGAGGGCAGATGGCCTTATGGTCTAGGTTACGTACCATAAGGTCTGCCCTCACGTACGTGGCCCGGATTCGAATCCAGCCTGTGGCCTCTTTACCGCCGGTCACTCCCCACTCTCACCCTGTTTCCTTCTCTGCCCACTTTCTTCTCTTACTCTATTAAAAGCATGGAAAGTCCAAAATATAACTGAGAAAAAAAGCATTTAAAGATGCCTGTAAATGAATCCAATTCACTAAAACACTTCAGTTTTAATTCATTGACTGGTAGATTCCAGTTAAGAAGCTGGAGAGTTAGAAAAAATCAGGCAAGTGTTAGATGCAGTTCTTTGTCGGCATTAATCCATCACAGCTCCATTAAGTCAAGCGCTTACATTTTAAACTTGCTAACGAGCATCAAATTAGAAGAGCTAAAAAGAACGCTATTGGTTTTCTTTGTAGACTGCTTAATGTTACCAAAACTGCAACTCCTGAAGCTAGTTGTGGTGATGATGTGTGCGATATGTAGCTGGTTATTTAGCTGTAAGCCTTTGTAGACTTAGCCAATCCACTCTACAGCACAACACTAACACCCCTGATTACAAGCTCTGAGATTTTGTTGTTAAGCAGCCAAATAGACTGAACACATTATCACACTGTAAACCACTTTAACCAAGTATCAGTGATGCAAAAGGAGTAATTAACCATGTCGTGTCAGTTATGAGCCGAAAAAATAAAATAGACTTGAGAGAAAACACTGGATACTGTCGGGCTTACGGGTAACTCATCAGTTGGCTGGGGCAAACATAAACATTGCACTGCTGGGTTTCTGTTAAACCTTTTGCTCTGTCTTTCAGTGTTCACACACGCTTACTCATACAAACACTCACACAAACACACAGGCACACATGGAGGTCAAATTGTCTTTATGCCAGAGATGTTGTCGAAGGCCACCCAGTGAATAGCAGCCATAACAGCTCTGCACAGCAGGCGAGACACTAGAGAGAAGGGCACAGCGTGCACAGCAGAGATATCTGTCAGAGCAGCCGGCCTCTGCAGAAGCATCACAACATCTATCAGCCAGAAGCTTGTGCGATCTGTGTAGAGGAGATGCTTCAAGATGTGTCAAGGAAAGCACAGTGGTAATGCTATTGATATTCCTGTGAGCCGACAGGTTATAGAGGACTGCTTTTAAATGAAAGAGGCGTCTTTGAAAAAACACAACTATTTAGATGTGGAGAACAAAAACACAGGGACAAAGCTGTTTTCAATTTCACACACGCACAGTTGATTTGGAGCAAGTTACTCGGGGTTACAGATGAAAGCACGGATAAAGGATAGCAACCTTTCATAGCAAGTATCACAATCCTTAAGTTCAAGGAAATGAATGTAACATCAGGACACGCACAGTATTTAACCACTCCTTGTTGTGATGGTTACGAAAGAAGCACAGGGTCATAGATATATTATTGAAAGTACAGTTTAGTGATTTCATCCTTTTATGCACCAAAACACACACTAACACACTCAAACCAAAGCACAATGGCTCCACATCTTGGCTACTCAGCATCCAACGTGACTGCCCCTCATTAAAGAGAATTAGCCTTATAAGTCCTGGACAGGCCTGGAAAAGGGACTTGGACTGGGAGAATTGCCACATTCCCTCATATCCCCTCACACTTATTAAAGCCTTACAGGGTCAGGAGGCAGAGATGGAGATGACAGATCAAGATCAGGCCTCAGGGGCTTGTTCTGGATTCTGGGGTTAGGGGCGCTCGTGGGAAAACTGTTATGAAAAAGTGGAGCATAAACAGATTTACTGACCAGTTATGCTTTTTCTTATTGCCATTATTTGTTTTGACATAATATTGATGCTGATCTCAGATATTACCATTTGTAATATTTAAAATGTAAATTTGACTCATGGTTTTCATTATAGACAATTTCCTGATCCCAGCTGCACCTGTAAAGGATTTGATCAGAAGTCTGAAACCAGTTTTTCTTTATTAATTCCAGGAAAACTTGAACTGTGTGTATCTTATTCAACAGCTGCACTCTCCTGGGCAGAATTGTCATGATATGTGTTCACATATACACAGCTTCCCAACGCTGGGAACGTTTTTTCACGTTGACGTAAGTGTTGAGATGTGCAGGGTGTTTAATAGGAAAAATACCAAGGGTTAGTAAATCAAATCCACCACACTGGTACACTGTTGATGAGTTGCTTTAGTCTGGTGCAACTGGATCTGTTGCCTCAGGTCTTTGATGGCATCAAGCACCTAATGTTCTACAAATTTAAAGCACATTGTGGGCATCAAGGCATCGAGCTAAACCATCGGTCACTTGATCACGGTACGATCCAAAGGCAGAAAAGAAAAATAAAACAGTTTGTTCCAGACTGGAGTTGTCTGGCAATAACACTGGTGTTTTTGTGAGTCTGTCTGTTTCTTAGACTTTATGACTCAACAATGTTTGTCTGTAGTGAAACCCAGTAAATATGAAGAATTAGTCAGTTTTAATAGTAAACAGCAGTTAAAGAGGGAAAAGAGAAGCTGTTCAAGATGACAAATGCCTCATGTTTAATAATGCATGCCAAATATTCTTGTTGCGGCCTTTTTGAGGCTCAAATTTTTGTTTATAAAGTTCAACCAAAAGCAGAAATGTGGAAGAGGTTGTGAGGTTTAGTATTGCATGTTGTCTGCATGTGTTAACCCCATTTCTGTCTTTATTCCCTCTAAAAACTGTAAATACACATGTGTGTGTCTATGTGTCTGTGTGTGTGAGGACTGGTCAAGCAGTAATTTCACCTCTCAGTCCTTTCTCTGTTGTTCCTCTCTTCTGTCTCGCCCCCTCAACTACCCGCCCTTCTTCTTCCAGGGCTGTGATCCTGTCTGGTTATTAATTCATAGTTAAATCTAAATGGTCTGGACACTCACATAACCCCTTACACCCCCTGTTCATTTTACGCCTGGGAGGGCCACTGCTGTGCACCACACATTAGTGTCACACTAGCGTCCCACACACACACACACACAAACGCACTCTCTTCTTCCGCGCATCAAGCTGACACACGTTTGCTCTCCTTTGTTTGTATGCAAGGTGACCTCTCTGAGTATCAACATGTAGAAATCAGGCAAACAGTGCGAATCTATGATCATTAGTTTTTTTTTAGATGCTTCACACCAAGAATACAAAGCAGATCCTTTCTTTTGCTGCATTAAATTAGCATTAACATAGTCTGGATGCCTTTTCCAAACAGGCAACCTTCTATCACAATCTCAAGAGGCCAACCAACAATTATTTTTACATTTATGCACTCCTGCCTTCAACATGTTGCTTAAAAAGAATATTTTAGCACAGCTGCATATGCATGCACACCAGCCCTGTCAGGATGGTGATGAATTGCTGGGAAAATGAAAATGGGGAGAAGTAATCTGACACCTCCAGTGCTGGGCAACCAGTAATTAAATCCCTTCATTAGGTCAAATATTTGATTATGAAGAACCTGGGTGGGGGGAGGGGAGTCTGGTAATGACCCCTCTCTCTCTTTTTGAGGCTGGAAAAAAAGGAAAAGGAGTGCAGGAAAAAGTGAGAACAAGGTTGAGAATGAGGAAATGAGGCAGAATATCAACAGAATGGAAATAAAGTCATCTACATATCGTCTGTAGTTAGTGTCTATGTTGTTAGCACCTCCTCCCCACTTTTCCCTCTGTGTCTGAATTGTGTCTGTGTGTTGTTGTAGTAAGTCAAAAATGCTGGCCGCAGCATATTGCTAATGTGTTGATGAAGGCAGCCCAGGCCAAAGGGAGTCTTTTTTCTGGTGAAAGACAGACAGTGTGCGTGTTCGACAGACAAGTGAACATCGCTGGCCTCCGCCTCAACCCTCTCTGGGAAACTGCTAGCTTCAGCCTGCGAGTGCATCTCCTCCACTCTGCTGCGCTTCTCCTTGTGCGTTAGCCTGAAACAACACGAGGAGGGTTTATGCACTTTAAAAGGCAGGAGTGAGTCGGAGAAACACAAAGTAGATAAGCGAAAAAGTAAAAAAGTCAGTTTTTCTTTCTATTTGGTTCATTTGTATTATTCTTCAAACTTTTATCTACCTCCATTGTTGAACCTTCAACGAACAAACAGAGTTGCTTTAACCTCTTAAGACCCAGTGCCCTCATATGTGGACATCACATTCTGCATCTTAGACCCATGACACTTGTTTGTTTTTTTTAATTTTGCTGTTAGCCAAATTAGGGGACACTTCCCACGTCATCTTTTGGTGATATCACAACTTTAAACCCAGTTCAGTAGTTATTTACAGTAGCACTTATAACAAAAAATTAATAGCTAACTAATAACACTAAAAACATGTCCTGTACAAAGGCCAAGTTCAGTTATTATATCAATCAGGTCAGTGAGAAATAAAAAAAAATTTAAAAAAAGTACACCGAATAAAGCCTCGGGTCTCAGAGGGTTAAGATCCAAAGCCAAGTACAAAGGGAAAAAATGCTGTAAATTTCCAGAAAAGAAAAAACACAGACTTCTGTTAATTTATCACCCCCTAAAGAGAACAGTGATCAAAGATGCACCTGCTGCTGAAAATGTTTGCACCTCGTAGCTCCAGATACTAATTTCTCCATTGATTAGCTTATTACCTCACCTTAATAGCAAAACAAACACAGGAGTTGCAACTGTGCTGAAGAGGTGTATGTGTGTGACTGTGTGTGGAGATGCAGTACACAATACTGTCGATTAGGCACAAATATTCAGCCATAAATCATAGAGAGAAAGAGAAGTAGAGTTGGGGATCTGTGGCCCCCGAGGAGCCGAGGGGGGACATCAGCACACAGCAGCTCAAGCAGAGGAAGTATACAAAGTATGAAAACACTTCTAGGAGAAACTATTAATACATTCAGCTACCTGAATTGAAATGCTACTGTTTCATATTTCACAGCACACCCTCGATCTCCTCTCTCTCTCTCCTCCATGTGTGTGTGTGTGTGTGTGTGTGGCTGCTCGAATGCCAATGCCGTCATCAAAGGATACGTCAAAAAGAAGGCTCTCTCAGAGGCTGGATCTCAGTCACACTTACACACACACACACTCACACACACACAAACATACTCTCGCACACAACACAACACACACTCTGCTCCAGCTATGCTTTCATATCACGCCCTGGTAACACCCACCGACTGCAGCATATCTCCACCGGAATCACCAAGGTTACCAGCGGTAGCCAGGGATACCATCAGAGCCGCCTGTGAAAATGTAGGAAAAGGGCGTGGCCCCGAGAGTAATGGGTTGATGGGAACATCTTCATTTTAAAACAAACATCGTCTGATTAATCAGTGTACTTTTAAAGCAGAAGATTCGATGTGTCTGCCTGTTAATGTGTCATGATACGTATTGCTTGTTAAATCTTGGAGAATAAATCCTCAGACAACTTGACAGAAAAATTTCAAATCACAAAAAAATTCCTGTTTGGCAAACATGTAAAGCAGTTGTTTCAATTGGCACTTCGTTTTTGCAGCATTGAGCCCTGTTTTAACTGAATACTAATCCAGCCACACGTGAACAATCAAGGTATTGTTTGATCCTTTACACCTCAGTTTGCATCATTCTGCATCTTTCTCCTCTGGATAAAACGTGTCCACAACACCTCTCAGATGCATCTTGGGTGAGTTAGTTATCGGATGTGAGCGGCTTGGATTCAATACTTTAGAGGACCTAAGAATAAAAATTGGTTTTTCCATGACAAAGTAGGGCCTCCGCTCATACGTGTTACCACCGCGCCGACACACAAATTAGACAGGAATATTCCTCGGCATGCTCCGAGCTTCACCCTCTCTGCCTGAAGAGGTGTGTGTGTGTGCGTGAGGGGGAGACAGCAGGGGAGAGAGGGAGATTGCTTTCTTATTAAGGTACCAAAAAGACTCTGAATATTTGCATCCATCAAGATGATAAAGACAAAGGGGCCGAAGAAATATTTGCACCTTTATAAAACAAAAAGCAGGGATTCAAACAACAGATTTTAAAAGAAAATTTAATGCAAGTAAACAAATAAACTCAGCATGTATTCGCATTCAGACTCCACATCAACTATAAATATCTTCTCACATCATAACCCAAGCATGATAAATATTCCTGCAAGTGAGAATCACATCTGTATTGAGATGCGTGTGTGTGTCTGCGTGTGTCTGTGTGTGTGTATGTGTGTGTGTGTGCACACCACTGGGTGTGGTGAGCACCAATAAGACTAGCAGCGACTTCAATGTATGCCTGGTTCCAAGTATTCAAAGGTTTTGTGGAGGCGTCATGAATAACTTCGAGAGTGATGTGACAACCCTTCCCCCACTTCTCCCACTTCTCCACATCCTATCTCGCTCCAATGAGACGAAAAAAGTGAAACCAAGTCGGAGACATTTTCAACCTGTTTATAAACTGCAACTAATAATTATAATAAATATAATATATTTCTGGTTTGCATCATTTTTGTTAAACTTAGATTTTTACAAGTATTTTGGTGGCACGTTGTTCGCACAGTGAGATAAAAATAGAGCAAAGGTATTAAATACAAACTGAAAACACCTCGAGAAAATGTCAAAGGAGGAGTGTGACCCTGACGTGTTAAAGGTCACGAAATTCTGGCAGCATGCAGTATGTTTACTCACTGTACAGTCTCATTGTTACACAAGTGAATAGCTTCCCCACAGAACAGGGTTTGGAAAGAAAGTAGAGCATTTGTGGGTGCAGTTGTGGATAAACAAATGCTATGTAAGTGCAGGTGGCGAGCTAAAGTTGAGGTAAATATTTAACCTCAATGTTTATTTGGATGACCTACTAAAAATCTCTCTGCATCTTATGTCCCCAGCATATCTGAGACTGTAACACTCATTGTTTGAAATTTATATATTTCATACTCTGTTGAAGTTTAAGCAAATTGTAATACTTCATACTAAATTGACTTTCTTAGCAATATGAGGCTGGACTGTTTCCTCATAACTGACAAACTTGTGAAACTTGGGCCTGTAAAATTAACATTATTCTTAATTTAACATTAGACTTTATCACCTGTCTCAGGTGTGTGATCTTGACACATTTATTAATTATTCTTGCTTTCAAAAAGGACATTTTCTATGGCGAGTCTTCAGACATCCATGTCTGTTTTGGTCATAAAAGGCTGTAGGAGGTCAATCTCAGATAATTTCGCTAAAACACAAAAACTTAGAGAGCCCAAGTCAAAAGATTAATCCCTTACATTATCTCAGATTAAGAAAGACTAAATGTTGATAATATTTATACCAGTGTTTTTCAACTTTGGGGTCAGGACCGAATGTGAGGCCGCCTGGAATTTCAACTGGGCCGCCTTAAATGTCTGGAAATTGATTTTAAAAAATTACTTACACAAGTATTATTCTTCACAAAAGTAAACACTACACTTAATCTGAACAACTGTACTCTATACTTTTACTTTCTGGAATATAAATTTATCTCAAATAAAATGCAGCATATAAAGTTATCTGAGCTGGCACACTATGATTGACAGCCACAATTACATGACCACACAGTTAAACTACGAAAGTTTCTTCGCTTCAACCTGTATTAAACAGAAATTTGCAGTCAGTGAAGAAAAACAGAAAACATATGGAAAGATTTCTTTGCCTGCCTGGCCTTGTAACGAAAGTTCCAGGAGGAACCCTAACACTGTAACGGCATCTTACAGCCACATAAAGAAATTTAGAAATCAAATTTTAGAGAAAGAAATCTCGAAACTCGAGTTGGAGCAAGAAAGATGTGTTGTGTGCCCCCCCAACCTGCTCACACACCCACACACTCACACACACACACACACACTGGAAAATCGTGATGTAAAAAAATGGGGTCGCAGCCCAAATAATGTTGGGTACCACTGATTTGTACCACGACTTGATAATGACAGAAAAGTCACATTGAGGTCTTGAAGCCCAAGCAGAGTTCAGACAATGGCAACTTGATCTTCAGAGAAGCCTTGATTTTCTCTTACTCTTCTTCCTTCCCCCTCTTTATTGCATTTCATCAAAGTCAAAGAAGTCATTTAATAATTTTTTAAACGTCATGTAAAATCAGGAAAAAGACATAAGGGAGCAGGAAGAAGGGTTGAGGGTGTCGCCCGAGGCTGTGGAAGTGTGTGGATGCATTCATTAATGCATGTTGTAATGCACATGTATGGGTGCCAATTAAACCACTGGCACATCTACATTGCTTTACTGCTCCAACTTCTCATCCACAGACTTTTGATAATATGACAAATCAAGTTTGAATCAGAAACTGGGAACCCAGTCTCACAAGCATGAACAAAAAAAAAAGATTCATGAAAAGTGTCCTCAGAGACTGAAAAAGAGACAATCACAAGGGAATCCCAACACTTTCAAATAAATATGTGCTTGTACGTTCATAAACACACTTGACTACGCACACACACAAACATGCGTCATCTTCATCCAGAGCTGGGGAGGATAGCCGACTATAATTCACACCCCGTCTGAGCTAAACCAGAGATTTGTTCTAAGGGGGAACACCAGGCTCCTCTATTGCCCCCAATTACTGGGACCTGGAGAGCAGAGTCAACAGCCACAGTTTTACACAATCTCATTGTCTAGGAGGAAATCAGCCCGCTTTCTTTTCGGCTTTGAGCCGTGTGCTGCCAGGCGGCACTTCAGCAAAAGCCACTTAAGCTATCATATTCTGAAAATAGCAAAATGACTTGAGGTCCACGTCAAAAAAGATTCTAGGATTTCAACAAGTTCATCCTTCACATTATTCTTTTTGATGTTATACATTCCCTGAGATTAGACAGACACCTTAATGTAGAGAACACACACGCTTGTGCTTGATAGAAGTAGGCCCATTGGTTCAATTTGTGAGCAATTTGCATGTGTGTGTGTGTGTCTGTGTGTGTGTCTGTGTGCACTCGTGTTTTTTGTGTGGTTCATGCTGGCCATTCAGCTCTCTGTGAGCTCCCTCGTATTGCCATTATACATCACAGCCTAGCAGCAGCGAGTGGCTGTGTCAAAAAGCCTGCCTACCTCTCCACCATATCTCATAGTTACCTCCCCTAACCAAATTACCCCCCAGCCCCCTCCTCAGCCTCCCCCTCCTCCTCCTCCTGTAGACACTGAGAGATGAGCTTGAGAAAACAGCTGCCTCAGAAATGCAGCAGCGACGTCAAGCTGCTTTTCAGAAGAAATGAGAGTAAACAAACAAAGATCCTGGCTGTCTTTGAGAAAAGAGGAAAAAACAAAGAGTTTAGAAAGAGACTGAGTTATATTTAGACTTTGAAAATTGCAATCTATGATTTTCTATAAATACACCGCCATTTTTCACAGCACTTAAACAGACAATCTGCTCCCGAGAAACAGAACTTTTGCTGCAAAGGAAGGTTCTACAGCTATTTTCAACCAAGAATTCAGAATGTACAGAAAAATATGTCATTTTACAGTCTAGGTAGTGATGGAAGATTGTGTTTTGACCCCTGTGAGGTCGAGTGTGTCAGGTATTCTTCATATAACATCCCAGCTATCACTGAGACTGAGCTGGTGAAAGCTCTCAGTGGTTAAAGAGCTGAATCTGTCAGCAGCTGAGGCCAATATTGGGCCTAGATTGTAAGTCTAAAACAAAGTATTTTCATATAAAAAATGTGCCTCTGAACCTCTATTTTGGAGCACAAACACTCATTAGCATAATATCTGTGGGGGTGGAATGCAAAAACATCTCACTGCTGACAGCTTAACATCTAAGATTTTATCAACATGAAACGACTGAGGATGTCACCTTATCAGCTTAACACAAAAATGATTCATGCCCGTCCAAGTGTGTTGTTATTGTTGGTGTTTTTAATGAAGTGTTCAATCCCATATCTCTCCTTTTTGTCTTTTCTATTAAGCTGTGTGAGATCGTACCCCGGCAGAGCTTTTGACTTATCTGCTTAACTTTAAATAAAAAAGGCATGCTGGTCATGTTAGCAGGTAGAACAGTCGGCATATAGAAACAACAGCTTGTGGCTCAGCTGGGGCTATGACCTCTACGCACTATGGTAGGAGGGAGAGTGGAGGGAGACGTGGAGAGGGCAAAAGGGAGATAAAGATGGATGGCCGCAGGAGGAGGAGGGAGATACAGTGGACAAAAAATCAGATAAAGACAGCTTGAGTCCATGACTAAACACGATCTGGGTATCTTTCACTGCCTGTGTCAGGCTCCAGACCTTTTGTCCCCCTGTGGATCCATCTATTAGAAGTCATACGTGTCCATTATTGAGCTGCTCTCCTAATTGCATTGTGGTGACAACTTAATTGCTGTCTGGATTATCTCTCTCGATGATGTCTTTGAAGGAATGTCAGATGGTGGTCTGTGATAGCAGGTGTACAAAGTGTTCAGATGTTCCAGGTTTCCATCCCACAACCATAGTTAACTATGGCACACACCGCAAACAAGCATCCAGCAAGAGGTAAGATTTCCACTTAAAAGCAGTGATTAAATGTGCGGTTATACAGACACAAACTAATTACAACAAACTGAGATAAGAAAATTGAATACTTGAGGCAACTGAAGACAACCAAATTAAAAACCCCAGCTCCACTTGGCAAATAGCATGGAAAATAATCTGTGAGGTTGGTTTCCTCTCATTATGTTTCACCTGCTGTGTCCACAGAAAGGTTCTATAAGTCTGAACAAAACATATTACATATGAATATCTATAGTAACCTCCATCTGAAGGTATGAGTGGGCTACTTCCTTTTCCAACCTGGATAGTTTGGTAGGAAACACATGGAAGTGACAAACCTCCAGTAACACCACAACAACTAAGATGGTGTGAGTAATACAGAATCCTACGAAACATTTGGAGGCAACAACAATTTTAGAGCTGATTGTGTTGAGTCATAGTCTGATACTATGAAACACTTAGTTTGGGTTTCCAGTCCCTAAAATAGAGACTTGTGGTTTGCCATATGGTAAGATCCAATATCGCTGTATTTCTTCCTTTTCTGGCCTCCAGTGACTCAGATATATTATCTCAGATGTATTTGTTTAAGGTTCCTTATCAATCAGAGGTTCTATAATGTTTTATTCAGATCAGACTCAAACACATTTATATGAACAAGAAGATGGGTTAATCCCTCAAGAATTTTACATAACCTGAAACTAAACATTTACTTAACAAGTAATTTGGGTAAATCATTCAAAATACACCATAAGAGAGTCATGAAACTCCTGACACCTGCCACAACTTGGGTCCCTACTTTAGCGTCACTGCGAAAGGCTACAACTAGACTTCATCCCAAAAGAAACTGGTTTTAGCAGGGTAGCTTGTTATCCAGAATTGTAAACAGTGGGTGGGTGTTTCTGTGTGTGCAAAGAGAGATTTTGACCAAAATGTGGTAAAAACTCAGCGTAATTGTTTATGAATAGCGACTGACTATTTTTGTACAAATATTTACCAGTCATGTTGCAAAATTTGTATGAGTAAATAACTGAGACTTTTTCAAGAGAACTCAGGAATTCCTCACAGTCTGTTTCATTTAACTATAATTATTTTTGATATGTTTTCCTCATTAAAACAGCTCAATTGAGGAAAAAAATTGGAGCAAATTTAGAAGTCTGAGCTGTCGATGCTGCATTTTGAACAAAGTGTAAAACTTATTTGGGTTCTCCATAAAGGAAAATGTACTGCATGTGCTGTCTTTTTTTTCTTATTCTGTGCCAAAACGTGTAAAGAACTGAACCTTTCAAGTTGTGTACCTCACTCAACCAGTCCTTTTTGCACTGTCACACCTCTAGTCCCAATAAATCTGAAAATTGGCTCTGCTGCTCATGGTCCTGCCTCTGTTCCCTTAACCATACATAGCAGAGCCAAACTCCCATGCCAGAAGCAGTACTCCAAAAAAAGGATAAAAGATTTTACTTCACTTTTGACTCAGATGCAACAATTATATTTCCATCCACAGATGGCTGAATAGTGGGTTTTTTTTAATGATCTACTGAGGTGCATGTAATGCGTTGTAAACAAAACATGTGATAGCCTGTATCTGCTGGGTCTATGTTTGTCCATCCTGACCTCACTGAAAGGAGTGATACACTAAATTAGGTCCCAAGGCAAAAAAGAACTCAATAAACAGTTCCATCTATTGATTTGAAACTGCATACATGAACAGGGTGTTGTTAACTGTGGTCCACAAAAGGACATCAATAGTTTGGTATTTGTGTATGAAAGCAGATGAAGCACAATTTCAACAGGAAACAAATATTCTAGGACAAATTGTGTAAAAAGGTTATGAGAATGCAGATAATAAGATAGAATGCCTGATGAGGCAATAGGTTTACACTGGGAATCTGTTGGCTCTCGGTTAGTAGCATTAGGGTTTAAAAGGCCATATACAGTGAATACTGATCCTACTTTGTGACTGAGCCTGAACTGAGAAATTCCTTCACCAAAGACAGACTCAGTGTGCACTGGGAGACTGTGGAAATAGGCCAACAGGGCAACAGAAGTGTAGCTGAGGAATGAGAGAGCGCTGTACAAAGTGTGGGCTTCATGGTGGTAGCTGTTGCCTCAAAGCTAAAAGGTCACCAGCCTGAACACTGGTTTGGGCAAGGTGGGACTCCCTGTATGGAGTATGCATGCAGGGGTTCTCTCTAGGTACTCCAGCTGCCTCCCACAGTCCAAATCCATACTCATCTATTCTGAATTGCAGGTGTGAGTGTGTGCATGAAAGGCTGTCTGTCCTCGAACGTCAGCCCTGTGGTTGACTCAAGAACAGTCCAGGGTGTACCCCGCTTCTTGCCCAAGGACAGCTGGAATAGGCACCAGCAAACACGACACTGAAAAGGATAAGTGGTAAAAAAAAATAGATTGACGTATACAGAGTCAAAATAATCCCCTCATGAATGTAGCTTTCAAAGCCTGCCAATGATATGTAACTAATACCAGTGACTTCATATGGGCCTAAAATCCTACGAACAGAAATGGCAGGTCAACAAGAAAGGCACAAAGCCAGTTCAAGGATGCCTGTTTTCTTCAACCTGGTGGGAGAGTAAAGAAATAAGATAGGAAAGGAAACGCGAGGTGGATGATGGCTTCATGCTGTCTGTTGCCAGCAATAAGGACAAAGAGGAGGGTCCTGTCACATTGTATTTGAGTCAGCTGCAAAGGAGAGAAGAGACAACAAGATGATAGGGGTGGGGTGGGGGGTGATTCAGGGCCTTGGTACAAAACAGCTATACCGTCTGCATCGTGGTGTTGGTTTTGTGTGCCTGAGTGGATGAGTGAGGAGACAGTACAAAAAGGGGGAGAGAGAGGATTAGAAATAAGTGTTGAGATAGAGCACAACCTGACAATAAGTCCCCTTCTCCCCAGTGTGTCTGTGTCTGAGCGTCAGAGTGTGTGAAAGGATTAGCTTACGAGAAAAAAGTCATCTCTTCTCTGTGTTCAAGAGATGCTGTCAATCACAGCACTGTAAGAGGAGCTCTGTGTGTGTGTGTGTGTGTGGGTGTGTGTGTGTGTGTGTGTGTGTGTGTGTGCGCGTGTGTGTGTGTGTGTGTGAGTGTTAGTTTGTGTCTGTGTGTATGTTAGTGTCTATGTGAGGACAGCAGTTATAGGGATATGTATTTCTGGCTGTCATCATTAAAGAAAATCAATGATAATTAAAACTGACACAGGACCTTCATTAGTCATTCATCCTCCAGTGCTTATTCATGTTTTAATAAGAGAAGAGTTAATGCCACCACACACTCATAACATGGATAGCCTCCTCTGTCCTCACATAGAAGAACAAACAACAGTAGGGTCTTATTAACATGCTTGACTATTGATCACTGCTCTGCATTTCTTTCTGAGGAAGGTCAGAGGTCAGGGCAGCCTATGCAGAGCCACTGAGGACATTTGCTCAAGGACACATCAACAAAGCGGGTAGCATGTGAGGGTTTGAATCAGACTGGAAATCTCCACAAAAACATCTTTCACACTTCGTACATCTTACAATCTTTGGATGAATGGAGAAAAATCTGCTCAGTGGAAAAGCTTCATTACTGAATTTTTTTGTCTCATTAGAGGTTGGTATGATCATGTGTTGTTACCACGACTTTGTGACAAAGTCCAAACTCATTCCAAAGTGGAAGTTTCAATCTGTTTTATGCAGGGGAAATTATGATTTGATTTGTCTACTTTTCCTCTTAAGCCAGAATTAGTCATCGTCATTGAAAGTCATACTTTTACATCTTTATGAGCCACAACAGCAAATGAGACCATTATCAGCAACTGCCACGATGAAACTGCTCAGTTGATTACATCCACAAATCCAAGTGGCAACCCGCAAAGTGGGCGTACAATTAAGCTGCTTTCGCCTGCAGTAGACTTACAACAGATCTGTCCAAGCTCTGTTTGGATTTTAACCACTGGAGTGCCTCAACCTACCAGATCTGACACACAACCAGAACAAAATGGGGTACAGCAAGTCTGAGGTAACACATTGACTTGTAGTGAAACCTATCAGGTCCGGTGCCTTTACAAAATGGAGATGGATCTGGTGTGATTCAGCCATTGTGCTGTTCTGTTATGGGCTCCTGGGGGACTTTGGTGCTGCTCTCCCTGCCTTGATTCTCTGTGTATGCACCTGAAAGAAAGGGGAGGTGTGCTTTTCTCACCTGCAAGAGCCATTCCACCAAATCCAAATTAATTTTTACAATAAACTGCATACTATTTATACTATATAAACCCATACCCTTTTACAGTGTTGTTATTCTCAGAAAGCCAATGCAACGAAATGTGCTCCGTAATTTGTGCAATGACAATAAGGGAAGTCTAAAGGCCTATTTATGCTCAACACTACAGAGCCTTGTGACCTTGCTCTGCATTCATTTTATTCGCATTTCTGCACATTTCCAGAAAGATTACGAGCCAAACAGAGCAGTAGGGGCCAAAAGGAGTAGTACCACCGGAAACCGTGAGGGCAGTGTTGCTGTTTGACACGTAGCTCTAGTGAGACACAAAGAAGTAATAGCAGAATTTCTTGAAGAAAAACATGACATTTTACAGCCTCACCAACCACCACTTCCTACAACACTGCCCCTGTTTTTGTCTTTTATGCAAGGGGTATATTCGCAATACATCCTCCACAGTCGCCGTGTTCATTTTGGGGTTCGTTATTATCATAAACTTTTGACTTCTGACCTCCCCCCGGGTGGGTGTATTGGTTGACAGCAATGCCAACATGGAAGTATGTGGAAAGTGACAGTAATATAGATTGAAGAGGATGTATACATTTTTATGCCCAAAGGGAGTATAAATGGGTTTTTAGTCTTAATGTCGTAGTGAAAGGTAAATTTGACATTAACAGGCACACTTTTCATAAAAATTAACAACTTTCCCAGGTACAGGAGAAAGTCAGAGCAGAGATAAGATGTACCAATTAGTCCTCAGAGAGTGCCAAAATGCAAACCAAAAATTCCTCACAGGAGCTTTAAAGTCTAAACAAACCCAAAAGAATCATTGCTTTATTCATATATGGATAATTCTTGACTAATATTAAACATTATTCTGCCACACCACCTAGCCCACCTGCTAATTATATCACCCTGCTGTTGTGAGTGTTGATGAGATGCTGGGCTTTCTTCCTGATACAGAGGATACATTCAGCACAGTTTGGGAGCCCAGCTGTACAGTAACTAAATCTCACACTGAGCTATACATGGACAAGGTCATCTCCGAGTCTCTGTTACATCTTGGCAAACAGATTATATAATTGTACAGCAGTATCCAAAGCTTTCCTTGTACACACTGGCAGACGATCAGTCACTGTGATCAAAGCACTAGAAGTGTTTCTTTGTTTCTGCGGCTTCACTCCAGCCCCCACAGAGTCAGTTATTAAAATACAATATATTATTATATAATATATTACATATGCTGGTACACTAACAATTCCCATGGTCCTCAGACACTCGCAAAAAATACACAAGATTAGAAATGATTATTTCTCTGTTGCAGAAAACAAAAACATACAGCTTTTGTAAAATGAGGAGGGTGTGAGTTTCTGTTGTGAGGTGCGATTCTTAGCACTCAGCTGCCTACTGCGCCAGCAGATAATTTTCAGACATCGATATGACAGACAGACAGATAAGCAGACAGATAGACAGATACTGTCATGTTTCATTAAGGAGCGTGCAAACAGAAAATACAAACAAGACAGCTGAACAACTCAACCAAGACACAGAACAAATACTGCTGATTAGATCGAGCTAGGACAAAACACACACATATTTTTAGAGTGCAGGGTTTTGAGTACACACTCAAGCAGTAGAAGCAAATATCAAATATCCATGATCAGTCAGAGCAATGTACCCGCCCCTGTGAGTGGGAGAGCAACCTTAGCTGAGATTAAGAGAGAATGAAACAGGGACATTATCTGCGTTAATAAAGAAGATCCCTCTCCCCGTCCTCTCTGACAGAGAGCCGAGCAGGTGGTGATGCTTACGATGCTGCTGTTGTTCTTCTTCGGGTCTGGGCACATTAAGATTCCACCACACTCTTCCTCTCCCTTCTCCCTCTATATCTTTGTGTTACGGTTGTTTCCCTCCCCCTACCCACCCCAGCTCTCTCCTCTTTCTCGTCTTCTTTTCCTGGTCTTTTTTTGCTTTGTCTTCTGTTTGCAAGAATTGTGTAGGCAAAACTTTTATAGTACAAAGCCACCTGTGCGGCAGCTGGGAGGTGAAACGGATGGGCCACAGGAGACATGTGCCGGGTCAGACAGGGGTAGGCAGGCAGTAGGATTGTTAGGAAGTGGAACGCGGGAGGATGTCTCATCGTGTTTTCAAGATCCTCCACAGAGGCTTCTGTGGGCCTGTTAGTCAGAACTGCTGATGTGGCTAGCATCGATCAGCTTCTCGCACGGCCCTGTGGCCTGTGGGACTGGCTGACTTGGTGAATGATTAACAAGCCGGCGAGCTAGTGGCTGCAGGGCCAGTTGGAAAAAAATATATTCCAGTTAACGCTAAACTATTTTTATATTACCACTTATGTTTTATTATATAGCCAAGCAGAATAACACAGCAAATTGTATATTGAAATATCATTGATGCTATGCTTGTTGTGACCCCTCATTCTTGCAAAAATGCCAGACATGATAGCATCCATTATGGGCTCTGACCATGAAATGCTATTCTCCATCCATTTGATCACTGTTTTTGTATTTTTTTTTTGTTGTTGTTGAGGAATCAGCATTGAGAGCTCTAAAATTAATTTGCCTCAGTAGAATTACTATAACTACTTTCTATAAAGATAAGCTTTGCACAATTTCACTCATCCTATGAAGTGAATTGCAGCAACTCCTTTCGGCTAGAGGACTCACAAACTGTCAAGATGGACTTGTTTTGAAAGTAAAAGTGAAAGTAGATTGGATCTCCTTTTAAAAGCTATTTTTCTTTGTTCAAGACAACTTTTTACTGTATAAATGTAATTATCAACAGTAAATAGTGCTATTGTTTTAAATGTGACACCAAGCAAACTTTGTGAGTTTATACCATAGTTTGGTAAAACTACATTCAGCATTGTTCACAGCTCAGTGCTCTGAGACGTATCAGTACCTCATACTGTTAGTCAATCCTTGTTATGTCCCACCAGCGCTCATCTACCAAGCAGACGTAACTTCCCTCTTCATTTTTTTTACTATTTATAAACTCTCAAGGTTTAACAGGTCACTGCAGTATGAATGCTGTATGTGGGTTGGGATGAACATTTTCACAAACAGCTTAGCCCGTGGTTTAGCCTCTAGCTTGTGTTTTAACTTTTAGCTTGTGCTCTATCACTCTCCAGTTAAGCTTTCTCCGGCTCTTCTGTCCTATTTCTGTCAGTCAGTCCAGCCTCGGTGTCCATTACTACCACTGAATCATTTTCAGCAGAGAAACTAAGAGAAAATCAGAGACGTCTCTTCTCACTGCTAAGCTTTGTGTGGTGTCGATAGCTTTTGTTATGTTGCACAGTGTGACGTTTGAGATCAAAAACTTTGCTTACTTAGGTATACATTCAAACCATGAAACCATAAATCGTCACTTAGGCTGGAATTTTCAGAACAGATTTTTTTTTTGGTGACATAAAACTACGTTTTCATTTGGATGATGGGCCTAAAGGTAAAAAAATAAGTGCAGTTTCTCAGATACGGGGATAAGGACATGGCTCTCTACTGAGGAAATCAGCTCTTACCTCTTTACTCTTAGTTATTCCATAATATCTCTTGTGAGAAGGATCACTGCACAGAAAAGCACCCAGTCAAAAAGGTGAACATTTCGATACTGACTGGGCAAAGGTCACTGGATAGTTATACATCCCCAAATTTAGAGTATCTCAATGACTTTGCAGAATGTAGAGCACCCAGATTTCATCACATGTGCATTCTTCCACTGCTGCTACATTCCAGTCAGTGGTAGTTTATTTTAGTATCAACAGAAGCAGCTGTAATCATGACATAACTGAGGTGTTTCCCTGTAATCATTGGGGTTCCACTGCTCTATTTTCTTGGATGAATCCTGTTATTTGAACCACTCAAACAATGAATGTGCTCTGAGTGAGCGCACTGTGAATGACAGAGAGGGAGGAAAGAGGAAAGAGAGTCGAGGGGGCTGGTTAAGTGCACTGAGTGAGCGGCAGTAATCACAGCTCTGGTAAAAGCACTCCTTTGCTCTGTATAGTGTTCCTCAAAATGGGCCTGCTTTTTGTCTGGCTCTCTCTCTCTCCCTCTCTCTATTCCTCTCTCTGTCTGATAATAGCTCTAGATTGAGTAATTGTGTGTTTGAGTGGAGCCACACTGCAGGGTGGAACCTGCAATCAGATACAGAGAACACGTTTCTCTCTCGCTGCTCTTTTTCACCATTCATACCATGCATCAGCAGTCTGGCCTTTCCATGCCCAGCCCTCCCTCACACCATGCAATTCTGCAGGCGCTCCCCTACCATCACCCCTCCACTTCTTTTTTTTCCTTTCACATGGTCAGTGAGTGCTGGGGTCAATAACAGCTGTGCGCCGTGCTGTAATTGATGTCATCATTTCAATTTGAGCTGATTACAGTTGAGAGCTGCTTATCGTGTGACCCAGGGTGGAATAACACAGTGTAGGGCCGAGTGAGCTGCCACGCCTGATCGGGCTTAACTGCAGGGCGGACTGGATGGATGGATGAGTTGGCTCGGCCTGGAGCTGCCTTCTCTATTGACTCTTAATGTGAAGGTAATGACTGAGTGTGTTCCAGGGGCATGACTGGCGCAAGTGTCCATGTCACTGCCATTTAGTGTATATCTGAGGCCATTATTGTGATTGGTCTACTGCTCTGTCAACACTCTTTCACATGATTAAGCCCTCGGCTGACTGAGATATATGTTTACATAAAACCCATATGTGTGTTTAGCAATCTTAAATCTTAATTGTACCGTGAAGAGTTTGAACTGGTTATATATAAAAAGATGTACTGTATTCCCCCCAGGTGCAGTCTGTACAATAGACTGAATACAGAATTGACAATGTGGCTGTGCTTTTTTCTGTTGCACAGTTTGAACCCCGTCTCAGGCACCTCCATTTGCCGCCTTTGTGCAACCAGAGTCTGCGCAGTACAGAATCCGTGTAGAACCGGGTAACAAAAAAACAAAAACTATCTCTTTTTTTTTTTCTTTCAAAAGTCTAATCTCTTTTTGGCTCTCTTTTTTACTATTCCTGAAAAAAATACATGAGAACAGCTGCTGTAAATCACCATATAAGACATAACTTAAATCGCAGTTTTTATTGTCAAATCACAGAAAAAACTATTTCTCAGAAAAAAAGAGGACTTAACACAGTGCAGCCAAATAATATCTTCATACCATTGCAGCGTTAGGATGTGAAAAACATTTCTACAAGGTGCAATAATTCTTTCAGTTTCACGGGATAGTTTTTGGCCTACACTGCAGCCAGTCATCAGGGGGAGCAGTTTTTGAGGAGTCCTCAGTTCGATCCTAGTGTCATGGCATCCATGATTGTTACAGTCTATGATCTGTACTCCTTGTATTATCATCAAGAGAGACCTTACGCTAACAGAATGAACTTGCACCCAGCATCCGCAGGAAGTAAAAGCTTCTATTTCAACTGGCAGAGACCTCAGGTAGGACCAAACTTTTTGATAAACAGCCATCAGCTTGTTCCTCACAAACTGGCCACTGGACTTAGATTTAGACAAAACAGCTCTGAAATGAGTGGCCTCTTTTCCTGGAATTGTTTGGGTTAATTTATTATGAGAAGTCAGTTTTTTAGTGCTCTAGATCAATCAGATTTCTCTTAAAGGCACAGCGTGCAGAAATATGAGGTGGTATCTAGCAGTCATGTACATAGATCATATCACAGTGACAATATTCTCACAATAATGAGTATTATAACCTTCAGGTGATTGAGAGATTAGTTGATTTTCCAGTATTTACCAACACTGTGCTCCTAGCACCCACCCACAGACAAGAACAAAATAAAACACCTGTCAATGTTTTGGCATTTCTGCTTGCTGTTGATGTAAAATCTCTTCAATGGAAGTACCAAAATGACACCATCGCCTATAAGCTATCCTGCTGTGCACAGAAACACACGAGCACACTAATAGCCACAAGAGCACATAAATACATCACATACCTGCAAAACTCAAGGCTGATTATCTGCTGATATACAATGATTGTCATACTGTGCACATAGCAAACAAAAATTATCAAGAGTCAGTAATAGCTTGATTCAATTTCTTGGCTTCTGAACTATTTTTTCTGCATTGACAATGGGCAATGCCCTCAACCCTCAGCTCCACTTGTCTGATCAATGCTTGGGGGCTGAGATGCTGCTAAAAACAGACAAAGAGTGCTCACTAAAGGAACACTGTCTCACGCTGTCACTTTTTTTTTTTACCAGAGCTCTGAATCTGTGGGTGTCGGGGAGCAAAAAGCTGTCTGCCACATTCTTTTTCTTTCTCTGTCTCTATCATTTTCCTGACTCCTTTAATACCATCATTAGGAGAGCTCTCCTGCTTGCTGCTACCGCTGCTGGCCAAGAAATGCGAAGCAGGGAGAGCGGAGAGAAGAGAAGAGACGAGTGAAGGTTGGAAGCAGTGAACGAAATGTGTGTGCGTTAGTTTTTGTCATGCAAAGAGGTAAAGATGCTTCATAGAGACTTTTATCTGTACCTGCCATGTGTCCCAGATTGTGACTGTACTGTAGATGAGTTCATGTGCGTTGGAGCACATAGTTCACACTTCTGAAAGAAAAGGTGTGCTGTTCTTTATTGTGAAGGTGAATCTCACAGCTGTAGGAACACACATCTTATCTCCCAGGTGTGCATTTTTCAGGATTTCAGCTTCACAGATACGGAAACCACTTCTCACCCGCCTGGATCCTATTTGTGGCCTGCATGCACACCTTTAAGCCCCTCACACCTGTGTAACCCTCTGTTCCCACAGCAACATGTAGCAGCCCTACCATTTGTCAGAACACACTGATTATCTTTGGTGCTCTTGCACATCTGGAAGACAGGACGCTCACACTGGAGACAGAAATTGAGGTGTGCTGCTCATTATAAGAGCATTGTTTGTGTGAGCAAGTGAGTGTGTCTTGTTTAAGTATATGTCTCTCATTCAAAACCTCTTTCTCAAGGCAGCAACATCAATGTTGTCAAAGCAACACACAAACAATTCACAGACAAAAACAGCTGTTAAACAAAACAGAAAAGTAAACACTTGGAATTTTATGTGCAGGTCCTCGTCCACTGAGCCTGTCATCTTACTCCGCCACGTATCTACTGCACAGAGTGAACAAATGAGAAACATATGCATTTTTCTGTTTCACATTATTCTTACAACGCATCACTGGAGCTTCTTGTCCTCTGATGCCACTTTTGATCTATGTACATGACTGCTAGATACCACCTCATATTTCTGCACGCTGTGCCTTTAAGAGAAATCTAATTGATCTAGAGCACTAAAAAACTGACTTCTCGTAATAAATCAACCCAAACAATTCCAGGAAAAAGAGGCCACTCATTTCAGAGCTGTTTTGTCTAAATCTAAGTCCAGTGGCCAACATGTGAAGAATATTTTGATATTCTGTGCCATGTTTTGATTCCAAGACGTGAAAGTCCAGAGATAAGGAAGATCAGCCCAGGATGATATATAATAGCCAGCTAACAGTGGACTCTGCAGACATACAAAGATTGACACTCAGCAAAAGCCAGCAGACTACAGCAGTTAAAGCGATTGCCACAGCCAGTAATCAAATGCAAAGTACAATGACATACATTATCCAGCCTCTCTATGGACATGTTGGTGGTATCCAATGTTTAAAGGAAAAGTGTCCCAGCTGAAGTCAAGGGACACTGCTTTACTCACTGCTTAAAGCAACGAAAAATATTTAATCCTAAAAGAAAACTTCAGTTTCAGCTTGAAGATGAGGTGTTGTAGAAATGGTCATCAAAGATATGAATCAAGGGCATCACGTGTGTGTGTGTCTCTATGTACTCTGGCTGTGCTGAAGACAGCACAAACTCTCAACAACAAAATATGCAAACCAATGAGCATCTTTGATCAGTGTGATGAAAAAGAAGAAACTTCTGTATTAAAACTAAATGCATTTTTGGCTAAAATCTGACACCATGGTCTCAGTATGAACAATCACCAGATGAGTACTGTGTGACAGTCCCTGCTTAACTTCAACAGCAAGTCACAGTAACAGAATTATTTTGATTTAATTTGAGTTTTACATGCTTGGTCTCTTATATCTCTTGTAGAAAGAGGAAGAACAATAGCTCTCCTGACACAGATTATACAAAAGATCCCTGAAAGAAACACACACACACACACACACACACACACACACACACATGAATGCACCTGACCTCACACCCACATGTGCACAAAATAAGGCCAGCACAGCCGTCAGCCCCCACATCTCTGAGCGGTTTCTGCAGGTGAGGCTGCAGGACAGCCCGCAAGTAAGGCCTCAGGTTAACACACACACACATACTCACACACACAAACTTACTGACTGTAACACATACACATGTGTAAGCATGAATACATTTGCATTGATCATTTTACTTACACTGGCCTCGTGCCAGTTATGACAAAACTGAAACAAGGGCATCTTTTTTAAGATTCAAACCAGTGTATAGTTGTTGAAGTTGTTGCAGCTGCACATCAAATCTACATTAAAGTTTTTGGTTTACTAACCCTTGTTCAGCTTTTGGTTTTGTGGTTGTCCTGCTTCTCTCTTTCTGTCATTCTACAACTGGTTTTGCTTCTTAACACTTTAAGGGTCTCATTAGGCTGAGAAGACTATCTAGAAAAGTCAGATTTTTTCTGGGATCAAGACTCTATTTCCCACGAGCACTTAAGTTGTATGCACTGTCATGAGGACACGATTCTCATCAAGGAAATGTGTTTGTTTTGAGGCCAAGGAACTGAGAGAAGATCTTCTTTTTTAACCCAACTTCTCTTTGTTCAAGACATCTTTTACCAGATACAGTGTGAGAATAATTCCTCTGTTACTCCACAACATTTTTTGAACCAAGCAACACCTTGTCCTTCTGTATGGCTGCAAACATCACGCACCCTAGACTCTAAATTGCTCAAACCTTTGATATTTGCTGCTTGATCCTAAACCAAAGAGAACAATAAATAAGGACGAAGAAGCATGTGAACAAAGAGAGTTTTTTAATAGCACACCAGATGTTCATATCAAGAAAAAGTTCAATTCTACCAAAATGTCCCGATGAGTTAAAATACACACTCACACGCACGCACGCACAATCACTAATGCATCAAGCTGAAACCCTCTAAAAGTATTAGTTTTCATTTGTTTCTTACAGTGCCCCTCTCCTATTTGCTAACACACACACACACACACACACACACACACACACACACACACACACACACCACATCAACAATAACTGATCTTTGCACTGCCCATTCCAGGACTAAAACCACATGAAACACACACCAACACACACTCCCTGGTCATCACACTGTGCAGTGTGCTGCCTCCTCAACCATTCAGAGAACCATCCAGCTGATCACAGCATCTGTTCTCAGGAATTTAATTCCCTGCAAAGGTCATTTGTCCATTCAGACATTTCTTTTCCCCTGTGCTCTCTCACCCTCTCTTATTTATTCTGGTCATTTGTAACTTCCTGAGATCTCCACCTAACACCCCCCCCCCCCCCCCCCCCCCCCCCCCCCCCCCCCCCCCCCCCCCCCCCCCCCCCCCCCCCCCGTGTTTTTCCCCTTCACCGTCTCTTTGCTATTATTTTCCAGTATTTTCACTCTGAACCCTATCTGCCCCTGTCTTGTTTCTCTCCCTCCTTCTTCTGCTCACCCACCCTGGATCACAGCCAGCAGGAGGTTTTCTGCTCTGAACGGAAACACGGGGCAGAGAGAGAGCTAACCAGGATTCTGGGTCAGTGAGGAAGTGGGCACAGCAGGGCAGATCTGGCCTACGTGGCTCTGCTGGGTCTGAAAAGGCAGATGAAGGCAGAGCCTGATAGAGCTTGGCTACAGCTCCTGGCATGCTTGAAGAGGTTGTAAGAATTGATTAGTTATGACATGAGTTGCTCGAGGGCGGGGACAAGAAAATTAAATACAAGTGGACAGAGATTAATACATGGATGTTCCTATGTTTCATTATTCAGAAGAGTTCTTAAAATATATCATTAAAGTTGATGTATATATTAATTTTGACATTATTTAATACTTAAATATGTACAACTGAATTTTTGAAAAAGGTAATGATTTGAGAGAAAGGGTGAGCTGTTTTAAGTGTGTCCTAAAACAGCACGTCTGCATTCGAGGACAGTTTGGTTTGTGGTTTTAGCTTCTTTGATCACTCCTTGTGTCTATACAGGGCCTGAAGAAATCTCTTTGTAATGTCACTCCAATGAAAGTGACGAAGGACAAAATTCAGTCTGTACTCTGTGCAAGGACGCGCGACATATATCTGAGAGGCATGAGACTTCTACAGTGAGGGTTCAACACCAAAAAAGAGGATCTCTTTTTCTGTTCAATTCCCTGATTGTTTACAATTTGGAGTTTTGGTTGCTATCCTTGCTTCGAACAACAGTATCTTACAGGTTTTGTAGTAAAAGGAAAAACATTCACTTTTTTTTAAACATGCAATTGCTTTATCTAACTTTAAAAAAAGAGAAAGAGTCAAGAGCAGTATCCTCCAAGGGTATAGGGGAAACAATTCACAATAGTATCAGGTTAATTTGTTTTATGTTTTTTTAAATTGATTTTTTTTTTTGGTTAAAATTTATATTTCAAAATGTAAATGCTTCATTTTACTCTTCAGCACAAGCTTTTGAAAAAAGTGTGGTTTAAATGTATTGCTGCTGAATAAATCTTAAAAACTGACTTGCATGTGATGTGAATTTTCTGGGGGAAATATGACTTTTGATATGACCTGTACTGGAGAAATTATCCTTATTAAACATTTTCACTGGTAGTGAAAAAGTGAACTTAAAATCACAATAATCGTCAATCGTGAATTTTGTGGAATTGCACCCAAAATATTGTAAAAGAATCAAATCAGAAGAAAAGCATATCACCCCAGCCCTAGTTTTCTAACATTGTAAAGCTCGATTCCATTGTGTTTTTATTGAGGCAAGTTGAGTGAAAACTTTGGGCCTTGGAAATGTGTTTTAGGGTGTTCACACTGGCCAACCGTGCCATGCTAAAGCACACTTCAGCCCCAAAGCCTGGCTCTTTAGGCCAGTGTGACGGCAAGTAAACCATGTGTAAGCACGGCCTACTTCCCTGACTACGGTTGGTAGAGGTGTGTTTCGACGCTGTTCACTTCATGCAAGGGCGCTGCGCATACGTGATGCATAATGCTACTATGACCGTGACCACTCCTCATGCTCTTCATGTTCTCTGAAGGGTCTGCTGATTCTGATGAGACCGTGTCTTGCAAACAGATGCTTCATCATGACGGCGGCGACCATGCATGTGCTGGCAACCACTCAGAAGCCTGGTTCATGTTTGAGTTGTGTGACTGCCGGCCATACTGTACTGCAGGAGAGTGGCGCTGCAGGGGTTTAAATCGTGAATCATCTGAGTACAGCTTGGTTTGAATAGCCAGTGTGACCGCGCCCTTATGCTGTTCCATAAGTATGCTTCTGAAAAACTGATCCTTTGACCATTGACAAATGAACACTGCAATTTATGCACAGTTAATTATTTTATTCTGTCTATTTGTTAAAAAGGCTAGTTGATTGTGTTCTTCTTTTATTCTCTTTTTTATTGTATATTTGTATATATTTATATTTATTATTCTCATTTCTATGATTGGGCTTGCTTCGGGACCAGGGTAACCTAATTTCGTCCCACCCATGTTTTACATGGGTTGAATGACAATAAAACTCCTTGAATCCTTGAATCCTTGAATTGGCAGATGTACTGTGTTCATTCATGTTGAAAGCTTGCTGTTGTGTAGGCTTGTAGGTCACTGGCACCTTTGAGTAACTTTGGGTAAGTAAACAGTTGATAACAAGAATACTACCCCCAAGCATCTCCATCTTCTGGCCCACACTGATATAATAAAATGTAGACCTGTTTGTAAAAAAGTTCCTTTGTGGCATTACATATGGCCCAACATAGTAAGCATGACTTAGATATTCATCCACATGGGTATAAAGGGAGGTAGAACTTCCTGTAAACATTACTTTGGGGCTGATGGTTGTAAAATCTAGCTTCAATACATGAATTCAACTTCCCACAAACCTCAAAAATGTCTGAAACCATCTCGTTTGGCCCCTGCCTGATGATGCAAACAACCTCTCAGCTTGTTTCTAGTCATCTGTTATCAGCAACATACCTCACTTTGCCAGCACGCTTTACTGTGAATTGCCAATAGGCAGCAAGGTGACAGGCTGGAGAAAGACATAGCAGTAGTGAGCGTCTGGTATCAGGCTAAGTGGGCATGTCAGGCCTGTGCTGTTCTGGCTCCCTGCCTGCTCTCTCAGCTGCTTGCTCGGTCCCCTGTGTCCTCAACCCTAAACTGATCCAGTCACTGCAACTCAGCTCCAGAGGTGAGCAGATCTGGTTGACTAATGAACAGTTTTCCTAATGAGGGGAACTCCATCCCACAATCTGAACAAATTCTTTACCAATTTTTACTAATTTTTCTCTCCCTCCTGCCTCTGCCACTTACTCCTCGGGCATTGACCTCCATCTATCTGCATCCTCTCAGCTCAGCAGTTCCTGTGCAAAGACTTCACACTGTCTGTATCTCACTCCTCTCTCTCTCTCTCCCTCACTGACAGTCATTCACCAACTGTTTGCCATCTCTTTTCCTTTTCCTCTATTCAGCGTCAGCTCTATTAAAAGCATCTGCAATTCAGGCTCCTTGAGCAACTGTTGTGCAACCAAAATATTTCATGGTGGCAGTTTGAATTCAAATTCTGTTATAGTGTCGGCTATTTGCCAGGTGCGTGTGTATCTATATTTAGTTAGCAGGAGTCAGCTAAATGTTGTTCCTTAACTATGCAGAACAGAGTATTCCTTTAATTATCCCCACCCCCTGCGCAAGAGGAAACAAAAAAGGGGGCAGAAGGCCAAGGGATGAAAACATGACTCAGGTATTCCTCTCGGCAGTTCACGTGATACAGTCGCCATAGAGGACATCAGTGAGAGCAGCGAGAAATTCACAAGCAAGACCCCATGAAAACCTCTTAGCTAAGAGGAAACCAGAGATTCCCTCACAAGAGACAGTGACAAGGTCAAAGGTCAGACATCCCTTGCCTCTGAGAGAGATGTGCATTATCTGCTCCTTTGTGCCCATCCATATTATTCTTTTCAAAGGCACAATTACAGCTTTTTCATGCACCCATGAAATAAGAAATAAACTGACAGGTTTTCTACTCACCAGGCCGTCACAGTTACTGATTGCCACAGTTGATCCTGGCATGTCTGTGATGTCGCCGACGTACAAGCATTCATCTCGCAGAGGTTCCGTGTGTCTGATGCTGTCACTGTCATCATGCCACTCCATCTTGGCTCCGGGGACTACCAGCCTGGTGTTTTGGTGCAGGCTCAGGTGGAACTCCCGGCCAAAGATGGTGACGTTATAGTACAGATTTTCCCTAGAGACTGCTGGTTCTCCTCTTGGTTCTTCCCACTCATCATCCCCTATTCCTACCTCCCTCTTCCGGCGCCTACGGGACTGCCACTCTGCAACACGGCCAGCTGAGATGGCGTGCGACAGAAAGCGGCCCTCTGCATCCACACTGATCGGCCTCACCAGTCCATACTCCCCCAGGATGTGCTGCAGGGAGTCTGTAGCCAGGACAGTGAAGAAGTGGTAGAGAGGGTTGAAGAGGATGGAGGAAGATTGTCATCAGATAACATACATTAGTATGGATATAGAAATGAGTGGAGGAAAAATGTTAGAGGTGGAGGGGGGAGGGTATGCATGGGGGAGGCATGGGGAAAGCATAAGCGGGGGTTGAGGAAAAAACAAGTGGGTTAAAACAAAAGATGTATAAAAATATGAAGTATGCAATGAAATTATTAATTCATTTTTCTGCATCATAGAAACATGACAATAAATCAAAGGAATAAGAGCAGCTACTTCTCATGCACACACACACACACAAGCAAAAGCACAAACTCACATACACAGCCCCACCCATGAACCCAGAGGCGACCCCTGTGCGCGTTTGGAAACGGCAGCCTCATCAGTGCGCCTGCACTCCTGAAACCTTCTGTGCCCTTCCACCATCAAAAAAGAAAGCCAGTACGAGATCAGGTTCTAATTGTGGCTGCCCCACACTGTTCTTACACACTTTCAGGCTGTGCGATCCGTGAAAAATTATCTCTCTCTATAACCTCGACAAAAAAAAAAAAACGAGAAAAAAAAAAAGATTTGTTATTTTTATTCCTATCATCAAATTTAAGATGTTCAATGGAATTCATTTAACACCTTTGCCATTGTATCAGACATACATGCTAATTACTGCAGGAAGACCAAGCTCGGTTCCTGTTCTCATGTGACAGTGACAACGCAGGTGTATTTCAGAAAGATGCTCCCGGCACCCACACGCACAAACACTAAACCAGCCAAGGCCACTGCGCGGTGTCAATGCCATCACAGTCAGACATAGTTGCACGTGTTCTTCAGGCGCACATGGTATTATTGTTATTATGAAACTGTCATGTGTTAATTACAAAGTTTGTTTAGAAAAACAATCCCTGCACAGGTTGTTAATATTCCTGTAGCTTTAGAAGGATGATTTGATAACAGTGTGATCAATATGCTGACATCCGACTCCAGCGTCCTGTGACAGATCGATAGATGCGACAGCGGCAGAATTAGATAATGTTAGGCTACTTCCCTGAAAAATCCGACACTAAACCGGTGCATCTGATTGCCCCCTTACACCCCAGATAACACGACACCCCTTGGATTGGAGAGAGCATAACGCACCACTCTTGCACTGCCCAGGGACCTCCGGAGAGACCCTGCAAACCTCTCCGCCGGACGCACAGAAGTTGCAAATGCGCCCCACAGTTTTGTTTGCAAAAACAGCAAAAACATGCCAGAAATTAAAGAGAAGAAGACGAAAGCTGATAGATAGTGAGATGAGCTCGCAACGCTGAGCTCCAGACTTCCAGTGAGCGCGTTAAGAGCCCCGTGCAGCTCTGCTGATAAGAGATGAGCAGATACAGAGAACATAAACAGTGACCACGTTTAACTGTACTGTACGTACCAACGCTACTGGCGATGTAAAGGCCGCTGGTGTGCAGCAGAAAGGCCGGTAGAATAATTAGGACAGTAAATCCAGGCGAGAGACCCATGGCAGCTCCGAACTGCGCAGGTGAGAGAGTGGGACTCCGGGCTCCAGTGTGGTGAAGTTCCCCGCCTGGCGCGACCAGCCACGCCACGACAGCAACAGCACAGCAGCCCGCAACTAGACTGCCAAGTGCACCGGGAGAGACGGAGCTCTCCTCCCCTCTCTCTCTCCTCCTCCTTCTCCCTGCTGAGGTCTCTCTCTCTCTCTCTCTCTCTCTCTCTCTCTCTCTCTCTCTCTCTCTCTCTCTCTCTCTCTCTCTCAAACACACAATCACACTCTCTCACACTCTCATACACACTCACTCAACTCTCCTCATACATCTCTCTTTCCCTCAACTCCTCTCATATTGTGCGTGCTCCCCCACTCTTTGACTTAGTACTCCGTTAACTCCCCGTGTCTCCTCACACACTCACACACTCACACGCACTCAACGCATAACGGACACCGTGCGCCCACACACGCTTCCTGTGTGTGTGTGTGTGTGTCCACTGAGAGGATATTTTGGAGAGAGCGCTGTGTCTGTGCTGCGGACACACTGACAGACTGACAGACAGACTGACAGGCCCGCTGACAGCTCACAAGAAGTGCAGAGGAATTCACAAGCAAGCTGCCTCATCACACATCCAGAGTGTGGCGCGCCCAAAAGTGATTTCCACAACTTGGACACCCTCCCTGCAATCGGAACTACAGCTCAGCTCCCACTCCGCCGGTCCATCACAGCCCGCACGCTGTGCACAAACTTCGGATATCCCGTCAGGCGTCCTGGCCCAAGCTCGATGAGCAGCAGCGCCCCGCGTGGCCCTCAAATGGAAAAGCACCAAGTTTTGCAAGGCCCAAGGGTCCAATTTACAAAGAGGGAAGGAAGAGAGGTCTCACCACCTTTAACCTGTATTGCCCTCATTTAGCACATCATTTACCCCATTTGACTTATTTTTTAAACACTGATAAGATGCAGGTGGAGAACAGCTGATGTAAAGTTAACTAGTTTAAATTGTTTAACTTTCAGTCTTCCCTTCTGTATCTGTTTAATCTAAATGAAGTTTGGGTTTAAAAAAAAGGCTCAAACTGCATCAGTCATCTTCTTTTTAATTGCACACTCATTCCTTGTTCTGCAATCCAGCAAAGAGCAATGAAACCAAGAGGCCACCACAAAGCTTCAGAAAAGACAAAAACATCCATTTAAATTTGAATTTGGTGTGAACTATTAATTTATTGTCCAAGAAAGAAAACCCTTGAGGGTGAGAAGAGTAACAACTTACTGTACTAATGTTATCTAAATACTGAAAAATGGCTGCTGCTGCTTTTTCCTCTTTCTTTAGATAAAATATAGTACACATCTGTATCTTTAATTTGATTTTGAATCTTCAGTAGGTGAAATATTCAAGTTTTCCTGTTGAATAAGATTAACATGTCCTGATACAATGACTTTCACTTTCAAAATTAAATAGCCGACCCCCAAAAATTTAGTTTAAGTTTAAGTTTTGTACTGAAAATAAAATCAGATTTGTATTTTAGATTGAAGTTTCCTGTTTCCTGAAGTTACATCTTTTCTTTCTGTCATGAAATATGAATTTGCTGAACATCCAGATAAGACTGAAACCCTTTTTTTATTCAAAATCATTCTGACAAATGATTGTGAATCCACAGCATTTAGTGTACTATAATTAAATAGCAATTAAAGCCACAAGCGGCGATAAGCAGGCCCATGTTCATATGGGGCATGTCACCGCTTCCACATATGCACAAGTTTTCCCAAACTATAAAGAAATTGCATGCAGCGCCTACAGCATGTGCAGCAAAACCGCTCAGCAGAAAAGCCATGGCCTCCTGTTGCCAGTTGGGGGCGGCTTACTGTAATGGAAAATAAGACATAAACACGCACTCAGGCTGTGACACCGAACATCTGTGTGCATTTTGGTCCTGATCAAACATTGCACATAAGAGCTTCGCAGGTTTGCATGTTTATCATATTTGGCTGGCCACTGAGTTACAACAAACTTTAAATAATGTTTCATGGCCAGTGTACATAGTATACATATATCCAATTTAAAGATGGCCTGAAAACAGCAAAATGTGGGACGAGTTGGTTCAAATACGTACACTATACATCTCTAAAATTGGACATTCAACTGAATTTTCCAAATCTGCCCTTGTTCCAAACTTGTTTGTAATTAGTTATGGTTGTAAGAAATATCATCCCAAAAGCACCAGAATCATAGTTTTATTTATTTTAAGGAAACAGGGGTTGGTAGATTAATGTGCAGCTTTAAGCACATTAAGGCATGTTGTTTTGGTTTAAGAGGCACAGAAACAATCAAAGAATAATCACTAAGATTTCAAGAGGGCCTTTGCCGGCCCTAAGGGCCCTACTTAAGACTTGTTTTTACAAAGGTTAATACTATTACTTATTTCTCTTGAAATGTTTTGTGAAAAAAGAATAATGAACAAACAAGAGAGGTTTGTTTGTCACTGTCTGATTCAAAGCATGGGTCTCTGCCTACACAAGTGAATTTCTACAAGGCTTTGGACCTTTCATTCAGACATTGTGATTTAAACTGTATGAAAAAGTTCAACTGTCTCTGATTTTTGTCGTTTTTTGTGATCTACTCACTACCTGGTTAGTAGTGGTTTCATGAATAACAGGATGCAGTGAAACTTAACAGACTCCTTGCTTGCCACATCATCACTGAACGTTTACAGGAAGCTCTGGAGAGCAGACTGAATACATTTCCACCTCCGTCTCTTGAATCATCCAGTATCGTACTATGCACTATTCAGGACTTTCATGCCAGCAAAGCAGTAGGAGTGAAGTCATTTGGAAGGAAATATTCTTGAAATTATTTTTTCAACTGCATGTTCAAACTGCAGATAAAATAGCACACAAACACAGTAAACATTTTTTTTCTTTGACCATTAAGTAATAAAAAAAATATTTCTAAGTTTGCTTTAATCCTCATGGTGCACCAGAAAAACTCAAGTCTGAACAAATGTCCATGTCTTCATTTCAGAGTAGCAAGCCACATTAACACAACACGGCTAGAAAAAGTTTCATTTCAAGACAGAAATTAGACCTGTTTGTAACAAAATAGGCCAGTGGAGTAGGAAGGATTTCCTGAAGTTTCCTGAAATAAGGAAAATGTCTCGATTCAAGAAACACATTTTTCTTATCGCATTTGCAGACTTGTTGGTCTTAGGTGTCATTCTTGTCTTTTGATGTGAATGTTGCCCATGCTAAGTCTAATAAAACATCCTGTACCTTGACCTCTACACCTTCATTTTTTTCCTGCAATACATGACACACTTCTTCCATAACTTATCTCCAGCATAGAGCACTGAGCTGGTCTAAAAGAGGTTTCAGTCTTTAAACATTTTTTTTACACCTGTATAATTATTGTGAAGAAATAATGTTTGAAACAGAAAAGTGTCCTACATATCACTGCTGCTGTGAAGTTTTGTAAATTTTAGTCATTGTTGCAGGGATGCTGCAGAAGTAGAGAGGCCCCAGACTGTATAGGGAAAAGGGCCATAAACATTGATTAAAAAGGCCGCTGTAAGGAAAAAAAAAAGTGTATTTCACCAAGCTGGAGGGATAAGCAAAAGTGAGAAACATGTCTAAAAGTCAAAAAAGAGCAGGCAGACGTTACTGGGACAACATGAACACATGTAAATACTGTCCTATAATACCTGGAGGTCTCTGCTTTACAAACACAGACACTGACCCTCTGCTGAGAGAAAGAGAGTCTTTGTGTGTGTGTGTGTGTGTGTGTGTGTGTGTGTGTGTGTGTGTGTGTGTGTGTGTGTGTGCTCTGTACAGTGAGAGGTCATCTTTCACCAAGCATCCAGATCACACCTGGCCTCTCTAACTGCAGAGATCTCTATTTGGATACACACACACACATTCACACAGCACATCACTTCAGATGCCACACACACACATCTCAACAAAAAGCCACACCCTGTTTGCCTTCAATCCGTGTTGTCATGACACATGAAAATGTCACAGTGTTCCTTAGTCTCAGTACCCTGCATGCCTCTCTGTGACCACTGTACCCCCTTCCATCCACACATCAACATCATCCCTATCACTGCCAACCCCCCTCCCCTCTCTCTCATCCCCGCCTCTGTCCCAACCGCCCACCACCTCCCTTCCTCTGTTCCTGGTCGCTTTGCTGTTGCCATGGAGATACCAAGCCCTGCACCTTGAAAAGTGCACTTGGAAGGAGCAGGAGCAGGGGATAGACGGGCAATAATATCCCTCATCTCAGACAAACAGGCACACACCAAACTCTATTTGTGGAGGTTATTTCAGTGAGGTTTGGTGGGGCAGGGGCTTATGCGTCTGTGTCTCCAAGTCTGTGTAGTTCTTTGTAAGGCAGGTGGTCAAATGTCCGTTGCCTGTGCATGTGCAAACAGATTGTGAGTAGACAAACAGAGCTACATGGTCAGACGAGACAAAGAAAGAAAAAATCTGTGGCACTCTCAAAGTGTTGTTCTGTTCCAGCGCTCTCTTTGGTTCGTATGGATTCTAATTATAAAAGTTATTTTAGATAAATGCATCTTCTGAAAGTGTATATAACAGTCAATGCAGTGTTTTGGCATTCAAGAGAATTCTTCGAAAACAGTGTGTACTATGGGAAGCAGCAAGAACAGCAACACAGGAAACACAAATAAAACCCACGCGTGCTATGACTGTAATATTAATTTATTTTAATTACCTCCAGTTGCCAACAGCAAAGGAATTTCTCCTTGTTTCCAAGGGATGCTCTGAATAAAAGGTACTTGGAAATCAAAACATGAGCTGACTCCTGTTTGCTCATATTTGCATTTTACTGGTCTGCCTAAGTCCTGTATGTGCTTTCACTGAAGGCTGCCTGCAACTTGATAATGCTGCATGTGTTTGGTGCTATAAGGAGGGAGCATATGCTGCACCGTGTCCTGCAGGGCTACTGTGGACTGTCTCTTCAATGACTCCTGCTGTCCTTGCAAGGTCAGGCAGCAGGCCACCTTGTGTGTCCATGTATTAGCATGCCGTGTAAGTGCAAGGACAGGTGTACCCAGTGTCTCAGGGAGGTTACATGATGAGGCATCAAAGCCCTGTGACAGCACATCAGGCCACAGCCATGGACCCCACACAGGTGGCTGCTGAAAGTCAATTCACAGGATCCTGTATGGCGAGCGAGCTATGTATAAGGCGTGTTTCCTCATAGAGAGGCATACAGTGAAAGTAAACTGTTCCTAATCCCACTAGAAAATAAATAAGGTCACACTGGTTTTATTTTTCAGCCATATGATCAGCAATTAGCATATCATACAGTGAAGAGACATGATGACTTCCTTTTTGAAGCACTTAAAATGTATGCAAGGCACTTTATACGCCATTACACTACAGTTTCAGCACTGTTAAATTTCTTCAGCCAGAGTTGCAGACAATGAGCCAAGACGAACATCACCATATGTCCAAATGTTCAATATAAAAATGACATGATGTTCAACCGGAATGTAAATATCCCAAAAGGGCGTTTCTTCTGAAGTAAATTACTTTCAGATGTCCACAAAGTTTTTTGTGGTAATAAAAAAAATAGAACCCCAATTACACAACACAGACCAAAGTGACGGCATCGGTTCAAGATGGAATGGCATAGAAGTGGATATCTGAAATGTCCATTTCAAATATCCAAACAGCTTTTTAACAAATTAAGATGAAGCTTAGGAGCTCTGGACCTTGATTGCTACAAATTTGACTGCAGTCTTTGCCAGAAAGACACAACAAAGGGTTAAGATCAGACTCTGGAGATACTGCTGTCAATTTTGAAATGTCTATTTACATATATCTATACATATAATCAGGAGTCACATCTTAACGCAAAAAAGGCAAAAAATAAAAGAAAGAAGACTCCAGGATAAGATCATGTTTATTTTTTTCACAGCTTTTGGGCCTCATGTATCTTCACATCAACATAAATGGATTGCTCACTTTGGGGTCACTCATTAATTCATCAAAAAAGTTAGTAATCGGCGAATAGCACATAACCTATCTGCTATTATTTGACAGATTCCTATTTTTAAAGGTTGGTTTTTCTCACCTAAGAACAATTTAAAATGTTTTGAATGCTCTTGAGAGGATAAAAGAAGTTTTTTCTCCATGTGTAAACTGATCTTATGGTGCTTACTGGAATTTGTTTAATTGCTGGTGTGGTTGTATCACGACATTATTCAAAAATAATGTAATGAGTGTTCGTCCCTTCAACAAGCGTATTGATCATCATAAACCTCAGTAAGAAGCAGCAGACGGAGAAACATGGACTGTGGTATTGATTTTTCCAGCTGACACAGACAATGGATTTCATAGACAATAACCAAGTGGGGAAATATTTCAGCATTTTTCCCTTTGGTGAAATGAGTTCATGAAACATTACATGTTCTGCATATGTGAGATGTGTTCATTTCATTGAGCACTGTAGATAGAGCCTAATAGAGAATGCACAGCAGTAATATATTGGTAATTTCACTCTTGCACAATAAGGTCAACTCTCTCATTTTGCCGATAGCTTTTGTTCCATTGTGTGCAGTAATATGAAAATCCATGGAACTCAGTCCTTGGGTCAATTGTGTTTTTAGTTTTTCACTGGTGATGCTAATACACCCCAGCCTACTTACCGACCACCTTCAGGTGTGAGTTTACTTAGACAGTGACACACACACACACACACACACACACACACACACACACACACACACACACACACACAGAAACACACACCACTTTTGTATTGACTGTTTATGCACAGTATGTTACCTAAGCTCTCAGTGGGTGCCTCTGGCCTATTTCCCTCCGTGCCCTGGACTGATCTGATTGGCTAGGGTGCCCTTTATGTTAAGCGATCACTGTGGATCTGGAGCATGGAGACAACCTTGTTTCTTAACCACCAACATCAAACATGGCTCCACTGAGAGGACACAAAAAGTAGGTTGCATTATGAGATTATTAGATAAAAGTATGCTCCGTAGAAAATTACTCTCCACAAAAGCTGCTGTTTGGAAATAAGCCATCTTGATTCCAACTAAATTCTCTCTTTATGCTATCCAGCACCAAACTAATAACGCTTAATCTTCAATCCTCATAAGAAGATTAGAAATTTTTTGTTGATATGTTTTTGGAGGTTTTTTATTTTAGATTGGAGCTGGTTTGTGCCAGGGGCAATTGATAACGGTATTTTCCCAGGCTGCCTCAAGCTAAAACTGGCCTGGGTGATCGAGGGAATCTGGCCTGTTGTTCCCAACAGTGTCTCATCCCTCAGAGAGGCAGCCATGCCAGCAGACTCTTTCTACTCCCCGACCTCTGTGGCACAGCTGCCACTGAATTTAACCCAACCACAGGAAGCGCACAGTCCAGCCCAGGAATGAGTATAGTTATACTGTAATTATTGGTGGGAAAGTATGCGTGTGTGTGTCTGTGTGTGTGAGAGAGAGAGAGAGAGAGAGAAAGAGAGAGAGCCTAAAAGCAAGGGAGAATACAAGACAAAAAGAGACGCAAGAAAAGTCTAGGTGAAAAAAATGTGAAGACAGCCAGATCAGAGAGTGTGTCAGGTGAAACAATGAAAATATCCAAATTTATGGTTCTCCCTTTCAGTGTTTTTAAATTTTTAAGGTTGACTACTTGTACCTTTTCCCCAACTCCAAACACAGCTGCTAGCTTAGTTTCTCTATTATTGCCGCCATTTCCAAATAGGTGTCAAACTGGCCAAAACCTTCCTTTGTACAAAACTGAGCCTTCTTTACTTTTCAGTCATCTCTGTACGAGTGTGTTTTGATTTTAGCTTGTGCTGTTCAACACATTTACTCTCTGCCCCACAGGAGCTTTGAGGGATGGTGAGCTGATGGTCATGATACTTCAAGTTCCACATGGTGGAGGATTCTTAGCTGCAAAAGCAACCTGGAGCGAAGCAATATCTTTTATATTTAAGACTCATCCGACCGTAAATCTGTCAAACGCAAAAAAGAGCAGTTTTTATGATGACCTCACTACGAGCTGGCATCCATGATTTTGTTTACAGTTGAAGGTTCACACAGGCAGATATCATGAGCCTTTCAGCTCCGAGAGGGTGTGAAACATTTGTGTATTTGTGGTAGAGGGCTTTTACAGTGCAAAAGAAGGTACAGAATATTGATAATCATTTTAAAACAGAAGGAGTTAGTCAAATGTTATGAGGCTGCGTGGGGATGAAGTTAAACACTTATCATTCCTTAAGCTTGGTGAAATCTACGGTAACCATGGCGTTCCCAAGAATCAATGCTTGGTTCCCCCTTGTTCATCCTCTACACATCATACTTCAGCATGGACTTAACCTCCAGTGCCTAAAACAGCCCTTAAGAAATTCAGAACTTGTTTTTATTATGACACGAGCCATCCTTGACAGGTTAGAGACTCTTCACAATAAAGATGTTAAAAGGTGACTAATTTGTGCTTCTGGCATCGTTCTTAAAGCCATTCAAAACATGTTGTAATTGAGCAGTCATTACAAATCACAAACAACAAATACAGAGGCAAATGAGGACGACTAAAATGTGGACACAAAGGTGTCTGAATACAGCAAAGGGGAATCTTCGAGAGCAGAATCTATGAATAAGGAGAGCAACCCTCCCACTGCTGACCAGATGTTGGTCATCTGCCAAAGAAATGGATCAAAGTAGTGGATGAATGGCCATATTTTGTGGAAGGAATTCATACAGAAACCATCTGATAGCACACTTTGAAAGCATGTCATGTTATCAAATTCACATTGTCGTAATGATCAGTTTAGTGAAAGGGAAAATATAAACAGAAGAAGAAATAGCTCTGCTGGAACATAATATTGCAACTTTCGGGCTGACCTGTACACCTGCATCTGTGTTTTGTTGCACTCCAGAAGCCACGTCATGTTACTAAATCTTAAAAGGAGGGATGACCCCTGTCCTCTGCCAGAGGATATTTATAATCTGTCAGGAGGTCTAATGACTTCCAACATGAGCAGACGCTCCTCACATGGAAAACATCAGGACTGGATGGGTCTCTATTATGAATCTTTGACTCATAGTAAAGATCCTAGCTTTGTTGCAAACTTCAAAAAACATGAACAGACTGATAGAAAAAAAAAAACTCAGAGGGAGGAAAACAAGAGTTCGAACAGCCCAGCTGAAAATTAAAAACAAAGAGATAAGTAATGCAATGAACCATATGATGCTCCAACTCACATTTGTTTCTGCTAGAAATACTAATCTTTGGATTAACTGAGCTAATTGTAAAATGTGTCATACATTAGCTGCTATTACAATAAACAATCACCAACATAATCCTGATTTAGCTCATGCTGTGAAACCATTTCAAAATATTTTAGTTCCCAGGATGTGCAATGTGCCATATTTTATACAGCCAGAATCGATAAAGTAAAGCACAAAAAGAAACCCAAACAACTTTTATGACATGAAACTTATTGATCTTGATGTTTAACAAAATAAACAAGGGGGAAAAAAATCTTAATGCAGCCAGACCATACACTTAAGGTTCTGGTCTAAAATTCCTGAGAGATAAGATCTCAGAGAAGCACACGTGAATAAACATGACCTTAGACAATAAACAAACTCAAAGAGTGATTAGCGTTGTTAACTGGTTTCTTTAGGGTATGTTCCTCTGTGCTGAAACAAAAACAAGGAAAAGAAGCATGAAAACAATGCTCAAAGCTTTTATTTCCAACTTGACATGGAATACATTTTTGTTTACGTTTGCTGCCATGCTTATAAGCAGTGACATGCAGTTAATGACACTTTCTAGTTTGCTCCACTCGTTGGTAATTACGGGTATTCTGGCGGTCTGGATATGAATTTTAAACATATTATTTCAGATCGGGGAATCTGAAGAATCATCATATTGACATTCCACACTTGAGGATTATATGGACAAACAATCACTTGTGATAAATCCTGAAATAGGTCACCCCCACCCCCACCCCACCCCATCACTGGTGGTGGCCCTTAACCAGGCTTAAAATCATCAAGTGTGTTGCAAGCCTTGATTAGCGTTTCAGTAATAGTATTTTCTCTGCTTATAAACATCAAAGTCCTAAAAAGCAGTAAAATGTTTGTCTTCTTGCCTGAATGACTGTGGCTCACTGTCTCATACTATATTTCACTGCCCTCCGTGTATTACACGTCTAGTTTCAAACACTGCACAAACTACAGATGAATATTTTGGAGCATCTTGTAGTTCAAAAGTCAGACTATTTTCTCAAGAGTGAGATGCAGTGTGACTGTTGAGGTGCATTATCTGAGATTTAATTTTGCTCGAAACCCCTTTAAACAAAGACATGTGAGTTCTCTGAGTAATTTCACAAGCAGCAGACCCATATCTCAATATGATGAACATCACAGAAACCAGATCAGCTTTCACCTCATGTATATCACCACTTACAAAATATCATCATCCCCCTTTTTTTATTTTATTTTGCCTGGCTTGCTTCTTTTGATAACGCACACTTCAGTACAAGTGATTGTGTATCCTGCTCAGCACACAAGCATTTTATGCACCCTAACACAATTTAATTTAGTTTAATCCCAGCCTTTCCACTGGGAATGCAACATATAATTAAACTTTATGGAAGTGCCCGGCAGCTCGTGCAGAGAAGCGGATTGTCTTACACACACACACACACACAAGACTGAGGATATAAAATATTTTTTGTCAGTGTATAATATAGTTATTAGTATAATCCAATGCCTACAACTAAATGTCGAGAAATTATGAGTACATGGCAGTGCATTATTGAACTGAATTGAAGAACATCATGAATAACCATGTCAACTTAAAATGTGTCCTATTACATGAAAGTGTTTGAATCATACTGATTTGACTCCTTGCTTCATTATGTCTCCGTGTATATGCTGTGAATGCAATAACACCAGTTATTAGGAGTGAAACAGGAATTGGTTTAGAATAAATTTCATCCTATGCTGCCCCTGTCTGTTCGTAGCTGCTTTTATTGGGTTACTGAGAAATAAACATTGTCTTTCATCCATCTAGATTGGGCTTAGCATGCTGGCCTCTTATTGGAGTTTCCATGGAAAAGGAGTGGTCGGACAGTAATGCCTCAGTAATACTTGGCTCCGGCTCTAAAAACGTCACCTCAGAGACGGAGAGAGAGAGCCTGGATCAGATGTTGTGTAACCTGCAGACATGTGTTTCGCCACAGGCACCGCCAAACACATGGGAGAACTAATGTGTCTACATGAGTTCATGCATCATATGCAGACACATCCAAGGTACCTGATGTGTGTTTGCACCTCAGGGGAAGGGCAGAGGCATTTTGTTGATGCATCTCTCTGTATCCCCCTCCTATGTGGAACAAAGTCTAGTTCCTCTGAGACCTCCCGCATCTCCCTCTCCACTCCTCTTTTGACCTAGTTTACCTGATTGATTTCCACCCAGCTGGCCACTTGTATAACACCAGACGATCCTTAGATGTGTGTATGAGTGTGTGTGTATGTGTGAGTGGTCAAAGCATCCATGGGAACAAAAGGTCAAACGAGAAGTTTCTTGATCCAACAAGTGTAAAGCAAACATGAGTACATGCTAGGAGCTGAAGTGGCTACTCTTAAAGTTGTCTTTTTGAGCCTAATTTATCACTTCTAATCCCTGATTTTGTCTTACACTCCTTAATATAATTTTAGGTGCAGCAAATGAAGTTTGACAGCTAAAATTGCAACACAATGACGTGTAGCGAAATAATTTTGTTTTAGATTTTTTTTTTTTTTTTCTGAAATGGACAGTGTGAACTCAACGAGTCTTTGCAGACAAGTTCATTCCCTAAGCAGTACAACTCCTTTATCCTCTCCAAGAAACCTCAGTGCAGCCCATCTGGGTCCTGGACACACACACATACACACATTAACTGAGTGTACTGCCAGTACTGCTACTCACACTCCCCCCATGTCCCTTTGGCCTTGCAAAGCCTGTTTCTCACACAACTACATTATTCATTATTCACTTTCTCTCTCACCCTTGCTCTCTCCTTCCTTAGTTCCACCCATGGCTGTTATGCTACTACAAATAACAAAACATTCCTATTAAATGATATTCATTCTTTGCTGCTTGTCCAGGCACAAATTATGAGTCACATAGCTCCAAAAACAGCTCTGTTTTGGCTCATCAGCCTCAACAGCAACAGAAGCTGAATGGCTGTTCTATCCAACTACTGGTTCACTCAAAGTTTTGGGATTTAACAACAGGTATTGTGCTACAACAAGTTGAATTTATAAAAGATTGTGCCTGCAAATTAGGCATTTTAGAGGCTTGAGGTGATGTCATCTATGCGTCATAAGAATACAGTGGTTGCTGTCAAAGTTGGACGGCTGGACAAGAAGGAGAGAGAAATCTTTTCCATCAACAAGAAGCAGCTACAGTGAACTTAGTTTGAGGTCAAGAAAATCTTGCAAACTGAAACTTAGCAAGAGGTTTGGCTGACAAGAGGTTTTATGACCTCATTCAAATGAAGCGGGAGAAAAATTAAAGAAAAATCCTGCTCACATGGTGATTAGTTCTGGTAATTGTTCCCATCAGTTGTGACAACATTTTGCTTGCCAAAGTAATTGCAGTGGTGCTGGAGCATGGTGTGTACTCAAAAACATTTCACCCCGCGAAGAGAGTGAACTGCAGCAATTGGAGCAATGGTCAACAAGTCCAGAGTACTTTAAACTTGAGTAAAGGTAAGTTCAAACCATTTTATCTCTTGGTGCACAGTGAGCTGACCGTACCAAAGAAGTAAAGATAACTGTAACTGCTTTAGGATATTTTGAATATGGGCTAAAATTTTACATTTAAATGATGTCTCATTTGACGTCATATGTCATATAATCAATAGAGAATGGATACCACACCTACAATACACAGTTCAGGCTTAGGGAGCTGGAGTCTTTGTGTAAAAATTTGAAGATAAGCTTGTCTTGTCTACTACATTGGTTCTGTATTGATTAGGTCACAGTGCACAATGGGGTCAACAAAGGGGTCGAGTTTGCCCCTGTGGGTAATGCATTGCTATTTTGGAGTACCTCATACAAACCTACTTCAAAATTATAACACAAAACAGCCTTAATGATACATAAGATCTGAGATTTTGTGAACTGGATGTATCAGTGCATCAGGGTTTAATGTTGTCCAACAATATTAAAGGGAATCCACTCCAGTCAGACAGCTAAAACAGGTAAGCTAAGAGGGAGTTTGACAAAAGTCCATGCCTTTAGAGATGCAGCTGTATCCTGCATTTTTTTCCCCAATGTCCTCCCTGTGTTGACTTGAAATGTTACGTGGCTAACCTGGGAAGGATTCAAAGCCGTCAGCTCATTATTGTGTTGACGTGTGTGCAACAAATAGATCTCCACAGAGTTTCTGACTAACATATCTGTAAAAGTTTGCCCACATGCACGACTTATTGAATCAAAACTTACCTCATGTTACTTAAACGAAAAACACTTCAGACTTGTGTAAACCTTGGGCGCTCCTGTTTGTAGTCTGCGAAACTAAAACATCTATTGACAGGAGTGAGGTAACACTGAGGCTGTGGTCTTGAGTCTGTATGATCCAGATCCAGATTAGGGATTTCTGGAGATGAGAACTCTACCAAAGCCACCGGCAGTGAGTCACTGGATCTCGAGGAAGAATTCACAGCTAAACAAACAGGCCGAGCCACATTTCTGGCAGCATCCATGGACATGAGATCACATCCACATGCATGTACATGGGCATGCACACACCGTGTATGGGCTTTACTCATGCAGAATCGCATTCAAGGACCTGACTGACTCACACACACACACACACACACACTGCTGCTTTTCTTCCTCTGTATTTAGTGTCTGGCTCGGCAATGTTTTCCTTTCGCTCTCAATCTTTCTGATGCAGTCTTTGATAAATTTGCCCTTTTTGCTGTTATCTTTATCTCTTTCCTCTTGCTTTTTCTCCAGCTGCTGCACTTATCGTGTTAGCAAGAAAAACTACAGTATTTTTCAAGCCTACAGAGATAAAGTCTTTTTGTGGTGTGAACTTATTGCTTCAAGTCATGACCAGCTCGCAAGAAGAACAAACACAGTAGCTGAGGGTCACGGAGCTCCCTGGTTATCATTTCACCACCTCCACCACCATCAGCAAAGAAGGGCAAAGAGCACATTTATCTCATGGCTATTATGTGTCTTCTTACTCTGTCCTTTTTACTCCAGCCCACTGACAACATAAATGCAGGCCATTTATTTAACAGGATTAGAAGATAAGGCTGCTTTCCACTTGACCACTGCACCAGCTCCACAGAAATCCTCCCTTGTCCCACAGCCTAAGGCTAATTCTCGCTCTAACCACCAACAACTTCATCCAGGGGAAGGAGAGGGGAGGACTGCACAGATAGAGATGATCCCAGCCAGTGGGCCTGTAGGCTGGTGTGATTTATCTCATCCTCTGCCTGCTGCTCAGGGATTTTGAGGAAGTAGCATGTGGCCAACGTGGCTGAGTGTGGCAAAAGTGCCTTGCAGCATTGTTTCTGTCCTCAAACTGGATCCAATAAAAACGAGAAAAGGAACAATGAAAGGGACATTTCTACTTAAACCTAAACATTTTAAAATTTTAACAGATGTAGACTAGCCAACGTCTAGATATTACGACACATGGTGGCAAAGCTACAAGGACAATAAATATGTGGTGTCTACAGCTTCTCTCATTAACAAACATGAAAGTTTGTTATTATCTAAAATGTCTACACATCGATGACAGCCAATAAAAAGTCTGTTGACAAAGTGCAACGGCAGATTTAGGACCTGATGCCAACTGGTTATTTTGTACTCTCTTTTTCCACTTACTAAATATAGCAAGTGGAAAAAGTCATGGCCCTTATTGGTCTGCAGTTCTGTGTATTTCCATGAGGGGGCGTGGCAGGGGTCATAAACTTGCAGCAGAAAAGAACAAGACGCACCCTCCCTGACATTATAAAAGATCAGGGAGCTCCAAAAGGTCGTTGTTGCCAGGCTCTCATTCTCGGCGGTATTGACACTTGGTATTTCTCTGATCTTTTGCTCTAATTAAAAAAAAGAAAGAAAAACAGTTGCCAAGGCTGCGTTTGTGAGCCATAAGTGTGTCGACTATTTTGAACAGTCTTGGAATGTGTGTTTTCATGCCTTTGTTTTCTGTGTGTGTGTGTGTGTGTGTGTGTGTTTGTGTGTGTGTGTGTGTGTTTATTCACCAAGGCAACTGGTTATTCTCTTAAACCCTTGAAAAGTGTACATCACTGCGTCATTCCGAGAAAATCTCTTGCTGTTGTTGGGTCTGGGCAAAAGTTCATTCCAGGAAGTCATAGATCATGGATGATTGATGAGAATTAAAAACACTGTTAAAAATCGTTTCATAAATTCCCAGAAGAAGCCATGAGCTGACATGACATGCAGATCAGATTTTCATAATGAAAAAAAGCTTTTTGCTTTGCTTTTCCTACCAAATAAGCTGGAACTGGAATACGTGCCTTGGGAGTTGTAGTCAGTTGCATAATCACACTTCATCTATATCCTTGTCTTTGTGTCAGTATGAAACTCCTGTTTAGAATTTGTATGGCTACTGTGTCAGTGATTACACAGAAAAACTTATGCTCACTTGGTCCAGCATGTTTTAAAGCACTTCAACTTTATAATCAGCAGTCTCTGACAGAAGAAAACCCTTCTCAGGAACAGTCAAAGAACTGTCAGTGTGCATGTGGAGAAACCACACTGCAAAAAACTGAAATCCAAGCAAGTGTTGGTCTTATTTTTAGTAAAAAATGCCTTTTTAGTCTTGATATGTAGCGTTTTTAACAGACCAGACCAGAAAAATATACTATTTCAAGTTATTTACAGATAAAATGATGTCCAGACTCCTTGTTACAAGGGAAAAAAAATCTGCCACTTAGGGAAAAAAAGTTTCCTGAATCAAGACATTTTTGTAATTCCAAGAAATCTGACGAGCAAATTTTTCTCACTCTATTGGCAGATTTTTCTTTTACTCATTACAAGCAATTCAGACATCACTTTTGTCTCTAAATATTTTTAAAATGAGACATGTCTCCGGACTTGTCAGTTGAATGTGGCACATATCAAGACTAAGAGGACAATTCTGACTAAAAACAAGACAAACGCTTGGATTTTAGTTTTTGTGGGGCATAGTCAGGAATTAACATCATACCGCCTTTTTGAAACAAGAAACACAAGTCACCTAAGGTGAACCTAGCCTTCATGTCTGCTAAAGAAAAAAAACACCTTCAACTCATTAAAAGATGTTCAGAACGGAAAGATCTCTGCTATCATCAGGCTGTCATTGCGACTTGATGAGATATACAGGTAAAGATTCAGGTTGTCGAAGAAATCAGCCAAGTGTGACATTAGCTCTATGGCAAGTTTGGGCAAAGAGCAGGGAAGATGAGCATTGGGCATGGCAGGTGTAAAAAAAAAAAAACAGAGGTCACCTACACATGTGATCTGTGAGTTCAGTCAGAGTTCACTAGGTGCTCCCGACTTGAAAACAAACCACCATTCCTCGTGCATACCTTTACCATGTAATCTCAGGCTTCAAACCCAGCTTTTACTCCGTCCAAATAACTTTAAGTCAGCATAATCACCTCTGGAAGCTGCATTGACAACACATTCCACATTAGTGAGACACTTGACAGGTAAGACCTGCATCCTTGAGTAACCCCAGACTTCTTGGGATTGTGTATGGAGGGAGTTGAAATGGAGCGAAGGAGACAGAGACAGGGAGTAACTGTGGAAACATAAACAGTGAAGCTGGTACGTCCTCCAGTATTTCTGCTTTTTGGTTTCCATTTCCAGAAAACTGGGGCAGATCCAGGGTTCATATTAGTTCGCAGGCTGCAGAGACGGCAGATAAGGATCACTGGTGTCTCGTGCCATTAAACGTATGTGTGCTTGGCAGCTGGAAGACAGATCCACAAGAAAAACACATGGTCTACTGTACACTTAAACATCTGCCTTTCCATACAGAAACAGCTCATACTGTAGACAGCTGTTCTTCATCAGGCTTAAATACTTTCTGCTGAATTGTTTTCTGAAGAGGAGATAAATCTTTCACTGGGATCATGCATTGGGCCACTTAACCCTCCTCCTGTATGGGCTTATATGTACTGTGTTTAAACTATTAGATTAGTTCAACCTCAAATACGAACACATGTGGGGGTATAAGTCCTTTTTGAATTACATAGAAAACAACCGCTCAATTTATTTACACATTTCTAAAACAATCAAGTCAGGAACCCTGCCTGTTTAACATCTCTCCAGTTTCACTTGTAATAACATCAACATCTAATATTGCTCTCATTAAAGAGACGGAACTATTGCATACTCTGCAAAGTAATTAAATATGGAAATATGAGACAATTTGAGAGTACAAATGGACTGTTGCAACACCCGTGGCTGGCAGCATGGCGATAAAAACCTACAGTCATGGACGAAAGTATTGGCACCCCTGGAATTTTCCTGAAAATACAACATTTCTCCCAGAAATTGTTACAATTACAAATGTTTTTGGTATGTATGTGTTTATTTCCTTGATGTGCACTGGAAAAACACAAAAAACTGGAAGAAAAAAGCTAAAATTGACACAATTTTACATAAATCGCAAAAATTGGGCCAGACAAAATTGTTGGAATTGTTTTAGACTTGTGGGTAAAACATTTAATTTCAAGCAGGTGATGCTGATGCTATTAGAGAGCAATGGGTTTTTTGTCACACTGTCAACAGAAAGACATGAAATCATAAACTCAATGAATTTTGCTGAAATAATTCATAACCATTGTTATTTGGTTTTTAACCAATCAGAATCAAATATTTACTGGAGTAGCAAGTTAAGATAGTTCAGTAACATTGTAGATTTAGGGGTATGAGGGGTATTAACACTTGGATTAAAAAAAGGAATATATTTAGTATTATGAAATAAAAGCAATTACACCTTTTGGAATATAAGTCCAAAAATGGCACTTTGAATGTCCTGAAAATCTTAAAAGGATCTAACTGCAGGCAATAACAAAGCAGGAAGTCAGTTGTTTGTAGAGAAAGCATCACACAGCCTATTATTGTTCTATTCGGTCCAATTGCTAAATTCAAAGAAAACAGAGGGAAACAAGTCTGGGTTTATGTAAGCTCATTTTTCCCAGGAATCTGCTGACAAAAGAGAACACATAATTTCACTCTTATATTTAAACTGATTTTCTGGGCTCTGAGCTCAGAGAAGCAGACAACAAACGCTTCTAGTTCTGTGAGATTTAATCACACATCAGCTCCTCCACTCTGTGCCTATGCACCATACTCTCATTGTTAAGATCCGCAAAAAATGAGACACAGGTAATAAAAGCTACCAAATATGATCTGATATGCTGTAATATCCACGGTGTGATGAGGCAAGTATTACATTATTGTTATTGGCTCATATCCAAGGGCCAATAACTGAGTGGGTTTGAATCAGAGGCAGGGTTTATTCCAGTGAGGAGCAGACTGTCTGCCAAACACACCTGATACTACAGCCAAACAAACTCTGGACATCTACTGTAAAACGCAGCACACACACACACTCTTTCTCCTCAGCACAAACACACATTAACTAGACAGGAAAAACTTAGAAATTTCAAAGCATATGAATTTATAAGGATTAAAATAAAGCCCCAACTTGGACTGCTCATGAAAAAGTATGGGTGTGTCCTTGGTTTCATACAGTGTTTGAGGTAGAATGTGTGTGAAAGGACTCTGGGTTCTCTTTCTTTGGTCTCAGTGGTGTCAGTTTGTAAAATCATAACTTGCTAGGGTTGGGTATTTTCATTAACACTCCTTATTCCTGCATGCAACCTCCACAGCTACATAAACAATGGATCAATTCGGACACTCATTCATCATAGTTGGTTCACACAACACAGACTCCAAGACATGTAGTACAAAAACATGTTCACTCAGCAGCTAAAGCCTCTGGGTTCTATGGTAATGTAAACTCATACATCTCACAATATAGATCAAGGACATACTTGAGATAAAATGCCATTGCCATACATGCGCAAGAAATAGCATAAAGTAAGCGGATGGTTGTGCAAACTTGACTGAGTGAGAAAGGAGCCTGATATGAATCCATGCAGAAGTTTTGGCTGAAAGATAATTCTGCATAAGTGAAACTTATTTATGTATGCAGATTAAAAACAATGTCATTGACTTTTTTAATAGATCATCTGTATAGACTGCTCTTTCATGTATCTGCTCTGTTTCCATCCTCTCTCCACTGAGCCAGTCCTCGAACCCAGCTAAAGCCTGTACTTCACTTTTGTTTTTGGCTGTTTTGTGTCTTTTTCCAATTTAGTTGACATCCCTTTGACTCCGCTTCTTTTCCTGCTTCTCCTGTGCTGTTAACAGTTATCAACAATTTAAGTTTGGTGCTCTTCAAATTAGTTAGGAATATGTTAAAAAATCTCCTCTTCGTTGTCGATCAATGCTTAAGACAGAAGTAATGTTTCTGCTTTTGTTTTTCTTTAGACTGCAAGTAGTGATCATTTTCTGCTTTGATCTTCATAGCTTGCCAGACTCAAGAAAATATTGTTAGCTATCTGCCAAAACAATCTCTTCCAGCTAACCCAGACATTCCAGTGGGACACAATATACTTGATCATTTTAGATCGTGTTACATTAGATCACTGTCTCTGGCAATATAATAAGGTCCAAAAGGAAAGATACAGCCCAGCTTTTACCCTGGGTCTATAAACATGATTGAACTTAACAATCTTTAGAAAGGTTCTGGAAGCATGAACAACACGGATTAAGTATTCCTCAAGTGTGTGTCTGTGTGTGACACATACCATCCAACACCGAGGCTTTCTTCCCTCATGAAATCCAGTGCCTTTAAATAGAAACAAGGAACATTAAAGGAGTTGTGACTCTCAGGAGAAATACGTTTTGTTTCTACAGGAGGCGTTCAATTAAAACCCTTAAAGCCCTTTCTGCAGGCGGGGGATAGGTGACAATTGCAGATAAGCTTGCTCACACACACACACACACACACACACAGGCACACAGGGAGGGGATACAGAGTGACTGCTCTCAAGACTAACATCAATAAAGTTTATTCAAACCTCCAGCTTACACTTTAGTGCTGCACTGATTTCCTTTAACACTCAGGCCTACACAAAGAACATGTTCCTTATTGACCATTATTCAGCTGTGTATGTACACCCAGGATGAATTACCTACATAACACAGTCTGCACACAGCCCTGTTACACACATGTTGTGTATATACACATTCTCTCTTTCACTCGCAAGCACACACTCACACGGTCGGTGAAATCACAGTCTGCCCATGTTAGCTGTTCAGTAATGTATTCAACAGCACATCTCTCGTATTTACAAAGCTCACTGTGTCTGGAATCTCCTTAAAGGTGATACGCCTCAAAATGTCCCCAGAGATAACCAGCTGCACCCAGAGAAACGCTCACCAATATTACCAGACGTTAGACTACCTGATGAGGGACGGCACACACAATGCCATCCATATGTGAGTCACATGTTGGCAACGCAAAATGAAGAAAAGAAACCGTCTCAACGCAAGAGTTTAAAAGATTATAGATAAATAGTGTGTAGCATACGGTTCTGGAAAGGAGAAGGTCAGCAAAGAGATCAGAGGCTGGCTTTGTCCAAAAGAGGGACTAGAAGTGATGCAAACAGGAAGTTCCAGAAAGGAGCTTTGAATAACTTAATAGCTGATATGAAGCTAACTTGAGAAAAAGAAGGCAAGACACTCATGTTCCTTGCTGTGAATGAAGTTGGGTGTCTCTAATGAATATAAGAAAGATTGTTAAACAAGATAAATGTCCTTAAATAACTTAAATCATTACTTTTTGCTTCAGGAAAGCAAACTTCATTGATTGAATCACTGAAACTTCACTTGATGGGGGCTTTACTTGATCACTGTATCTCTGAATGGCATCCAGAAAAATGCCAGACAAGGACATACTGTATTTTTTCACTGCTAAGGCTCGATGTGTTGACTGTTTAATAACAAATCCTGTATACGCCAGGAGCACTTTTCAGTTCTGATCACATTGAGCTAAAGTCTTATTGTATCATCTTTGATTCAGAAAATTCTTCTGAATATTTGCAGATGGGATTATGTAAAAATACCTTTTGAAATTAATCAAAAAGATGAGACATTTTTGTCAGCTGAAGATAAAATGTTTGTTTTTCCACATAAAAAAAAGTGAGAATCCCAGGACCTGAACATTTTGACTTTACTCTACAGTCCCCTTTTCTCAGATCAATTATCCAATTGCAGCAGTTAATTAGAAAGCAGTGTGAACCTCATGTTGTTTCAGATGCCAATTAGGGAGGAGCTCAAGTGTGAATGAGAAAACAGCGTGAGGTGGTCAGAGCTCTCTGGGCCGTGTGATCAGTCAGCTCGCCGTGTAGATAGGGGCAGCGCCTCAGAGGAGGTGAAGGGAAAAGGGGACAAGCGGTTAGGTAAGTGCCCCGCCAAAAGTTATGCAACACTTATCGATTGAAGAGTGTAAACATACAGCAGAAGCCACTTACCCTGCCTGAAGTTTGTGTTCTGTCAGGTTGCTGTACCCATCTGGGGAACCCTATGTCTCCTTTCCAGACAGCCCCAATGATTTAGTGAGCAAATGATCTGCGATGGTTTGGATCTACCCTGATGCATCAGTTGCACAAGGGATAAAAAAAAAATATCTAGCTCTACTTTTATATGCTGACTCCTAAAGTTCACTTATAATATCAAATTCTGCTCTAACAAGTGTTCCAGGAGATGAGTGTGGACTTCCCTTAACTTAGAAGGACTTCAGCAGTTGTCAAATACTCCACACACTACAAATGTCAACTCTGCTCTCAGTCAACTTAATATAGTAGTGAGTCAACACTTTTTTTTTTTACAATTTGGCCTGTAAGTTGATCAAGTTGACACTGGGATGTTGAAAATTATTCATATCACAACTGAGAGGGGTTCAGGAAAATTGAGCTGACACTTCCAGAGGCAGCATTTCTTTTGTTTTTAATGCACATGCAAGATTTTTAGGGAATGTGTTGCTGGCTTCACTGCCCTGGAAAAGCTGCACAACTCACTACCAGATACCTGACCTAGTCTGGGAAAAATGCTACTTTCATCCAAACACAGGAATGTCTTCATTACACAATTTAGGTCACCACTGAGGAAATGATGAAACAGAAAATGTTTCACATATTCTGCCAACTTTTTTTCCTCCTTTTCTCTGTGTGTGCACTGTTTGTGTATGTATAAAAATATATACAGGCACTCAAGGCTGTTTCTGCTGGGGAATCCAACCCCTGGGCTTATTTCACACACAAACACATAGACAGACAAATGCATTTTATCTAATCCACCTCTGAATGCAAAACGAACACCCACTCAACCTTGAACTTCCCAGAATCTCCTGAGTCTTCCACCAGCTGGACATACTGAGGAAACACACGCACGTAACATGGAAAGACAGATGCAGCGTGCAGGACTATAAAGATGTGCTGCATACATAAAACATCACAGGTGTCATTTCATCTGCTCTTTCTCCCTCGTACACCACCATGAAAAACACACACGCTCTTTTTCCTGCAGCATCAACAGCTAAAATGGGAATCATTTTTCTTACTTGTGATGTAATGACATTAGTTACATTGTGTTGAAGGCTTTTGAGGCACTGTTCACTCTTTCCAGCCAGTACAACATAAACATCCACAGCAGCTGCGTGTCTGTATACATTCAGTCGGTCATACATATAATAGATCTGCAGGCAACGTCTGATATGCTGTTTAGTATTGCCTTTGTATGATTACAGCTCCTTTACAACTTGCTTTTCACCTCCTATTGTTATAATAGGGCTAAAAGATTTGCAAAAATAATCTAAATTTGCTTATTTTTCTCTACATTGCAAATACAAATTATTGTGCGATTATTTTTAGGTTCCACATCTTATGAGTTGTTAAAAAACAAAAGTAATAAATCTCTCTTTATTAAAAAGTGCTACATGTCAGATAAATACAACTAGAAATGAATTACTGAGGACATAAGAGCTATCTTAATTCACATGGCAAATTTGATATCACTTGGGGATTATCATTTTTTAGTCCCATTTTGACTTTTCACCACTTAAAGTTGCTCTTGCCAAGTATTGTTCAACAATTTGCTTCTTTGGTTCTGAAACATTAGAGGTTAAAGAAATGTTGCCGCAGGCCGTATTGCAATATAATCTAATTTGTGATTAATTGCCCAGCCCTATGTCATATTATCAAGTGTTTTATGTTCAACCACAGACACAGAAAAAGTTGTAAGTTTTAAAAGTAGGGCCCATAAAATATTCATAGTCAATGCATTTTAGTGTCAAAGCTGCATTCTTTTCCTGGAATAGTGATCAGTGGTCTCTACATGCTTCATTTCAAGACTAGACACACGGGCGCACTCGCTAATACACAAGTACACACATGCACACTTGGTATTGATAAAATGCACGCACACACACACACACCATAGCCTCAAGCCATTCTGTGAGGCAGGTCCAAGCGGCAGGTCTCAGGGTTATTGGAATGTCATTTCACTGTTTTTGGAGGGGGATCAGATTTCCAATTCCTCTTGACCTCGCTCCACTCTGCTTCCCCTCAGGCCCTGCAGCAAATGAACAGGATCGCCATAGTAAAACAGGCCCCGCCAAATGACTGATCTGCCGCAGGCATCCTCACGGCAGAGTTGATCTTATCCATGTGAAGCCAAAAATGCAATAAACAGCACATCATTCCCTGATTAGCTTTATGTGTGTCACCATAATATAACAGAGGATTTAGAACATTTAGTCATATGCTGGAACATTTTCAGTAACAGCTGGAGAGCTATGTTTGGCTGAGAGCAAGGGAGAGATAAGTTTGTGGTAAATGGAGAGTCTCTCACCTCCATGTTTCATGTGAAACAGTTTTTTAGCACCCAATCACGGCATCCTCATTCACACACCAACTGTTTTTTTTTTCACTAAACTGCAGCAGAGAACCACATAACCCTGAGCAGAGGCAGTCAGGGGCAATCTGGATGCAATGCTGTCTGTGTCCCATCAGAGAGGATGTGATGTCCCTGTCTCTGCCTGTTGTTCTTGTTCCAACACTTTTTTTCTCTCTCTGCCTCATTTACTTCCCCCTTTCAATCCAATAATCATACCTCCACCTCCACCTCCCCTGAACCTGCGTTCAGTGTTCAGCCGAGGGCTTCAGCAAACTCTCAATGTCCCTGAGTGGATGTGTCCCTGAGCTCAGGCCAGAGAGGGGGAGGAGAGAAAACAAGTGAGAGGAGTAAAGAATGACATAGTGAATGACATAAAAGATAATTTACAGTCAGTGGAACCAAAACCTTATGACAACCCTGAACAAGTTTTAATCCATGAATGCTGTTATGTAAATTTTATCAACAATTACTGAGTCATTTTTTTATCTGACATTGAGTTGGTTGGCCCACCAAAATACCTGCTTTAACAGAGCTTCATTTGGTTTGGGTGCCCATTACTGCCCTACACCAGTACTCAGCTTGATGAATGGCTTGCTTTTAACAGCTGATGTTGGTCATTTGTCAGTGCTAGTTCACCTTGACCTCAGTGCTGTGTGAGATGCAGCTGATTGCTGTGTCCCTCTGACCTGGTGGGACACTGAACAGGCCTGTTCCTGATCCTCATGACAAAAACATCCGTTCTTCAGAACTACTCAGAGCACACTGCAAGCAATAATGGTGATCTATAGGAGCATATATCTTAAATAGTTCCTGAAAGAGCATGTTACAGGTTATTTTCTTTTTTAATTAACCACCATTGTCAGAGAGTGGCTGTAGAATAAGTCAATGATTGATTTTAATGATTTACAACACGAAAAAGCACAAATTTTAAAGGAGAAGTGTATGTTTTCAGTATAGCTATTTAAAACACTTTGTCTTTCAACCCTGCACAGTTTGACATACCTATAGGGACCTGTATTCTTTGCCTTATCTGATCCAATGTCCATCCGAGGAGGTAGTGAGTGAGTGAGAGTGGGCGTTTTGGGTCGTGTTTATAAAATTTCTCCAAGTGTAGTATTTGATTTGACCATTATTAAGGATGGTTAAACATATTGCAGAAATACTAGTTTAAAAGGACATCGAATCTAATCTTTCCCCACTAGAAGAATGGTAAAGTTAGCTTTGGGTGAAGAAAGCTAACTTCACAGACACAAACATACTTTTCTCAAGTCAGGAAAGTTACCAAGATCCTAAAACATTCCCTTGTTAATAACCTTGAAACTCATCCATCTATCATGAACTGTCTAGACTATGGTAATGCTCCGGATCCTGGATTTGGCAGTAAGTCCTTGGCATATCTCCAACTTGTTCCTAAAGCAGCAGCAGGACTCTAATCTGGTACAAAAAGACAAGAGCACAGAAGCCCCACAGAACTATTACAGCCCACACTAAAATGAGTTTACTGATGGTTTTCTAAGTGCATTATTGTCTGATACTTATGGACATTAAAACAAACAAATTGTTACTGTGTTCTGTGTTAAACTGTCCCATAAGCTCTAATGGTCATTTATATATTCAGATTGAGAACAGAAGATGATTACGACTTTGTCATTAGTGTCCTTGGGCTTTAAAATAGCTTCAGATTTTCAAAAATCTGATTAACAAAGATGCTGTTTTGTTTAATATCCCTCCAAAAACCCATTACTTTCTGTTTCGGGGTGGCAAAATATCATTATTTGTGTTTTGAACAGCTTTTATGTTTTCCATATTGATGTTGTCCTGGCTTATATCCTGCATTGAGCTTATCTTCGTTAATTCAATGCGCTTTGAAAAACTGTTCATTAGGGCCGAGCGACCGACAGGGCCGGCAAAGGCCCTCTTGGACAAAATTTCTCCGCCCTTAACCCCAAATTTAGTACCCTAAACATGCTTAAAAACTCACCAAAATTTGGCTAGTTCCTCATGTAAAAATAATGTAGATAAAAAATGTAAATACAAGCATTAAGTCAGTGTCACAGGCTTGCTTTCTTGCAAGTAGAATAAAATCAAGGGTTAATTTATGAGAACAAGTGAACAAAGAGGCAAGAGAAATGATTCAGCCTCTTCCATGTGGTCTTGATTTGTTTCTTATTGGTGGTAAAATTGTGTCTGTAATTTCTTTTCAAAGAAATCAGTGGCTGAATTTGATCAAAATGTATCATTAAAAATCATATAGGTGAGCAGTCACACATGTTTGCCGATGCCTACGCAGCTCATCACAATGCAGCAAAATGACCACTTGTCATTTCATCAGTCCGAAATGATAGTACAAGGATGTTTGACCACACTCAGTGACTGAATTTTACAGAAATCATTTAAAGAAATAGTTCCCAAATAGAGCATTCATATGTTACACTCAAATTTAAAAAATGCCAGTAAGAGAGTCTGGCCCTTTGTCATTTTCTCAGTGAACCACTGCAATTAGTATGATAATATGCATGAAGTATTCTTGTTTTTAGTACTATTTAAATAAGTCTTATGGTTATATGTTGAAACATGATGCTTCACTACTCTCACGTTTCAGGCTGACGAACAGATCATGTGTAGAATCTGTCACCCCCCGACGCAACAATCACAGACCATAAATCAGCACCCAAACACCTCACCCGGTTTCCCTCTGCAGCACATTAACCTACACACACAGATACACACACACACACACATGCACACTCCTTCTCTGGCACGCTAACAGAACATTTCATTGCAGTTAATCGACCTCTGGCCCACTAAGAGGATGATGGGAGGTATTAGAAGTGCCTTGGTAGACCAGGTCACTGGAACAACAGCACTCATATTGGAAAAGGTATTACGACGTCCACATGAATTAGGATGCACTTCTATAGGCCAAATTGCCTCTGTGGGAGTGGGCAGACGGTCACACACACATAAACACACAAATCTGTACTCAAATACAATGACAAATCAATTCATCTGCACAGGTAGTCTAAGGTACAGGTAACACACCTCTGCATGTTTTGGTTTCGGATTATAAAAAGAAGCACTTTCATATTTCAGTGAAGATTAACTTGCCTTCTTTTCTCCCTGTTTTCTTTGTGTGATTTTTAAGAGTAGCAGGTGGCCCGAAAGTGTGCATGTCATTTATTTACTTCTTTCTTTTTCATTCCTTGCCCATTCATCTTATTTGAAACCAATTCATAATCAATAAGTTTGACACAAAGCCTTACAACGCATTCAATGATAATTCAAAATATTTGTTAGGGATACCCTGAAGTGACTAATTTCTATGACCGGGTAAAAAAAATCAGATTTGAAAATAAGATTGATTCCCCTTTGTCCAAATTTGATATCGATTCACAAAGTCCAAAGCTCAATCATTTGATAAACAAAAGAATATTCCTTTCCCAGTCAGATGTCAGAACTGCGGGTACTTTGTCTAGGACATTCAGTTCCCTCAAGTCTGGCGCTGATAATGTGGAATTCTTTTTATTTATATAGAAGGTGTAAAAATATACTTCTGTAAGTGAGCAAGCACATCCTTTCTTTCGATGAAAAAAAGCTCTGAATTGCTGGGGCCCTTTGTTTGATTCAATGGAAATCCTAAAACCGAAGCACACAAATATACCAAATTAGTCTGTAATGAAAACTGGATGTCATGATCCTCCATTGGTGTTGGAGACTAGAGCCTCTGTGAGTGAAGAGGAATGAAATCTCTGCAGCCAACATCTTGTGGAAGGCCCTCCCCTGAGTGTGAAAGAAGACATAATAACAAGTCTACCCATGGTGTCTTCTGTGAATAACCAAGGAAAGTTCCTGTAACTGAACCCTTGGAAACAAAAATATGATGGAAAAGATGGATATTATTATTTATATATTTCTAATATTTTAAAGTGGTTTGTATGGAATCATTTTCCTCTTATGCTGGTCTTTAACATTTTTTCTATTACTTTACCTAATCTAGACATCTGCTTTTCCTTCAGGACTAATGTGGGTTGACGGAAAAACAACTCAAACTATCTTTTTCCATATTTAATGACTTTTGGGTGCACTTAATTTATGGTAGTGTATCAGGGCATTGACTTTCTTCTCTCATTAATTCCACAATTTTTAGAGTTGACATACTGCAATATCTCACCGCACAACCTGTCTCACAGGTGAGTGAGATTCAGCCCCACATCCCTCATGTGACCCGTTACCCTGACTCGAAACACCCCGCTGTGCATTATTTCACCGCCAATATTCCCTCCAACTTCTCTCCATGCCTTAAGCATGTCCTCCAGCCAGTAATCAATACATTAGCTCTACCATAAAGGCCCTGTTCAGCTCCTTTATTACCCAGCAGGAGTATTTTGAAACTGTAGGCCGACTAAAAGTCAAGGCTGGAGTATTTTCTGTGGAACACAGAAAGGAAGCATGAAGGGCATTCCCAGTGGTACAAAGGGACTCAGCAGTGGCAAGTGTTAAGTGATGCCTGTCTCTCGTTCTTTGCCCCTTCCTGTGTCCGTCTCCCGCACAGGCTTTTAAGGGACCCCGAGCTATTCAAAAAGCTGTCTACAATATTGTGATTCTTTGTGTATGTGCATGTGTGTGTGTCTGTTTGTCTCTTTCTGTATGTCTGTCTGTATGGGAGTCAGACTGTGTTGTGGCTTATTCACATTTACAGCTTAGAGCATGACTACAACACAAGTGTTACTGAGTAAAATCTGGGCATTAACTAGAACAGTTTATACCACAGGAAGTAGTTATAATGCAGAGATTTTGTCATACTATACAGCTAGGGTGACCATATTCTAAAAGCCCGAAAAGAGGAACATCCACCTCTTGGAGAGAATACCCAAAGATAGTGAAGGGCAACAAAGAAGCTTCATCTCACAAACATTTATTTAAAATACTCATTTTCTGTTTGAAGTGAACATTTCTATGACGCAATCAAAATTAATGTGTGGTAGCACATTTCCACCGGTAAAAGACATAGAAAATGAAAAACTGGTTTTGTTGTTATTTCTTTTCTTTTTTTTTCTTGCACATGTAAAGTCAGAATTTTGGGATAAAAGTGAAAATTTCAACTTTCTTTTCACATAATTTTGACCATTTATCTCAAACCTAGGACCTTTTATCCAAGTATTTTCACTGAAATTTTTCAAAATTTTGACTTAATTTTCTCAAACTATTGATTTTTTAATCTCATAATTTGACTTTTCAACCTACAATTTTTGACTTAACTCAAAACTTGACTTGATATTGGTAAAAAAAATAAATAAATAAATCTCAACACCAGTCACAACTACAATGGAAAGAGGGGTACAACCAGACATCTTGAGTTTGTCTGTAGAAGTGCATTTCCACTTCAGCATTTTCTGTCTGAGAGGGTGGTCTAATAAATAACAGGAGCAAACATTCTTGATGAATAAAAATGTCACCAGACACACCTGTGCTCAATGTAGTAAAGAACGAGAAATTCGTTCAATGCGTCAGACATAAACTTTCCCATCCACATCTAAATCCTGGTGTGTAGCTGCACACAGTTAAAGAGGTGGAGCAGTGGGTCTGATTTCCCCTGTAATTAATAACCACGTCTGTTATTATCAAAGCCACACTCATGTTTAGCAGGGAGGAGAAAGGAAGTCCTAACTCTGAACCTCATAAAAAGAAAAAATAAATAACGATAGGGTGGGGAAAGAGAGTTTTAAGGTCCAGAGTAGAGAAGCAAAATACAGGATGTATGAACAGTAACAGCAGACAGCCAACAATTTTGCCACAATATTGCTATTTCTGTGACTAATATATGTGCTGAGAGGTCCCTGCATCTGTTTGCAGTTACTTTACAGTAGCAGTGGCAAAGATTATACATCTTTCAAACTATGGTTACATATTTCTTGCATGTTTCCAGATGTGTTGTCTCAGGATGTAAGTGTTTGTGGCATGTCTGGGGTGGTGGAGGTGAAGGGTGGAGGGTAAGGGGGGTGGGGGCCCAGGTCTAATAACAACATTGATACTGTTCTCACACAGGCCTCTGAAGTTGCCTCCACTCCATCAAGTCAGTGTGTGGTTGCTGGGCAACCAAGGGTCTGGTGTTCCCGAGCGGCACTGTTTGTTCCCTACGAATGATCCGCCAGAGAGAGGGTAGATGGGCGGAGGTGAGGATGAGAGAAGGAAAGACACAAATTGGTAAATGGAAGACGCAGCCTCAAGGGGCCCTGAATCAATGCCTGAGCAAACAAAGCTCTCTGTCTCAGCGCCGCCATCTTTCTCTCCGTTGAATAACACTTCTGCTACACTCTCATCTCACTCTCTCTGACTCTCTTTCTTTGTTATATAGTCACTACTTTATTTTTAACTCCTCAACATGCTCACTGTCAGCTCAGTACCTCCATTTCAGACTTTTAAAGGTCACTGATTACCTCTTAGTTATTCAGAAAGCTAACTCCACCCAGGGATGTTGTCCTGAGTTTGTTTCCTCTTTTCTTCCCACTTCTGCTCTTAATTATCTGTTCATGGGCCGTTAACACAGACAGTGCCTCAGAGCTCAAAAATCATATTGTCCCTCCATTTCCCATTGGCAACCGTTAACAAAGCAGACTTTCATCTTTCACCACGCTTTTCTAGAGAACTTTTTTTTTTACTTTCCACAGTAAATGAATATGACAGGAACACCATTCACAAATAAATTCATGTCTGTGGACCTATAATTTAAAAGATGTGGAGCTGATAGCTTTGGCTAAAAATCTAACAGGCTTTCAAGAAGTATAAACTTGTACTTGCAGATCTATTCTTTTGACAAACTCCAAGGAGGCATCCTTGTCTAAAACCTAGATTAGCTCGACTGGTTTCTTTAAAGCAAAGTGGCACCAAAGCACTTTCTGAATATTTGTGCACCAGACTCTAGGCCTGGTCCCACTCAGCATTTAATCTGCTTGTAATCTTGATCTTTCAATTACTACCCAAGGCTTGTGTCTTAAGGTGAGTGATTGCCTACACAAATACCCTGAAAGTTATTCAACGACCATTTCAAATGAGATGATAATCAGTTATCTGCGATACCAGAGCTGATAAGTTTCATTTCAACTTGATCTGTAAACTCACACAAGCCCTTCTTTAAAACATGTGTTTCATTCATCTCTGCCGGACATACCCCTGGTCCATGGGGTCAAAAAGTTTCAGTTTTGTTTGATTGTTTCACAGAACAGAAAAAAAAAACTTCTGTGGCTGACTTGTGTGCCTTTTGGTCAGGCCTGAGGAAACTTTTATTGTGCTTGATTAAATAATCATGTGTGTTTTTAGTTCAACCATGGAGACCTACAGTGCATCAGGAAAGTATTCAAAGAACTATTTTCCCCCCACATTTTTGTTCTGTGCCTGCTTCCTGGGTAATCTGTTGTCAGCAGTTCATACCTTCCTCTTTCTGTCACATCCAGGCAGTGGAGTCACTTTTATTTCCTTGTTACACCAAAGAAACCAAAGAAGCAACCCACAGCATTCACCTGATATTATTTTCTAAGCGGTTTCCTGTTTGTGATGCCAAGTGCTTCACACCTGACGCGATGAAGCTTTTGATTTGTTGCATCAGGTAAGTTTTGGACAACACTTTGTTTGCAAATATGTTGTTTCTATTCAAGGGTTAGATCATTTTAAGACTGTAATAGTTATTAATGTGGTCATTTTGTTGTAATGGGAGGAAAAACTTAAGCCCTTGTGAACAAGTCTCTTAGATCCTAGTGAATTTCCTTACCTGAGACTCAGGTGGATCTCAGATTAGTCTGTAAGTCTGGGGTATACATTTGTGCTCATAAGTTTACATACCCTGCAGAATTTACGATTTCTTGGCCATGCCTCAGAAAATATGGATGACAACACAAAAAATTTCTTCCACTCATGGTTAGTGGTTTTACTCTTTTTAAATCACAATGACAACAGAAACTTTCAAAATGACCCTGATCAAATGTTTACATCTCCTGGTGATTTTGGCCTGATAACATGCACACAAGTTGACACAAATAGCTTGAAAAGCCACTGAAGGTAACCTCCCTCACCTGTGATCTATTTGCTTGTAATCAGTGTGTGTATAAAAGATCAGTGAGTTCTGAGCTCCTGACTGACCATTGCATCTTTCATTCAGTGCTGCACTGGCATTTCTAGATTCCGAGTCATGGGTAAAGCAACAGAATTGTCAAAGGATCTGAGTCAATACAATTGTTTTTTTAATAAAAGGCTTCACTCGACTGACAACCATGAGTGCAAGAAAGGTTTTTGTGTCATCATTCATATTCTCTGAAAAAAGGCCAAAAAATCAAAAATTCTGCCAGGGTATGCAAACTTATGAGCACAAATGTATGAGGTGACTGGAAACTGCGATATATTATAAAGAATCAGTAGCATTGACAGGCCTGAACCTAGTGTTTATGCGATCAGATTTACACTTTCAACTTGCTCTTATCCCGTTTCTAGCAGCTGGCAGCTGCTGGCAGATATTCTGATGATATCCATAGTACATCATATGATCAATACCGCCAGTCCTTTTTTAAAGACAGTTAAAACTATTACCTTATTCTGAGTTTAATATCCAGCTCAAGATACTGAGAAAAGATTTTCAGAGAAATCACTCACACTCCTTTGAAGTAATACATGTGCTTTCTTACTTTACACATACCTGCTCGACCTCACAACTCTTTTGTCTTGCCTCCAGGGAATATTCTCTATTTTTTTAGAGTCCTGTGTAAAGGAAAATTTATGGCACAAAATACCAGAAACTGGTTGGTGGGGCAGATAAGGCCTATAAAGCATGATCAAGGCGAGGGAGTGACAACAGAGAAAAAGAATATAGATATATCATCATTACTGGATGATAGCATATGATTTAGGATAGCCAGCAATATAACTGCTTTAGTGTGTGGGGTTTATTGTATCTTTACAGTAATGATTTATCTTTCAACTACTAAACTATGTTGAGGTTTTGCAGCCACACATGCCAAAACAGATAACAGGTGAGCATTATGGTCTTAAAATTGTCTGCACAAGAGTCTGATTATATAAAACAGCCATTTATATCTCAACTGCATCAGAGGACTTTCACCATCCACTTTAATAGCTGAGACACTTATAAGTCACAGCTCTTCAAGGTCCTCTACAGTCCACAGCAAAGCAAGAGAAAAGCAATGATATGACTATATAGGCATATGATGTGCAATGAAAGAAATAAAGTTAGGTTTTGCATACTGTCACAAGCAGAATCAAAATAGCTGTGGCTTGACTGAGTTATTTCACAAGCAGGGCTGTGACAGAAGCAATCAAAAGAGATTAATATTGAGAAGCATTATGTGGAAAATATGAAGATGGAGACTTTGCTTTCCTTTTGAGGTCAGCGTGACATCAGCATATGTCTTACCGACTTTGTACCAAACCCTGGATTCAGCTTTCGAGTAAGCCGTCATTTTGTTGAATGTTATGAAATTATAAATCATGAGTTAATGGCTGCTGACAGATTTTTCTTCCACTAAAGTTCAGACTTAATCACGCTGTAAAAATGGGTCCCAAAGGAGTTAGGTTCAAAGCAGGGATTAAATGTAATGTACCTGGCTTTTACGTCAACTTCAGCTTACATTAGTGCCCAGTCTTAACGAGCTGGGGGGCCAGGACACACACACACACCCACCCACACTGAGATCCACTACAGGACACAATGTACCCAGCAAGATCTCTTGTTCTCTTCTTCCGTTTTGACCTTTCCCCCTTCCTTAACCTAATTATATCTGTCCTTATCCTTCTCTTTCCTCCCCTGCACTGCAGTGCTGGCGTTCTCGCTGCCACTAATGGCACGGTGTGATCTCCGCAGAGTCCCCAGCCAGCGAGCCGGGGTCACATATGTTCTATATCATCTCCTGAACACTTCCATATGGGAGCATGCCACTTATGCCAAGACCTGACACAAACACGGTGTTTCTGCAGGAGAGAAAGTAAGATGGAGAGAGCAGGAGAAATACTTGGTTCAGAGAATAAACAACATCAGAAAAAAAAAGAGATAGGAAAAAGGACAGAGTGAGAAAGAAAGTGTGAGGATATAAACAGAGGAGGATGGGAAAAGGCAGCAAGAAGAGGAGCAGCCAATTAAAAGAAAAACATGGAGAGTGTGAGTATGCTGGAAAAGAACGCATACCAGGTCGACTCTTTCCTTGTCTGGCTGTTGACTCAAGCTGCCAGAAGCCATCACAAACAGGAAAGCCTAAAATGATAACACACTCCTCTGCTACTGCTCTTCTCTGCTCCCACTCAAATCTTTTCAGATTAAAGCTTTGTGTCTAGTTTTCTACATTCAGTCTTTACAGTTATACAAAGTTTTAGTAATAATTCCCAAAATCCCATTTTGTCGCCACCTTTTTCAGTGCAGCATCAAAAAAGGCTTATTTCACTTCTATAAAATCGCATTGAATCTAGTTTTAAAATGATAAGACTGTCAATAAGTCTCCTTAATCGTTGCACAAAAGGCTCAAAGAAGGGGTCAGAAAGTCTGGGTTTCTGGAATGAAAATGACCATTTTTATTTTAATTCCTTACCATCACCCCCAGCTTTTCCAAACTCTATAACTCTACCTGTTTTTTAAGGTATCAGAACCAAAAGGAGCTTACTTGGAGAAGGTGAGAGAGGAGGCCCATCATCTTGTAAATCTTTGTCACTCACACGGTTCCAGCTTTTCATTACACAAGCGAGTTAGCAGTGCCCTTAGTAGCTTAACTAGCTTCATCTCACAGTGTAGTCAGGCTCAACCTTGTTCGATGAAGATAGACTGGAGTAGAGCCCCTCTCTTCCTGCAAGCATTTTTGGGCACTCATGAATGGAGCTTTTTATTGGTGTGAATTCAGCAAGTAAACATACAGTTGGCACAGACATTTCTCCTTTTTTCAGTTTGGTGTATGGGTATCTTTTTGCGGCCACAGTGAACAGCATTTCAGCAAAATCTGAATAACAATTTTTTAAAGCTTGTCTCATTCAAAACCTGCAGAGTCAAACACTTGGTCAGTGTGCTGAGCACAAAGGGACACGTGTTGTGTCCATAAATAGTTGCTGATTGCAGGATAATATGGCGGCAAAACTTAAGAGCTGTCCCAAAAATTTCATTGCTTTGCCACAGTGCAACCTCATAACTTTTGATAACAAACTTCTGTCTTACAAATAGACCCCCCATTGGTGTACTTTGATTATAGAGACTAAATTGCTCAACAGCTATGGCATTCATTTTAAGTTACATCCCTGCCCACCTGATAAATGTCAGTCCATTTAGCATTTAGCTAAGTTTTGGTCACTACCAGCTCCCAGGGATAAATACTGTAGACAGAGGCTAAGTTTTGTTTTTTGTTTTTTTACCATCAAGTAGTTTGTTTTTAGTCACACTTGCTTAAATAAAGCACAAATTGGCCAAATAAAAATCTTTCATATACTGTAGACACAAGTTTTTTTTCCTTGTTAGAGGGCACCAAATGTGACAAACAAATATCTACAAATATACCTCAACTTAACAGAAACATGATTTTTTTCACTCTGTTTCTGGAAAATAAAATATTTCAACAGACTTGGTAATGTAATTGTGTTACCAGCAGCAATATTACATAACCAAAACGAGCACTCACACTCCCTCTTACAAACTCTCAAATGCTCACCATGACCCTGAGTTTAAGACAAATGAAGGACAAGAGGAGACAACCACTTTGGTTTCCATGCAGATGTGTTTGGATGTCGTGAGAACGCTGCTCTGCAGCTAATTAGCAGCTATTCAGCCTATTACCCAGACAACATCAAACCTTTTAACACGAGCGCTTACACCACAGACGACTGGACAAGGGAACAGAGCATATGTATACAGCGTGAAAACAGAGATAATTAATTTGTTTAAGGAGATGGTAAATTTCTATTATAGTCTCATGTGTGAGAAGGGGAAGGAAATGTGACATTTAAATACAAAAAAAAGTGTGATTGTTGGTACAATGAATAAATATGGAGCTTCGCTGGGTGCCACTTGACATGGAAACAGCCTGAGATAGCTGTTTCTCTGAGGGTGACATATGGTGAGGGATGCTATAGGAGACAACCTGTTCACTGGAGTGTGACTGTGTGTTTTTGGAGTTCGGGAAACTGGAGCATTTACAGGAGATACGCGCTTGGAAAACATGGACCCATCCAAAACTTCAGTTATGCTAAAATAATCTAAAATGTACATGAATTAGGCCTGGTTGTTCATGTATATCTATGCAGACTGACAGGAATTAAGCCAAAGTCAAAGTTTTTCACCTGCGTTTCGAATGCACCATGATGCAAGCAAATTTTGTACCTTTCAGTATTTTAAAGCTTCGTTACAGTAATATTTTTTTCCACAGCATACAATGGTCAAGCTTTTGAGACCCTAATGCATTAAGTCCTGACTACTTTATGAATAGGGCTGTATTCATTCTGTGGACAACAATATTCATATAATATTTGAGTATAAATTGGCAAGATTTCCCTTAGAGGCAAGTGCACAGAATAAAAAATGTGGTTCCTCTTAAATCAGCACAGGCCATGTGTTCAAGAGGACAGGTTGTTAACTGGTCATGGCAGAAGATCAGCCTGCCAGCAAGTAAGTAGTGTCCCTCTGGATGAAACTTAATCAACCAGTTTGGTTAGAACTTGCACAGAATTTATGCAAGAGGGAAATGCATTGACTAAAATGTTGCCATCCTCACTAGTCAGCACGAGTATCACTCACGGTGCTCATGTGAGGACTTACTAGGTAATCTTGAAATAGCCTAATGTTGTGTATTAGCCTTTTCATTATAAACAATTAAAAATGAGATTATCAGTGCCAAAATTAGTTATTTCTGAATGCCATTTCTCAGTATCTGTGGTTGGGTCAGACTTTACCAGGAGGACACAAATCTGTTTTCGACAGGAAAACTGAAAATCCCTTTGATAACACCATGCCAGCCGTCAAAGTTTGGCAGAGATGCAAGAGCTGTCCTTTTTTGCTGCTGAAAATGATTTCTTGGATTTATGTTTAAGTAATGGTGGACACTGAAGCTGGGCTGCCAATAAAAAAAGGACAGAAGAGCTGAAGAAAGCTAAACAGGAGAGTGATAGAGCACAATCTAAGGGCTAAAACATGAGTTAAGCTGTTTGTGATAATGGTCCTTCCAACTAATATGCAGCAGTTGAACTGCAGTGATCTGTTTAAACCCTAAAAGTCTATCAATTAAAAAAAAGAAGAAGAGTGAGGTTATGTTTGCTCTGTTAAGTGAGATTAGAGTTGGTCGATGAGCACTCCTGGGAAATAACTAGGATTTACAAATGTTACATGTAATGGACACATCTCAGAGCATCAGGCTGTGAGTAGTGCTAAATATAGCTGGTTCCTAAACAAACTTACAAACTGAGTTTAAACAGTTGGCTTATTGTCACGTACTAACAGTATTGCTACGTAACTACATACAATTATATTACCTTGTCACTTTGTATCTGGTAAAACATTTGAACAGAGAATTGTATCATCAAAAAGATTTGATCTCTATTCATTTGCTCCCAACACAGATACCCACCACTTTCCATACAACAGTGGGTGATAGTGCTCATAGGAAATAGAGGCTTTATCCCAGCAAACACGACAGGTTCCAGAAAGTCCTCACAGTACCTCAAACTGCGTTTTTAAGATTTTTTAATACTGTACACCCAAAATGTCTGTCACATTTAATATCTAAGCTGTGTGGCCAGGTGTGGCTACTGTTAGCAGCTGCAGTCTGCCTCAGTCCTCTTTGGAGGTTAACATACCCATATCTCCTCAGTTTGCACACTGCTTTGTTTGTATTTATGGAAGAGTGAATCCTTGAAACAACAGTTCAGTATGAAAGTCTTTGGGAGAACCAGGGACCCCTCGGGCAATTCTCTTTCAGTTGTGAAACACAGATAATTTACAGGAGTCCCTCTGCTAGATCACTGATTTCTGTTTTGATGCAGTAACTGACAAATGTGATTTTGAATGTAACCTAACAGAGTCTGACACCCACACGTCTGAGAGGGACAGCAGACAAGTGATCGTAGGGAGATGTGTTCCTCCGTGGGATGAATGCAGCTTGGTCACTGAGCACTCAACAGAGATTTTGTATTTCTGTTACCAAATGATGACATGATGACAAGGCACTACAAGAAATATAAAACATTTATTAAGTGTATTTTAGACTCATCCAGGTAACTTTTTGCAGATTTATATGAGATTTTTCTCTTTTTGTTGTTTGAGACTTGTTATTTTTAGTGAGTTGTTCATGTTTTGTGCGAGAGTGAAGTCAGGACAGTCTGCTCCCCTCATCAGTGACCATATTGGAGCGTGTCTGTGTTTGTGTCTGCTCTTGTATGTGAGGCAGACAAACATGCGGTGCACACACTACAAAACAGGCACACACAATGGAGCATGCATACAAACACAGCATGGTCTACAGATGTATCAAAGTCACAACAGGAAAACACTCAAAAAGCATCTTGTGACGCCTCACGTTCTCTAATAAGATGCACAAGCTCACACGGCTGGCAGTTGATGTCAGAGACTAAGAATGTGTGTTGGAGGATGAGACGGGCTGCTGATAGTGACTCAGTGGACGTATGATCCATGGAGCTCTCATTTGCAAACATACCTGTCCTTGAATCCTCTGTTCCTTCACCACAGGTTTCCATGGAAACCGGGGAAAGCAGGGAGGTTGTGTTGTGTTTGCAGGAGAAGGAGGATGAGAGAGTTAGCAGGTAAGAAAGTGCCAGTACCTTAAAAAGCTTCCTTGGTTTCGCAAATCAGTGTTGTTTAATGATGAAAAGAGGCTTGCTGTGAAAGACTTAAACTATGCAAAACTAAGTTGAAAAGGCCTTAAAACATACAGACATCTAGTTAAATGTGTTTTGTAAAGTTGCTGTGTTACTTTCAGTGAACACCCAGGAGGCAGACTCAAAGTGAACCTGGTCTGCGACCTTGGCCTCAGCCCCAAAGTCAAGGATCAAGCACATAAGCAGTGGGCTCTTTGGGTGGCAGCCCTCATTGGCCACAGCAGTGATGTATTTACACGCGACAGATAGAGAGGTCCCAGTGAATTTTTAATGACAGCTCAGTTAGAAATTTTGAACAAGCACAAATTGATTCATGATTTTTTAATGGCACTGGTAAGAAGCTCCCAGAATCACTGATTGTTTCTCCCACAATGAGCAAACATCCACAGCAGGAGAGAGAAGAAGTAAAAGAAGGCCATGACTCAGAAAAAATCCTTCTTTTTTCCTCCACCAAATGCTCCTTTAACACAAATATAAAGATGCCAAATACTTTCCAGTCAGACTCACTGCTATAACGTGTCACTCAATGATACTTTGAGCCATGTCGAATGTAGACGTGTCATTTAAACCAGTTGCCTCCAACAAGCCAGAAGCTGACTTTAGAATTGGAGGGTAAAAACACAAACTCTGAGGTGTGTTAACTTTCACACTGGGGAAAAACTTATGGAATGAAACCAGACATTATGGTCGCAACACTGCTACTGATCTTTAGCCAAGCCTAGCATTGAAAATTGAAGCATGGATAAAGGTAGCCAGCAAGCTTGACTATCTTTTAAGTGCAAAAATACCCTGCAAGAAGGATGAAAAATAATGTTTACTATCTACATGCATTACCATAAAAGGCTGTGCCTTGGACTGAAAATATGCTTTTATCAACCATAGAGTTCACATTATTGATTTAGATTTTTCTGATGGCTAGGCTTAAACTATATAGTCACTTGAGCGGGTGGTACTTTGAAACAAACCAGGCAGGACGTGAAGTTGCAACTGAAGGTATCCCACAAACCTTAGAGCAGATGTCTGCTTAGATTGGTTTAACAAACTGTTGAGACGGAGAAAAGCAAGACCGTAGGCAAGTTGTGCCAAATGAAGGTAAAATGCTTCAAAAACGGTTTAAAAAATCTCCGGAACTATTCAACAAGGGGTTTGCAAGGTACACAATCTGAAGAAACATAATCAGAGACAAACCTCATGAAGAGAAGGCAGTTACCAACCAGCACACTTGAAAAATAAGTGAAGCTGTCACAATTTTCACATTTATGTACATTTGATACTACTGATGTTAAAAAAAAGGCTCACAAAGTCTAAAACATTGAAACAAATCAAAAAACAAATTGGAACAGAAACCAGTTCATTGGATCTAAAGTGATCCATCAGCAGTGATACTCTGCCCTGATAAAAAGTGTCTGAAATTTCTGCATTTGACATTTGACAGCTCTTTAACAGAAACAAAAACAAAGGGGACGAATTAATCTTTCTGTCCACCTTTTTCAATCAACAGCAACTATTTGTGTGATGTATAATACATGAATCCTGCTAGTGTATAATACAACATGCTACAGTGACAGCTGCTACATACTGTACATGTTAAGCATAGAAAGCTGACAGGTTGAACTTGAGTGTACAACAGCCTGTGTGTCCAGGATGAGCATCTAGTGAGCAGAAGGAAACGTTCACAACAAGTCCTTCTGGTTTGTGTCCTATTATAGAATTATCCGGCTGTTCTCCAAGTGCTCTGCTTATTTTACTGAAAGTTTCAGATTAAATCGATCTAGGCTGAAAAACAACATCAAAACATAAAAGGGCCACATTGTTATTGCCAGCAAAAATTTCAGACCTCTCTCAGTTTTTGTCAACACAGGTTGATGGAGATGCCTCCAATAAAAATGAAAATTCCAGTATAATCCATACAGATCCTCCTTCAGGAGCTTCATCACCTTATATCAATATTTGAGCTTCTCTGTTAAAAGTCCATCTCAAACAATGATGTAAGATTTTCACCAGCAGTCAGAACTTAAAGCAGAATGAAGTTCAGTTATTCAGTTAGTCGGGCAGGGTTTCACGTCCCCACTCTGCCTAGTAAATTCTTGATTTGCTTGTGTTAAAAGCGTCCATAAGGTCACAGAGGGAGGACTCCAGGATTCAAAACGTGGCCTTGCTTCACGCTGCAGTGATAAATCATGAGACAGGAAAGTCAGGTGGCTGTTATTGCTTCATGAAAGAGGTTCAGGTGTCCATCCCTTCCACTCCTCTGCCTGCACTTAATTTATATTACAGGTGTAAAGCAGTCTCAGCTCAGCTAAAGGTCTCCTCCAAAACCCTCAGGCCTGCGGCTCGCCCCGGCATGCAATAATTTATGAACAAAGTTGCCAGGCTTTACGAGACAAGAGTGCCAAGTTTGTGAAATCTTTATCTATTCTGGACATGGACTCTCACTGTTTAAAATATAGATCAAAGACTGAGGTCTGGGTATAGATTATCAGAAAGCAGCATGGCAAATATGGAAGAACGGTATTAGGCTGTGGCTAGGCCTGTCATGTGTTTCTGTGAGAACAAAAATAAAGTTCAAATATCTGGACTGTGAAATTTACAAGAGTCAATATTTAATATTGAGCTTTGTCTATAAGTTGTGGGAATAAAAAGATATTGTGCATTTCTTTTCCTGTTTTCCAAAACTGGACAAAGCCTCACAGCTTTGGTCCTAAAACTACAAGTGCCCCTCTTATTAAAACCACGGTCAATACCCAAAGATAAAACAATTAAAATGATTCTGATGAAATAAACCGATGCAGATGTTTCAGAGATTGGGTTGGGTTTTTTTTTATTGTCTTTGCTTCTTTGTCTCTTTTTCAAATGAGATTTAATATATTCAAACTGTTGCTAGTGCTACCTATTTCTTAACCAGACCTAAATATCATTATGTCGACAGACTGCACCATTTCTTATCGATTCCTAACAGAAACTGGTTTTCGATACACATCCCTATATTTTTGTTGGTCACTGTGTCAGATGAGTCATAAATTTGTACCATGACCAAGTGTTTCTCATATCTTAATTCAAATGTGTGCCCGCCAAAAAGGACTTTCGTAATCCCAAGATGACATAACAGAGGTGTGATGACATTTTGATACCCTTACCTGCTGTCGTATGTCAACATAAGGAGTATACAGAGTCTGCAGAGGGGTTGTTAGACCAGCAAAGAGCTCTGGACCATCCATCTATCTGCTCAGTGCAGGCAGACAAACAGAGCTGCCTGTTCTCTGCCTTTCAATGTCACATCGACCCTCCTCATCCCTTGTACATTTTTTTATCTTTCTGTCTCAGTCTTACTCTCCCTCAAAGTCTTCGCATCCCTCACCAAACTCTCTCTGTGCGTCTACTGTACCCAGCCGAAGGAAAGCCACATGAGAGAACCTGGCAGCCTGTGTGATGGGAGCAGAGGCCACACACATCATTCAGCGCTGGCTGATATTTGTTCTCTTTCCATGGAGGAAGGCAAAGCTATGACACTGCTTAGAGCCATCCATCATCCTCCGCTTCGACTCTGCGCTCGCTACCGTCTCTCTTTCAACTTTTTGGAGGTCAGATGAGCAGAGTAAGCCGTCTCAGTGTTCCCTGGCATTTACTGCTCGACGCCGCAAGGCTGAGCGGCGACAGGAAGTAAAAGGCTGCCATTTCTGCGAGAACAGGCACAGGGTCAATCTAATAGACTGGTTCCTGACAACAAACACTCAGGTGTCACCCTGCACAGGTTAAAGAGATGGTGGGGCGGCGAGTACAGGTTCCCTCGCTGTGTTTTGTAACAGGAGGAGGTAGTTCAAAGGGTTCTACTGGTTACACAACAGACATTTACCACCTCTCTGCTGTCTGTCACCATGTTACACAAGCTTTTGTGTTGCAATGTGAGGAAATATGTACTTTCTAAAGACTCTGTTCCTCTGCTGCAGATGTGCGTGCCTCTCTACCATCTGCAAAGCTCAAACAAACACCTGAAAGGTATATTTTAAAAGAGTAAAACTCTGCCGCTCTATCTAGGAACATCTGACACAAGGGGCTGAGGTGGGAAATGAAGAGGGCTTTCATCAGTTTGCAAGGAAGTTAATGCAACCACAAATTTGTCCACGTGTGCGTCAAGAATTCCAAATATGTGCATGAACTTGCACACATGCACTCAGCCAACAAGCTGTGTTAACACTCAGCAGCACCGCAGATAACACATGAAAGAAAAACAGACTGATGTATGGAAGCTGAACCGAGACAGTGCTGCACAGTAAACAAAGAGAAACAAAGTCAGAGGAGCTCATTGATACAGACACTCTCCTGCTGTTGCCCTCACATGTGAAAACAGACATTATGAGAATTTCAACAGGATACAGCAGCAGCTTTCACCACATTCTGACAGTACCAACCCATCATTATTGTTTCCCACCTTACTACATACTCAGCTTCCTACTGACAGGTTAGCTTCCTCTCTCTGCAAATTTTGACTCATGCTTAATCTAAAAAAAAAGTAGGTTTAACTGCTTGAAAATGCAGAACAACAACATTTTGCCAACCTTTTTGTCAGCTTTTGTCAACTGAAGTGAGGCAGAACATATTTTACTATTGAAGTGGATAGAACTGGATCAAAAGTCCTTGTAGAAAAAAAAAGCTGGCATCGAACAACTTCTGTGATAATCAACAAGTCATGTAAATATTGCCAGGGTCACCAAACTTCTGTAGTGGAAATTGACCAAAAACACCCCAAAAATGTACTTCATTTAGCTGCTCTGAAGAAAATAAGACTACCTTGGTGCACATACTTCAGTGTTTCCGTCAATCAATCTGCTGCCACTGAAAGTGTTGTTATTGTCACGTGTACCCTGACTGGTTGGTCTGTTTTGGTTTTTTTGCGTTCCTTGTTTTTTCATGATCCATCTCCTCGTGAAAACATACAAAAACACAAATGACAGCACAGTCTGCAGAATATTTTTTCCCAACATGCAAAGCAGATGTTTCTGGGTGAAGAAATAATACAAACAGTGCAGTTTGAGCATTGGAATATTAAATCATCACATTGTCATTTTGTTGTTGCATCAAGATCATTTGGTTTAAATAAATTTTTGTAGCTCACTAGTTCTGGTGCTAGATCAGTACATTATCCAGTGTAACCACCCAATCTAAATATTGCATTTCAAGGGGTAGGTAGATATGGAGTCAGCCCAATAACAGCTATTTGTGTAATTAAATAAAGCAACACAGTATTGGAATGACTGGCATTGTCAGGGGGAATATGCAAACCCCACTTGGCAGCATCTTATGTTGGCAAACAGCCATGTCTCATTAGCAATAACACCAGCAGTGGTATCTGGGTTAATTTCACAGGGCTTGGTAATGGTCGATGGAGGTGAAACTCATGCCTTGCCAGATACTTGATGTTTTGTTATTTCAATAAGCATGATTGACAGAATCATAACAAGAGGTTTTTTTTTTCATTTGTTTAAGATCTGGTCTTATTGTTTGTAGAGGGCAGAAGAAATATGAGCTACAGGATACGTGAACATGTGTAAGCATGGCGAGCACAGGAGCCTATACAGGCATTTAACCATTAACTCGTTCACACTCTAGCCTGGGGATGAGTTGTGAGGCGTGATGATCAAAAAAAGATAGAAAAAAGTACTAGACAAAACAACGAAAATGCTGTAATTAAATGAAAATACGAGAAGCCACAGCAGCCACAGAGGCAGCTGTCAGTACCACAGCTCTAAGATATAAGTCTTGTCAACAGAGATTGATATTGTGAGACAATAGCCTGCAAGCTATACACACGAACATAAAACTTGATGAAAGTCTCTGTACACCCCCAACATATTTGTTTTATCCTGACTGCTTATTCTTACTCAAAGCTGTCATCAAATTAAAGCTGGAGTTTTATTTGCACATTTAGAATAGTTTGACATTTTTGTTTGGGTATCAGATGTTTGGCCAAACAAAAAGAAGTTCCTCGCACTGACAAGGGAGGAAGATTACCTCATAAAAGTTAGAGACAGAAAAATCTAGGCTACCTTGTGGGAAACAGATATTCTGAATGAAGTACAAATGATTTTCTTTGAATTATAATTAATAGTTTAGTCTAATTTGCAGAAGTTTTGACCCTAACTAGATTGAAAACACACACGACTGTAGTGGGAATCACCACATATGGTCAAATTTGCCTCAAAATGAACACTGAACCCACATTTTATCGATGCATCTCACAAACACAGCCTCAAACAGCACCACATGCGGAGGAAAGTGTACATAAACATGATCCGAAAAATCAGAAAACTTCTGTAGGCCAGAGTGCATCTATGATGGACTGAGATGAAGCTGAAAACCGTCCTGTGGCTTAACAATTCAGAATTCTATTCAGAACTCATGGACGCCATGTGCTCCAAAGAGCAAAAATCTCCAAGTTTATCAGCATCTGTGGGGCTGCGTAAGAGCTTATTGCATGGGCATGGCACCAAATGATGCAGCTTTTGGGGCAACATATACTTCTAGCTTTGATTTATTAACATTATACTAAGTTTCAAATCTTTTCTGATCTGGAGTTTAAGAAATGGTGATGGCAAACTTACAGCAAGCATCCTGAACACATATTTCTCAACTATCCATTTTTGCTTTTCATTCTGGATGATTTAAAGAAGGCTTAATGTCAGAGGATGATAAAGGTTTGAATATGAGAAAAGTCCAGTGATTCATGTGAAAAAACTGAAAGTTTGGATAAATTTTGAAGAAGAAAAAGGGCAGAGTTCATTTCCATCTGATTATTTTTGGACTACTCTTCATTATGATCACATTTCTGATAATGTCAATAAATTAATATCAGCCATTATGCTGTCACAGAATAAAAAACATTGTATTGGCTTCCAAAATTCCAGATGTTCCACTTGCATGAACAGGGTTAAGAAATAGCAGGTCAAAATCTGAGTTGTTTTGATTAGATTGCATATCTATACACCCTCAAAGCTGTACTTAAAATATTGTCTATATATAGTGGCTGACATTATTCTCCCCTTGCTTTGTTTCTCAAAATTCACACCAGCTATGTAAAAAAACATGAAGACTTCTGAGGACACATTTGTTGGCAGTCAGATAAAGTGAAATATGTATCCTCAGCTCACTTCAGACTGTTTTTCTCACGTCAAACCTCAGTGACCCATCTAACACACCCTCAACCCAGCACGCAGTGTTTTGAAAACGTGTCAGCAGCACTTCCAAACTATTTCTATAACATCCGCACTCCACATGTGTGCATCTGACTGGATCTGGGCTCAATTATCAATCTGGCATTACGTGAATGAGTTCTCCGTATTTCTGTGTGTGCGACTGGATCAGGAGTCTCTGTTGTTTACATACATGTGTGAAGCAGACAGGCACACGACACAGACAAGCAGTGGCTTTGAGTGACGTTTGGATTGGCGTTGTAATCTGTCAGTGTCTGCATTCTTCTGATGCACTGGAAAACCAGCTTCACCACAAAAATTTAACAAAATGCCAAGAACTTTTGTGCAGGAGTACAAAGAAAAAACACAGCATGCATTCCAGCTCAACTTCAATGTTGTTCACAATTAAGATCATGCCGTTTGGAGCTATTTGTGTTTGCAGGCGAGGGCCTTCTGATGAATTTAGGACGTATCTGTGTTTGTGCTGGTTAGTATTCGGATTGCAGAGTTCAGTGGCCCTGTTTTTTTTTAACAAACCACACTGAACTCTTGAACCAAAAGCCTGGATTAACAACTGATCTGGAAGCAGCAAATCTGAAAAACTATAATTAAGTTTGATTAAAAAACATTCCTGGGGTCTGTTGCTTCATGATGGATGAGCTGCACAGGCAAATTGAGACCCCAGCCTCGTTTGTCTGAGCAATTTAATAGATGAGAGTGAAATATGTTCATTGACTACAAAACGTCACACCAGAAGAACCACAGACATGTACTTTACAGGCAGCTGACTGAGTCAAACATACTCAGAAAAAATCCCTGACTGTGTTCCAGTGTGAAAAAGTAAAATGCACAGAGGAAAACAGCTCTGAGTGCTTTGGAAAACCAACCAGTCATTACAGGGATCATTCCTATGGTTTCTACAGTATAATTAGCTCAAATAGCCAGCACTGTACCTATAAATACCACAGACTAAACAACAATAAACAAAGGGATAACCGCAGCCAGCAACCCTTCACATTAGACTTCAGTTCTTTCCCACAACCTCTGACAGCAGCGGCGTCAACAATAACAGCAGCGACAGCAGCAGAAGCATAACTCAGCTCTGATGCTCACAATTTAACCTCGCTCATGTTATTTATTACTATAGTTGCTACAAACGACTGCTTTGTCTCTTTGGTCATCCTTCTTTGATGAAATAACACCCCAAGCTTCTTCTCTTTCTCCCTGTCCCCTCTTTCCTTCTTCCTGTCTTAGGCCCATGCTCGTACTTCTTCTTTGGCATCAGGCAAATTTAGGTTACCGCAATACAGTTTGGTTTGGACTAGGATTTGAGTTAAACCACCCCATAACAAAGTCTTTCACAGCCTACCAATCAAGTTGTAGTGAAACTTTCATGCAAACAGTAGTCTGTAAAGACATTCCTGATTAAATCAAGCTTAGAAACCTTTTGTTGTGTGATGGTAAAATGATGACTTAAGAAATTACAAAATGTGTAAAATTATACTTGCACCGGTGAAAAAATAATCATTCTAAGAACCACAATATAACATTTTGGGTGTGAAAAAAAGTTACAGCTGTTGTCTATTGATGCTATTTTACTTTAAATCTGATGAATTAAGGCTTTTTGAGACTGAGGGCTACTTCAGGGGAACTGAGTAGTACGAAGGGCTAATTGTTTGATACAAACTTCCTCAATAAGAAAATTGCACAGCTCACATAGCTCACTCTTTAACAACAACAACAACAACAACAACAACAATAAGAAGAAGAAGAAGAAGAAGAAAAGTGGTAGTAAGACTATGTGAAGAGACAATGTTCATCATTCATAATGAAAACACATTATCTCACTTGTGAGTTAATGCGTACATGTAAGTAGGCCAAAGTGCATAACAAATTGATAAATTTATCTTGCATTAGGCATAATAAACAAATAAACTGAAACTAATTTAGCATCAGTAGGCATTACAAATAGATAATAAAACCCTACAATAGTGGATTAGTCACTCAAGCACCTTATTTCTGTAACAGACAGACCCTGGTCCCCAGCAGAGGAAGGCAAAGTTATATGGCACTCAACTAAAAATGTTCGGGACCCCTACTATACACCCTAATCCTGTGTTTTCAATACAACTAAGCAAATACAAAAGCTTTTTACTGAAGTGTGAGCTCACATTATCCATGCCCCCATGCTGTACAAGTCAGTACACTGGTCGAAGCACCCCAGTCTAAAAAGTCTGGACACGCCCCTGCTTGTCAACCCGCACGGTGTTACAGTTACGTTGCTTCGCTAAAGAACAGATGTACACTCCTGGTCTGCAGCATCTTTAGAAACTGCTTCTCTTTAATCTTAATGGAAATTAGACTCACCTCACAGGTGTCACACACTGCATCCAGTTTATGTTCGCAAGCCACAAAGTCCACAACTTATTGCTAAAGTAAAAGCAAATTCACTTACTTCAAACGAGTGTCTGCAGACACGTGGGGACCTTCCTTCCCGTGAATGTTGGTCGCAGTGCTCTCCTCCTGAATAACTTCATGTCTGGGTCGTGAGCGGCAGAAACGAGGGCTGTTGGTCAACAAAGGCCTCGCAGGCATCAGCTCTTGGATCCGCGATCTCTGACTACATGTGGATCATCAGCATCACTTTTGTCAATCATTACAAATGATGAGGATAGTGGAGACATCGTGGGAGATTTATTTCACAGTTGACGGCGAATGTTGTAAAACCAGGAAACATCCCATTCAGCGGACCAATCACAGGACCTTCTGCCTACGTCGTAGCTACGGGCAAATCTAGTAAAAAGCGCACGTGGGTATGCGGCGCAGGCTTCTTGATCAAGAACTGAACCACAACATGGTTTCGTGACAAATCCTATGTTGTGGCAGTTTAGTTTAAAAGCTTAGTTTAAAGGGACTGTAAAAAGTTCTCATCTCTAGATATGCCTGATTATAATTCCCAATTTAAAATAAGATTAGCACTAAATTATTTCTAAATGCTAATTTAGCTTCCTGATCGGGACTGGACTGGCTTTATAGCATGCCAAAGTCTACAGCACGCTGGCTGACAAAGTTTAATAGTAAGAGAAGGAATTCTGTGTTTTCTCTGCTGAAAACGATTTATTGGATTTACTGTTGATTAATAGTTGTTATAGTGGAAACTGGAGCTGGACTGTCTGACAGAAAAGGGACAGAAGAGCAGAAGAGCTCTGAAGGCTAAAACACGAGTTAACCTGTTTTTAAAATGTTCGTCCCAACCCACATGCAGTAGTCGTACTGCAGTGATCTGTTCAAATAGTCTATCAGTAAAATGAAGAGCCAGGTTACATTAACTCTGCTTGGTATATGAGCACTGGTAGGACATAACCAAGATTCACAAATGTAGCCAGCTACTAAACTACAATGCAAACTCAAAAAGTTTACTTGTCATGTTTTGAAGAGCAGGGCTATGTAACTGTTGATAAATAAACTACCTTGTTGCACTGTATCAAGTAAAAAGTTGTCTTAAACTGAGAAATGTAACGTTAAAAGTAAGATCCAATCTCCATTCATCTTTCAAATCAAATACATGTGTCATTTCATCACGGCATTCTGATATAATCTGAAAGCTAACAGGCAGATATCCCACATTAAAAATGTAGTCAAAGAACATTAGACAGCCACACACTGAGTTACACTTGGTAGTGATAAATGCAGCATTTGTGTAATCTGTACATAACTTTAAACTGAGCCAGCAGCAGCCTGGTGTTAATCAAACCACAGTGGATCCTTTCCATCACCCCCCTTTTCACAAACCCATGCACCTCCACAGCAAGATCGGCCCTCCAGACTTTTCACAGATGATACAAGGGTTGAAAACCATAAAAGTGAGAAAAAAAAATCAGATGTTTAAGATATGGCTTTTGCTTTTAAGTATTAAATAAGGGATCACTTGGACGCTCTCAAAACTTTGATGATTATTAAGAACATCATACATATAAATCTAAATTAAATAAAGGGCTTTTCATTCTTCCAGCACATCACAACTGCATGCACGGAGCCCTCTCTAGCCACCCCCATCTCTTCTAAAATTCATTAGGAAAAACACACTCACATGCACTCACACACACAAATACACACACAAGCTGTCACACTCTCCTTCGGTCTTTGCTGGAGCCTGTGACCCACAGATGCGTGTGTACAGGCCTCAAGTGACAGATGAATGCTCCCCAGCCCTGAGAACAATTAGTACTGCCAACACAGGAGACACAGAGAGGGAGAGACTGTCATACCAGGGCTGCTCACTGGAGAGAGACGGAGGGGTTGTGACCCTGCTCCATCGCACTGTGCTCAGTCACCAGATGCTCCATTCTAGGAGACTCATGGACACAGGTAAAAAGAAACAGAAACAGAGACTAAAACTGAGCCAAACACAATTTTCACTTCTAATCTTAGGCAACCATGCAGTATATTTAGACCTCACACCCTTAACAACAGGTAGTTCAGTCCTTAAGCCATGAAAGCCTGTAACTGATGCCTAGACCAGGTCATTAAACATACACTGAGCCTGTTAACAGTCCTGCGTTGTGTATTTACAAACCCTCTGCTACAATAATGCCAACTATTAAGCACTTTGGGAAAAAATGTGAAAGAATTTTCCATGAATAATTGCAGTTTCGCCACAACTGGCATGCATTAATCATCTGACCTCTCACACTTTCACCCCAAATAAACTCAGGAGACACAGATCATTGCCTAGTTTTGAGAAAAATCAGCACATATAACTCCCCCCACCACCACATAATATGAGCTATGAATCTCTGGCTTGATTTCACAGGCGCACAGGCTTGTTTTTCTGTGCTCTCAGTGAAAAATGTATTTTGATAATGTCTTTTCAGGCATATGTGCTTTTTCCTGCATCCTCTGTTTCAATTAAGGGCTGAAATAATGCTGAATGCTCTTCTCTTATTCTTCACTCAAAAACGCCCTCATGTGATTTATCTTTGAAAGATGAAAATATTTACTTAAAAAAAAAAGAGTCCTCCTGTTTGATCGTGGAGCAGTTTCGTTCTCGAAGGTTTCATCACTTCTGCCTCCAAATAACCTTCATACATGTTTGTCAGACGTGTTTCATAAATCCTCATTATTCTGATTCCAAACCCTTTTTCATTGACAGATTTAGCCGTGTGATCACATTGTTCTGGCCTTTGCAGCAGACTTTCTTCTTTATTTTTCATTTCTCCGACCTGATGCCTCCTTGTACTGTAGTTATGTAATTCAAGGTTTTATCCCCTTTGCCTATTTTGTCTCTGCAAATCTTAATCAAATAGCTTCTGTTAGAAATCCTCATCTACTCAGTGCCTTTTTATTGTTCCATTCAATGCTGTGATACCATTAATAATGTTTTTTTAAAGCAAAAAACATCTCCCTTTATAACATTCATTACAAAGAACTACAGCAGCAGCCAAGTAAGAGCATTCAGCAGAGCAATATTATTCATATTGGATGAGACTACAGAAAATGAGTTTAACAAATACTGATCCCTTAAGCAGGGGAAAGGAAACATGTTCATGTTTAGAGCCTGTCTGCCATGCACAGACAGTTTATGTCACATTTTTATGTCTCATGACAAAAACAGCACATGGCATCTTAAAATATATTTTAGGGGGCTTGTACCAAAACCATAAAACTCAGCGGTCGTTGTAAGAGAGGAAATGAAAAGACCGCCAAAGAGGAGCAGACAGGATGTTTTAAAAAATATCTCATAATATTTTCCGTTAAGCAGGATCATCTTCACATGTGTATACTAAACTGTATAACAAGCCTGCAGCAGTTAGATAACAGGTTGAGTAATTCCGTCATCCATGTCTTGATGAGTTTAACTGCAGTGCACTCTGGCAACAGGTGACTACACTTAATACATCACAAACCAGATGTGAGGTGCTTATTAAGTGTGATGCCACATGGCCACCATGCTCTTACAGGACACGCTCCTAAAACACAGACACAGTGACACTCTAAAACATCGTAGGGAAGTTTTATTTAACTTTGAGGAGAGATAACCAAGCACTAAACAGCTAAATATAAGTAATCAAACCTTGTGTATTTCACATTAAGGGGATGCAATTTTTTCACATTTTTCTGCTTTTTTTTGTGCAACTATTTTTTATTGGGGTTCATATCCACAAAATATATTTATAATTAATCCCAAACCCCTTTCATGGTTGCATGGCTGTATCTTAAGGTTTGACAAATGGGTTAATAACAAAAGCAACTAAACAAAATGAATTAAATTAAACCAAAAAATAACTTCAAAAACATGAAAAGAGCTCCTCTAAATTAAACAAGGCTGTTCAATTTAAAAAGAAATTAAGATCAATGTCAGTTGGCTTGGCATACAGTGAAACAAGATGAAAAAACCAATGCAAGACCTCCAGGATTTTTTGTTTTGTTTTGTTTTGTTTTATTTTGTTTTGTTTTTCAAATACATGCTGCTTGGCTTTCTGAATGTATGTTATTTTTCTTATCATTTGATTTAACCAATGAGTGGTAATGGGTCTGTTTGTGTCTTTTCAATTTTGTGCAATACTTTTTTTTTTTGCAGGCAGTAGAAAGCAGACTATCGTCAATAAATTTGAATTAATTTTCAGAGTAACAATTTTTTTCTTTGATATATTGCAAACAGAAACAATTTGGAGTCTAGCATGATCTGTTCGGAAATTATCCTCTCGTTGATATTTTTAACTTCCTCCCAGAATGATGTTATTGTCCTGTATTCCCACAAACAGTGTGCCAATGTTCCTTTTGGCTCCACTTTTTTGCAAGTTTGTTAATAACTCTTACTGTTTACTATCAGCTGTTGGCCATGATGAACTATTCTTTCACCTATTTTTTTCTGAAGGTCACCAAAAATGAATTTGCAGATTTATGACAAACAGCTGTTAAATGGTGTTTTTATGTAAAATGCATTATGGAAACTGGCTGTTTACGGTCAGGTAATATGAGTAATTGGTTATTTCCTGGAGGACGAACATCCTATTTTGGTAATTTGTTTGAGTTTGATAAACATGTTTTCTCCATCTTGAAGAATATTTCATCAGAGGTCAAGTTAAAACATCTTGCAGACTGACTTATAGCAAACTCTCCAAGTCGTTTCTTTAATTCAGCACGTCAAGTTAAGCTCGCTCACAATGTTTTACAGTGCACATTCTCCATCCAATACTGCTGCCAGCCAGTACACGCAACTGTTGGGTCTCCCCTTCCTCTGTAACTTGACAAAAACACACCCCACAGTTTAACAAGAGTAATAAAACACACACACACTAGCATGTGCTGTTTAACAGAGCAGCAAGTGCTCAGGTGTTTTCCCCTCCACAATAACAGCACCTGGTTAAAAAAAAATCTGCTATATTCTCATTGTTTAATGTCTGTTTAGGTTTGCTGTTCAGCTTAAGAGTATCTGAGGTCATGTTCACGGAAAAATCCCCTCGAAAAAAGTTCAGGTTTGAGAGCAGCCCTGGCCTGCTGTGCTGGCTGTGTGTCTGCTCCAGCCTCAGTCAGACACACACAGCTATATTTCATGTGCTCATTTCTGGCACTTAACAACTTGAATCCACAACCATGAAGCCCAAAAGAAGTATTCTGAGCATGTTTGGAGGAACTGGCTGCACATCACACAGGCAACTGGCCTAGTAGTCATGCACACACACTAACACAGGCATGCACACTTGGATACACACTTCCAAAGCAAAGGATGGAAAAAAGAGATGATTGCGTGGGGGAGGAGGAATAAAGAAGGATATAGAGAAGGAAGAAAACAAGCAGGAACAAGAGAGGAGAGATAGAGAGAGTCTGCATCTGCAAAGGACTTTACAGGCTTTGCAATCATGCTGCCACGTCAACAAAGACAGATAGTCTGCAAACATTGGGGTGAAGCAAAAGGAATCTGTCTTCTCTCTCTCACAATCTTCCGTCCTCAGTGTACAACAAGCTCTGTTGTTCTCTCTGATGTCCATCTACACACAAACACATTTGGACAACTGTTTATGCAAGAAAATTTCATTTTGGGAAGAAGTAGTTAGGGACTTTTGGATTGAAAAGTAGCTCTTAGACTTGAGTACTCGCTTCCAACTCCAAAAGTCTCATTTAGATTGGATTAATTTAATTGCAGATGCCTGTCCTGTGTTGTACACTGATATCTGCTAGAATGTGTTTATTTCAGGGAAGAGTTGGTAGCCTTGTTTTCTGTCAGCATACAAAGTCTGCAGCAGTATATGTGAGGGTATTCATGATAACATTATCTGTTTCTGCCTCTTTAGTTTAGCGTCTAGTGATGGTTTGATTGCACCTGAGCACAATTCTCTGAGGTTTCTCCTGCAGCCACTTCATTGTGAGTGTGGCCTTCCTGGGTGAGAGATGGAGGCTTACATGCCTGCAAGTCCGTTTACGAGTCTCACTTTGTTCTGAAACCAGAATATTCTGTCAAACATTTTGTCAATTAGTTTTCACAGATCACAAACAAACAAAAGGCTTTGATAAATTCCACAGTGATTAAAGGCTGGATGTGCAGCTTTCGTGCATGCAGAGTGGCATCATATGGAGTTGGGTACAGTCAAGCAAGCCAAACTTTCAACTTCCACTCAAGTGTGAGGCTGTATGCAATTGTGAAGGGTTAAGTACTCTGCTGGCAAAAATAACCAGCTGATAGAAGTTTTTTTTCTTAGCAAAAGGTTGAGAAAAGGTGGGGAACATGACACAAATGTCAATACACAATATGTTTTTGACATAAAGTAAAAAAGTCATTATATTAAAAAAAAAAAAAAAAATATATATATATATATATATATAAAACTATCAAACTATTTACGAACAGTTGTTTCTTAGCAGTAATGAGCCACTGCTGATAGGGCCTGCCTTCCTGACAGACCAAGATTCACCTGCTCTTTGCCTTAATTGTAGTGAATTGTCCTGAAAATTGTGGCTTGCTATTTGTTCTGTCAATGCCATGATAGTAAGGTTTTCAATTATTTTTTCAGACTTTTATGATTTTACTTTCATTTAGCTTCAGTTCGTTTCTATTGTTTAGTGGTTTTCCTTTTTTGAAGGTTGTTTACTTGAGTAGCGTGGACGAATTGGGCACTACCTTGTTTTATTGTAAGTCTGTATGATGAACATATAATTAGGGTGACCAAACATCATCTATAGCCCAGACATGTCCTGCTTTTTGGTCGTAAAATTATGTCCGGAGGATTTTATAAAATCCCCAAAATGTCTGGGGTTTTCTCGGTTTTTTTCTACAGACCATTGATATTTATAATAAAGTGCTGTGCTGAGGTGATGGCATTATTCTGATGTACCAAGAAGGGCACAGTAAATCAGGAAACACTAAATGTGCATATTTTCTAGACCATGAGCACCTCTTTACTTCACAACACTCGTCATCTCGGAAAAAACCTTGTTCCCCATTTTTCCCCCATTAATGCAGAACAGGACAGCTTCCAATCTAATGCCATCATCCTTAATATTCACAAAACTCAGGGCACAAACTAGACAATGTGATATATCCTTATCCACTCTACTGCTGTTTAAAAGAAACAAATAAAGCCTCTGAGGGCCATTATTGTGTTCCTGCTGTGTGTGTGTATTAAAGTCTCCCGCTCAGCTTTCTGTCTCACACTGTTTCATTTCTCTTTAAATTCACTCCAGCTGATGTTACGAGCCTTCAGAGACTCATTCAGGCCTGGCATCTAAACTCCTTTAATCTGAGACATGAACGGATCAGTTTTCAAAGCGTGTTTGGACACGATCCACTGGCTCCACCGTGTGTCGACCGATGAGACTACACCAATGATCATCCTTAGGCTGTGTTAATGTTCATTAATCCCCAATAAGATATTCTTTTTTTGAATAATTCCCCTTTTTTCAGCAGAGAGGCTTCAGACAGAAATTCATCTAGAAACCAGAAATCTGTCACACATCTGTAATGAGAGCATCTCCAGCACTCTTGCTGGTAGTGAACCCACTGCTACTGTGGACAACATGCATCCACTTCTCCAGGAGAAAAAAGGTCGCTATTTGGTATACAAATTGTGTTCAGTGGGTTAGTGGGTCACTGGTTTTAAGTGGTTAATATGGACATGGCTGTCCGGGTTTAGATTTGTGAACATTTTAAAGCAAAAATGAAGTCTATAGGTGGAAGTATGCAGTCTGTAGACACTCATAGTTGAAGCAGCTTTTACAGCAGGAATCTTCTATTAATTTCAATGGGACAAAAAATAGTAGAAAATGTTAAATGTTTGTAAAAGTAAAAGGGGAGTGTGAAAAATACAATCATACATCTCCCAAAGTTATAAATTGTTTTGAAAGTCTGACCAACTATAAAGATTGCGACAAGTTGAAAAAAAAAGTGCAGAACAATAAATGGAGGAGGAAAAAAGTGAAAGACCATTATGTAGAAATGCTGGCTCAGTATTTCAACATAATACAGTAAGAGAAGGTGGTTAGAATTTAAGGAAACGAGAGGACGCCATACAAGGAGAACAGATATAGAATTTATTTCCAATATCCATTGCAAAGAATAAAAGGTGACACAGCTTGAAACAGATAATATAGAATTTATTTTCAACCAGAAGTAGGAAAATACATAGGTAGGTGTAAAGGAAACAAGCAGAACCTGTAGTCAAACGGAAAAAAAGAACATAACTAGTCCAAAGAGAATCAAGAGGACGGCTAAGGGGTACAACAGAAAGCATTGTTTACCATTCAGTTTCTTTTTAAAACAGTATGTGTTGATTTGAAAACAGCTGCCTTGATTTCTCATCTGGGTTAATGGACATTCTACAACATTGTGCAAGTGTTTTATCATTATTCTTCTCTTTTTTTTTTTTGCTGGTATTTCATGAATGGTAAACAATAGTTGGTCCAGTGCATAAACACAGTGACACAGATCAATATATGTACTCAGCTGACTACAGATAGACAATCCTGATCATTGAACAGCTACCACTAAATCGGCAGGGGGGAGGGGGGAAATGAGCAAATATACAAGATGAGTGATAAAAGAGAGGGAGCAGAGCGTTTAAAGGACTGAAGCTTGAGGGTCTAAAGCAAAACGAAAAAAAAAGAAAGAAAAGATGACCACAGACCTTAAGATGAAGTAGCTACATTTTTTTTTTGGATAAAATACTTTAAAAAACCCATTCTGAATGTGTCTGGATGTTTCTGGGTATTATTGCCAAGTTTTTTGTTGGTTTTTTTTTTGGAAAAAGATGCATTCAAACTAAAACCAAATAGAGGATGAGTAGAAATGTAACATGTTCATGAGATTCAAGGAAAAGGACAAAGGTACCTTGCTTTCCTTACAGCCCTAACATTTCATGAAAACTATGAATCAGATAAATGAAAAAAAAAGACTAAGTTGGTGAAACAAAGTCACTCAACAACAACAAAGAGCACAACTACAAGCAGCTTTGGTGTGCACGGTTACAAAGAGATGCAGCCTTGGAAATCGCTCTACGCCTAACAAGCCAACTATGAGACACAACGTAACAGTGTGAGCATTCGCCGAAGCTTACATGTAGACACGACCCGGCTGTGTGATTTGACAGATTTTCAGTCAGAAGCCATAGTCTGTGGTTTGACAGGCGAAGGGGATGAGGAAGAGGAGGAGGAGGAGGAAGGGAAAGGAGGGGACAACTGAGGAGAATTGAGTCAAATCAGTGACTATCAATAGTAGCTAGCTAGTGTAACAGAATTAACCACTGTGATGCACAAGAACAGAGTGAGATGGACTAGTAGTACTCAAAATCATCACAGGACCAGTCTAGCGAACAGCGGCAGGTCATTTAGTCTTACAAACACGTTTTTACACCAGGCAGAACAGTTTCTCAAGGACTGAACTGAGCCACTAGCAAGACAGCTCTGCTGCCCTAACCTACAGGCACCAGCACTCTCCAGCTAGTGCCATGCAACATCCAACTTAAAGCTGAAAAGTTGAACAAAATTCAAAAGAAAACACAAACAACTGAGTATCCCTGTGCTGAAAGTCTGTACTGACACAATGATGCAGGTTGTTTTCCTCAAATAAGCGCTCAATCCTTCATCCTTCGAGGCATTATCAGGAACATTCAACTCCTCCAATCAACCTATTAAGACAATGTCTCACCATGATTTCTACAGAGGATTTGGTTTGTGATGGAAGTATATGACAGAAAGAAGTGTACTGGAGTATAAGTAAAACAATGTAGCAAACTTAACATCATCATAGAATTCATGATTTACACATCGACAACACAATTCAATATCTTTTTAGAAAGGAAACATGAGATACATCTTTTATTCACACTTTACAAAAAAGCTAGCCTTTAAATCTACTACAATACTAATGCCATTCAGGAGAAATAAATCAAACTGGACACATTGGTTTCAAAGGGAAACAAAGAAAAAAAAAGCTTAAAAAACATGGAGGAGGAAAGTAAATGGGACACGAGACACTGATCTGGACTACACTTCCTATTTACTTGCTTCCCTCTTGCTTTAAAAGTGTATTTTGACATATACGTTGAAGTCTTGGATCTTTATATGCTAATAAGATGGAACAGGGAGTGAGGGGGAGATGCATCCAAAAACGCTAAGTGCTCATCATTCGACGTGGCTGTGTAAAAGCGTAAAAGCATGGCTGTGGAAATAATAGTCTCACTATGACAGATTCAGTTTGGGAAGTGTTTTCTGGCTTTCCAGAGAGAATTAACTGAGCTCACTGCCCCTCCTCCCTCCTTCATCCATAAGCAGAGCTATGCAGGCCTTCCACCTTTTCCTGTACAGAGGTAGGGGGTCCACAGATGGCACTAAAGCTGCTATGATGAGGGGGAAGAGAATCGTACAAAGTGTTTGGAAAAAAGGGGGTTTAAAGGACGCAGTGTGAGTAATACAAGGGGAACAGGGGAGTCTGAGGGCTGCAGAAAGATGGACAGGCGTAGGGACATTTAAAATTCATGGCCAGGGAGAGAGCTATGGGCTGCGTATTTTTAGAGGTTGTGGGCATAGAGCTGTGTTAAGGTACAAAGAGGGAGCAAAACAATCAGGGGAGAGCGGATTTGATAAAGACATCCCACTCATGTTCCTTTAGGGGGGAAGAGAGAGAGGATGTGTAGGAGAAAGCATACCTGATTACTAGAGAGCTTGATGAATAGAAAGGATATACACATCATCATAACATTGTCACAGCTCATAAAAAAGGAAATCAACATTAACAAAAACCAATAAAAGGACATAAAATCTTCACAAATGTCTCAACAGTATTTAAAAATAAAAGGAGAAAAGGTTGTTCAGGCGTTCGTCAAATGTAAATAGTGCAAGACAACAACTGCTACAGTGAGGCACGATGTTACGTTGTACAGGTGGGATCGTGTCGGTCACACGCCACATGAGCGGGAGTGAGTGTGAGATCTATACATGATGTGGAGTCACTGGAGGGTCCTTTTTTTGTTGGAACTGATGGCAGCAGTGTGGATCAATGGCTTTGTTAATGAGTGAGAAGCAACAGGCAGAAGTTTACTTAAGTGTCTATTTACAACCGCAGCAATGTGCCGGCAAATCAAGACCAACAGCTGAGAGACGGGGGGAGAAGAAAACAAAACAATACTGATAACATTAATTACAGTTAATCTTCAGGGAGTGCAAAGTGGTGACAGCGAACGCCTTAAACAACCTCTTCTTACGTCTTTTGTACAAGCTGGTAATATCAATTCATCTTAACATTAACTGGATAAAAATTTAGCCATAGTTTACAATACAATCTTTTTTTCAAATCTGATCATAATTTACTCTTAGTACAAAAAACGCCAGAAAACAGGTCTTTTGTGGTTCATATACAATCATGTAAAGACTGAGTCTAGATTTCTATTCTGTACAAACACTTGTGAAAAAACCACTGCTTTTCGTGTATGGATTTTATGGCTGGGGAAAGTCACTACTGGCCTCGGAGACAGTGCTACAGATCTGCCTGCAAAATTACCTGTGTTGTGTTGGGTGTGGTGTGTTGGGTGTGGTGTGTGTGTGTGTGTGTAAGCTTGCATGTGTGGAGTTGGATGGCAACCCCAGACAGTGAGAGGAATGCTGGTTTTTACTCCTGTGTATCAGCCATTACTCGCTCTCGCTGCTGAAAAAAGCAATCAAAGACAAAGAAAAGATTTTGTGAAAGCCCCTCAACGCTTTGCCCATCAGCCTAAATCCCTCGCCCCTCGACCAAAAACATGGTGAGCTCCTAAGCACAAGACAAGCCTAACTATACAAGCTGGGGTGAAACAGTCTGCAAACAGGATGGTAGCTGCCCTCAGTTTCTCACATATCCTTCCATGACAAATTCACACTGCTGAACCAGGCTAGTGTTGTTCCGGCGTCTGGTTTTTGAGGCATCTGTGGGTTTGGTAGCTGATGCAGCGAGGACGGGGTCAGAGGTGAAGACTATCTTGTAGCACCACGGGGAGGCCGTGACCACACACGAGGCCTCAGCACCACAGAATGACAGCAGGATATCTCACCTCGTACAAGCTGCGCTACATCCACCTCCAGGGATGTTTAACTACCAGCTAAAGCTGCTCTAACCCAATGACAACAAATGTTTGTATCCTAGAAAGACTGGCTGCCCAGAGTACCGAGGTAAACAAGCATGAGCCAATGATGGAGGTCTGAGACAAACGAGTCTGCTGTCTTTGCTGGTTTCAGATTTATACACGACAGACAGACAGGCAGACCATCAGCTTCTCTGGTCAATAATGTCCCTTTCAGCCATCTTTAAGTCTTGAAAAACCAAACAGTGCCTCATGTGATGAATCTGAATGAGCTACCATCCCTTCTAGTTTGAATGACAGAAGCAAAGTGGGTGGGTAGATTTGAGAAGGAAAGGGGAGTCCAAAACACAAAATATGAGACATAAACGGGACTGAATTGAGCAGTTAAAAAAGAACCAAAAAGAAAAACAGAGAAAGAAAAAAAGAAAAATATAGAATATCTATAACATTTTACGAAATCCCTGTCGGCCAGACCTCACTGTACGAATATTTTACAGGTTGTGTTTTTTGTCTTCCTCCTCCGGTGGGGTGGAGGGAAGAGCTGGTAGTGGGAGGGAGGAGGAGGGCTGAAAAAAATGGGAGAGGCTATGGTGGCAGCTCCTCCTGTTGGTGCGGCAGGGGCCCACTACCTGCGTGCAGGCAGGTGAAGCCCGTTGACCTGTGGGGGCAGATTGGGCAGGAGCAGCTCCAGCTGGGCGAAGAGGGAAAAGTGGTCAGAGGGGATGTGAGGATGTGGGCAGCCACTGACATTGTTCTCTACAAGCCAGTGGGGGTCCAGGGGGCCCAAGATACCCAGCACGTTCAGGTGAGGCTTCGAGTAGAAAATGTAGTCGATGACACCCTGAAGAGAGACAGAAAAGGGTATTGAATAAATTTTGTTTTGTGTGTGTGTGGTACACCAGGCTCGTTTGTATTATATAATAGATCAGCAAGACACATCATGACTTCAACTGTCAGGACAGTCACCTTAAAGTCAAAGGTGTAGTTGGTGTAAGGCATCAGGCCGTTCTCGTAGGCGCTCTTCAGCTTGAAGCCGTGGGTGATCCTGCCATTGGACGTGCTGTTCTTGCCGTTGCAATTGAATTTGGTCAGACAGTCGCTGTAACGGAGCTCCTTGAAGTCCTTGTGGGTGCAGTCCACTCCACCAGAACTGAGGTACTCCACAACGCCTGGACAGAGTGAAGACAAGACGCCATAAGAATGAGAAAAGTCAATGGAAATATTAGTCTGATGTCTTGGTAGAAATATTAGCTTTAGCAAGTATGGAAACATTCATCTATTTGCCGAACAAACCATGAAACATTATGCTATTACTATCTGGATATCTTGAGGATTAAATTAACAATGCAGGCAAACGGCAGCAACTACCATACAAATAAAGCTCATCAACAGCTGATGGAAAGGTCAGCACTCCATATGAAGTCATTTGATGATTTATAAATTAAATGCAAGTGCTTGTGTTGTGATGTAGCTACCCAGTGAACTATTTCACTTGACGCACAGAAGGAAGCAGAAGAGCATTTCTGCTACCACATAAATCATAAATCTGGTTGCCAATATCTGATGTGTAAATCACTTTATTGTATATTTTAAACACCTATTATTAAGAGAAAGGGGAAGAAGTGGACATAGCAGGTGGGGCTTTATTCCTAATACTGCTTTCTCTGAGGAACATCCAGTAAGAAGGCACGAGGATACTGTAAAGGTTACTGCATTAATGGCTCAAAGGTAATCTGGAATATTCTGTTTTTATCTTTAACAACATGCAGTGGTGAACAAGATTCATCATACATCAAAATGTTGTCATTTTATTCATTGTTGTCAGCAATGCTTTCTTACCGGAGTCTGGCAAGGAGTTGAGGTCAGCACACAGCACCAGTGGAATGGCATTGGTCTCACCAGAGACGGAGGACAACTTGAGGCTGCGTGTGGCCTTGTCGACTATGCTCTTCACCTCTGACAGGAACATCATGGTCTGCACCAGCTTAACGTCAGAGTACTCTGGGTCCCAGTGCATGTGGGCATTGGCTATCAGGGCAAGCTGCTTTTCCATGCCATGGAGGGACTTTCCAGCTGATGGGACAGAAAAAAACAGTTTTGAGAGGAGTTTCAAAAGGAGTATTTAAGAAAAAAAAAAAAAAACAGAAAAATGCACCACTTGTAACGTTAACTGCTACCCCTGTACAATAACTTTGGCTTCATTGTCAAGTTTTTAAACAAGCCTGTTAATAATAATCCGGAAAAGAAACAGCCTGGCAGTGTAATAAGAATAATATTAAAGATCAGAAAAGGTTGTTAACTCACAGGAGACCTCCATCATCTCTTTGCGGACTTCAAGCAGCACTGCTACCCCGATGTTGTCCTTTGTCATCACCCTGTTCAGCATAGCCTCTGAGCCCTCGGAGTTAGCCATGGCCAGCTGGTTGAACTCCACTGTGTGCTTCTGCACTGCGCTGAACCTAGACAGAAAAATACAAGTAGGGGCATGAGTAGACCTTAACCTTAGTAAGCAATGAAAGGAAATACATGGAAACATGTTCGTCATGTCATGCACGGTGTTCTGCTAACAACAGGGCCCATGAGGAAAACATTTGCCGGTAACTAAAATTATAAAACATAGTTTTCAAGTGGTTTGCTTGATGGGTGATTTGATTGAATGGTTACAGCTGCGCATCATAAAAAAATCATGTAGTTCTTCTCCACACTCTTATCTGACTTAGATAACAGATATCACATTTGGTTAACTTGGTAAAACCTTCCAACCTCACAAACAGAAGACTCAGCTGTGCACAGATCTGAGTCAATTCAGGCCTGAATGATTTTAATTCTTTTCCTTGACATCACAAATGTGGAAATACACTTTGGTGAAACTTACAGAACACTTTTTAAAACAAAGGCCAGAACAGATCTTTTTTTTTTTAATTTGTGAGAAAAGTTTCTCATGAACGTGTTTCTAATTTTGTCAAATCTCTGCTGAACTATCTTTGGAAACAAAGATTTTAAAAATCATGCAAGCTTTGAGTGATCTTTGCTAATTACTTAGTGGCATCACTTTACAGAAAACCTGCCCCTCTTTCTGCTCAGCAGGTGTTCACATTTAAGATCTATTTCTCTTTTATGTTAACATGACTATTTACTGATCTAACCAGTCACTACAGCCTGTTTAGCAGCCAAAAGCATCCCCTTATAATGATAAAAACTTAAAACAGACACAAAAATGAAATCAGCTTCAAACACAGTACCTGAATAATGACATAACAGGTCACAGGAGATATAATCTAGTGCAATCTTCTGCCTCCTGTTCCATGTGTGTGTGTGTGTGTGTGTGAATACACAGCAAATGGTACTAAAATTTAAGTGAGGGGCCCATTTCAAATAAAAATCGTATTGTTTTTTCTGAGAGCTTGACTCTGAAACCTCATTTGTAGATGTTCAGCCAATGATCTGTGAACGGTGATGAATAAGAACAAAAAAACTGTGCAGCCAACACACCGCCAGTGTGAAATGACAGTTAGCTTCATTTGGCCGTGCATACTTGTGTTTTAATACATCCTGATAATTATTTCTCAAAACACACTTGGACACTACTTGGAACAGTTTCATCCTCTGAGAAACAGTGTTTTATTTAATGAGATGGATCATTCTGTAACATTTAGGACTTTTGATTTTAATCTATCAGACTAACAGCTTTTTGCCTTTATGGTCAGTGATGTAATGCTTTTTGGGCTCTTGATGGACAGTGAAGCAGAAGTAAAAGAATAATTGATGAAATTAAATCTCATCTTTTGTGTGTTGTCATCTCCCATTACAAAAACTATGTCCTTGCCTGAACCACAATGACACATCTCTGTGTGTGTAATACTAGTTAAGGCTTTTGTAGCCTCAGGCCACTGGCCTCCAGCAGAGAAGTGTCTGCTCCAAAAGTCCAATCAGCTTGCTTCTTTGTGTTTGGATTTGGTAAATTTCTTCAGGCTTTTTGTATTTGGTGGCGACCTACACTGACTCTAGGGACTCTGAGAAGAAATTGTATGCTTCACACAGCTCCCCTATGAGCAAAAATAGCTTTTACGACCTTTCTTTACATTATCTATAAAAACTCCCCAGTACAGAAACTGACTTTGGGAGGTTAAAGTGTCAAAATGCTCTTTGAAGGTTAATTAGTGTTCTGGTTCATGACAGCAAGTGTACACTGAATGTGGCATGAAACTCTTGGGACTTTCTAATTCTGTAATGACAATGTGCAATATTTTTCAGGTTTGTTCAAATGCTAATGATTATATTTCTGAAATACCTAACTTTAGGATTGCTATAATTGATAATCGAGGGCAAATGAATCGGCACGGTATGTGTGATCGTCAGTTGTACCTCCAGAGGGCTGAAATAAAACAGTTAGATCCTTTCTTTTACAAAGTGATATAAGTAGTTTGGTAGGTTGGTTGACGAAGCTTCAGTCAGCCAATACACCCTTCAACAAAAACAAGACTTGGGGTGAGTTTTCAACTGCGATAAGTGTCACGCTTTCAGATAACAGTATCCATTTATGGACGAAATGGTTCAAAAACTAACTCAATACCTGCACCTTCACAAGATGCTTTCTTAAACAAGAGCTTGTCTAATTAAAGTTACCAACTTTTAACCCCAGGGAATCAAAGTTTAATTATCAGATTACAAAAATGTTACTAACGTGATTAAATTCAAAGTTTTTCTGATCTTCACAGGTGCTTCCAGCTATTTGAGATATCAAAACATGAAACCCAATTGTATTTCAAGTGGAGGGATATCAAGTTACATATATAGAAGGACTACAACTACCAAAATGCTGATACTTACTTATCAGTCTTATAGAAAATCGCACACCCATCCACATGTTTGCGGTCCGACTCTGACATGGTCCTGGCTCGTGACTTTGGACTGAAGAACCCGTCATATCCCTGCTCCTTAAGCTCAGGCAGGAAGAAGTTGTAGTACTGTTCCGTCTCCACTTCCTGTAACCAACAGAGAATGTGTCAGGATGGAGGGGCCAGTCTGACAGGCACGTAATGGCATAAGTCACATATCATTAAATGAGGAACACAAAGGGGGAATTGTGTGAGAGCATGAGCTCCTTCTGAGATCTCTATGGGCTCCTTGTGAAATGGACACATTTGATAATATATGGACAATTCTTTTTTTGTTGCCGTTTTTCGTTATTTAGATTTGAATACCTTCATATTTGATCTTGAAGTTGTTTAACTACAAAGAAGAAGAATAGCAACTGTTCAAATAGAAATGCACAAGAGATAAACAAGAACTGTACAATTCAGATTAGAGCTCAAGCACCCTCCCACCACACACCCTCAAGTACCAGAATGTATTCAGATCATGCAAATAAATAAACAATTTGCTCTGTGTATAACATAGGAAACATTTGGAACAATCAAAATAAGGAAATAAATGCATCAGTGGTTAATGTTAACAGCCCCAACACTGACCACAGCACTTTCTAAAGGAAGGTTTGTTGAAGGGATATTAAATTACACTCACAGAGTTGAAGTGATTGTGTCATGAGTGGCCAAAAATATTCAGCTGCCAACACCCAGCCGTGTATCTTTCTATCTTAAAAAATAGCAAGGACCAATTTTTTAGTGTAATTTAATCACATGCTTTAAGGTCCATTTCTCACCTGCAAACTGATGATGTCTGCATTGCAGCCCATGATCTCCTGCATGATGGATTTCTTCCTGTACTCCCAGTTTAGAGCCCAAGAGGGGCAGTAGCCATATAGCTGTCGTGTGGCGTATTTATCACAGAGCACATTGTAGCACATCACAGAGAACAGTGCTGTGGAAGGAAACAGAAAAAGGCGACATGTTTTTGAAATACACATGATAATTAATAATTCAAAGGAAATAAAATGTTATGGTACAGTTAGGCTTACTTACTTAATAGAAAGCTTTCAAGGGTAATTATTATTTGAATACAACTTTATGATAATCATAATTTTATCACTTTGCATGGCACTAAATTTATGACGTATTGTATGAATACACTGTAAATTTTATCATATACTGTTATTTAATTACATATACATGTCTATCCAAATATTGCTCTTATCCCAAGTTTCTTTTATAATTCTACATGCTCTGCCTAAGACACGCTCAATTAGCCTAAACTCCCAAATATGAGTTGAACAGGAACCTGAATTCACAATAGTTGCAGCTCAAACGTAGCTGACCACAAAGCTTTGACTAGTCTCATATTCTGCAGTGAAACTAATGAAGGAAAAGGATTTTCCTTTGGATAAAACAATCCTCGTTGCCATGGGCAAAAAGATGCATATTGACATTGTTGGGTGCTAGTTAGGAATGCACCCAGGTCACAATCAGTCTACTAGTAGAAAACGCACACTTGGGGAGCCCTTGAGATGCTGGTATACAGAGATTCTGGTATGCCAGCTCTGCAAGTCTTTGGATTCTCTCAACCAATAAAAAAAAACCCCACCACAAAACAGAAAACAACACAATAGCAACAAAAAGCAAAGAAATCAAACAAACAAAAAAGGTGTGTTCCAGCAGGTTTGTCACAATCAAATAGTCTGTGTACGCTCAGGACACAAGGAAAACACACAAAAATAAATGGTCAACACTGGAAAACAGGATATCTTTAAGATTGTCCCATCCATGTTTTAAATTGAACTGCAAAGAGATTAGGTCCTGAGGATATTTACTACTACTTGTGGATAAACTTGACTGCAAGCATTGGTTTTGGCGAAGTATAACTTTACACATGTATTAAAAAAAAAAAGAACTATTTAATCTTCATTATTTCCCAGTTACAAAGAAGGTATACCTGACAGTACAGGTACAAATGACAACACACATTGATTAAAGTGAAATGTAAAAAGAATTTTGCCAAAAATCAGGGGTGTCCTGATACAACCTTTGCAATTAGTTATGATCGATATTGCAGCCTTGAGTATTGGCCTATACCAATATCAGCCTGATATGATATCAGCCTGGTGTGACATTCAGCTCTATTGGTAGGTCTAATGCTTGAAAAGGTCTTGGGGGAATATTTTAAGTTTAAAATCTATTAAACTTTCCAAGTGCCATGCCACCACATAAGTTTTGCACCCAGTTTGCACTCATGTCTTTCAGTGGACTTTGAATATAATCTTATATTAGGTTTTTTGCTGATATCAGACCAGTACTTGGTGTTAATATCGGCTCAGGACACCCCTGTCAGATAAATGTGCACTTCTCTGAATTTGGTGTAACATTTGTCTAACCTGAGGGCCGCGTTCGGTCTGGTTCCTGAAGCGAGATCCATGACCTAGCTGGGGGCTGCTCTGTTGGTACTGGACACAGAAGAAAAGGGGTTTAGTGAGGTGGAGAACATGAATACACCAATTTCTCACAATGACTTCAACATGCCCCTGTCTTTGTGGGGTAAGCAGATGAACATATCTTTTGAAAAAAATAAAAGAACTGGTAACGTGAGATTCCAGCTCCAGTCTGAAGAAGCCCAAGGGAGAGGGGACTCACTGCGCTTGATGGCCCCGGCCAGATTGTCTAACAAGTAGTTGAGCAGTCTTCGCGTGCCGTCAGGTTCCTGGTAGAGGCTCATTATTTCTTGTGCAAGTGGGTTTCCTGGTGAAGGAACAGTAACAGGAGCTGAACCACTGCTAAGAGAACAATGGTATTTCATGGCTAAAATAGTTGAAGACCACTCACCTTTTAACCCCAGTGTTTGTAACTGAAACAGTTTCCCCAATTCAAATGGCAGAACCCGCAACTGGTTGTTATTTAAAAGCAGTTCCCTGTGAAAGATATACAAAACATTGGAATTCAGTCACTTCTTTCAGACTGATAATACAAACAATTATATTCATTTAAATCAAAAGGACAGCACGTGGTGACATCATCGACATGAAAAAAAAATGCAGCGCAGGATCACTGACAAATAACATTTTAAACTAACAGTAGCTAAATGTGTGGCACCAATAAAGCACAGGTGACTGCCAAAGTCAAATTCCATGACAACTGCTCACAATAAAGGTTAAATGCCAAGCATTAAAGCCTCACCTGAGAGACACCATGTTGCCGAGCTCTGCCGGCAGGCTCCTGATCTTATTGGATGAGAGATCCAGGTACACCAGGTTGTGTAGTTTGGCAATGTCTGGCGGGATACGTGACAAGGAGTTGTCACTGAGGTGCAGGGCAGTGAGGTGGGTGAGAGACCACAGGGCTGTGCTGAGACTCCTTACTCGGCCTGAGGTAGAAGTGGAATAAGAATGAACATGTACATAAAAACTCTACTTGAAATCCCCAGAAAATGTAGGACTGCAGCGCCTACTTTTAATGTTGTTTTAGTTTCAGTTGTTCGACATTAGTTTGGTACAAAGTAAACGCTGAATAAGCCGACAAAATCAAAGGGGGCAGAGAAAATTGTGCCTAGGTTCAGGCATACAGCTGAAGGGATTTACTAACTAGGCAAATAGTCAACAAACAGCAAAATGGTTGCCAAACACTTTCATGGTGGAATAATAGTTTTGGGGAAAAGAATATTTCTACCAGGAAATTGCACAAGACTTTTCCTGGTTGTTAAAATGTGGTTTAGAGGAAACCGTCTCATGTAAAATGCTGCATTTAATCGATAGATATTTGATTTGAATTGGAGCACAATGGACACTTGGTAAATAATAGACACTAAACTGAGAAAGATTTTTCATGCTGGGTGAGAGAAATTAAACGGAAAAAAAGGGTGGGCCAAATTCTGCAAAAGTAATTTGCAGAACTACATTGATGAACCCTTGTTACATATAATCAGGAAGATTGAGTCATTCCCTGTGCAGGTACCTAATTATTGAAAGTATACAGGTCAGTAAAAAATATATTATTAAGCTTGGTGTCAATATCAAAATTGAAATTTGACACAGCACCGACCCATATCTCTTTCAAAACTCACCGCTGATTTCCAGCTCAGCCCAGTATGACTTCTTCCCGTTGGCTGCCTCCTCGCTGGACATAATTGTGTACATCCGCCTGGGATCCGGCGGGTCATATTTTTCCTTGGGCATTCCTATAACACTAAAAAGGAGCCGTTTAAATTTTTGTTAAGTGGGGGTAGTGCATGGTTCTCTCAATTGTCAATAATCATGATGCATATGCTTCAATTATTATCGCCCTGACAACAGCTAGAACATTATGAACTACTTCAGACTTCGTACATCTGCTCAACATTAACAGGTGATCATAAATACATGGGAAAATCTTCAGCACACATTTTCTGGGAAATACTAAGCGCTGCACTACATTCAGTTCATGATTTTGGTCAAGGTATCGTTACAGACCGCAGTTAGAAACGTTGGCTCGTAATTAACGATTAAACAGCTTCATCTCAAAGCTGTGATTTACCGAGTTACATAATGACCAACAGGCAACAGAAGCTACGTACTGAAACACATTTTCTTGCAAATCTATTCGAATTCAACCGTGTAAGTGATCAACAGAGAAGTTGAAATTTCTTTCAGTCAAAGGGAAAATAGCTAACGCTAGCTTAAACTGCCGTTTTTCTTCCCACTGACGCTAGCTGATTAGCTTAGCTTAACCTAAAAAGGTGGCTATCAAACTATACATAACAAACGCTAACTGGCTGATGCTAACTTGCAGCTAACTATCAATATAGAAAACAGATACGCTATGCTGGTGACACTGCGCAAGCAGTTTACGGCCAAAACCTCGACAAACGGGTTAGTAAAAGAGGTAAAAAGTGATTTTAAAATAAACTGTGCAATTGTTGTTTACATAATAGCAAAGCACTGACTTGCGCATTAACACTGGGCCTCGAAACAGCGCATTGCTTAGCTACAGCTAGCAAGCCTCCTGCGGCCAGAAAACCTATTATTGAGGATAAACAAGGAGCGAATGAGTCCACATCGCAACATAATACTCGATTTGCAAACGATTGTGGGCTACTTAGCTTAGCATGAGTTAGCTAGCTAGCCAAAGGCTAAGGGATCCCAATTATTCGAAGCTGACCGACTTCCAATTTAAATAAGTCCTTCGAAATATTAGCAAAGCACCTTTCACGTGAAAATTAAATTGCGATGAAATGAGTGAAAAAAAGTTCAGGTGTATGAGGAAGAATTCCATTTTTACCTGCAAGAGCATACCAGATCGCGAGTCGACTGCGTGTTCTCTTTTGTTTTCTAGCTACTTCTCGCCCGTTTCCGCTGCTGTATCATGGCGACTGTAAGGATTTTTTTCCTCTGGCGATAACGGCGCCTGATCCTATTGGTTAGTTAGTAGACGGTCCAACCAGCTGTTGAGCCTGAGTAAATAAAACCTTTAAGTGATGACTGACTGGTCATATTATGGATGGCTAGGTTATCATCGTTCAATCTGCTGTGCCTTTATAAGAACATGTGCACTATTAGCAGAACTGCTGCTTTATCGATATCTGTTCTTTTCAACAAAGTAGTTATGCCATTTTTATGAAGATAAAATAACTAGGGATGGTTTATGCTCATATATGAATAAAAAAGAACTTCACTAAAAGAAGGTCAGATTGTACTGCATTTTTATTTAATAAAATGGTGCAACAAGCTCAGCTTTTATTTAAAAAAAATCAACACTTAAAAGAGTCAATTCTCAGAAAAATATACATATCAAGCCAATAAAAGCAAGTTGTTAAAAGTATGAAAATGAATGAAACTGTTTATTTAACACTGGCAGGTATCTAGCAAGTAATCCTGTAGATATGTAAGGGACTCCTCCACATGAAGAGGTAGGTCCTGGTCGAGGTCAGCCTTGGATCTTGACAGAAAGGCCCCCACAGCTTCATGAACAGCAGCTTTGGACACCATATCATCCTGCTTGTAAACCAGTGTTCCAACTTTGCATCCTTGCTCCCCCCCTGAGCTGCAAAGATAACCTGCATGTACACAGTGAAAGAAGTCAAATGTGAATCAAATTAGGTTTGAGAAATCTTTTTTAACTTGTAATGGTGGTGGTGTCGTAGATATAAAAGGGTTACTGTGATTAGTGTTTGTGAAACTTCAACAGATATAATTTGCAGTGAGCTCAGTGCTTAAGCACCAAATAATTTCACAAACGTGCTGGTATATAAATTGACAAAATGAAAAAAAGGCATATGCAGGTGGTTTTTAGTCATGAAAGGAAAAATTGCAAACATGAACACATACAAAGGTAGTTTTACAAGTACAAAAATTTACACACAACAGTATTTGCCACCAGAGTTGAAACAATGACAAGAATGGGAATGGCACAAATGGGAAAATTAGTATTGTAGGTCAAATAATCATGTTAAACAGTTAAGAAAAGTAAACAGGACAGTCCAGTTCTTGTTGAAATATTTCAATGTAAGGTAGAACTCATGCTTTTCCCTCTCTTCAGACTGAGTGTAAAAAAGGTTCCAATAAAAGAGTTAAGTGCAATTCCATATGGTATAGCGCCACATATTGCACATTCACAAGGGTTTGAGGTTTCCCACAGGCTCCAAGAACTGTCTGCTTCCTGACAGCAGGATGCAGCAAATCTGACCTTGTCAATACAGACTCTGGTTTCAGTTCTGAGAGTGTCACATTTTTAAGGTAAATAATCGAGCTGACAAAGTTGTTATGATGAAAATGTATTAAAACACCCTGAAGAAATACCCACAAATGTTACAAACTGATGTCTTTAATTCACAAAGTTTATATGGAGGAAGAATTTATATGTCTATCAGTGGTCTAACGCATGGGTCTTGTGTAAGTCCTACATTTAAACAATGAAGTTAAGAGCTGAATGAAATGTATGCAGGGCAATAATGTGCTAGAGTTAAACCCCAGAAACGTCATAAAACGAACATGACGCTGTAAATTCTAAACAGTGCAGTGTGGCTTTTGCAGCTGCCACAATTACAATCTTGATGTATCTCTTTTCCTACTTATGGCTAAATCAAAGTCTTAGTTAAGACTTCAGTCCTGTGTTTTGGCCAGCTGGCTTCAAGATGCATTGAGTATCTGCTTATATCTGCTTTTCTCATCTTTTGACAATAAAATATCTAATTTGCACACCATCAGGACAAAGTGGAGCCTGGGTCCTGCATCTGATGCAATTCTTGTTTTAGTGTCCAATCCAGCTGACTTCACCGACACTCATTGCGGGACCAAGAGGTTAAGCAGCAGCCGGCAGACCTGACAGTTGCTGCTGTGTGTTGCGCTTTCCAAGGATCCGGTTCCAGTGTGGGCATTGAATATGATGACAAATGCAAATGCCTTGAAACCCTCATGGTAGCTAACTCAAAAGGTAAAACATGATTCAAGCTGCAAAATAGTTGCATAGAGTACTGATATTTACTAACATCTTACCTTTCATTGCTTTGTTATAGCTGAGCATCATCATCCAAAGAAGATGGACCAGCTCTTCCCACCTCTTCCACTTTTCAGTTCCATCCTAAAGAATGTGATCACAGATAAACTTCTCTGATCATTCACACAGCACTGAAAACGCATCCATTCACCTGGTGGGTTGACGACTTTGTTAAACTTATTTCTAATTGATCAGTGATGCTTCCCCACCAGATAAAGATGAAAAAACCATGGGACTATGATATTCACCGTGGGGTCAGGTGCCAGAGTGCAGTGCTTCAAAAAGTGCAGCAGAAGACTGAGTGACATGGGTAGAGAGATTTTCTGTGGGCATGCATAGTCCAACAGATGTTCCAACAGCTTACATCTCAGCAGTTTGCTCTGTAGGCTATCCAGCAACAACATCCTGCATTTTAGAGACAGATATGTCAATGACACAGAAAAGAAGCAGATTTCCCAATTGAGAACAAATTTGTATCTAATTTTTAATTACTGGGCTACAAGTTGTTCTTTTTTATCTTTATTGTTGTTTGACATTTTTTTTTAAATATTCTCACAAATAAGTGAAAATTTAAGGACATACATGGGGACAATAATGTATGTCTTTTTGAATTTGACTCAAATCGTAAAAGTGAAAGCTTATCTCTCCTCCTCACCTGTGAGCTCGTAGGGGCACACTGCCGATGAGCATATGGAATAGCTCCTGGGACAGTTTGGCAGAGGTGAGAGCTGGAGTCTGGTCAACGTCAACAGCCAAGGACAGCATCCTCTGGAAGAAGGAAACCATTCTGCAGGCCAGTAAAGGAGAAGAGAATTAAATGTAGGGAAAACAGCCTTAGAAACACCATAAGATTATGTCTTGTTCTAAAGAGGTACTGTTAAAGTAAAAATCATAACACCTTAATATTAAAAAGATAGATGAACTTCTATTTTCCCACCTGATTTGTTCATCTCTTTCCTTGGCCAGTTCTTTCCTTTCTCCATGCTCTATTGATTTCACGATTGCAGAGATGAGCCACTGCATGACATCCCTAGAAAAACAAAAATAAGAGTTTACTCACTATAAAATAAAAATGTAAACAAAACTCAGGACTAACTACTTTTCATTTACTGTGCTGTGGTTAATCTGACATAAAGTGCTTGTACTGTTTCACAGAAAATATGCATTGGAGAAATTATGACATATTTTCAAGAATGAAAGTGCTGATGATAGCTGTGAAGATGCAGGGGGGTAAGTCGCCAGTTTCATCCCCTTCGAAATGGTATTTCAATTTCAACTAAATCTTGTAATTTGTCAATATCTTAAATATCAATATCTTGTGGGTAGTAATCATTTTTGGTAAATGAAGACCTGTGACTCCTTTGCCATACAAGTAGCAAAGCACCGGAAAACTCACCCTTCCCCACATACTTTTATAATAATGTGCAACACCAACTGAACCATCCCTCCAGTCTGCCCGTTTACCAAACTCACTTGACATGGGGAAACTGTTTTTCACACGATAGCGTTGCCTTTGCGATGGTGTGATGGTGGGAGGCGGAAGACCGTTTTGCCTTGAAGTCATCCTCCAAAGTCTGCACAACGTACTCCAGGAGCATCCGCACTACCACAGTCTGATGTTTCTTTGTGAGGTCTTGTAGAAGCTAAAGAAGCATAGATAGACTGTTAACGTGTCTTTGTATTGACTTCAACTGCATCAAGCAGACACTGACCTACAAGAAAAACTTTTTGAAGCATATTTTGTTGACAAAAAATAGTTTTGAAGTTTATAATAAATGGATAAAGCATTAATGTGGTAGTCAGCAGATAGCACAGCAATAATGTATTCATACATTTTCTGTGTCCTGGTTGGTCATGACAGTGGTCAACAACTCCCAGTCCCATGGAACTGTGGATCTATCAGCCATGTGGTGTCTGTGAATAAGACATACAACATTTGAAACTTCTTCATTACAAGTCAGACATTACATATGGCTATCAGCACTTACTTCTATGATTCCCTCACCTCTGTGTCCTCATCAGTAGGTTAAAAGCCTGCACACACAGGTGATAAGGACACTGTGGGTCCAGCAGAATGCCATGCAGCAGGTGGAAGGTAATTTTCCTGGGAGGGTAATAACCAGGCTGGAGCAGGTCAGAGAGGAGCTGTAAAGTGCCCTCTGGGTAGTTCTCATCTATGGTGCTGTACACCAGGCTCAGGCTCTGATGACGCAGCACTTCTGGAGATCGAAAACCTTCTTTTTCCTCACCAGCCTGGGAAAAGACAACAGCACAACATATTCAACCTACTGTACAGTCAAGTATAAAAATTATACATGTGACAGAAGAGAAATGCAAATAGAACATTAAAGGCAGTTTATTTTCAGACTGTGGGTTGTGAAAGTACAACATCAGTTAAAATACAATGAATAGTATTCTGTTGGATGTATGATTCTGATGGATTGTTTGTTTGCACTCGGCTCACTCCGATTGAGAAATTGGTCATTAATGACAATAAAACCAACTTCAAATTACACAACTCTAATCAAACTAAAGACTGAGTTTAAGTGTTTCTTAACTTAGGATTTCAAAGTGGGCTGACATATACAATCTTAGGGAGGGAAAACATTGAAAATTATGTCTCACCAGGATTTGAGTTGGTCCCGACATCATTTTCCTGAGTGCAACCGGGCAAACAAAACGCCTGTCCTCTGGAATGGCTCCCCTGAAGTCCAGATCAAATCTGCTCTCGAACTCTGCTTGACCTTCATCAATCCCCTCTTGCCAAAGAAAAGACAGTGGACTGTCATTTTCCAAATCCTCTCCATATCCCCCAAATCTGCTATCAATTTCTTCCGTTTTAGGCACTGGCAAAAGTAGTTTGCTTGAGATGTTGCAGTGCGGGAGGTCAGAGCTGTCTGATGCCTCCTCGGCTTTAAACTCCTTTCTTTGCCAGTCAGACAAGTCCACAGTCGGTGATACAGTCGGTGAGTGTCGAGACGTGGGTGCAGGGTGACTTGGGCTTGTGTGGCCCAGAGGTGTTTGGCTTGTATGGAGCTGAGAGTGGAGTTCGGCAGGCTGCGATGGGTTTGGTCCAGATGCAGGGAATTGGTTAGATGAGTGATCAGAGAGACAGCTTTGTGTGTTGCCTATTTCATAAGATATCTGTTGTCCCAAATTGGCGTTTAAAACTTCCCCTTTAAAAGAATTGTGTGATTTATCATTAGTTAATGATGGTGACGATGGAGCGAGAGAAAGCACCTTTGAGTGAAAGTCGTCTTTCACATCTTCAGAAGTGCTGTACCCTCTAAAATCTCCACCAGTGGATTCTCTGTCTGAGAGAGAAAAACCAGCCCAGCTCTCCAAAGACTGCGATATTTCAACATTTAACTGTCTGTTTGTTAATTCATCCATGTTCTTTTGCTGCTCCTGTCTGACAGGGGACTCTGCAATCTCAAGAAGAGGCTCATTCAGTTTGGTGTCTGTGTGGGGAGCATCTGAAGAGATGGTTCTCCTTACATCACTGCTGCACAGGGTTTCTGTGTCTAGCTGGTTCTTGTTCAGTGACCTTTGTCCAGAATCTTTCTTTGAGCAGTCAGAACCACTGAACGGTTTTGTTTCTATTTCAATGAGCTGTATTCGATTTAGTTTCACGGTTGCTTCTCTCATATTTTCATGAGCAGTCTGTAAATGATTCTCTTTCTTCTCGAGGTTCCACCTGTCTTGCTCTGGTGGAGTTTGGCGACTTGGTGAGCTGATTTTTGAGGCGGGACCTTGTTCCTTTGAACAACTGTTTGTTATCCCCTCTTTTTTCTTTCCACAGTTGTCTGGTGTCCTCTGCCTTTTCACATTTGCTGTGTCATTCTCAGTCAAGTCCACCACTGTCAAGGAAGTTGAGTTCTTTCTTTTGTGCAGCTTTAGGTCTGGAAGAGTCCATTTTGGATCCGTGAGGTTAATATATTGCTGCAAAAAGGAAAAGGAGTATTTAAAAAGTGTTGTTTTTTTAATATATTGTGATGTCTTACTCTGAAGCACCAATGGATAAATGGGTCCTCTTTTACAGTATGGTCACCCTATCTTAACCTTAAAGGAATTGAAATTATTGCACATATTTTCCCCTTCTGTGGTTTATCTTATTATTAATATCACTAGAAATATTAGTATTGGTATAAGTATAAGTAGTAATACACATACACACAGGCAGACCACCCCAGTCAAAAAGTCAATATTCCCTAACATGCTAGCTTAAAACCTTACATTACACACTTCTTGAGAGATAACAATTTCATTAGGATAATAACATTTCGTCCCTACACGTTCATAGACAAATACAGCCCATTCGCATTTTTATCACATTTTAGGCTTTTATGTTCAAGCAGAGAAGCAAGAAAACTTGAGTACTTACTTGGTTACTTGACACTTTCGAGTACTTAAATTTCTGAGACATTACCTCACGAACAACGACTCCAGGAAGATTATTTTTGTGACTTTAAAGCTTTCTTTGTTTGTGTTTCTTGTTTTAGCTTCTCGTTTCTAGCAGTTGCTCTCCTGAACCGTTGGTGCTCACTTACCGTTGGGACGTTGACGTTCAGGGCATCGACGCTGAGCCGAACCTCAGACAGGGGCGGTGGGTCAGGTTTGGTCCGTGGGTGCTGGTATGAGCCCACTATCTCCACATCAGAGTCCTCTTCATCACTGTCCGAGCTCAGTACAATCACATCACACATGTTTCTTCTTGTATCAGGCGTCAAACAAGATGAAAACAGCTAGTGTGTGATCATACCGGCCGATTCACTTCATCATTGTCTTCAGCAGAAGCCTGATGTTCGCATCAGTGACAAAAAATAAATAAAAACCAACGATACGTGCAACTCCCCGTCATGTTGAGTGGAGAAAACATGGTCATCATCAAAGGGCATACAGCATCAGGACTTTGGCATTTTAGTGTCAAGGTAGTAGCCACTCTTGTTAATACTTCATAACTAACGGGACTATGCACGGGAGCTACGCAGTTAAAAACAGAACTGATTTCATAAAAACAAACCCGATGACAAAGTCCAATCGGTTTCTCAAACTGAACATGCTCAACTGAAGAAAAGCACCTCCAACTTCCTGTTTTGGTCGATGCTCTTCTTTGACTTTTGGATCCTTGCTAACTTGCTTGTATGTCTCCACCTACTGTACTGGAGTGGAGCTAAGTTTGGCTATCAAGCTGCAATAAAATACATTTCGTCCTTCAAGGTCAAAAGCTGTAACATATTTTTAACAAATGTCTGATATTCGATATTTTCTATTCATATTGAGAAACAAATGTTACATCTCTACAAAAACAAAACGATAATTGTCAATGGAGAGCCCTTTAAAAGATAAACAAAAACCTTTATGTTTTCTATATGATTATTAGTAATCAATATGATACTGAAATTAAATGTATAATCTACTGGTTGAAGGTGAAAATGCCAAGACACCAAGTCTCTAAATCTCTATTGAGTAAGGAGACCATATCCTGAAAATTCAAAAACAGATCCTTCTATCTGGCCTATCTGAGATCCTACAACAACAACAAAAAATTAAAGACGACACATTAGCTTCATAACCCATACATTTATTAAAAGGCTCTTTTTTATTTGTCTCAAAATTTTGGCTTTTGATCTCAGAAACTTAAGTTTTGAGCTCAAAATCTTGATTTTTCTCTTAATTTGGACTGTTAACACCACTATCTTGACTTCTTATCCTAAAATTTCCACTTATTGTCTCAAATGTCTAGTTTGTTTCTTGAAATTTGCCTTTTTATCTCATACATGACTTTTTAGCACCAATTTGCTCTTTTTATCTCAAAATTTGGACTTTGAATCCGACGCTTGACTTTTTTTCTCTGAACTTTGCCATTTTAGTTCAAATTTTGAGTTTTAACTAAAGATTATTTAGATTTAAAATAGATTAAAATTAGTTTAATCAAGAATTGTATCCTTCATAGCTCAGAATATTTACTTTTCAGCTCATGATTTCGGCTTTTTATCTCAAAATTTGATCAAGAAAAATGAAAATCTCATGACTGACTTATGAGCTCAAAATTTTGACTTTCATCTCAGGATTTTGACTTTATCTCCAAATTTAAACTTTTTTTTTCATAGAATGTACTTAATTTGTCCCAAAACAAATTCTCAACAGTGGTCACAACCACGAGGAAAAGGTGGGTGCTGCCATATATATATATATATATATATGCAGTTTGTCTTTAAAAGTGCATTTCCGCATCATCATTTTCTGTCTGAAAGTACAGCACAAGAGGTCAGAGCACTTTTTCCTGCATGCTCAACATTTTTACAGGTTGGTGCATCTGAATAATACCAGTATCCCAGTGCAGCACTTTTTTGTTAATATCAATGGTCTGTAGAGCAAGCTGAGAAGAACCCAGACATTTTAGGAAATTCTATAACCCCCACAAACCTGGTCATGATTTTACCACCAAAAAGAAGGACATGTTTGGGGCAAAGGAGGACATTTGGTCACCATATAATGGAGTCTGTGTCAAGTCTTACCACTGGAGGGCACTCAAGTCGTGTGAAAAAAAAGATGTCTGTTTAACGAGGATGGTATCTGTGTGTGTACTGCAAAGAAATCCCTCTGTAAAGTGACCCAAGTACTAACAGATTTTGACTGGAATCAGGATCAGAAGGTTTTTTTTTTGTTCTGATCATTCACCTGAAAACTTTTTTAAGCAACCTGGTCATGTGTTAGAAAATGTACTGTACTTTCTTTTCAAAGTGGCAGTTATCCCTGCCTCTGTAATGATTGAAAAATAAGAAAAACCATCCAAACATTTACTGCAACCTCAGTGCTTGCTCTTATTTCTCTAATCTCTGGGCTGCTTTCATTTTTTTCCCTGATATCCTGTGGACACACTGGACTTCAAAGCATTCTTCTGGGTTATGATGACACAAAACAGTGTCGGGGTTAAGGACTGCAGGAAATAGACGCAGTGCATTTTGCCATCTTAAGGCCATCCACAGATGACACATCAAACACATATTAACTAGTATTATACAGCTCACTTCCTCTCCTGTTAAGAGCACAGATGGGAGCTATTAGTGTTTGTGGTGCACATTATCATTAAAAGCTGCTTCCTTTTAATGTAACATTAGACCACATATATTCTTACTGCACTGTGTTGAGCTGATAAAGAAGCTGTAATTGTGATAAGCACATTGCTTAAGCTGTTGAAAATGTGTGCGCTGAACTGTGGTAAGCTTACAGGCTTTCAGTTTTTGTCATAATGCCATTAAGTTAGTTTTAAACTCCTGTGTAGAGGATGGGTGAAGTTCCAAAAGACAACATTACTCTGTTACTTTTGCCTGTTTTTTTTAGAGAAACAAATGCAAGCTCCATATTGCATTCTCATGCAAATACACAAGAGAGGCTATTAACCTTTGATGCTTTCATCATTACACCCTGTCAGGGAGTATGAAGCATAATGAATCATCAAAATATACACAACCTCCTGACACCTCTTAAGTAATGCAAAGCCTTTATTGCGCAGGATGTGGAAAAAAGTTACATCTCTTTGTGCGTAAATCCATATATATGTATGGAGTTAGTACCAGTGTGTTTTCTGCTTTAGAAATGATTTCATGGATAGACTTCTATATTTGAAAACAGACTCTACATTTCTCACAGGAGTTTTAATGAGTCATTTGTAATTAAATGTCAAGGAATCTTTGACACACAACAGCGGTTGAGGCCAAGTTATTATCTTCAGCCAATGTATGTTATTGTAATCAATTCAACAGGCCTTGCTTTGAAAACACAAATATGCAACAATGTCAGCCTTACAACAGCTGGGGCGGTAATCCAAGTTCAATTAGACAGAGATGGATGGAAACATTTCAAATCCCAGATGAACTTGCAAACACTCTGCTGACCATACATGGACATAGATTGAAAGATGAAATACTTTAACATCAGCAGAGCACGTAGGCTTTGTAGCTTTTCATTTTAAAAGGTTCACAAAGGTGCATTTTTTCTGCTCTGTACTAAGAAGTTACTGTGATCTGGATATGGCCATAAGTGAGGCCATATGGCCCTCGTCTAGTGTGTTTTAGGTATACGACACCAACTCTGAATGGTGCCACTATTCTATGTTTTACAAATGTAGGGCAATTCCTCTATACTATGATATGAATTTACTCAATAAAATGGCAAGTAAACCTAATGAGGAACAACCAGACAACCAAACTGAATGGGCTAGATGACATGACAACTGTGAAAAAGAAGCTAGCCTGGTTGACACAGAGACTACTGGTTTCTTAAATGCTCTCACGCCCATGCTTTTTACATGTACCCTTAGCTGTACTATTTCTGTTTTTGTTTTGTTTTTTTGTTTTTTTTGTTGTTCTTTTTTTTTTCCCTTTCATGACATGTATCTACTTTCTGATTTTGAAATTATCCCTCAATGGAAATACCATTTTGGATCATTTTTCCCTTTTTGCAAAGTTTGTCTGAATTATCATATTAGTCATCAGAATAAAATAAATAAAAGAAGGGTCCTCAATGCAAGTCAGGTACCACGTCTGTTTGCATGTTTACTTATTTTGAGCACATAGTCCCTTTCTTTCCCTCCATTTTTACTTTAACTACTCTACTAGATTCCCCCACGTCTTTTTTGCCAAAAGGGGTAGCTCACTTGAGGTTTTAACTCATGCAAATGTGGCACTAGTTTGAGAGTATGCATAAAAATGTGAAGCATATTCCCTTTTATTTTTATTTATCACTTACTTTAAATAAAAATATTACTGTGTGATGGCATATACCGGGGAAGGTCTTTTGCAACCATCCTTCTTTGTCATTAATAAGTAAATATTGGACTAAAAATGAGTGTATGGAAATATCGTACAACTCATTGGTTCATAGTAGGAGTTAGCAGTGGTTCTAAATGTTAGTTGCACCAGTGGTAAACCAAATGGACAAAGAAGAAGCTTCTAATTAAAAAGATGAGGAAAGCCATCAGCTTTAACTGCAGTGTGTGAAGTTTCCGGGGATGTAAGTATAACTGTGAACATGGATGATCTTTCACTGTCAAGAAAAGTTACTCTGATGCTAAGTGTTTAGTTCAATTATGTTTGCTGACTAAGTGTATAAAGTAACATACTTTTCCTTAGTTTCACTAGCGTTGTTGAATTTTTCAAAAGTTTTTCACAAAAATCCAAATAGTACTGTTGTTATGTTTATCCAAAATTCTTGAAGGAGTGAATGTAAGAGTAAGTTTTTAACAAAGGTCATGTTTTAAATTAGTTTGAGAAACAATCAACAGCTTCTTCTGAGAGTCCTGAGCTCAAAAGTCTAAGTCTTATAACATTATGATTGACTGAGTCAAAAGCTGTGGACAAATCGATAAAAATTGGAGCACAGTGCTGTTACTTGTGGGTGAAGTCAAGTTAACGTGCCGCTTTTAAGTGCAGTGAAAGTGTCCAGCAGCCTATTGCCAAAATAGTCATATCCAACTGAAGTCCGGCCCCTGGCAAATAGCCTCCACTGTTTCAGGGCTTTGAGTGGCCTGAGGGGTGGCCAATAGGATTCTAGAGGGGGCCGTGCCACCATCGATCATTCATCTGGACACATTTTTGCCAGATCAAAAAATTTCACTTTGCACACCAGTCTCACTTATTTTCTTCAAAAATAAGCATTTTTATTGGTCTTTTGGCAAGAAAGCATATTTAATTCATGCAAACTGCACTATTTTGAACTTGTTTCAAGAGAAGCTTAACTCTCAGCTTGTTGTTTGAGTTTTCTCTACATTTGCTTTTGTTTTGTAGAACTTTCTCTTAATAAGCTAACAGTGAAGGACAGGCCTCTGGGTCTGAGAATTATTAAGTCCACTTGTTGCAGCTTACTGCAGTCTGTTGTCAAGTGCTGTCTGCAATACAGTTAATCACTATCAACAAAATCCTTGAGCAGACAAAGTTGCAGTCTGCATAAACTGTTTAATACAACCCCTGTTCTTCACTTGAAATCTACTCCTAAATCTACTTGGACCAATAATTATGTTCTTTATATACACAACTAATTCAAAAGACAGCCATGGTGACTCTTTTTGAATTGTTACTGTAGAAATGACATGAATGCATTTGAGAACACTTGCACAATACATGCTGGAAAAAGTTGACAAAGTTTTGTTTATTTTATTTATTATTACATTTTTTTTCTTTTTCAAAGAGCTTTGAACAAAAGCGTCATCTTAAGGCCCCAGACACCAAAAGAGCACAATGAATGAATCTATTCAATGCCCTGAGGCATAAAACTTACTTTGCACATAGATGAACATGTATAATTTATTTCACAGAAAAAAGTAACAATTCAAGTGGTATTCTAAGGACAAAGGGTATAAACAAATCATTGTGCAACATCATGCCTGAGCAAAAAAGGCACACAGCAACGAAGGAATCATCAGTCAGTCTGAGAACAAGTATTTTCAGCGGAAGAAGAAAAGCAGGCTGAGAGGAGGAAGACAGCTATCTGTATTTACTGAGAAGCTGACACTGAATGAGAGACAATCGTGTTTATCCTTTCCTACTCCGCCAGACAGCCCGTTCTCTGTGTGACACTGATAGAGGAGCGAGCCAACACATTCCCACTGCAGTAGGTAAGAGGTCACATCTGCTATCTTAACACAGCAAAGATTGAATAACATCAGAAATGAAGAAAAAAATCTCAGTGGAGATATTTAGACTGTCCTATTTGGATTGAGTGCTCAATCAACGTCATTAATACTTGAGACAGACTGCTTTGAAAACTGTCACAGAACTCATAAAAGGGCCATGAATAAATGACAAAGTAGCTGCAATCATTTACCCCAGAGTCAAAGTTGTTCAGTGTCCAAGAGACATGATGAGTCAAAGTGTTTCCCTGAATGAAGGTCAATTTATGATACTCAAATGATGCACTTATATCCTAATAAGAAGTAATAAAATCAAATGTAAAAACATGGCTCATCATCCTACTCATAAAATTACTGAAAGAAAAAAAAAGCCAATATGAACTATTTACATAAAATTGACGTGGGAAGCAGAACTTTAACAAAGTCAAAGTTTTAAAAATAAATACATTTACTTAGACTCAGAAAGAGTAACAGAAAAGTTTTCTCTCCAAAGTCTTATAAGAATATCGATTCAACAAAAAGTGAGAGACTCATTTAGATGGATAATAGATGAACAGCACAGAAGACAATCAAAAAATACACAAAGACAGTAACATATATGTGGAAAATAATTCACTGAGCTAGCTTGTTGGGGATTGTGATGGATGACGGAACAAAACTCCTATGAAAACGTACCGTTCTTTATTTAAGAGTTCTGTATCTGCGTCCAGAGGGAAGAGGCTGGAAGGAGTATTGGAGGGAGGGCTCAGTGTCCAGGACTACTGATCTGGCCAATCGGACTGTTGCTTTGTTGTTAAGCTCTGAAATGTTTAGTGTGGGGGAATGGATTATTTTCAATGCCAAGTGAGTGATTTTGAGGAGTTTGTTCTCGTTGGTGACAGCATTGCATAGAAACAGGGTGAAATAATACCTTTGTATAGCAGCCGCAGAAGATGAGGGGCAACGTGGAGGGCACTGAGTGTAAAGAGAACATGAAGTCTTTGTGGATGTCCATAATGTGGTGTTCAAAGGTGAAGCTATTGTCTAGAGTTAGTCTGATGCATTTGAATGAGTCCACTTGTTCTATTGTGCTGCCATTAATGGAAATACAATTCACACTGAGAGTGACTGAGTTTAAGACCATTTCCTTTGTTTTGGTAGAGCTGATGTGAAGAATTTACGATTCCTTGATTTGCCACTAAGGGCTGGCTTAAAATGAGTCAAGTCTGAGTCAAGTACAATAAAAATCCAGCAGGATGAGCATGTTGAGTCCATAGCTTTTTTTCTCTTTGAATTAGAACAGAACAGGAGGATAAATTTTGTGGCATGTTTAAATTTCAGTTTGCTTTGAAGTATTGTATGAACAATGGGTGCTTCATGTATGTTTTACTAAGGTGTAATAATGATAAACAATAATGATTTTTTTTTTTTTTATCTATAGAGCACTTTGCAATAACTTAAAGACACTTTACAATGTAAATGTTGAAAGAGCAGCTTAAAACAACAGTACAATAAACAAAGTAATACAAAGAGTTGGAAAAGCCAACAAGACTAAAATTAAAGCATATACATTTAAAAAGTGCACATAAACAGCAAGGTTGAAAGGGTTGTAATGGGATGTATTACTGAAAATCACAGAGTAACTGTGAGTTTAAAGCAGCTGGGAAGAGGTGTGAGGGAATCAGTCCATCACTTTCAGTGGTCCATTTTGTGAGGATAAATCCCTAAATCTCCTCCTGGTGGCTTCATTGTATGGAATAGAGCATCATGGCATGGTGATGATTTCAATTTTGTTCTTGGCTGGTATTTTAATGGCCAATTTGCCAAAACAAAACAAAAGAAAAACAAACAAAAAAAAGATACCAAGTCCATTTCTCCAGCAGATGAAAAGGTCAGGGTTAATCCTGCTGTGTGCTTGTTTGGTCATGATCACAGGAGATTTTGAACATGATGCTGGTGAGTGGTGCATTCACATTGTGTGGTGCAATTATGAAAAATGGACTGTAGCACTAGAGCAGCATACACTGTTGCAGAGCAGCAGGATAAGCAAAAGAGCTTAGCATCCCTAAAAAAAATCCACCAGATGGTCCAGGCAGAGAGTATCATGGAAATGTGACATAGAAACAGGAGTGATAGAACAAGAAGAGGATGCAGATAGAGGGGTGAAGAGACAGAGCAGCATGCAGAACCAACATGTCTGCCGTCAATGAGTCCGACAATGAACGAGAAGGTTTGACACTGGTAACAGAGATGGGTCACACAAGGACACTGAAAATTACCCAACAACCACCTCCTCAATTTTCTTGTTTAGCTGTCCACATGCATGTCATGCTCTTTAGCTTTTTAGGCCATGCCTGCCACACATCCTGCTTCACTATGCCATCAGATTCAGGACTGTGTCACTCACCTTCTCTCTTCTCTGCTTGTGGAGCAGAGCAGAGTCTCCTAACAAGGTTCATTTGACTGGCAGAGCATGCCAAGTCCAGAGACAGAAGAGGCTGATGGTGGATCAGAGCCCAGTGACTCACTCTGCAATCTGTGACCCTGTAGGGTGACGGGTGTCACAACAAGATGCCTCACCAGACAGTTATATACTGTCGCTGTGTAAACTAATAGATGCTGTGTCAGGGCACACAAGATATTTTGGCATCTCAGAAGACATGAAAGTATGTCATGAGTAATTTGAAGATGCCTTATTCTGCCATGGAGACTCTCAGGGGTGAAGCGTCGCCTGGTTCTCATGATGCCACTCAGTAAAAAACCAAGCAGAGTTAATTCAAAATGTTAGGCACAGAACATTATCATAACACAGAGTTTCATTCATGGGCCTTTTTAGCTTTTATCTCAGGTTTCTAGGCAAGTGAAAGCCTTGAAGAGAATCAGGGTTGTTAAAATAAAATGGGTTGCATCATATGAAATAAAATGCAAAGATTCCTTGCTTGTAGTGTATGTTTAATAGTATTTTGTCTCATTGTCTTTATTGGCTATTTTCAGAAGATTTCACATAAAACTATTAGAGTGGTGTTGCAAACCAAAAATACATCAAACATTGTTCTGTCTTCCTTTACCCACTTTCTGTGAAATACCATGCAGAACCAGAGCTGCATCATGTTCCAACAAAATGCTTATAGTTAATACACAGAGATATTTTCTACAATAACAAAAGGGCAAATTGCACTGTGCATAATGCAGCAAAGATAACAGGGAAAAAAGCCAAAGTCAAATTCAAAATAAATGCTCTAATGAGCCATTGGCCTAAGCCCAGGATACTGTGCTCACCTTGAATACTAACTGTTCACTTTCAAGAGCAGGGAAGCAACCAACAAATGATTAAAATCGGTAACCTTACTGTTTTGTGTTGAATCATTTCATTTCACTGATAGTACTTGAGGACAAAGACCACAAAGGCTAAAGTCTGATGAGAAGTCATCCAATGCAATGTCAGACCCTCTCTATTAGTCTCACACAATGAGTTAACCTTTTAGGAGAGAATCAGCAGGTGTCAAAGAGAACAGCCTAATTATCAACATCAGCAAAGGCAAGGAGTGCATTATTGATTTTTAGCAAACGAGGAGCAAAGACACGCAATCTTCTCTGCAAGTGAACAACTTAAAGACAAGAACAAACAAAAGAGAAATCCTCCCATGCAAAGTTCTCCTATGAAGGATGAAATAATTAAAGGCTTCCAGACTGCAAACATATCCTCACTCATGTTTTGCAAGGACCACAACAGAAGGCCTCCGCAGAGCGTGATTAAAACCCCACACTGACACGAATCTCCCAAACATCGGTGATAACAATTCCTTCAGGTGGCTGTGCACAGCCCAAAGGAGATTCAACGACAATACCTATTTCAGACACAGTCTGCTCTTTGCCAACTGGGAGAAGGTACAGAAGTAACCCATTGTCGTGCCATTAAACAACAGAGCAGTTTCTTTTTCTCCGGCTGTGACAAATAAAGTCTTGGACCATGAAAAGAGCCACAAGCAGTGATTGAATTACAATGTAATGTCTATGGGAGGTCCTTTTACTCTGGAGGGTGCTGAACATGTGTGTGTGTGCTGGTATTATTTCACCCAACTACATGTAAGAAAATACACGGCAACGCTCTGAGATCAGCAGCCCCTGTAGGGTCTGGATCCAAAAGTGGCTTAAGCTATGACAGTATCCTTAGTGACACCTGTAAATTGCCTGGTGAGACCTAACAATCGCTTGATGACACCTACTAATTAATTAGTGGCACCTGCCAATTGCTCAGAGGCAACTTCTAATTGTTCTTGGCTGTTGGACAGAAGTACATGTGTAGAAAAATCTGAACCAAAACCCTGATCCTGTAAAATTCTAATGAACATTGAAAACCATATGAAGAGTCAGTACCAACTGTTTCCAGAGGGTGGCCCTATGATGGCAACTGGAAGGTGTCATTGAGCCATAAGAAGGTGTCACTAAGCAATCATCAGGTGTCACTGAGTTTTTGGTAGGTGTCAATGGATGCTTATGATATGAATGATGTCAGTAAGCAAATTGGCAGATGTCATTAAGCTGTTGGCAGGTCCCACTGAGTGATTGGAAGGTGTCACTGAGCTATTGGTAAGGGTCATTAGCAATTGGAAGGTGTCACCAGGGACCAATGGCATACCATAAGCTGCTTTTGGATCTTGCTATTGCTCAGCATTTAAGGACAAAAATTAACTACACAACACTCACATACTATTTTGATAAAATGCCTTGATATGGAGGCACATGAACAGGGACTGATTGATTAATCTGTCAGGAAACAGCTCGCGCATTTCTGTACCCTGTAGAGATGCATTGCAGAGCTTATATTCATGCCTTTGCATCTTTTTATGCCACAGTTATTAAGATACTTCATGCTGGACTGAACAGGTGGAGCCACAGACTGATGCCTCCCCTGAGCCATGGTGCTAATATGGCTGTTACGTCTCAACATCTTTTAGAGGTCCATCTGCTCTCTGTTGAGTCAAACTGTATTCTAAAACAAGGATCTTTCTGACAACATGATGTAGCTTAATCGCATTAGAATCACTGGGTCTGACAGTGTGTTTGACTTGCCAGGCTTGTGAGTAACACTGTGAGAGTTGAGTAGTTTTATTGATGCTGTTTCTTGTGTGTAATTAACACCTTTGGATGTGATGCTATCAGTAGATATACTGCAACCCCTTTGGAGAATAGTAAAATGTAACCACATTACAAGCCTTCACAAGTTCCCTTTGATCCACATAGTATGATAAGCTCTTAAATAGTTTATCACAGTGACCGAACCTTCATGAGTCATCATGAGTCAACGGTGCTGCAGTAAACGCTCTTGCAATATAGTACAAAAGGTTGTTGGCAGTCCTCACAAAATATCTTGAATTTGAATTTAGCAACTTAATACAAGTTAAGCAGAAATTTGTAGAGGGCTCTTCTCAATTCCATCTCCTTGTTGCTGGTCCATTTTTCTTAATTCTACGACCACCAGGCAGTAACCCAATCATACTCTGAGCATAAGCCACTTCAGCAACACATGTGTTCTGCCCTGTAAAAAAAGATGGGGGTCTCATTCACTGAAGTGTTTTCCTGCAGATAGCCCTTTCTCTAGGGTTTCAGAAGTGGATTTAAAAGTGCTTTCCTTTGCTGAACATGTGCACCACAATTACAACTCTTAATCAAAGATGAAGCTCTTTAAGGCTTCATTTCATTTCAGGGAGCAGCAAACGAAACCAATTGATCAATTCCACTTTATTCGAGGCATCGACGGGAACAGCAACATGTTAATTTGAGTGTGAAATTATTTAAAGGAGCCAACAATGTGTAAAAATGCACAAATATTATGTTCACTGACCTTTGAGCCTAAACAATTTCCCTTTTAAAAAGCTATCCCAAACTTCAGACACAATCTTGTAAAAATTTGAGTTGAAACTTCTCTGAGGGAATGTGCTGACAACTATGACCTTCAAGGCTTCATTAATCCAGTCATGCTTTTAAATTCCTGTGCAGTTTTTGTCCAAAGCTGTGGAAAAATGTGAGGGAAATCTTGTTTGTTTGGGACATAACAAAGGTCAACCGTGATGTATTTATCCAGAGCTGCTGAGCCTACTGACAGCAATAGCAACACTGGATGAAAGAAGGTGGGAGATGTGGAGAGATGTGTGAACTCTGAAAAAAGAACATGTGAATCACAGTGTGAAAGTGACAAACACACACACACACTCACACACAGAATCCTCACCCACTCCCTTGTATGCTATCACCTACAATATACATCAACAGGAGCCAAGAATCCTGTAACTCACACACGCATACACACACAGATGCAAATAATTATGTATATGTAGTATTTATCATATGAGGTCCTGGCTGGAATTCTGTAGGCAGCAATCCCCTGTAAAATTATTTACTATAACGAGTCACCTGGAACCTGAAATGTGGTTTTCGCACAGCACCTCAGGCCATTTATTCCTGGAAAGTTGCATAACGCAGCAGTGAGCGCTGCAACAAGCGGCCTAAACGGTCTCCTTAGAGGAAAACAGGAGAGTAAGAGGAATGAGGCAGCAGAGAAACATAGTCCTCAGTGGCTTCTGTATACCACTGCCCTTTCTGAGAATTTCCTTTGATACCTTGACAACAACTTGTATGGCATATAAACAGAGTTATCAGCACCATCATAGTCTACTGCAAAACCTGCACGTTTACGAAACACACAAAGTGTCAGGTGAGCTTAAAAAGTGTCCACAAGTCAGGAAGAAAAGAGAGAACAATTAGCCTTGTGAATCTGCTGTTATATATTTATAAAACAAGTGTTTGAATAATCAAGACAAAGCTAATGAACACTTTCAAACCATCACTAAAACCCCATCACTTCAAGCATGACCTGCTGGCACGGGAATAATCTGTCAAATCATGATGCATATCTAATGACTGATGAGCTGGTGTGACTGAGAGCATTTAGTTAACTTATAATGCTCACATGCTTCAGAGAGCTTTGTGTTTTAAACATGATGGTAAACGAGTCTGGCATCTGCATCAGAGAGGGTTCAATATGGTCAAATATGAACATGATGAAACTCTGATTAGTCTTGCTTGTATAACTTTTAATTCAAACTGTTATGTGGAAGAGGGAAGATTAGGTGTTGTTCAATAATGCAGATGAGTTTAAGGACAATTCATCCTGCACCTTTATTGGAGTGATCCATTTTTTATCAGTCTGTCAAGTTTGACACAAATTGGGTAAATTTCTGGAGGTTTCAAGGAACATAAATTAAGAACTTAATAAAATCTGATGGGATTTTATTCTATAATGAACTTTTTATCGTCCATTATTCAGACTATTATGTTCCTTTGCAGAGCTGGAGTATTTGAATAGAATATCAGCTGTTATTACAAAGCCCTTTTCTAATCTTCTTCACCACTCAGGACACTTTTTTATAAAATGTGGCTTCCACCTAATCACTCTTGTTACATTGTGTAGCACCCATGACCTGTATAAAACATGAGCACTGTCTTAGTGATGTCCCCTGTTGGTCTTTGATGAGGCATTATGAGGTTCAAGAATGGCAGTCACCACACTGATGAGCTGATTCAGCCTATCTTTTGATCAATGTTTGAACATGCAAAAAGGTGGTGATGGGGCCTGTAGTCAAATGAGGCAAAAAGCTTCCAAGCAACTATCTGTCAGTCAACCTAGCCCTGCAAAATTGTGCAAAATACTTCACACCTTTTCTGGTGCAGAGGTTATTGTCCTCATTGCATCATTTGGACGTATGTGGACTCTTACACTCTGATGTGAGGACTGTCTAACAAGCCAAGAATACTCACAAGAATACTCACAAGAAGTGGTACTCAGGTATGCAGTCAACCAGGACAAAAAGCTGCTTACTCATCTCATCTCTGTAATAGTAGGATGCAAGCCATGAATGCAGTAATAGCTGCTAACTGCTAGACAATTTCTATTTTATCAATAGGCTGTGAATGCTCACTATATCCATCCAGATTTTCATTGAACCAGGAGTGTTTCCTCATATCTGGGACCTCTGCTGCTGCTAAGCTAGTCTCATATAAGGTTACCATATGTCCTTATCTGCCCGGACATGTGCTCGTTTTGGCAGTAAAATTATGTCTGGTAAGATTTTATAAAATCCCCCAAAATGTCCTGGTTTCATTGCAGCTTGTTCTACATACCATTAAAATTCATGATAAGCTGCACTTGGCAACTGGCATTTTTCCAATGCCCCAACCTCAAAGTCAAATTTATGAGATAAAAAGTCAAAATTTTGAGGTACAAAGTCAGCTGATTAGATGAGGTCAATTTGAGATTAAAAGTCTTAGTTTGAAAATAAAAAGTTAGCATTTTAGAATAAAAGTCAGAATTTTGAAATCATATAATCAAGATTATGAAAAAAATCAAAATTTTGAGGTAAAGGTAAAAATTTGTCATGGAATGACTGGAATGACTCACCAGAAAATTGCAAACATTTCCTTACTTGAATTGGAACAAAGCAACCAAGCACCCTTAGTCTTAATATTTACACCCCCATCCCCCAGTCCCCATCTTTCTCAGACACCAGAACAATTTAGGAGATAACAGTTAAAAGGACACTTGAAGAGTTTCATCTTTTATCTTTTTGCACTTCAGTGCTGGCTTCATTTTTCAACGCCATGGATTACAACTTGACAACTCGATAAGCATCCCCTCACTGTTGGCCATCCCACTCAGGAAGAGCAAGTTGGGGTTCAGTTTCTTGGCCAAGGACACTTAAAAGTGTGATTGGATCGAGATATGACCCACTCAGCTACTGTGCAACAGCTGCTCCACTACACAACGCTGTCATTGGGATTCATATTGGGTGAGGGAGATTACATAGTGAACTGGTGTTTATGCAGACTAGAAAACCAGTTGGGTGAGAAAGTAGGAGTTCTAATTTGCATAACTACCTGTTCACTCTACATTATTGTCTCGACAGGTAAATGCCTCAACCTACCATTGCTGATAAAATCATAACTGTCAATGGTTCAAGTTACTTTGTAATATTCAATAATTTATATCAACAATCACCAGCTTTGGCATTGTTGTCCCATCAGAAAATCTTGAATGTGTGGCTTTCCTCAGGGTGCATTCACAGCAGTGCCCGTCAACTGTCAGTACCCTGACTGGCAAGAGAAACAAACTAATGTTTTTACCACAGGGTCAACAAGCTGAGGCAGACTCTTTTAGTAGCTTGATTTGATGTTATATGCATGATCAGGTTGTGTGAGATACAATAATATGAGTATGTGCTTGTGTACATGCATTTTTTGTTAGTCATTCCATTTAGAAGAAAAATCTTTCTATCAAAAGTATGTTATGTAACAGTGAAATCTTTTCAAGACAGAGAGGCAGTGAGATGTGGAAGATGTGGAGGACAAGGTCTTTTGTTTGTTTTTTTCTGTCCAAACGAATTGTTTCCAAAGTTCTTTCCAGAAAATAAAGTCTACACGCTGTTCAGACTGAAAGCATTTTGGCACCTCTTTGTCTGGCTTATGTCTGAACCTGCATGCCAAAAAATGAGGACCTGTTGCTTCGTTCCTTAGTGTTTTTGTTTCTTTTAAAGCAACAGGTGTACAAAGTGTTGTTTCACTTGAATTTTGAGGTGACAAAAATAATTTAATTAGAGGGAATGTGTGTATTTGCATATTCTATCAAAAAGTGATTAACAAGACAAATTCATCTGTAATAATTAGGGTTATATGTAATTTCTACAAGCCTTCTCAGTCTCCGAAGACACAACAGAACTACTTTTTCTTTTGCTTTCAAGAGGTACACTTATTGTGGAAGACGCTGTTTTGGGCTTTTTCAGGTAGACCCTGAAGGGAAAGAGTGGAGCCCACTGATAAACTGTGACAGTCATCCCTTAAGATGATCTTCACTGTTTTTAACACTCACCATGGGAGTGAGATCATGCCAGGACAGGGAGTGAAGGAACGGAGGAAGAATCATGATAGGCTCTTCGAATCCTCCTCCACATCCTCCTCCAAATCTACTTCTGTTTCGTCTCACTGCAGGATGTTCTCGGTGAGCCTCCAGACGACTCACTTTCAAAGATAAACACAGATGCAACACACATACACCAACATTAATGCCGGCATCAGTCGAATAGCTTTTGCTGGATTGAAATTCCCCAAACTGACAGAATTCCAGCAAATGCTATTTACTTTACAAATAGATTTTTTAAAATCCAAAATTGGTGAAGTGAATCTGGTGAGCAGAGCTGAAGTCTGTTCAGCTACAGCTCTATTTCAATGACCCTTGACTGTCCATGTGTACATATGTACACTGCATGTGCATACATGCTGGCATGGTTGTGTCTATTGTTGCTTTCCAACAGTTGTAAATATCCTCTGGCTGCATCCATCTTACGTAACTACACCTTCTAAGTGATTCAAGCCTCTCCTCAGCAACAGGTACTATTACTGTCCCCTCCATGTGCCAGCACACAACAGTTCCAGATAACAGTGCATGAATAATGGAACAGAGTGAGGCTGCACAAAAGCACATCCAGGCCTCCATCAGAGATGTAGACATGAAAAATGTAACACTAAACTCATCAAATTGTGTCATCCAATCAATGTTTATCTAAAAGCCTTTCTACTTAGAGTATCCTGACTTCATGATTGGTGTCCCGGCAAACCAGATAAAGTTCACAGACACCTCCTGCTGTTCTGTTTTTCCTCCCCTACTGTATGTGCCTCTTGATGGTCCCTTTGCTGCAAATTTTTTTCAACATAATAGAAGCCCTGAGAGCAATTTAAATCATAATTCAAATGGTTGCACTGAAAAGCAACAACTTAGTACAAACACAATCCTGTATAAATATACTTGAGTCCCCACATGCTGTGATATGCTAAGCCAAGAAAATGTAAGTATTTCAAGTAAAAAAACAACAACAACAACAAGAACAACAAAGTGTGACAACCCAAAGGTCTTGCCTTGAGAAAAAAAAATCCTTTTTTTTGTTTGAAATCGTAAACCCAAATGTTGGAATGATCCTCTCACTCTTTCTACCCTTCCACTGTCGAACTCTTTCTTCCTCTCTCCCCTTCCTCTCTCTCCCCCTCAAGTTTAAGTTGGGCTGGTCCTCGTAGTGATGTCACCTCATTCCTGTAGGCATTCATTCCCCCCTCGAGCATCTCTTTTCAAAGCGCAAAAGCAGCTTTACGCACGGTGCTGTGACTGCAGAGGAGAGGGAGCGCCTGCCTCGCTGGGTTGCAATAATTGTTGTGACATTTCTAAAAACTTAGTTTTCCCACTGGGACGATTTTCACCGCTCATGATGGCTGCTTTCCTATCCGGGGAGATACATTTCTACGTGTACTGTATCTTCTGTGAGCTTCATTTCAGCGGTGTTGACCTGGAACGTTACGCACGACGTGTCTGCTCGCGTTAGCTCAAGCAGCCCAGAGCATCCAGTCTTAGCTGTTTTAGAAGGGAAAGGGGTGCGACACAACCAACATGATACGAAAGGACAAACTAGTGCCGGAATGGATTTAACCCCGTTAAATCTGTCGGTGGAAAACATCTCCAACGATGACAACACCACGGACGCACCGTTTGCCTTGCCACACACGGTTTCAGCCACAGTGCTCATTATTGTGGTTGTTTCTGTGATCATTTTGATGACAATTGTGGGTAACGTCTTGGTAATTGTGGCTGTGTTGACCAGCCGGGCTCTACGTCCGCCCCAGAATCTTTTCCTGGTCTCTCTTGCATCGGCGGACATCCTGGTGGCCACGCTGGTCATCCCTTTCTCGCTCGCCAATGAAGTGATGGGACACTGGTACTTTGGGAGTACTTGGTGCGCCTTTTATCTAGCTTTGGATGTCTTGTTCTGCACCTCATCCATCGTGCACCTGTGCGCCATCAGCCTGGACCGCTACTGGTCTGTGACAAAAGCTGTCAGCTACAACCTGAAACGTACACCAAAGCGCATCAAATCCATGATTGCCATAGTGTGGATAATTTCTGCTGTCATTTCCTTCCCCCCTCTTCTCATGACCAAACACGACGAGCGGGAGTGTCTGCTGAACGATGAGACCTGGTACATACTCTCCTCCTGCATGGTGTCCTTCTTTGCACCGGGTCTCATTATGATTTTGGTTTACTGTAAAATCTACAAGGTGGCCAAGCAGCGCTCGTCCACTGTGTTTGTGGCCAAAAACGGATTGGAGAGGCAGCCGTCTCAGTCAGAGACTTGCTTCGTCCGGAAACAGGACCGGTTCGAGATGGAGAGTCCAAGCAGCCAGAGCTCCGGCAGTAACCAACCGAAGCAAGGGGAGCTGGATGACATTGACTTGGAGGAGAGCTGCTGTGCGTCAGACACCAAACCCCGTAACAACCGCTTCACTAAGAGGAGAAAGGTGGAGGGGTCGGACTGCTGTCCTCCTCAAAACTGCCGCCTCTCTTGGGCTTCTGCTCGCGCGTTACAGCTTTACCCTGAGCAGCAGAAGAACCAGAACCAGGCTCGGAGACAGCAGCTGACCGCCGCCAACAAAACTAAAGTGGCCCAGATGAGGGAAAAACGTTTTACCTTCGTGCTGGCGGTGGTGATGGGGGTGTTTGTGCTCTGCTGGTTTCCTTTTTTCTTCACTTACAGCCTGCGTGCAATCTGCAGAGACAGCTGCTCCATCCCTGGCGCACTTTTTAACCTTTTCTTTTGGATTGGCTACTGTAACAGCTCCGTGAACCCTATTATATATACAATTTTCAACAGGGACTTCAGGAAAGCATTTAAGAAAATTATTTGCAGGACTTCAAAACGAACATAGAAACAGAGTTCCTTGGACAAATATTCCATTTTTCCCAGCCTTGCCAAGAAGGAAGAAATTCTATTAGAGCTCAGCTTTCTGTTCTCCACCAAAATGTTATTATAAATATATATATATTTTTAAATGTAACTCCTGTCACACTAAAAACACATCAGTCTTGTGCACAAATACATCAAAAGTCTATAAATAAAATGTAAAGTTGAGCAAAACAAGTAAAAACATTTGTACTGCTTTAGTGTTGCAGACATTGGTCAGATGAAAGTGTTAATTGAAATTCATGCAGATGGGGCTCAATATTTAGGTCAGCGTATAATAAGTCCTGCAAACCTGAACCTTTGAACAAGAAATCCTTGGATTGGATCAATCTTTTATTCCTCAGCAAGCTGCTGGAAAAAAGCTTCAGAGAAAATTGAATACAGCTGGATTCCTGTGGTGGAGGCTGCTTTAAAGTGGGTGTTTTGTGTTGAGATATAAAGGAGATTGATCTGCACCATCCATAAGACATGAGCAGTAGAATAAGAAAGCAAGTGTTGCCTGCATGTACGTCATGGGAGAAAAATTAAATTAATTCTTGGAAAGATTTAAAGATTTTTTATTATCATGTGCTGAATGATGCATATGTTGTTAAAATATTTGACTACTAAATCATATTTATCTTTTCATGCTGCAGTGGATCTCTCCGCTACTTCTTATTACTGAACCCTCAAACTTACATAAGAGTCTAATCTCACAGCCTGACCAAAACATCACACCGGCTCAGAGCAGAACAATGACTGAGCTGAGGCCAGCGTGTTCTAAATCTGCTGGATAAATCTGTGTATTTAATTTCAACACCTCAATGAATAAAACTGTGTGAGAATACAATTCTGCAGTACAACCCTGTTTCAGTCATGAGACAGGGATAAAACAGGGTTACACTTTCCAGGAAAATTAACCCAAACAATGCTGAAAATAAATAAATAAATGAAAAAATGTATCTTTTAAATCTTGTTTTCTTTTTGTTCAAAACATTTTTTTCTGAGAAAGTGAGATAAAGTCCAATTTGCCCAACTGCGAAAACCTCGAGCAGGCAGGAGAAAGATGCTCACATGTGACACAAAAATAAAACAGTCCTGCCTCCTCGGTCTTAAAAATAACATCTCTGGACACAGTTATCACTGGTGGAGCTGAACTTACATCCAGCTTCAAATCTCCATGATTCATTGAAAATCTTTAAATACACTGAGCAGACTTCAAGCTGTAATCCTCTGCTTTATAACCCAATATTTGTGCTGAAAGGTCTAAAGGAATTATGCTTCTAACTTTTATCTCATTTTAGATGCATACATTCATGTGGGAAGGAAATGTGGCGAGAGATAAGTCAACTGCACTCATTCCATACAGTCCCAGACTGTGGTCATTTCATGATGCATCTGGGATAAAAACATTTATGAGAAATGTCAAGCTTGCATGCAAAGCCCCACGCTTCTCTGGGAAAACTGGGGTTTAGTGAGAAGACGGCTGACCAGCTCCGTATCAGCTTATTGTCTGCATGGGGGGTGCACTATTTTTATCCTCCTAGGAATGTCTTCAAAGAACTCCTACGGTTTACTGGAGCCTTGCCAATAATAATCATCCTATCTGATGGGTGTCATACTTTAAAAGAATCCCAAAAAAGTTTCATGAAATATTTTCCTCCTTTTGCTTATAACTTAACAACTGACTGTTGTTAAAATATCATCAAGGGATACAGTACACACTCCTTTCTTTCTTGACGTTCGGCATCCTTTTATTCATGAAGACAATTCGACAGAAGTAGGGCTGGTGTTAAGAAGGAGGGAAATGTTTTCTCAGAGGGATTCTCAAACTCTTAAAACAAATGAAATGTCTGGGCCAAGATGCATCCAGGAAGGGCAGTAAAATTAGCTTTGCATCCTTGTCTTCATCTCAAAGACTTACAGGGTGGAAGTGATGTTAATTGAGATATGTGTAATGTAATGGGTTGTTGATGTGTTACAGGTGACTTAATTTCTCCGGAGAGCACAGCTGTCACTCTTCATACTAGTTGCAATGTCAGATGAGGAGATATTTACAGAAACACTGCTGTAATTTTCATCCCAATTGTATGCTGATTATGATCCAACAAGACAAGCTAGTCCCTTGTTAAATCTTGCTTCCCAATTCAATTATCTTTTTAATCAACTGCTCCACATGCAACCACAGTGGAGCATGGTGCTTTTAGCAAGCTGTAATGTTTTCTGTCACACTCCTCAGCTGTCTGACATTTTTTGCTACATTTGGTGGAAAGATTTGTAAACTATAATGATATTTTCTAATTAAATAGCTGTCTTTTCCCAACTATTATACAAGCCAGCTTTCCTGGAAATTTCCCAAGGCCAGTGGAAGACTTTAAAGGGTTAGTTCACCATGTACAACTTTTTATCTAAAGTCCAATGTAGATATGGAGTGTCTTCACTTTTCTGGTTTTTAGCTCAAGACAAATCTCCCTAAGCAAAGCAGAGAAGCTGGGGTCATTTGGTCTTATCATTTCAGTTGAAATCAGAAGCAGATAAACTTTTAGAGACTTAGCACTTAAATACAATCTTAGTTTTTGAAATTCAGACATGTAACTGAGAAACATTTTTCATTGTACTATCTTTAGACTTAAAAAATCCACAACCATGAATCATTGTAATGAAATAAAAGTTATATGTGCAACAGCTTCAATGTAAATTTAGCCAAACTGGATATCTTTAGCTAACAGATATTTGTTTTATAGAAAAAAAAGAAAGAAATTCTGGGTACAACAGCAAGGACTCACACAAATGGCTCCCTCAAATTGGTCAATTCTGTCTATTTTTTATTACGTGTGTGTGTAGAAATGGTAATATTGAGCAACATCTAGTGGCCAGATTCTAGACTGAAACGCTTCTTTGTTCATTCCTGGAGGCAGATAAGTGATGGTGGCCTTTAAAGAAGAAGAAGCTCATGTAATGCATGTTGCGTATAATCCTCCATTTGTCAAGTTTTTAGTCTTCTTCTCTGGCTCCTTCCCACGAGTGCATTCATATGGTCTCTCATGTTACCTGTCCATCTGTTTTATTCTACTGTAGAAACATGGAGGCCCTAGATAACAACCCCTGTGGGAGAACCAAGCAACAACCTCTCGTCTAAAAATATGAAGCAATGTGCAAGCTCTAAGAATTGCAGATAATCAAGAGTCCGCTTGAGGCTCGCTCCAGAAGTACCAGAAACCACATACACTCCAAGCTAAAAGGGACAATTTCCACAGGAGAAATAAACACAATTACAGGCTGGTGTAAGAAAAAAAATTCTCCCATTTGAATAGCTGATTTCTATAATGAGGGAAGAGTTTTTTTTGTTTTTCTCAGTTGGTTGTTGTGCTCCATAATGTAGCTACGTTCATTTATTGAACAGTCTACTGGAAAAATCAACTCCTTATTCACATGAAAATACATATGTTTGTGAAGACATTATATTCTGTTAGGCTAAAAGGCGCCAAACAGAACAAACTGTGCAGCAAGGCCAAACCAGAGTCTTAATAATACAGTGGGAGCAAGGATTGTGTATGTATGTATGTATGTATGTATGTATGTATGTATGTATGTATGTATGTATGTATGTATGTATGTATGTATGTATGTATGTATCAGGGGTGGAAGTAATTAATTACAAATACTCAAATTCCTGTAATTAAGTAGTTTTTTGGGGTAGTAATCATTATGCCATGTAATCTACTTAGTTACTTTTAAAATCATAGTTGAGTACTGAGTACAATTTTCATCAATATCTAGACCTTTTATCTGCATTTTTGTGGCCAGTAAGGTGATTTGATAGCAAACAGGCCAATGAAAACCAGGACATATGGACGAAAAACAAAGTAAAACTAAAAAAATGTTAATGGATGTTAATGATAGATCGCTAATTGATTTTGTGTTAAGAATTTAACCAGTTAAAAATGTGCTAATGGATATTCTATCAGTAGCCCTGGCAGCAACTTCACCTCATCTAATTTTGTTTTTTGTCTGCCTGAGACCTTTGCTGAATAAGGAAATAAAAACTTAAAATGAGAAAAAGAAAACACATAAAAACAACCAATGAAAATGAGCAAAAAACACTTGTTTTCTATCTTATCAGTTATTAATGATTATTGTTTGCTAGCGTTTTAACTATTGGTAAAGCATGACACATAATTTAGAGCCCTATCTGGAGAGGTGACAGTGACATCACTAGTTAAAAGTAACTAATAATCTGAGTAGGGTTTTTTTTTGACGAATACTCTTTACTTTAACTTGTGATTGAGTAATATTTTAGTAATGTAACAGTACTTGTACTTGAGTACAGATTTTCAGTACTCTTTACACCACTGGTATGTATCCATGATTGGATGGATGTATGGATGGATGGATGGAGGGGAAGGTCAGATGAATGGATAAATGGAAGAATGGAACAAATGATTGATTGATACATGGCGGATAAAAAAAGACATGGATGGATATGTGACTGAAAGCTAGAAAAATAAACTCAAAAACTGAATAGGCTTTGACTCTCATACAAGAACACTCTCTATTCATCCCATGATAAAAGATAAATGTTAAACTAAGAGCATTTTTAAAGCAAAAATTAGTGTTATTTGTTTACCGATCATTCAAGGACCTCTTCAGTCTGCACTCTCAGCCTGCAAGTGTCTTATTTATAACTGTCAACAAAGTTTGAGGCTGAGTTCAGGAAGGGAAGCAAAGCTGCCACGACCCTCATCCTCCCAAATCCTCTTTTGTAAGCTTAATGGGAGCAACAGACCAACTGGAAAGAGGCAAAATATTTCCTGCTGAAGGATGCAGAAGGAAAACTTTATTTATGATCTGTTTAAAGAAGAGGAAGAGAGGGTCACAGCAGGTTGCAGGTTTTGTCAAAGGCAAGCAAAGCAGTGTAGGCAGACTATGTTTCATCAGAGTAGCTGGTGTAGATGTGACAAATGTTTCTGAAGAGTGCAGCCTTTCTGAGAAAATGAAAAAGAGAGCATTTGCCTGTTGCCCTCTGCTACATTACCTTGTTTGTCAGACACAATGTGGCAGCTGCAGGTAATTGCTTTTTTCAATTGTTTCTAACAAGATAAGGTCGGATGAGCAAGACCAAAAGTTGTGTCAATCCTGGGAAGCTGTGTATGTGCAAAGGAAGAGCCAGTTTTTTATTGGTGTGAATCAGTGGGTGTCACTTCAGATTACTGTCTCCAAGTCATCTTAATATATCGCTAACTCCACTGAAAGCAGCAAGTGCATGACTGTAAATGTCAAACTAAATCAGAAACCTGCAGATTTCACATTACCAGCCTTTATGTTTGTGTCTCTGTTCTGTAACAAATACTTAAGTGCATCCTTCACACATAGACCGCCCTTTCACTTATAGACCAGGTGAAAGGATCCCATGCTGCAAGAGCTGTCATGAAAAGGTTTATCTCTGCTAACTGCAAAAATTATCGTTTGAGTAATATTCTTTCAAAGTGCTCCAGTTTTTTCTGTGCACGAAAAGCCGAATAACAGATGCACTTCTACTATCATCCACAAAAAATTCAAAGAAATCAATGAGTCACACTGTCACTGGAGGATAGCTCACCTCGTTGCAATCAACATGACACTAAAGCTTATGCTGAACAAAGACAGTCCAGCTGCAGTTAATACTCATAAAATAAAATCATAAAAATTCAGATTGAGTTAAATTTGTTACAAACTGCTGCCAAGTTCTTAAAAAGTATTGTTTATCATCTGAACAAAACAGTTTTATTCTTGGGCAGCTTCTCATGACTAATGCTTTCTATTTGTGAAAATAGTTTGAAGTTTTAAAAGATTGACAAATGCATCGTAAGTTTCTTTTGTCAAACATTAATAAATGTTTTCATCAGCCTAATCATTAAAAGCTAAAGATTTCAACATGATATCACGACTAAAACCTCCTGTTTGGGTCATTAAATGTGCATTATGAGTTTTCCTGTAACTGGAATGGCTTTGGGTGGATTAATTATTTGCTGTGTGTTGAAAAAAATCAGTGCCTATAATAGAAACAAATGTCCTGTTTTGTTCTGTAATCTGCCGTGTGTCTTTTCCAATCCCAGAATAAGTACATAAAAATGATAAAAGACAGCTTCTGATTCAGGAGGAAGGATCTGAGTGAACAAAAGGTCTTTGTCTCTGTGTAGTGAGAAAATTATGTATATGGAAAGAGTTTTTCCTTCCTTTCATTTTACTGTACAGTATTTAAATAGTTGCAGTTTCACTTTGTACAGAACAAAACACAGTGAGATTATTTACGTCTCACAGTTCGTCTTGTTTTGTTTGTTTGTTCAAGTTTCTGTTAGGTATTGCACTCATCTCAACAAAAACTTTCATGACACAATCACCTCCTCAGCAGACTTTTTCAGATTAAATCTGTTGTTGTCCTTTGAGGCAGATTGCTTTTAGAGGACAATATTGTGTACTGTATATTTCTCACCATCTCTAATGGACAGTTATTCACTCCAGTGCTTGCCGGTCCAATCTGTTTTCGGACGCATTACTCGGATGATACATTTCACTGCTGGACCAGAGTACACCACAATCCCCTCTTTGGTTGTTTATGCCTCTGATCATTTGCACCTGTCCTCCTGCACTCTACCATATGTTTGTCCATTTTACACATTATGGCTCAGTAGCTGCACCATTAACAGGACACCTGTGACCTGTGATGTTATAGAAACACTGATATTGGAAAACAGGAAATGGAGAGTTTTTGTCTTCATGCAATGGTGAGTTGGTGCTGAGGCAGAAATGAATCACTACTTATTTCATCTTTACAGGACACAGTGGATTGATGTCATCCTGCTTTGAATAAAAACCCCAAACCTGTTGATTTAAATCTTTTTTTCCAACTAATATCCAGAGCAAATGTGCATGAAAGGGTAACTACCACACTATCTCCCAACAAAGAGAGTATATTTCTCAATCTTTGGGGGATGATGTTTAGTTTTTTACCTCATCAGACCCTCCCCTTACAATCTGTGTTGCTCCAGTTTTAACGAGTGGGAAGGGTGGGTGCAAACGTTGAGGGTGTAATTAAAGGGTCCCTATGCTTGTCTTTGCCTTGGGCCTCCAAGTGATGGAGTGTTCCCAATGGTGAGACAGAGGCAGCGACAGTACCACAACACAACGTGAGATGTTTTAATCATGCAGATCAGGGGTTGTTCTCATCATAAGTCTTCAGGATTCATTCTAAGAATAAACATCCAAAAGGATCTTGATATGAGAGGTGACAAAACCTTCTTCATGCACTGTGTGGATAGAGAGGATGATATCATCTACAATATTATCAACAGCCTGACATGAAACTTTGGTATGCATGTATCAATATAATGTAAGAATAACAATCCCCACAATTCAGTTGGGATGAAAGCTCTAAAACAATATTTGAAGCCTTAACTCTTTTGGGATAAGATCAGAGCAGGTTCTTGTTGTCATCTGTGTCAAAATGATTGTTTAGAGATCAAAAATGGTGCACACTTAGGTTTTCTCTCTCTATATCAAGGCTGGCAGTGAAAGCAGTAGATGGTGGACTCAAATGCAGATGAATGAAGACAGACTGGTGTCTGTATACCCAGATACTCACAGCCTGAGAAAACCAAGTAGCAGGCAGGCAAAATTAAATTTTCAGGTGAGAGTTACAAACTTCAGAACTGGGACTACAAACGTGGATACTGGGAGTGTCAACACAGGAGTCGTCCATGAAACTGTACAATGAAGTGAAAGTGACCATAAGTTGTGAGGAAAGTATTCAGATAATGAGATAGAAAGTATATGAGTCAGTCATCCTCATGGCCCGGGGGATGAAGCTGTCCCTGAGCCTGCTGGTGCAGGACCGGATGCTGCAGTACCATCTGCTATGCAACAGCAGGCAGAGCATGTTGTGTATGGGGTAAGAGGGGTTCTTGATAATTCTGCTGGCCTCAACCACATTGCCAGATGAAGGAATCCTTCATGGGTGGTGGTTATGTCTTGGTGATGGGTGGGTAATTTTCCCTATTTTCCCTTGCACTAACTTTGAGAACTGTCATTGTCATGCTGGGAGGTGATCAGTGTTAGTCCAAGTAATAAAAGTCAGTTAGCTGTTACAATTACCAGTTACAACTATAAAAGGTATGAATTATTGAATTACTTTTAAGTTACTGCATTATAAAAGTGATGGTTAGTTTGGCTGGCTGTGAAAAAATGGTTAAAAAAAAAAAAAAGAATGCTACATATAAGTTCTGCAGTAAAACACCATTGTTTTGGTGATATCTTAGACAATGGTCTATGCCGTTGAGTGTAGACGGTCAGTCAATGGAGACAGATAGGAGACAGTCCCCCAGAGGGAAGCAATGTGTTTTATTTGGAAGTTTTATAGTTTTAAGAAATCCAATATAGATCATAGAACAGTTTATTGTAAACAATTATTGCAACTGTGAGCAAAGAAGGAATAGGCTCAGCAGCAGAATGCAACGTGTGAATTAAAGAATGGATGGTAATCCTATCAAAAGGCCATACAGGAAAATCTGTGATTTTATTATGGAACATTGTACCCTATTGGTAAGGACCTGTACCTGTTTAATGTCAGGATGGAGATGGGTAACAATCTGACTTCCAATTCCATTTGCTTTCCAAGCATGTGGTCTCACCTTCTTGTTGCAGTAAACGCAAAGCAAAAAATACAAGTAATTGTTACTATTTTTATATTTTTCGTTTTTTTTTTCCACATATAATGTTTAGAGGGTGTGGAATTGGCCTTGATTTACAATCAAGCCTTAGTTTTGAAGGATAGTCTTCTCCTTCATCTGCTAAGCCAACATGAACTGCAGCATAGTCATCAGTGTTCGCAGTGCCAGGCGTTCTGGCAACTAGTTGATTTTAACAGTGTGCTGTTCAACTAGGTGCTTTGTGAGATTGTAATAGTGTAAGAAGTAGAATAAGTTTTCCTTTCTGCACATAGACAATGACTTACCACTATGTAAATGTGCTTTACCTTGAAGAGGAATAATATTAATCATCCAATGAGTGTGTGTTTGTGTGTTCACCGTTTGTGCTGTTCTTCCTCTCACAATGTTATTGTGGTGCAGATGTAGGTATAACCTCGACTGCTGAGTCAAAAGACTAATCCTTTGCAGTTAGATATAAAGCTTTCATGGTGCACCTGTAAAAACTGTAAAGTTTTGCAGAAGAAACATACGTCATCTGAACTTTTGAAAGTATGCATACAATGTGTTGAGTTCATCTTGAAGAGATGCAGACATCTCAGCAACACTGGTTTTCCTTCTGTGTTTATTATGAAACTGACCCCTTATGACCTTCAAACTCTTCCTCAGTTTTTTTTCCCCTACTTCTGGGACAGGAGTCCCTCTGGAACTAAAATGAAGTCCAGGCTGCTTGATCTCTTACAAACTGTAACCTTATCGTGCGCTGGTAGAAATATTGTCTGTTGTTTAATTTATTCAGCTCATTAACCAGTGGCATTTCCATAAGGAAAACTTGATAACGGAGACCAGTTTTTCCTCATGAGTTAGCTAACTTAAAAGAGCCGAACAGTAATCATGTCTCTTTTGCTGTCCTTTAGTCCATGTGATATAAATGTCTTATATGCTTAGAATTAGCCATGTGTCATACCTGTAGCCGAGATAAAATGAAAAGTTAGGTGTGTGTTGCATACCAATCAAAGCTGATCAGTCTTGTGAATACATTACCTCTGCCATGTCTTATTTGACAAACGCTTTTCCATGCTGTGTTATTAACCCTTCATGTGTTTAACTGAAACACTGCTATTAACAAGCTCACAAGGTTGTCTTTGAGTAACTAAACAGTTTTTCTTGATCATGCAGCTCTTTAGCATCATTGAAATAAAAACAGGTTGAGGGAAACAGCAAAGATTTTATTCAGAGCTTAAAGGGTTGCATGAAAAGAAACATTAAAAGAGAGAGAGAGAGCGAGAGAGAGAAAAAAAAATCAATGAACGCAACCTTAAAATAAACAGTTTTATCTTTGGTACAGAAAGTGCTACATATTAAATTGAAATGGAAAGTCTTTAAATATACCGTTTTTTAAGACTAAGGATCAAAGGATGTTGATTAATGCCGTTTTCTTGTGTATGACTCCTTTCCCATCCACTTTTAAAACAATTTTTTCTCCTTCAAATAAATTTAAGTCCTAATTGGAGTCTATGAAATGATGAATCAGAACTCTTTTGGTGGCCTGGCAAACAGCCAGCTGTCAGTGCAGGAGGGGGAGGATGATGTGGGAAGGGTTTCTCCCAGCCCTGACCTCACTCTGAATGCAGCGATGAAGCTCTCGACACAAAGACAATCACCCAGCAGATCTATCTGTCTGCATGTGATTCATTCACCCGACTATCAGTCTGACACAAGTCTAACACAGAAGTTATGTCATGTCATAATGAAATATATAAAATTGTGGATCAATTAATCATGTCTCTTTCCAGGTCACTCAGAAAACCCACTCACCACCATCACCACTGTTCTGCAATGATGATGAAGTTCTCACAGGCTTCCAACCTGCCCACATCATCAAGAAACGTATTTTGTTTTCCATCCTGATGTTTGTTTTATCTCATCCCCTGACGCCAAACTATTTCAGACCCGGCAGCTCTGCCTTGCGGTCAGTGATCCCAAGCATCAGAAGAGCTCTGCAGTTTCAAACTGAGGCTGTAGCAAAATCTGGCAAATCCCAAGGACAACAGGAAGAAATCAGTCATAAAAAGGGGCGACTGCCGAGGAAGAAACAGCTGTTTGAGTGAAGGCTCTTTACAAGTAATGCAGATTGTCTTGAATCCACTGTGGACTTGAAAGAAAAAAAAGGGGGGGGGGGGGGGGGGGGGGGATAGGAGTTATGAAACCCAAAATGACAAGACCCTGAGGAAATATGCTCATGGTCTGCAGGGAGAGGAGCCCAAACTGATTCAAACTGATGAGATGTTTATTTACATGAGCTGTGATTACTTGTGCTCCATCTTTTCATTTCTGTCATCATGACTAAATAAAATGGATGTATTTATTTGATTCTCAGATTCAAGCATGACTTTAGAGCAGGAGTGTCCAAAATTTTTTCCACAAGGGCCGAATTGTATACCATGAAAATGACAAGGATGTCCATGAACAGATAAAGTGACAAATGAGTGCTCTATTTGAAAACTATTTTTAAAAAACTATTTCAGGAAAAAACCCAAAAAAAGTCTTTTATTTTGGTCAAACATTCTTGTGCTATTATTGCAGACTTATGAGACAAAACCAAACCTGGGAAAAAATTGACATAATTTTTCATGGCAGGGTCAGGAGCTGGACTTTATCAAGTTTCTTTATGAGACAATCCTAGAAACATTTTTAACCCCAAATACCTCTGATCCTGCATTCTGAACCATTTTATGCATCAACTTTTGTCTTTGCTTCACCATTTCATTACTTTAATTCAGTCTTGTGTCCTCTAATGGGTTTATTTCTTTATTTATTTATTCATTTCTTTCAATTTTCAACAACTCACAAAGCACATTTTTGCACAGATTGCATTGAGCTTTGGCTTTCTAAAGTAGCCTACGCACAGTCCAAATATTTGTGAGATGCTACAAGATATATTTGGGGTTTTTTTCAGGTACCTTACAGACACTGTCAATGTATACAATTAGAACATGATTAATTTGAGTGACAAAATTAATACATAGTAAGATGAAAGCTGGGGGCCGCATGAAACTAGACAGCGGGCCACAATTGGCCCTCGGGCCTTAGTTTGGACACCCCTGCAATAGAGTAAATAAACATGGCTGACAACAGAATGGCTGTCTAGATCATTGTTGCTGGCTACTAAGCTAGCTGCATTGGAAATCCCTGTTCAGAACACACTGTATGAACACTTGTGTTGCTGCCACAAATGAAAAGGTTAGTTTCTACTTCTGACACTTATCTCAGTTTATGCTTTTTGTTTACTTTTGTGGTCATAGCTGGTTGTTGTTCTGACCTCCTCAGGCATCTGACTCACGGTTTGGCTACTTTTTGGTTCAGTGTAACAATCAAGTCAGAACTTGTCTGCCCACAGGGTTACACAACAGGATTTTTGGTTGTACATTTTAAGAATTTTGAAAGGGGCTGTGAGGACTATCTGGAAAAGTTAGGGTCTTTCTTGGATAAAAACTCTGCACCCACAGTGAGAACATGACTCCCAACAAGACGTGTATGTTTGAAGCAAATGAATGTAAATTGGTTTTTGTTAGGACATCTTTTTGTTGGATAAAAAGCCTGTGGCCCTTGTTCTGCATGTCACTCCCCACTTTCACCCTGTTTCCTGCTTTATCCATCTTTATCCCGTTTGCTCTGAACAAAGACATTTAAAGCAGGGAAAAATAACTTTAAAGGATGATGGTCTACCTTAACTAGCAAAGAGAAACTGTTATAGTCATATGTTTTTTCATCAAAGGCCCACAACCATCCTCAATTAGTACAGTTTGGTGGAAATAAAAGTTCTGCTTTCAAAATACGCAGTCGACAACAGAATTTCAGCCCCATCCCAGACTTACCATTCATCAAGCTGCAGATTAGAAGATGTATCACCTTGCACTGAGACTGCTCTTTGAGAGGAAATTCATCTTCAGCTGAGTCATTCTACACTTCACTAAACCAACTAAATATTATCTGATAGATTTATGGTATTGAGGGGGAATTCCCTGGTGAATAGCAGCTCATTAATCAGCTTCAAGAAGAGCACAGGAATGTAGAAAATGTATTTCAGGTGTTGTTTAACAAAGATGCTGTGAAACTAAGTTCAATAAGTTTTCAGTTACCTCTTTTTGGAGATTTATTTGACTGAACATTAGTCTCTGGAGTTATTTTAGATTGTGTATTTAGAATTCAACAGTGCCTCCTTTACCGGGCACTGCAGGGAGAAAGAGACATAAGGGAAAGGAAACCTTAATTTCACACAAAGCCACACCTCAGCTGTTTTCATCACTGACCTCAGTATTAAAATGTTCTGCCTGACATCTTTTTCAATTAAAGCTGACTCATCCACATAAGCTTTGGGAAATGCTGCTTTTGTTTTGTCATTTCTCTAAAAGTATGAAGATTGAGTGCTCATACTTCTAGTTTTGATTATTATATTCAACAGCCTTTCACCACTGAGAAGCACATCTAGTCTGATGTCTCACAACAATCACAGTATGAATGAAATTGATTATCAAGCTGCATCAGCATGGGCATCTTCATGAAAAGTGTAAAGAAAATGATAAAAAAAATGAGTAGAATGCAAAATAACTGAAAGGTCCAATACTATGTGCATTTTACATAACCTTGTAATTTGACAGGAACTGAATACATTATCAGTGAAAGAAAAGAAAAATAAGTACTTTTGTTCAGTAGTTTCACTGGACAAATGGTCAATTGATTTAGTTTTACTGTAGACGGGTTTAAAGCTCCAGTATACACACACTCGAAAGCTTTTGTTTTGTATTTACTGAGGAAGAAGGCTAAATACAAACTTGTTTTATAAGTCATTTGGTCATGTGACTTGTCCTTACAGTATGTGTTGACAGCTGACACAGCAGGTTACAAGATAGTGCTGCATTATGCGTGCCTCAAATTATATGAGAAAATAAAGCTGCAGTTGTGGGCATTAAAATGGGACAGGCCTTGTGGGTCAGTAACAAGTCTGGAAACTGGGACACTGCTTGTGATTTATGTATACTCGCCGATTGTTGACATTTTTAGACCATACTTCACCTGCACACTAGATGTCATCAGCAAGTTTTGCTGTCCCAGCTAATCACCTGTCTGCAAACATCGCTCTACTGTCTGATTAGTCTTTTGTGCATGACATACAGTTCATGTCTGTTTTTTGATAAACAAACCTTTTTTCACATGTGCAAATAAACAAGCATGGGAGTGATCATGCCTGCACTCATTCATGGCTTCATCTTAAAGTTTTAAGACATTTGGTGCATTTTTATCACAGAAATACCTAATAACTTGTTAGAACACTCATACACAAGGAAGCCAATTAGTTTACCTTATGTAGTTTCCCCTTATCTTTGGTAAATCAAGTTAAACTGTCCACCCTCTTTGGATGTTACCAGACCATTAAGACGCCTAATAATGATATCCTAAAAATCAATTCTTAACGCCACCAGTGGAGTGAATAAGACAGGCTCAACTGCACCTACCTGTAGCCCAAAAGGTAAACTACAGGCTTGCAAGTGGCAGAACGCAAACAGGCCTTCAATACTACTCAACAAACAGAGCTTGTTGCTTCATGGCTTAGGCACTAAAAGCGCATTGTGGTTGGGTTCAGAATGGGTGAGGATGGCAGATGGAGAAGTGGAAGAGAAGAGTCAGAGGAAAGTTTATGAGGGGAGTTGGGGAGGATAAAAGCAAAGAGGCATTTGCATTCACCTATAATCTTCAACAGTTCAGGAAAGAATCATTTCAACTCTATAAGGAGGTGTTTCTCTGCTTAACCTAGAGCAGTTCTAAACATCTTTGATGGAGGTTTTTCTCATGTATGGCTAAAAGTCTACAATAAGAAGTGTGAAAGTGAAATGTGTTGGAAGCCCAAAATTCAATATTTCATCTCAAAGGAATTATAACATAACTCACATCAGCTGTAGTTAGAGAGAGTCTTGTTCAAGTCTGCTACATCTACAGTGGTAGCCCCATGCCAATATAGATTGACCCTGATGTCAGTCTCTGAGGAGTCTGCACTCAGGTCCTACACTTACTTGACACAAAGTCAATGTTGTTGGTGGTGGCAATGATTTTAATCTCCCCCACAATGTACTATCTGCTCGAGGAAACCTTTAGATGAGTAATGTGGCTGATCTTGATGCAGAAATCTATAACTTTGAGTTGGCATCTCCATCTCTGTCCTGTAATTCAACTTTTGAATTATTATATCATTATTATCACAGGAGTATTGAACGATGTTCAATATCCAGGTAATGACTTAGGCTGTTGGTAAAGGAAAGTTGGTCTTGATTAATACTAGTGCAATACTAATGAGTGGTACAGGTTGAGCCGTAAAGTCAGGGAGCATAAGGGATGAACACTGTAGGGGCCAATTTGGCTCATTGGGTCTGATAGATTACTCAGACAAAGAGTGCATTGCTTAACCCCCACATGTCACCCTAACATAATTATGGACCACTCATGCACAGACATGCTCACAGTCTTTCCATATCAAGTTCCCAATGTCTCTGATGACCCAAAGGCAAGTTCTAAAGCTTGATTGGGGAGACAGTTTGTTCATGTGGAGAACGGTAAACCCTTTCTCAGTTTGAAAGATGGACGCATTAAGCTTTAAACCACTTCCATAACATGCTCATACAATAAGAGTCATTAACCGTTTGTTTTAGGTGTACTAGCTTGTGATAGCATTGATTTTCATGCGAGTTTTTTGATCTTGGAAATCTAACTTATTATAACCATGTGTGTCGGTGTTCCTGTTTCTCCCACGAGACACAAAGCAATCCTGCTCAGTTAATTAAGACAAAGTACTCGCAAATGTTGCCTTGGGACTCTGGGAGAAAGCAATGCATCATTACTGTGAACCTATAGATAACATAGCTTGGGCGGATCACAGACTTACATGCGAGTTATCACCAGGGAATTTCTCTGATCTCCTTTTGTTAACAATTTTCTGCTGAACGTGAAATACAGGCAGGACCCGAGAACTGAAGAGGTGGAACAATGCACTCTAATGAGAATGAGATGGATTATATGAAGATAAAAGCGGCATGTGCAAAATTTTTGAGAGGAAAAGAACAGCCACATACAGCATGTGCTTTTGCCACCCAAGAGGGCAGTTCATCATGTTTTAACCGGCCAGGAGGGCACTTAAGCACCTGTTTTGGGTCCCAAGAGGACACTTAAGCACACGTGTCAGCAACAAAGGTGTAAGTAAAGGAATAAAAGCATTCTAGGTCTTTCTCATCACTTTTAGTGAACTACTCTTATGTACAATATAGTTAACAACGCTTCTCTTCAACTCTTTTCTTTCCTTAAACTCTTCACAGTTTCCTCCTGTCTGAACAGCACCCATTAGGTGGTCTATTTGATAACAAGTTTTTAACACCACCTTAAACTCTTGCAACCCATATAATAGCAGTAATTTAAAAACATACTGAAGTTATGTCTGCATAAATAAAGAACATGAAAAACACATGCTTCTAACATACTTTCATATTCCCTTTTCACTCCGTTTGCAAGTGAGGATGTTATCATTCAAGAGTAACGTGGAGGGTCATTGCAAAACTCTCTCTACACCCACTCCTTTCATTCTTACACTCAGTGTTATCACTCACTTGGAGAGTCTACAATATTAAGTGCTGTCCAAAACCTCTGAGCGTAGAGTTGGAGAGTGCTGTTGAACCCTTAAACATCTTGGGTAATGCTTTAAACAGCCATGAACAACTTACAAAAATGAATGGTACCTCACAGATTTTGAAGAGTCTGCTTTGGATCAGAATTCTGCTCTTCAAAATGATCTACATGTGTTCCAAATGTACAGACTCACTTAAACTAAGCACACCATCAACATCAAGGGACTGCCATTCTAGTTAATATTCATGTTCTCATAAGGTCATGTGTGTTTACCTCGTAGTTTTTTTTAAGGTAGATGATTAAAAGCTGTGTGACAAAACCAACATGAGGTCCTGTCTCTGTGGTGTGAGGAGTTCATTAAAAGCTTACGTCTGTCCTATCTGAACACAAAACTGTGACGAAGAGCACTCGGTTGTGGATATTGATACCTAATAAAGAGAGGAGTGAATGTTGGGCTTGGAAGAGGCCAGAGACAGACTTTGACATCTTTGGTGTGTAAAACCAAAGAGCAACTCACATGAGTGAAATCTGAAGGCAATAATTAGAAATGACTCGTTTTTGTCGTATATTAAGTCATGAGGCACAAGCACTCCTCAAGACTTATCCCTTCATGGGGTATAGACATGCAAAAACCTTGTCATTTTTTCGAGGTGCAGTGCTGAATGCTGGCTATAAATGAGCAGGCAGTGGCTTTGCTGCTTCTGTGAAACAGGCTCTGTGAAAGGGGGAACGGGTGTGAGGAGGGAGAAAGCCTGTGCGCTCCGATTAGCAGACAGATGGAGGAGTAGAGTTCAAGCAAGAGCAGAAAGGAATGGTGAACAGAGAGGACACATCAGGGAAACATGTTTAACAGCACTCACAAAGGTAAAAATGTGAGAAGAAGTTGTTAAGAGTTGTATAAAGGGAAGAGAAAATTTGACTTTGCAGCTGCTCTTGCAGCACAATCATATGGCTGTTAATTTTTTTTCTCACTCTTGTTAAGGCTGTCATGTTGTTTTGAACAGATATTTTGTGTATCCAGTAGCCACAGTTATCACTTAAGCTACTGTTAGGAAATGTATGCTAATTTTCTCTAAGAAGATGAAAATTACCCTCTGAACATCTTTCCAAGTTAATGTGGGCTTGTAGCTTAATAAACTGGTATCTACCATCCCAGATACCAACAATACCACCACTACTGTGGCTAATTAGTCAGATATAATGGAACATACATAAATAAACTTTATTCACCCACAATGTGGAAGATTGTCTTTGGCTTCATAAAGACAGGACAGGTCTCTGGAGAAGTTCAGGGTTTTCTTTCTTCTGCTCAGTACAGTGGCATCTGGGGTTCGTCAATGATTAAATGGCTGTAATAACCACCCTTGTTAGTTTCTCTGTACATGTGACATCTAAGTTCCCAAACCGCGCGGCCATGTTAAAGATGAAACACTTTGTATCAGATTCTGTACAGATGGTAAAGATGATCCATCAAACATGGCAGTGTAATGTTACCATTTAGATCAAAAACATCTAATTGCGGCTCATAAACTAATGTCCTTATGCTAATATGCACAATGGTTATTAGAGGCAAACCAGCAGATTAGTATACAGACTTTAGCAAAAACGTTGCTGTACCAGAGTATTCTGCATAGTTCCTTACATTTGACAGTAGGTACATGTGTTTCAGTTTCACATCAGAACTTAAGCTTTGGCAAAAGATGCTTAAGGTCATCCCTTTCATTTTGAGCTCATCTCTCTCACAAGTTAGTTTGCTTTTTCATGGGCACTGATGAGGCTATATGTGTCAGTTAATTTGTTTAGATTTCCTTTGCTTCTTTTAGTCACTCTTTCATTTCATCATGAAGGGTGAGTCTGGTCAGGCCTAAATTTGAAACTGTCCAACTGCAAGGATTTGGTTCCCCTGATCACTTATATAATTTCATCTACCAAAATTCAACGTATAGGCACAAGGCATGAAGCCCTTGATCAAAAATACCATCAGAAAATTAGGAAGTGGGTTCAAAGTGGGGCTTTTGTTCACACTTGTGTAATTTTCTAAATACTTCTTAAAAAGTTAAAACACAGGCCATTATGAATTCCCTCTTGGATTCCAACATGTACCCTTTTGTAAAATATCTTTGCAGTGTCACAACAGTTTGTCACTTCTTCCTGCATGTTCATGCTGTTTTAGATTTGTGACCTTTAGTTAATGTTCCCTTGTGAAGCTGATGCAATTTGAATTAGTACAGGAAGTCTGGTGTGTGTCCCTGTATATGTTAGTCAGACACCAGTTGGGAATTTTGACCTTTAAATATGATGCCCCTGCTGTGCCAGAGACTCATTTTCTGCTCTCTTTCTTTTATCTTAATGCGCCCTCATTAATTTTGTTGAAAATGACGATTCATCATAACATTTTAAGGGACAAACAATAATGGTGATATCCTGATGCCACTGGATGAGAAGCTAGGATTATCCAACTTTAAAAAGACTGATAAATATCAAAACATGTTGGCTTTTTCCATAAAATCAACAGCAAAAATGTTGCAGTTTAATTAAGTGTGTGCTTTCTATAGTGTTTTTGATAAATTACTTTGCATATAAACACAAGTTCACTGAGGTCCTATACAGCACACTGTACTCTCCCCTGAGCTGATTTTTCGCACATAGGGGCCCATTCTTCGCTGGGTAAGGTGAAGATCCATGTCACATTGGCTTATTACAGTGATGGGTCGCTGTGCTACCCATGAATTATGCAATACTCATGTGGCTCAGACAACAATTCCTGACAATGACAGCAGTGTAGAAATTCATAGCATTTTATCAGCCGAGCCTGGATTCAGCTCAAAATCCTCCAACCGGGCTGTGTTATAGCTTTGGGAGCTCACCTAGATTGAATTTGGTTTTCCAACAGATGTAGATGATGAAAACTATTGAAAAATGAGGCAGGGGAAGCTGACACGGGGCCCTTTTTCATTGTTGACACAAACCCTTCGGAAGGTATCGACAATCCAAAGACCCATGACTGTTGTGGAATACAAACAGTGAGCTGAAGATACAGAGAGAGAAAGCACAGCCAATGATAAAACAATTCAAGACCAGAGCTTTTATCCACAGATGTCTCTGCCTTTGACTGTAAAACATGAACAAGCTGAAATACAATAGAGGACAACGTCAGTGGAGGACTGTTGAGGAGCTAAAAAGTCAGCATAGCCTGTAGCTTCCAGTTCAAATGCACACTGATGCACCGTGTTTCACTGATGAGCACAGAGATAAGCAGGGAGCGGATGGAGCCTAATTAATGGGCTCAGCTGCTGTAGCATTTGGTTGGAAGGAAACCATTAATTCTGTTTGGCTACAAAAATACTGTCATGCAGTAAAGAGCTCAAAGCCATAATAAAGATTCAAAGCTCATTAGAAAAACTAACAGTAAAAACATCTTGTGTGCTTCTGATGCATGGAAGTACCGGAAGAAAATATTATATATATAGTGACTACACGCTGTGACAAAATGATTCCCCAAATCTGCTCTTCTCAGCTCTAACAAGGACTGGTTGGTGGTTTTATGTATTTATTTAACGTCTAACAACTTTACTTGTACAGCCTGCTGCTGTGACTTTTAGTCAGTAAAGTCACATGGCTGTTGGTTCAGAATTAATTTCTACTTGTATATGCCACCTAATTATGCAGAATATTTTGGTTATGGTTCAGGTTTTCTTTCCAGCAACATTCTGTTCACAACATTTCATCATAAGACTGTTATCTCCTCACTGTTCAGCTTGCTTTGGCCAGGTGTAAGATAATAATCAGTTTTAAGAGGAAAAAACCCTCCATTCTCACTTGTTAGATTTCTTGGCAAGAAAGTCTTTGGCACCAATCAAAACCAGATAAAGTTGGTTGTCACTCCATTTGTCACCAGACTTAGAAACACTAAGTGCTGGATTACCTACTATTATGTCAAAGTGTGTGCATGATATACAATAAGTTCAAGAATTTAGGAAAGAAACTACTTGAAACTTTTATACTCATTCAATTTCAAAATTCATCCGTACAAAAAAAGAAAAAAAGCTATTTTGTTTGAATTTTAATGGTTTTGAACCAGAAAATGAAGTTTCTCAATTCAGAATTTTAAGACAGAAATGTCCAATATCTGGAAGGTGTATTTATTTCCATCAAAACTGGATTGAGGCTCCTTTATCATAAATTTCTACATCAAAGTAATGTTGTTAAGAGTGACTGGCCTGTGTCACATGATGTTATCACAGCCTGTTTTAGCAACCAATAGCTTGTTAGTATAATTAGTATTATTTATTTGACAATATTCCACATATTTTTTTAATTTATTTTGTTTTTATCCTTTTTTTTAGGTTTGGGTCGGATGAGCTAGCTATACGCACAGTACAATCATGGTTAGCCAACTGTTTGGATGTGTTTGGAAATCTAAAGAACTGGAACAGCAACAAACACCAGCTTATGTGATGCCTCAAACCATCTCTAACTGTGGAAGATCCATACACCTTGGATTTATTGTGTTTCTTTAGGCTCCAAAATTTTCAAATGAAACAAGTTTACTCTCATATGAAAAGAGGGCCTTTAACCACTGAGCAATGGTCAAGCTCTTTGGCTCCTTGGCTCCTTGGTAAACTTCTGTTGTCTGTGGTTCAAATGTGGCTCAATGAAATAAGTGCAACAGGTGTTGCCCTTTTCAGAGAACAGTGATTGCTTGCCCTTGTTGCCTTCTTAGTTCTCATCTTTTCTTGACAACCCTCTGTACGCTGTGATCATCCCTGCACCTTTTCTCACTGTCCACTTTCCTTTTAAATCATCCAAGTTTTTGTGTAATGAGTCAAGAATTTACATCTCCTAAGATCACTGATGGAAAATAAGAAAGTTTTTATAATATGCCATTTTTGAGATGCATCTGTATAGGTAGTTACATGTAAAGGATTTTTGACTCCTCATGCTTTGCTGTGAAATAAAAAACTTCAAATTCACTTTATAATCATCTTGAGTAAATTGCAAGTGGATTCAGACCCAGCCATAGATTCACTTGCATACTAAACTGTCTGCATAGTTGATGCAAACCGTTTGAAACTTTTCTATGGGCTCAAAGAGACTGGAGAAATAGTTTCTTTAGAGAGAGGTTGTATTTTGACTGCTGTAATGGGGTGATGCAGTGGCCCGTTTGTTCCATTGTCAGCCGAAAATTATGCAACTGCATTGCAAAGATAGCATCAAGCTGCACTGACAAAGAACAGAACTTTGAATATATTGTCCTTAAGGATTCATTCTTGGCTTGGGCTTGGACTCAGTAAACACCCCACCTCTCAGACAGATGTTACAGAACCATAGTTTGTCCCTTATCTCTTAAGCAGATAAAGCTGTGGGTTTCTTCAGGTTCAAGAACCCAGAAAGTTTAGGCTATTTACTTTCATGTTACATGAAATGAAAAGACTTCTCCTAATGAAGACAAATTTCTATCACAGGCACTCATTCCTAAAGCCTGCTTTGCACAAAGTTTTGTCCACTTAACTCTATACTTTTGGGGGTCAAATCCTCATTGTAATACTCAGATAAAGAACTCAGATCAATCTTGTTTTCTGTTTGAAAAAAAACTTACAAAAATGATCATGCATTGTAGTTTTCAAAATGGTATTTATTTAAAATTACCGTAAGGAGGATATACATGAAGTGGGTTGTTGTGATGTTTTTGTTTTTAATGTGAAAGTGAAAGTAGATTGGTTCTTTCTTTCAACGCTACTTTTCTTTTTCCAGGACATCAGATACAATAAGAAGAGGTAATCAATTCATCAATGGTTGTAACGCTGTTGTTTGAAGCGTGACAACGAGCAATCTTTATAAGTTGTAGTTTAATGACCAGCTACATTAAGTGCTACTCACAGCCCAGTGCTCTGAGATGTATCAGTATCGTGTAATGTTAGTGAATCCTGGTTATGTCCTGCCAATGCCCATCTACTCAGAAGGACAAACATAACCTGGTTGTTCATTTCATTGACAGCCTTTGGTCTGTGTTTAAGCTTTCAGCCCATGTTTTAGCCGTTAGCCCGTGCACGATCACCCTCTCATTTAGCTTTCTTCTGCTCTTCTGTCTCTTTTCTGTCAGACAGTCCTGCTCAAGTGTCCGCTAAATTTACCAAATAAATCACAGAAATTGTTTTCAGCAGAGAGAAACAAAGATCTCTCTGGTAATCTTTGTCAGCTGGAGTTGTGTTGTCATAGAGACAGGTAAATCAGTCCGACCTGGTCAGGAAGCTTGGAATCAGCATTTAGAAATAACCTATTTTAGTGCTGATAATCTCAATTCACTGATCAGGCATATATCTGGATATCAGGCTTTAGGGCAAGCTTCCATGAATTGTGTCTTGTCTGACCTTTGTGTTGCTGTTACACACTCCTGATACACTGCTGATGCTGAGCAACCTCTGTGCAACTGTCCTGCAGATGTTACAAAGCTCATAGGGGCAATTGAGTATGTCAACTTTGTGTAGAGTATGTGAGCTGTGGGAAAACGGAATAATCAGAGCCTCTTAGTTTTCTCTCAGGCTAGATTACAGGGTGTATAACCACAGGGAGAAGTACCCCAGGGCACCAGAGCTTCAGGCAAGCTGCTCATGTGTGATTTTCGATTGAAACTTTCATCAAAGTCTAGACATTGTTAACTTTTGTTATTTTTAGTTTTGAATTGAATTGTGTAAGGCTGATTGGTGTGATAAAAGAAAATGTAAAGTATATTTGAAAGTTAGGAAAGAATAAATACCTACTGTACTTTATCATATACAAAAATTACAGTAACCCTAACTACATGCACTGGAAAAGGGACACAGTACCAGTGGTGTACTAAATTGTGCCAGTGCTGACAGCAGGGATGCAGTGGGGGTAGGTGGGTGTTGTAAACAACATTTTAATTTGCTGTGCAGGGGGGACAGCTGATTTGATGGTCTGATGGCTTGAGGGAATAAGCTGCTCTTCATCCTCTCAGTTTTAGCCTTCGGGCTGGGACAGTGTCCATGGCAGAGGACAGAACAGTCTGTTCTGGCTTGCTGTGGTCCCATGATTTCTTTATTGGCTATCTTTAAAAGTATTGTTTGCAGTTTACGAATGAAGGCAGTTTCAATTTACTGTGATAGCAAGAAAAGAAAAAATTATGTCAGTGGATTGGGATACAGAAACTGAGGAGTGGTTTGTCTGAGGTTGGAGTAAAGACAAAACGTTTGATGACCAAAGCCATTGTTTTTTCTTTTAAGTTCTTAATAATCTATTCTTCTGTGAGATGATAGGACGAGTGCACATCTAAAAGCTTAAATGAAAAAAATGCACAATAAAAAAGTATATCTTGGGAGAAGCACATAGTTGACAATCCACTACATGTGACATGTTGACCTCTAGATAATCTGTTCACGAGTGTATAGCTCCGAGCATGGCTGCTCACACAAGTCCAGATTGTGTCACAAAATAAACCTTCAGTAATCCCTCGTGATCACTTGAAAGCTTCAAATGTAAATGAGCAAAGGACATTGTTCACCCCCCTCAGCCTTTGAAAACGATGATCACCATCAGTGATCTATAAGAAGTGTTTGAACCATGTTCACGTGTCCAAGTAATGAAGCTTGATTTTCCTTTGTACTGTGTTCAATAATGAATACAAAGAACATAGTAGACTGGAGTCTTTGTTTAAGATGAACCTGTCACTTAGATCCATTGATCACACACAGATGTATGTCATGAAACTGTTTTTTATCGCTGCTTGCAAGTCACATGTACTCATGTTATTCACTGAATGTGGAGACAGTTAATACACATCCAGAGCCCAGCTTATGTCATTTCTAGTACAGAATATTGTGGTTATGTTAACAAGAGGAGACTATATCAGACTGATTTTCATGCTACTTCCCTTCACTGCTTCTGTATGGCGCCCCCACCTGTGTTGACATGAAAGGGCTGTAAAGACAACATTGTTTCAGCCTCACTCTCGCCTCCTCATCTGTCTGTTTTCATTTGGATCCACCTTTTTTATCGCCTTCACTCACACTGTGCTTGTGTTAAAACCGAAGGGGGCATAACAGACATCACCTACATTGGAGGAAGGGAAAGAAACTAAGCTTGTCACAGAGTACATTAAAAACAGTGGCCCATGACTGATTTAATTTTTCAAACATTTTTGCATCATGTAAAAATCTACTGTTCTCTGTACACACTATATATGACCACAGAAAAGGATTAACAAACAAAAGAAACAAAAATGCAGTTCAAAATAAGTCAGTGCACTATTAAGGAAAAGTGCAACCACAAACCAAAACATGTCTTTTAACAATAAAAGAATAAAATGCTCAAGATAACAAATAAAACTCCTAAATAAAATGAAAGTGAAAATGAAAAAAGACAAAGCACAGTAATGTGGACAGATGCCTCAGATTTATCCACCATAGCTACATAATTCAAAATACTCAAAGTGCATGCCTCAATTTTCCACTACTTGGTCCTTCTAGAGGTTTAAATATGTTCATTTTGCTTGAAAAGAATTATGAAAGTCCAACAATACTGCAAACATTGAGATAAAACTGCCTCTGCTTGTTTACAATACCCTGTTATTACAATTTGAGAGGGTCTAAACTTAAATGGACATAAATCATGAGGGAGAAGCTGCTGTCTTACACACACACAAATACACACACACACACACACACACACACACACACACACACGTACACACACACACACACACACATACACACACACACACACAAACACACCAACCTTCAAGTGCCCCTCCACATTAAATCAGATACTTTGGTAAATAAAATAATGAATCTCAGCCCAAGGACTACATACTTTTTAATTACAAACATGCATTCCTATATGCATAAAAATTGTACACACAAAAATACAGTTTTTGTCCAGAAGTACATTCCTCACAAGCTTTAAGTGCCTATGGTGAAAGTAAACACGAGTATATCTCCTATTATAATGCCAGCCTGTTGAGTGATGTAATAAGAGTATGTTTGTAAAGAGAATGATGGAAAATATTCACATCCATTTATTATTGAAACATCAAGATAAGGGGCCAGGTTACCAGGGCTTGGACCTGTCCCGGAAAAAGAAAAAGGTCTCATCACAGTGAGATGTAAGCTATGGTGCACATCATACATGCTGCCAGACTGATGACTGCTCCTCCTTGGAGAGCTGGCTGACAGAGGGGAGGAGAAGAAACAAACTGTGTGTGTCTGTAGGTGTACAAGTGTGTGTGCATGTGTGTGTGTGTGTGTGTCTGTGGGAAGATTGGTGTATTTTTACAGATGTGTCTTGCTCAGTGACAGACTGGGAGTCAGGTGTTACGCCTCTGCTGCTCCTTTTTTAATGGGATATCATTTCTTTATGTCCCATAAGACACTGCCAAAGGAAGAATAGTAATTTCATTTTACAGCTGGCATCACAATGGCAAACACTGCGCTGTGTGTTTTTTTGGTGTCATTTTCACTCACAAGTGTAATTTCATATGTGACTGGTATGCCGTGAAGCTTGCGTCAGCACTGCAGCTCTGCATATATGTATCATTGTAAGTCAGTTCTTATATGGCCATGACATTGTCAGACAATTACATTGACATTGACGGTTTTTATTCAGTGTGACAATGGATGTGCTTTCTCTGGACAGCACATTGACAATGCTCTCCAGTAAACACATGACTCCTCTGCATTAATTCTTATAACAGGAACACACACACACACATCGCCCACTATCACTACTGTGCTGTTGTTTGCACAGTTACTGATGTTGATGTGAGCTAATTAACTCCTTTGTGTGATATTTTCATCAAAAATACATTATTTGACCTTAGATGCAAAGTTGTTGTGTCTTTATTTCAAGCTGTAAACATGTCTATAAAATCCCTGGAGTGAATGTGAAGTGCATAGTATCAGTTTATTGTGGCTACACAAGACTGGATCCTGATTGGCCTTGCTGACATTTTCATGTTTTACAATGAATTCTCCAAAGAGGACTCTAGGAGGATCCATACTGATGAGAGGCTTGAGAAGTACATGCTGTTGTTGCTAATGAGCCTCCCAGCATAGGTGACAATTTACATAACAAAGTAAATTGTTGGCTATTACAACACTGATTTGTAACAGACTCCATTGTAGGTTCAGGTAAGTTTCACTGTTTGGTTTTAAACCATGGTCTGATCCGACTGTTTTGACCTTCGTTGAAAGCTCTTTGTGCCCATATTTAATTACTGCTCTGATCGTCTCATTTGTTGTACTCTTTTGTCTCAGTCCACAAACCTCTGTTAACTCTGCTCTGACATATCTCCCACCAATTATTTCCATTCCTCACTAAAAATACACCTGGCTCCATTTTTGGGTCATAATGGTTCAAGAGTTTCCTGTGCTTCAAATGTTTTGGAAGAAAAGTAAAGTAAGTGAACACAAAACAGAGATTTGTTGGCCTTGTTTGGCCTGAGTCAGCTTTAACTTTTAGCTTTATCACAAAGTAACATTTTGAGTCTGCTCTTAAAAGTAGAGAGAGCGTCAGCCTCTCAGACCCTGACCAGTGGCTGAGTCCAAAGACGAGAACCCTGATAACTGAAGGCTCCACCCCCCGCACTACTTTCCAGACTGTTGGTGGGATGAGCGAATAGGACAGGGTGAGCTCTTTAAAATGGGATGGTGCATTATGCATTACCCAAAATCCACCTTAGACTAACATGGTGTTTAATGTCTGCTTTCGTGAATAGGACCCCCAGTAATATAAATATAAAAAGTGTTTTCTAACTTGATAAAAAGAAAAAAAGTTTTATTGGAACTACTTCACATTTATTTTAACATACTTCACATACTGTACATATATAAACATTTACCCTATTTGCACCATTTCTGTTCAGCACAATGCTGCCAACTACTACGCACTGCACCTTTGAGCTGCATGTAAATATACTGATTGACATCTTTGGGGACTTGAGACTAGAGGGGGGTCTAATAGAGCTCATCTATCATAATTAGGCTGTAAGCTAATGTGCTAATTAACTGGAGTGCTCTTTTTAGATGAGAGACCAGCAAAGATTACGAGAAGAGATAACAGAGAGACAGTGTCAGATGTTGCTAGTCTGAAAAGTTCAGACAGCTCACATTTGAATGGAGTATGTGTCAACAGAGATCATGGAGACGAAAAAATAAGGATGGAGCTGAGTGCTAAAAAGTAACGGAAGCTTGTTGTCCCAGTTCTTGTTTAAATTAAAAAAAAAAGAAAAAAAATCTTTTTTAACCTGTAAACTTTGGCCCACATTCTACTTTTTTTTTTTTTTGCTACAGATGACTTAAGAACAGAAAAGGGTAGAGACAAACTTTTTTCCTGATGAAAGAAGAGTGTCCACACCTTCTTTTGCTAGTTATGTGTTAACATAGCCATAGAACACAACATTCTGTGGGTCTTGTAAGATAGGTCAAAATGCTCTAAAATGGCTGGCAGCCAGTGAGTTAAGAGCTTTGTTCAGAATAAGGATTTCACATTGTATTCTGGATTTTATGTGGAGCCAGTTTAGAGAAGCCAACACTGAAGAGATGTGTGCTCCCTTCTTTGTTGCACTTAATGCTCAAGCTGCAGCATTTTTGACCAACTGAAGACGCTTTATAGACTTATTAGGGTAACCTGATAAAAGAGACTCACAGCATCCAAACTGGAAGTAATGAAACCATTTAAGTTTTGCTTTGATGTGACAAGTATTTAGAAATACATAAAAGATGCCTGGTTTCAGTTTATGGATACCTGACACTGGTTTCTCCAAACCTGCAACAAGAAGGACACAACTCCCCTGTTGTTTATCCTTCTCACTTCTGACCTGTTTCACTACCTCACCTCCAAAAACAGCATTGCTCAAGCTGCTTGGGCTTAAATTGGCACATCTCACAGTATTTTCCCCTCAGGTGTCCCAGATTCATAGACTCAGCTCTCATTGTTATTCTTAATACAGCAACTGAAACCAATTAAGTTGGTCAAAACTTTTGTACATTTTATCAAAGGTCTAGTAATTTTTGGGACTTCTAAAGACAGTCATGTAAGTAAAGTTGTAATACAATCTAATCTTCATCAAAAAAAAAAAGAATAAGTTTTGTCTATAGGTCATGAAGAAATCTTTCTTATTTTAAGTGATATTTCTGATCCGCTCATCAAAGTAGATAGAATGGCTGGGACACAAAACACTCATGGCTTACTCTGTTCTCAAAAGCCCTTCTGATGATGGCTCTTGACAATAAGCATTTGCTGTGTAACAGTATGTACAAGACGGGCTATAAGTTTCCATACATCGAAAAAAATAAACATTTTATGTTGGACAACCATTTTTATTGATATAATATGCTATACATTATTCACATTGCTTCAAAACCATATGAATACGCGTATTCCACTGTTGTTGAACTTGCATGAGCACAGTTGAAGTTATCCTTGTTATGGTGTTGGTGATATGTTCCTTGAGATGATTTATGTCCCGTATTTTCATCTAATACACCATGACCTTCAAGTGCCCCCCCCAAGATAATCAAACACATTTCCTAGGGTCTCTGAGACAAAAAAAAAATATACATCATACATTTTCCTATGGATGGGAACGTATGGCCCACCCTGTTTGTTTTTGCGTACTGAATCTGTCCCGAATAAATAAATAAATAATGATAAAATAAAAAGCTATATTAGGGTAAAAAGAACTTTGAAACCATTGATAGTTCCCTGCTGGTGAGAATTTTTGTTTGCAGGTGGCAAATAAAAGAATCCAGGCTCTGTAAATGGCCTATGAAACAAAAATCCTCATTTCAGCAGTACTCTTACTTTGTAAAGAAAACTCATTTTAAAGGGAAGCTCGCTCTGAGTATCATTAATATTGCCTACAAGATGAATTGAAGACCTCTCTCTCTCTCTCTCTCTCTCTCTAATGCTCTCTTCTTTCCCAGTTGTAGTTTCACCCCTGGCCTCTACTTTGACTGAATTCAAATGTCTCTTTTGTGCCTAATGCAAGCTCAGAACCTACCGCTCCAAAGAGCTTCTCTCCCTGCCTCGGCCTTGTTTATGAGTTATGAGGAAATCATCCTGTGTTGTTATTTTAGCCTCCAGAACAACTGGTGGCTTGGATAACAGACTGATACAATCACTCGGAGGTGCTGATTATCACTGTCATTACCAGATAAAAGAGCCAATTTTCACCTGTTTTAGACATGACTCATGAAACCTGGAGTATGCTTATCGCCACAATAGTAAATATGTACAAAATTGATCACAGATAACTACAAAATGTCACATGAAATGAGCCAATCTGCTTTAAATGCTGGCCGACCCCCTCCCGCCGATCAGCTCATCTTTACTGCATGAATGTTTTATGCTACTGCCTCATGCAAATCTTTTCCTTTATCTCTTCTTTTACTCTAAGGCACAGCCCATTGGTGCCATGTGTTGCAGAGATCTGATCCCTCAACAAAGGATTTCATTTTTTCATGTATCTAGGTTGCAATATCAGTTTTCCCTTACATTCCTGTAAAAAGAAAGAAGCCTGTGTCCCCCAAACAAATTTAATCCTGTATACAGTGTAACAGAGCTCTTTCTCCTATTTTTTCATTCCCCTTTTATTTAAACAAATGAAAACTCTATCTCTCACTCAGTCATGCTGTTTTCTGTGTCTTTTTTTCCCACTAATTACAAGCATGATTTAGAAAGCATTTTCAGATACAAAGCAACATGTTCCTGTGTTGTTTATGACCTCAGCCTACTGAAACAAACAATCAGAGTCAAATGAGTCCATAAACACACTCTGACACGCAAGCAGTCATCTGATGGACAATTGGCTCTGCTCGTGCTCATTTGACACAGGGTGAAGTGAGCATATGCACGCGTGCACATACACGGATACACACGCACACGCACCATTAGCGCCTGACAGTGTCATTTCTCATTGGAAACCAAACCAGGTAGCTCCCTCATGCATTACCCACTGCACATAGACAGGCCACAGTGCAACAGGAACCTGTCAATTAAAATGGATTCATTCCGCTCACTCTGCATTGACTTCAATCCAGGAAGGAGAGGAAAGAGGGGGTGTTGGGAAAGGAGTGCGAGGATAAGAAGGGAATAAGGGGAGGGGGAGAGAGTATTTTCATAAAATGTCATCATTAGTGAACACTTGTGAAGACAACCAGAGTTATTCCACAAGACACGACCCAACTGAGTGCATGCTCCATGAGCTCTTAATAAAGATGGACAATGTCTCACTGCCTTCTCTTGTTGTACAAATGTGAAGTCAGCCTTACATTTTGTGGTGTGGTATCACAGTATCACCTGTGTCTGGGCAGTGGAGACACTGATGTCCTCTCCCAAACCAGAACACATAAACTTGCCCTAAGATCCTGAAGGCACACTTTGGAACATCGCCCTGTGTCAGCCTGGAGCAGACTTTGACAGCTATGAAAGTTAAAATGCTGAGTTGAATGAGCGTCCCACCCCTGAGACCCAAGAAGCCAACGTTGCATGTTTGACATTTAATAAAGCTTTAATGCTGTGTTCACACCAAACATGAATACAATCATTTACACAAGTGAACTACTTGTCAAGTCGATGTAAAGATGCATGTAGACACAAATTCTTTGTGAAGCAAGAGGAGTCAAATGAGTTTTAGGTGCGATGAATGGAATTTATTTTTAAAGGTAAGGTCTGCAAAAAATTTGTTTTCTGTTTGTAAACACAACATCCAGGCTAGGCTCTACCTCTGTAGCTCAGTGCCAGCAGTAGCGCACCCCCACTGCCTCCAACTGAACACACTCACCAGTCCAGCAAACACTTGCAGCATTGCATTTCTACATGGGAGAGACTCAAGGGTCAAACACCTGACCTACTGCAGGTAAATGTTTTTAAGTTCAACCCAGGTTGATCTACAGGGATTGGTTTTACTACATAACCAGAAATCCCTCACTAGAGGCAAACTCTGAATGCCCTTTCTCTGCTCTGCTTAAGTTGCTATGTGATCGGTTTTTTTGACACAATCCATGTTATGCACGGGTGATAGAGTGACAAGATTCCCAAAAAGAGGACCCCCTACCCGGCCTGTTGGAAAAAACTACGGTTATTTGTTTGCTTGTTTTGTTTTGAACATTTTAAGTCGAAACTTTGGAAAAAGGTTCAAATGTTACTGGGCTGACTGCAAAATGCAGAGTAGAATGTAGTGAGATGGCAACTCTGCACCCCGGCAACTCCCAATCCCTTTCCCTCCAAAGATGACACATGTAGTCTGAGCTTTTTAAGGCATCTTTGTAACACCACTGAAATTATCTTGCACACACTTCACACATTTTCAGATGTTCATTGTTTATTTCTCTCAACACCTCATGAGTTGCAAACCCAACTCAGCTATTTGTTAGATTACAAACAAACAAAAAATAACAGTTTGAGTATGACTTTGGGAGGCTTATGAGAAAGGGAAAGTGCTGTGAACTGCTGTTTTTCAAGTGTCTGCTTAAGTGTGTTTCCAGATGTACCACACACACACACACACACACCAAGCCAAGAGTAAAACATTTTGACAGCAGAAATAAACATGTTTACTTCCTGCACAAAAATTGACTTCAACCAGAATAGTTAATTTCACTAACAGCACACACTGTACAAGGAGTGCATTTTTTTTCTAAATCAGCTTTTTAGAAGCTACAAAGATTGCAACTTCTCCTAATCAGCTCACTGGACTAACAGGTAGGCACCTGACTGATGATGATGAGGAGGCTTTTTGCCCACCTTATCTCAAACATGGCTCCTACCAATGATTTACTTCAAAACTCTGTATCAGAAACAGTTGGGTGATGTCACAGAGACTTTGTCCATATGGAGTCTATGGGTTACACTAAAAAAAAACATGGCTAACATAAGTGGGAGTGGAACAGGAAATAAAAGTTTGCCTATGTGACTAAGACTGAAGGATTTAACCTTTTTCATCCCCCAAAACCACCCTTGATATGGAAATGGAAAAAAAATCCTTCTTAAATCACTTATTCAGCTATGTAAAAAAATCTGGTCTTGCCTTCTAATTGCAAATCAGTTAAGTGGATGCAATTTTGTTTTCCTATTAGCACTTTGCATATCATTTGGCTTGTCTATGCTATAGTTTGTTTTCAATGGAAAAAGGGCAATATTGCTGTGTTTATCCTTAATTTATCAGTCTCTTTGTATTTTCAGTGGTGAGACTTCTCCTGCATTTCTTCGTAACTATTCTATTGATTTTCCATAATTACCAAGGTAAACACTGAGGACATGACCTCAGCTTCTTAAACAGTAGCTTTCCTTTAGATAATCCAAAACTGCCTGATTGAAGGATTTGCATTTTAAATCCTGGGTTTTGTGTCACTGGAGGAGCCCTGAAAATAACAAACTCTGAAAGCTTCAGCAGCTCTGTCTGCGCTTCATGCCCTGAAAATCTGCAAATACGAGGCTTAGCCCATCACATATAAAACCTCTTTTGTTCCCCAGTTTTAACAATCCCATAAAGAAAGCTGGATTCCCATGCTTTTGGGTAACATACAGATAAAGAAAAAAAAACTCTGTATGGATTAGGATTGATGAATGGTTGATGTAACTTCCCGGCATGACCTGCAGCAAACATTATCATCAGTGTCTAGTTTTATGCACTAAACAAACAGTTACATTAAATAATACAGGTTTAAATGTCCCTGATTGCTTAGAAAGTTCTTGCAGTAATGGCCTGACAGCACTCATCTTCTACCAGGCGCCTTGAGGCTGCCCACAGGCTGCTCCCTTGGCTTTGAGCTACTCCGCTGGAGCAGAATTTGCTTAAGAACACCTCAGCTGTAATAAAAAAAACACGGGAGGCTCGGCTGCAGATTTATCTTCAAAGTCTGGATGTATACACCTTATATGGTGGAGTTGGTGGAGCAGTGGTACTTCAGACATAAAACATAAATTCCTGAGAGTAGTGCACAGCACACAAGACACATATGATGTAATTCTCTCCTTACATTATGGAAGCAAAATTATAAAGCAAGGAGTTGGAGCAGGACACAATGTTCTCCAGGTAGAAAAAAAGTTGTTTTTTTCTGACTGAAGCTTTTCTCTACTTCTCTTAAATATGGAAACAGTCTAAGAAGACTGAAAGAACTGTTTGTCCAAAACCATTGAATAAGGATATTAGTATGTTAAGAGGATCTTCTATGTTCTGAAAAAGTCTCCACTGAGAAGTAATTTAAGTTTTATGGCTATTTAATACTTTTTTGCTGACATGGGAAAGGTTTTTAAATAAGGCTGCTTCTAATTCACTCAGTGCCACAGCAAAGACTCAGACGCAACTCAAGTTGTTGTGTTAAAAATTGTAGACCTCATTCAGAAAACAGATCATGATCGGGGAGCAAATGAACAGGCAGAGGTACGGGGAAAACAAAAAAACAAAATCAGATGGTCAAACACTAGGAGCCAACAGGTACTGCATGAGAGTAAGTTGATCTGGCAACTAATGAATGGACACACAGGGTATGAAACTGCAACAGGTTATTTAACCTCAGACAATGCAATGAGCAACTTCTTATTTCTTTAACAACCATGCCAAAAGACTCATCCTGTGGTTGTGGAAAAGATCTTAGTCTGTTTAAGAAAGGACTGATGCTGGGAAACCATCGTCTTTTCAGGAAGAAATGTGGTCAGAAAAAATCCTGAATGATCTTGATCGGCCATCACTTAAACGTTTGGCCAATTTGAAGGGAACTCAAGGGATTTGGATTGATCAGCTGTGTAGCCTTTAGAAACCACTAATCAGTTCGGCTAACCAAGAAACAGGCTTCAGTTTGTTTGGGAGCAGGAAAATTGGACTCTGGGGGAATAGAAAAAGTTCATGAAGTTGTTTCAGAGTGATGGGCACATCAGGGTAAGAAGAGAGGCAGGTGAAGTGATGCATCCATCATACCTAGTGCCTACTGACAAGCCTGTGAGGGCAGTGTGATGATCTGGGGTTTTTTATCTAAGCTTTCAAAACTATGCCACAGCAAATGCATGCTATAATCAAAGCTAAAGACAGTCCAACGAAATATTGGAGTGTATGACCTTATTTTTGGAGGTGACTTTTCTTTTGGTCAGGCAGTGTGTATGACAGAGCAGGGAGTGCTGGCAACAAGACTCAGGTGAAACATATTAGAAAGGGGTCAGGTGACCATACAGAAGGGAGACTGGAGCCTTGTACACACAGAACCAGGTACTTTTGTCTACACCTGATCATTTACAAAGAAAAAAAAAATTGTCCACATGTAACCGAGTAAAGCCGTCCAAAAGTGCAGCTCTACTTATGCCAGACCCACAGGTGGCATTGTTTTAAACATTGTGCCCGGATCTTGTGTTTGGATCAATGGAGAGGTTTGCTGTCCAATGAAAGTAATAACATGCACTTGTAGAAAAAAGACGCAAGAAGTTTTTGCATCAATGTAAAAATTTCTTAATCTGGATCTGAATAAAGCAATTTACAAAGCTAGATGATATTCTTTCATCAACTTACATCACACCACAACTAGATCCCTCTGGAAAACTTCCACCTGTGACATCTGGGCCGCTCTATTGGCAGTATTGATGAAGTTCTGTATCCAACAAGAGTCGCCAACAAAGTGTCAACAACAGGACGAGAGGCACCCAAAAAAGCAACATGCTTGGAGTGAGGAGAACTCACATCTTTCTCCCCATCTGTCTGTCTTGTGTATTTGCAAGGAAATTAGTGACAGAAAAGCAAGCGGCCTGTCTGCAGTCTGTCTTTATTTGATATTGAGTGGAGGCGGCATCTCAGACTGGACTTGATTGACAAGAATCTTCTCAGTGTGTCATTGTGGAAAGATAAAGATGAATTTAAAGATTAATTATGGCTGAAATGTGTCATGCATCTGCAGTTTGGATTTGATAGTTTTGTCCTACTTTCATTATGAGGCAGTATGTGACAAACATACTTCTGCATGTTGTGTTTTCTAATTCAACATGACGAGATGAGGGATGAGTGGACAAAGCCTCTCCAAAGATTGAAATCATGCGGCCTTGGTTGTGATTCATCTGGATGAAGTGCTCTTGTAGAGTCACTGACAGACTTTGGATAATTTAACAGCCCTTCACATGATGTTAGAAAAACAACACTTATGCCAGCAAAAAGCCGTGAGAGGAGAAGCTTAAGAGCACTGAATTGTTAATTTCACTATTCTTTGGCATGTGCATTTAAAGGGCAAGTAGCTGAAATTCGTTAAATGTAGTTACATGTGTCAGCGATCTGTGACGCTCCTCAGTGTAACAGCCATCTAAGTGCCACTGGTTTTGGCATAATGTGGCATTACCAGGAGTACTGCAAGTCAAACTTGAGTTTGTGAGTCTGCGTGCTGCTTAGGAAAAACGAATGGCAGGAAGTTTATATTAGTTATGCCTGTAATGAAGTGCTATGTTGGAGATAAACACTTTGTCCAGTTTCCTTTGGGTGATTTGATGGATCATTTAATCTGGATTGTGTGTGTGTGTGTGTGTGTGTGTGTGTGTGTGTGTTCATATTTGGTACGCCTGTGTGGATGTGCATGTGCATGTAATTAAAGGGCAATCCACCAAAACCAAACAAGCAGTGGAAAAGTCATCCATGACTTCTGGTCACGACAAGACTGTGGGATTATACTGACCTCTTTATTCAGTTGAAAATGATCAGGCAATATTAAAAATAACCTTTAGTTTTACAGAGTTTTGATAGTATTACAAAAAGCTGTTAATAGAGCTTCAGAAGGCTGGCATTTGTTATTGCTTTTGTTATCACTTGCTGGCAAGACCAACTGTGAGAATTACTGTTTTGCCAAGATCCATGTTCCTGTCACCGATAATGCCTGCTTTTAAATCATAGGCGTCCTCAAAGAAGTCTTTATTTTCATTTTTTAAAGGACTGAAGAAAATGTGCTATCTGACAAAAACTGCTGCTCAGAGTTGACAGGCATATGTAAAAGGCAGAAGGATGAGAGCCTGTACTCCACTGCTGCTGAACTGAGTGTTTGGAAAGATCACAGCCAGAACAGAGCCCACGGTGGAGCGACACACAAATCAACCAGGAACTCTGCTCTATATTTACATTCTCGTAACAGCAAGGCAGAACTGCTTTCATAGAAGTCAGACATTTCAGCTATACAGTTGTTTAAGAAAGAAAATCTCTCTCATTTTCTTTGTGTACAAATGAATTTACAATTTAACACCCTGGTAGGTTTGTTCTCTTGTGTTAAATCAAAAAAGTATAAAGGAGCCTTCGTTTTCTGTCTGTTGGCAGAATATGATTTCCTCTGTTTATTTTTAAAAAAACTTTCACCTGGCTATGACATGCAAAATCCAACAAAAATAAACCTTGCACAGGGAAAGTCAGACTTGGATCAGCTGCGTTGGGTTAGTGTGTTCTGGCTTCCTCCAGCCAAGTTCTTAATGTTCTGGCCTAACACGAGCTTTCTTTTCTCTTGGTTTTAATAAATAATCAAAACAAAACAAATTGTGTTGATTTTATTTCTGTAGCTGACTGACGATTGGATTGTTTTGCTTTTACTGATGTGTGTCATCTCGTATAAAGCACATAACTGACATAACACTCTGTGGTTATTCTTAAGCTCTAATAAAGACGATGAAACACTAAGCTGCTTCTTTTCTCACTTGACATTGACCTGAAGCCCAAAACATGAATGACCAAGCAAGTTGATTTCTTTTTGAGAACAAGTTTAGGGGATATCAGAGTAAAAAGAAAGCTTCTTTTGTATCCAGTACTGTCATTTTTGTTCAATCTTCAATTAAAATAAGCCCTCAGAGAATGCTTTAAATGAGCTCTGCATCTATGGGGTCCAAGAAACAGATGACACGTAATCAGTCTCAATTACACCTAAATCCACTTTAAACACAGTTATTTTACACCACCTTTCAAAATAAACTACAATTGCACTTGCATCTAACTAATTTTTATAGTATAAAATGTAAGACATAAACAAATCAAACCTAAACTTCAACAAAATTTCAGTCAAATGAATCTCAGTTAAGGTCTGTTTTGGGGAGTTTTAAATTAGTCTTTTTCTCACACGAATAACCTATTTTAACTCTGATCACATCTCTAGATGTCATATAATATTCTTAATTTGCCTCAATAAATCAATCCATGAAAAAATTCATTGAAATAGATTCTTCTGACCCGTCTGCAGTTCTTTGAATAAGTAGCTCATAGTTTATTCAATGAATACCAACATTTCAGGTATGAGTTATAAGTCTATATGGTAAAGTATATATTACAAGACATGTCCTGTTAAAATGACTTTTTGATTATGTCCTTTGTTATGTTTCCATGCAGTGTTTCAAGTTTAATCAACATCAAATAAAGTTTAATGAAATTTAAATGTAGCCCAACGCGCCACAGCCATCCTTGACCTTCTCCAATGTTCACCAAATTACAAAGAGTGTTTGGACCGAGAGTGACAGCTTTAATATTAGCTGGCAGAAACACGAGCTCTCTTCAGATTTAATTGGATGGTTAATAATTTTCATTTTTGTGCGAGAGCAACCACTCAAGCATGTCATGAGTGCCGAGTTGTTGAGTTCATGATGAATGTTTAGTGGAAGCATGTCATCCTCTGACTCATCAAGGCGCCTGCTTTTACATGCGTATAACGTGAAGAATTTCAATCAAGTTCATATTTGTTTGTTTTATTTTTTTAGTTGTTATAAGACATAATTGTACTAAACTTAATTAGAAATGTTCCACTTCATGTTGAAATTTTCAGTCGGGTTAGGATAAAAGCAAGGGAACTGCAGAAATACGTGGAAAATGTAATATTTTCTACAAAAGTGTGACCAATTACCTTTTACAGACCAAAATGACTCCAAAGCATTAACAGAACAGATGTTTTGTGCTTAAAATGACTTTTTTAAAAGAGAAAAATAGATCTGACTGCCCTCAAAGCTTCATCCAGAGAGCAAAAGCATTGAAATAACCCACAGTATCACTATATAATCATTTATTTGCAGCAAAGATAATGTGTTAAAGTGGAGCAGTAAATAACACTATAATCTACAAATAAATGAAAAGTAGCATTGGAAGCATTATGGCCACCACTTTTAATGTGCATGTTAAATTACTGTGCTGCCAAGGAAGAGCCCAGAGGTATGCCATCTCAAGAGATTCAAAGAGCTGCCTGATACCTTATTTTTCCACACCTGCATTTGTTTCAAAACTACATGGTCCACAGTGTCACAAGCTTTTTACAAGTCAATAAAATGAGTTGCAAAGTGTTTTCTAAGGGATCTGTCAAAACAAAGACCACATTTAAAGCAGCTGCTGTCACACTGTTTGGTCCTCAAACCGGTAGCTGGTCACTTGTCAAGGATTTAAGAGTTTCAACTAAAATTATAGGTTTGAAAATGCACCTAGGATTGATTAAAATGTGGAATCTTTTCCTGTTTGCATGATGACAAAGAGATTTCCATATAAAAGGTGTTTTGTTTGAGATTATTTCAGGGTCCGGAGCAAAATGCAATTTCTTTAGATTTTTTCCTTCTTTTTGCCTTATTATTATAGAAATATCTTGAATAATAGTCAAATATGAAGAAGACTACTTAAAATTTGTCAAGAATGAATGTGGTAGGATAACTTTTATAGCCTAACATTAGTTTCTACCATTGAGCTATGTAAAACTGAGGTAGAGAAGGCTTGCCAGCACAAAAAAGGCCTAAGGGAAGACATTTCTGATTAATCAAAACTTTCTTATTAATCAATTTGTTCATGACTAACAATATGTTGCAGAAAAAGGCATTTGTTTCCACCTTTTCAGTGCCCCATGTGTAAACACGGAGGAGGGCTGTAACAGATCTTTACAGCAGTCTGCCACAGCGCCAACACTTTATGTATTGGTTCCCCTTTTTGGGAGTAGTTGTGTTGTTAATGTTGGCCTTTGATCATTACCTTCATGTTTTCTAAGAGTTGACATGTGTAAAACCTGACCTTTTGAGCTCTAACCAACTATCAGATTTACAAACGCCTTACATAAGATGTATTACCAACCCCACATTTGAACTATTTCCAAACACAGTACATATTGCATGCATCTTAAGGATAAACACAGTTCCAGCTGCCTTACGTTACTGCATTCCTAGCGCATGTGTGTACGTTTTGCTGGGTGTTTGTGGTTTTCAGCAATGTTAGATTAACTGTTGGTCATGAATAGCTGTAAATAAATAAAAAAAACAAGTGTACATAATAATCCTAAACTTTCTGTAAAAGCAGAGCTTAATGTATGTAGCTGATTTGAAAAGTGACTTTATCAGGCATCAATCACCTGCTGTACAAACTGTCAGTCTGCACAGAATATCAGCAGCAACACAGGCAGCATTACCGTCCGTATTTTAAATCAATCAAATACTTTCCTTGACAGGGAGTGAGAGCTTGTTTTGCCCCAAAACCTCCATTTGTTTTGTTTGTCTCTCCTTCTCTCCCTTTCCCCTTGCCTGCCTCTATTTCAGCTGAATTCTATACAAATGTGTTTGTGCTGCTAAAGACATAATTACGTGAGAGCAGAATGGGTAAAGAGTGGAGCTAAAGAGTCAGAAAAACTGGTCTACTGTTTTCTCAAAAGTGTTTGTATGCACTTTGACATCAATCATTTTCTGAGAAAAATTTCATCATATTCTCATACTTGAAAACCTGTTTAAGTGATTACAACTTCTCAAAGTTCAAGTCTAACTTTTGGCATCACTTTTTGTGTGCAGCCGGTATTGATCATTTCCCTACCTTTCTGTCTGCATGCTAATTGTGCAAATAAACAAACAGAAACTTTATTGCTTCATCACAGTTTATTAACACATTGATTGGTGAAAAGGCCACTCTGTGTGCTTTTAGTCCAGATTCTGAATTTCCTATTACCATCTTATTCGATCCAAACTCAGTGAGGAGTGACATACCTTGTGATAAGGAACCCTTGAGCTTTCACCTCAATTTCTGTTTTATTAAGCTGCCATGTCATTTCTAATGCCTGTTTTTAAAGCACAAAGGGGTTTTAGATGTTACAACCTGTTTTATTTTTAATATATTTGGCCTCACTCTGCTGTGGACACCAAGGTCTGATCCTGTGGTTGTATGTGTAGGCATGAAGAGCTGTCATCAGATCACATTACAGAACAAAAGTTCCTCATTCAAATGCATCATCACGATTTGGCCACACCTGAGGAATGAGAAGCACAAATGCAAATACATACAGGGATATGTGCACAACATGGACATTACACAGATATAACATACCATAAAAAACTAACTTGCCTTATATAAGCAATTAAAAGAGGGAGTCCATTTTAAGACAGCAAGGATTTCTGTAAACATCATCTCAACAGGCCCACACAGTGTTAACTTCACAACAGCCACTGGCCATAAAAGAACAGTTTGTTTTCACAGGAGAGGCTGAATAATCATTTGAGTAATGAATAATGATGACATGGAGGCTTTAAGCCAGCCACGACTCTGACTCTTTAACTCACACTGGATTAAACTGAGGTATGCAGAAATTTTTGATAGGTTTTGTTTATTTGTTTACACACAACATCCAAACTTGTCTCCTCCCCCGTGATGCAGAGACAGCGACTGCACATGCTCACTGCCCCCGATCACAGCTAATGGCGTGGCTAACACCACCAAACACTGTTTGCACACCATCGAGGGTAAAAATAGCCCTGCAAGTACCTGCAGCAGTGCATGAAAGAAACTCAGGAGCCATACACCTGACTTCCAGCAGGTAAATGAGACATGCTACAAATATTGTATCATTATTTCTCTGTGTTATATAAACCCAGAGATGACAATTGATCAGGATTATTCCAGAAAAAACTAACTTTTATGAAAATTCAACACACTCTATCTTTAAGTTCAACATTTCCAGTATAACACCCAATGATCAAAGGCTTTAAACCTCCTCTTTAGGATTAGTTGGGTAATGTCACAGAAACTCTCACACACTTTCTATCAAGTCATTTTTTGGGAAATGTATGGCAGATTTCTGACTTCATATATTCCTGGTAAACACTGCCATGAGGATACTTTTGATTGATACTGTTGTTTCATTTGGTGAGCACAAAACTTTAGATTAATGATAGATGGCTGAGCAGTGAACAGCAGAGTAAAGGGAGAGGGAAGACACACAAGAAGAGACCAAAATCTGCAATGCAGTGTGAGCTTTGGCAGTGTTATAGGTCTGGTTGAGTGAAAAGAAGATGCCAACAGAATTTAGTTACAGAGAAAGACAGGTGCTGCTGTTCTTTGCTGCATCTGTAAGGAAAGCCAGTGCAAAAATGCAAATGTGTTGCTTCTTCTGTAAATGAAAATGAAAATGTAATTTATTGTGATTTTAAAAAGTGTAAAGCCTTTTATGCAAATTCAATAGTAAAGATAGAGATGAAAATAATCAGCAAGTGTCCCCTTCTGTTTGGTTTTGTCTCCCTGTTACTTCTACATTATCATTTACTTGAGTCTTTGTTGACAAAAGGAGGAACAGATGAGAAAACATTTTAAATTCTGCTTATGTATGATGTTTGTTGAGTTTGCAGGCAATCTGGCTCCCTCTGCTCTGTGTTGATGCTTGCCAAAGGTCATTATTCTAAATCCCTCAATTCTTTAAAATACACAGAAATCTAATGACTAATGCTATTAAAGGATTCCAGTTTGAGCTTTTTGTAATTACTGCTGAAAGTAGTGCACTAAACTTTGTAAACTTTTTATGCAAATGGTCTGCCTGAAGGGAAACCTTGCACACAGTTTGGTTTCTGGGGGATATTGCAGATTTCCCTTCTAACAGGAGTGAACCCAAGCTAAAACACTTACCACAGAACTCTCAGTAATGATGTCTCTGGATCACAATTTTAATGAGGTATATTGTAATCCCAGTGTGAAACACTCTGACTACAATCTACACAGCACGAAATGGCTGTTGTAAGATTATTGCTGCACCAGGACTCATAGATGAGCACAAAATGCTTAAAGCAAAATGTGAGGTTCTTGAGGGTCAAATGGGTTCAAAGAAATAAGAAACTGAAGAATGTGGAGTGACTCGGGTCTGAGATGAAGCAAGGTGTGCTTAAACAGCAAAAAGAAATTACTTTCTTCTTGTTGCTGCAGGGAGTAGCTCGAGGGTTTATCTCCTCGTTTAGTAAACAAACATTCACATTTACACATTTAACTTCACGCCTCCTGGATGCATTGCAAAACATGAGTGCTGAATGTGTGGGCTGGAAGGTAGCATACTGTATTATCACTATAGGATCAAAATAAACCATTGCAGATTCAGCACAATGGAGGAGAAAGTGTAATTTAGGGGTAGAGACAGATGGTTAAAAAATCAGTAATACAGTAAATGCACTGTGAATATTTGTTAAATTTGATTGAAGGGTGAGAACTGTTTCCCATGAGCACTGGCATGAAGACAAGAGTCTCACAATGGGTTTGTTTTGAGGCAAATGAATGGAGCACAGATTTCCTTTAATCCCATGAGACCCAAGATTTTATCTGTTTTTCACCAAACTATTTGGGATAGGTAAGACCCAATCATTATATCAACATGTCTTGGTCTTGGTACAAATAGTTGTTTTTGGTGTTATTAGGTAACTGTTAGTTTCTAGTTTTGTGTGTTATGGTACAGAACTACATTGTTTTCCTCTCTGAAATGGACCACTGCAGTATAATTCCTGCATGTGGGTTAGGGTGCACATTACTGCGTACAGCTTGGCCTGTGTTTTAGCCTTCAGCCTGTGCTCTGTGGCTCTCCTGTTAAGCTTCTTCTGCCCTTCTGTCCCTTTTCTTCTCAGCTACGGTGTCCACCATTTCTACAAAATTGATCCAAGATGGGGTTTTTTTCAGAGGCAAAAAAGCAGATCTCCCTTTTCACTGCTCAGCTGTGCCAGCTGTTGTGGTGTTGATATGGGGACGTAGTAAATCAGTCCACAACTGTCCGACCTGATCGGAAAGCTGAGAAATAGCTTTCAGAAATAACCTATTTTAGCACTGATAATCTCATCATAGGTTTTGTATTATGATCAGGCATGTACTGTATCTAGAAGTGAGATTTTTTTCTAGATCACTTAGAAAGTCCTCACAGCCGCTTTGAGTAAAGAGTAATGATGACAGCAGACGAAAAGGTCAGAGAGGGACATCATTCCAACAGCACTAATCCTCTGCTTAACACCACCGATAATGCTTACGTAAACTCTCTCACGGAGAAGGGTATCACAGTATTTTGGAGAGTGCATGCAGGGGTGGTATGTTACATTCTCTCTTTCTTTTTTGGCTCCTCTTCCCATCTTTTTCAGTCTGCCCGGATTGCCTCTGGGGCTCAGATCAGACTGCAGGATGATGCAAACTCAGCCCAGACTGCCTCGTCTTCTCCTGGAGATGATTGCATCTCATTTTAAACAGTAAAACTTTCAAGAGTGTGACAGGATCAGAGGAAAATGATAAGGGGACAATGAGGGCGTATCGTCTCACTCAGAAGTCCCTTTAAGTAAGAAAAAAAAGTGCAAATCCATGTTCTCTAAAATAACCAAGCTGTGATTTTTGCAGAAAAACACAGCAGTTATTCAATTTACGTGCACTTTCATCCATCTTGCAAAGCACCCTTCAAAGTGTCTGTCCACTCAAAAGTGAAAGAAGTGTGTCTGTATTCTCTCATTAAATCCTCAGACTTCAAAGAGCCAACATTTAAACAGAATCATCAATTGTTCCACTGCAACAAAGAAAACACAGCACATATTCACACGTTTAATAACACCTTCAAAGTAAGCATGGTCTCCCACTTAGACAAGCATACAAATCCAAACAATAGAGCACACAACCACACACACAGAGGCTAAATCGCATTCATATACTCCTTGTAGATAATAAAGAAGCTAATGCGATGGTTCTTTGAATCCTTGAGAGAATCTGTGTGTTTGTAGCCGCCCACTTACACTTACATAACTACTGAGTGCTTGGTCTTTTAACTCAACAATCAAACAACAATCCACCTGGTAGTGACATTGTTTCATTAATCTGCTTTCTTTTGATTTACATTTCTTCCACCTGCTCATTCATTAACACATGATTCATTAAATTTCCATCTGAGACTGTCTGAATGTCAAAAATTCAGAGAAAACAATGAGTAGTTTGGTACACAGCCCAATACAAACCCTTCATCAGAACGATGAGACATTCTCAAAGTGTGGTGAATAGATGAGCTTAATGCTGACAGTTCTGGAAATGTCAAACCTGAGTGAATTATCTTTTTTGAACTGATTTGTTGAAGTCTTAAGAAATATTTTTGGATCTTCTGTGGAATACACCGTAAGTGATTAAGTCTGCTGTGCTAGTTATTAGTAAATGGGTCATGAAACACCCAGAGGCTGAGTGCACCAGCTGGATGAAACCATACATTTGTGTTATAGCAAGTTATAAACTGATCAAAAGTTGAGTATTATCTTCATTGTAAACTGTAAAATATGTATCCAACCATGATTATCTTCTGTTGTGCAGTGGAAGGTCTCAGTAAGTGAGGTAAGGAGAATGTAACCTTCTAGTAAAAGATGAGAGGAATGAAGAGAAAGAAGATAAACATAAAAGCTGCTGTTGAAATATGGTAACTGGTTAGCATATGAATAAGTAGGGCTGTGTGAACGAGGCCACAACACAAATCTGTGCAAGTTTCTCCAAATAGGTGTTTTTTTTAAGCAACTTGGAGGTGACTTGCCTCATTTAATACAGCCACTGAGATTCTTGTTGGGTGTTCTACACTCTAAAAAGCTGGAATCTAATTGAAATGTTGTTTTATTTTAAATGGAAAATGTCCTCTTAGACTTGTGCCACACACAAAAAATGTCTGAATTGCTTGTAACAAGGGGAAAAAATCTGCCAGTGAGGTGAGAAAAAAAACGTTTCTTGTATTAAGTCATAATTTCAAGAGCTTGGGGCGCAATTTTTTTTTTTTGCCCCAATGACAGACTTTTTCACTCATTACAAGAAATTCAGACACCATTTTTGTCTTTTAATGCCTTAACATAAGACATCTTTCTGGACTGCACTGGTAGATTTGGCTCATATATCTATAAATAAGGCATAAATACTTTCTTAGATTTCAGTGTTTTGCAATGTGGCTCTACTTTGTTGCCTTCTTTTTCTTCACTGGCCCTCAGATACACCTTAAACATATTGATCATTCACAATAATTGTGGCTTCAGACCAATGCCGCTATTTTGGCTGTCTCCTGTTATGAGCGACAGCATAGTGAACGTGTGACTGGTTGTTGAATTTAATGCTTCACCTACGTGGCTAGCCCAGTTAACATTAATTTCACCTTGCTTATAGCTCAATGAGTTTTCATTTCTTGCCATCTTTATTTCTTTTTTGGATTTTGGTTAACACACTATCTGCAGATATTTTGTTTCTCCTTCATAAAACATGTACCTGTTCAGTTTTGGGACATTTTGCTCCTGCTGGCTGGCTGTCTAGTTCCTGACTGCTTCCTCCTGTTGCTGTGCCTCTGTTATGTCCACGGATTATTGAAAAATCATTAAACATGAACCACAAGCTATGTTTTCCAACAACATGGGGGCAATGCTGTGCAATAAAACTCCTTCATGTTGTTATCAGAGGTGAAACTTTCACTTATCTCCGCTTCACAACTGTTTCATTATACTCACTGTGTAACATGTTCATAATCCTCATTTTAACCCTGGAACAGAAGTTCAGTAAAACAAACTAAAAACATGGAAGTATGTGTGAAAAATATCAAATTTTATTAAGAGATACAGTCTGCATGTTTTAAAGGCAGTAAGATCCTTTCAGTATTGTGTATGTTAAAAAGGGGACTGATGAAATCTTACATTGGATTACAGTGGAGTGCTGTTGCACCTTTCTAACCCTTTGAGCTTAAAAACCCTCACACCTGGTCTGCTCTCATCCAAGTAGTCGAGGACTGGGTTATCATAAGCAAGCTCTGTCTTTCGGGTGGTGTCTTTCTTCTCCGTGTCCACAGAGATTTCCTCTTTTGAGATTTGCTCCTCCTCTTCATGTCCTTCCGCCTCCTTACACGTGAAGCAGACTGTTGCCTTAGTAATCAAGTGGTCAAGTGGTTTAAGAGACCGCATCCACTGAGGCAAGAAGTCCCAAGTCTGAAGTTTGGTGGGTAAGTGATTCGGGCTGCGTGTCTGCATTACATTTACCATGGCGACAAAGAAAGTGACACCCAGAAAAGGAGCCCCCACACCAGCCATTACCTGCCACCCTGCCAGTGACAGGCCCAGAACCAGTGAGGGCAGGAGCAGAAAGCACAGGAGCAGGTACAAGACTGCAAACCAGCGGTACTTAGCAGTGCGCTCACCCAAGACACGTGCCATCCTTATCGGCAGGCGCATGAAGGGAAGAGGGTACCACAGCAGAATGCCAAAGAGGTTGAAGAGGAGGTGACACAGAGCAATCTGCAAACAAACAGAAGAAAATGTGGTACAGATTTTCCATAGAAAACCACTGCATAATAGAAGCAAGCCAGGGCAGTAAGCCTAAAGCTTTGCACACATTGTAAAATCCTCACTGCCTTCACCATTCTGAAGGCTTTCTCCAATCTTTAGTTCTCACATGTAAGAGGAACACAGGCAACATTCTTGCAGTTCCTTGAAAACACCTTCAACACCCTCTTTTATCGAAGCATTTCACTTGGTGAGATCCATCAGATTGAATTTGATCAACTCTTTCAGTATGATGCTCAAATTTAAAGGAACTGTGGGGGCTTTCTATGTGGTCTTGAAAAAGTCTCATACCAAAGCACATGCCTGGTATGTATTCAGTGAAAAGTTGACTTGAGCAAAAAGTTGAGTTAAAAAGAAGACCTCCCCATTCATTTTTCATAAACAAACCACAACCAAGATTAATACATCTCTTGGTTTATCACAACGCTGGGGAGCAGGGGCTTATGGGAAGCAAAGTCTTATTGCTAACGCTACCTTTTTACAGCAAGTCCACACAATAACTTCAATCTTACATTTAACGAACCACAACCACAACTTTCAGCAATTGTCTGTTAACCTCTCAGTAATCAGGTAAAGTATTAATCCCACAAATTCAATCAAAGCTTTGTGGATCCAGTCTTGTCCAGTTTATCAGTTTTTTGGCATTGCTTTGTAGCATGTGTTTTTTTCTCTGGACAAACTGAGCAGTAAGATGACCTTGTTTCAGAGACCCGAATTACACCATCAAGACCGTCATTCTCAGTAATGGTAGCTTGATAGCAGAAGAGTCAGCCTCTATTAGCACTCTCACTGTTAGTGCATCCCACCATTAAATTCATTAACAATGAGAAAACAGGCAAACCTTGCAGACACACATATTGGTACCTCAGATGTAAACACAGAACATTTGTTTGCATGGAGACAAAAAAAGTATTTAATATAATCCGCTGCATGTTAATGCTGGAGAATGTCATTCATCACAGTCAATCTAGCTTTTATCTACATCCTTGGGAAGAGTTTGCAAGGTTTTGACATAATGTAACATTCATTTTAAAAAACATGATCCAGGGGGATTGTACTGTTTCTGATTTTCTGTGTTTTGATCCCTCGACAAGACTAACAAACAGCTCCATTTTTCCAGGAGCACCCACTTGGTTGCTTGCAAAGCCCTTATGCATAAATCCATACTCATAAATACGTATAGCAAAGATTACTGTTATACTGGATCTCAAGATAATTCACTATAAGTCCACTGTTTACAGTTTGGACAATGAAAAATAAATTTGTGGGCTGCATTATTGCTGTCTCACAGTCAGTGCTCAACCTCCCTCTGGGAGGATGAACACTGATAGTGATATCAGTGGAAAATATATTCATGAGAGTAATTTCCCTTCAATGGTTAGGGCTGTAGTGTTCCCGTCAATTTTCTCTTTTTTTCCTCTACATCCCTGCAGTTCTTTTTAATATCTGTTATATCTGTTATTTTTGAAAGAAAGAAATGTTTACTTGTACGGCAGCAGCTAGCTTGTTCCCTGGACTGGCCAAAGCTGCAAGGAGGGCTGTGGCCGTGGTGCCCATGTTGGACCCGAGGGTCAGAGGATAGGCCCGCTCCAGACTGATAACACCGATACCTGAGGGAGTCAACAGAAAGATTTCGAGTCTGAGGAAACAAAGACAGTCAAAAAATGCAGTGATCTGGGTTTTGTTATGGCTTTTTTACATTCTTGTTCAAAGTACATAACAAATCTTTGAGTCTGGAGATAGAAAAGTCAGATACATTTTCTGAGCAGCTGGTGAGATCTTATTTTACAGCTTTCACAAGGTCAGGAAGTAGCTCAAGTTGTCAAAGCAAGGCAAATAAACAAATATGCTCAGGAACTTGCTGAGAGCCTAGAAAACTGTAGTACAGAAAACATTCAAAAAGGAAGTTTCAGGTTTTTTAAGTGGGGTTGTTTGAGTTATACATCACTCACAATTGTAATATCCACATCAGAATATGGCCAGCTCAGCCCCTTCTGAGAGAAACTACCAGAAGAAACAACACGTGAGCCAGGCTACAATATTCTGAATGCAGCACCAAGTCTGCCTCTTAATTTTTGCTGATGTTAAGACACTCCAGCCCAGGCACTCATTTCAGTTGAGCATTTCACTGAGAATTTTCTTTTTTTTTCTTTCTTCTTATTTTTTGCACTATTTGCATTGTGTAAGAAGGGCTTTAGGTATGGGCGAAGCTCAACAACCAGAGTCTATTGCTCTCCTAAACACAGAAGTTTGTTACAGACCCTTGGTAACAATTTATTTGAAGTTGCATTTTTGGGCTTACATGACAGCCTTTGATTTTTTGGGGGATGTCTTTGTTATAATTCCTTGACATTTACAAAGACAGCATAACCTGCCACCGTCTTTGTAAATGTCAAGTTGTTATAATGAAGCCCTCCCCAAACAATGTCAACTTTGGATTAAAGGTGACATAATTGACCGATGACACATAATGACTGCATTCATAAACATACGTGAAGCCTTCTTCAACTTAATGACAGATGTCATGTCATGTTTATGACAGTGTCACGTCAGTGTTTCCAGACTTTCTTCGTTATATCCATGAGTTTAAGCAGTAAACCAGAAAAGCTGAAAGAAGCATGGCGGCAAAGTATAGAGATTGAAAAATTCTTCAGCAGAGCTCACAAATAAATCAAGATGTGAGCTTTGGTCAGAGTCTCTCAGCTTTTGCTAAATTGCCAAACAGACTTGGCTCCTCCAGCAGAAAACTGTTGCCTATCATGGATGCAGTTTCTTACTGCAGTTTCTCATTGAAGGGGCTGAGCTGACCGGCTTCCATTGTGCCTGGTACAATTGGTAGTGACATGTAAACTCAACAAATCCCTTTATAAAAACGCTGAAGTATCTCTTGGTTTACTTTTACTGTTTTAGAAAGAGCAAGACAAGTAAATAAAGATTAAAAATGGAATAATTGATGCGGTACTATACTTGAATCTTTGAGATGAAGATGGCAAACATCCGACAAATGAATGGCTGCTTCTGACAACCAAACCAGGACAATGCTAATGTGTAGTCATAAGTAATAAACTTTACGAGAGAGTTTGCCTTCTATCTTTTATTCTTTTGCCTCTTTCCTAAAAGTGAAAAAAAATTATATGTTATCACTGTATGACAGTCAAAAATGATGAACAACCATTAATCTGGAAACAAACCCACTTGTGTATGTACTCTCGCCTTCAGGCTCAGTTAATTATTCCTGTGCAGAATGAGAAAATATTCCATCACACATTATCTCTGTGTAGCAGGCTGATGACTCATTCATCACTAATTTTACATGCTTCATTTAGCTCGTGGCATACAGTTCTGGTTATGTAACAATTTCTTACAAACTCTGTAAGACTCCATCGGTGGGAATAAGCAGGTTTATGTCCTTATTTGGTTGCACTTAGCTTACAAATGAGCTATTAGCCAAATGGGAATTTTGAGGCATCGTACGCTTGTTTGAGAATATGTTCAGTTTAATTTTCTGTGAAACACATGAGTAGAGTAATCAATTTAACCTTTGCACAAGTGTATGGTAAACAATTAATTCCTGAAGCAGTAAATGTCTCTAAAGGTTAGAATTCATAACTTGGAGCGCAAAGCAGCAGCCTTGAAGGCAACAGCCCAGTTCAGCTGCCAAGTTACTGCGGTAATTCCTCTAACTTTGATATACAGAGTATCAGTTGCTCTCTCCCTGCAAAAAAGACTGAACAATTACATAAACTTGTATTCAAACCATATAAAGAGACGATCTGGGTACACAAATTTAAAAGCTGTGATCTCAATTACCATGAGCAGGATTCAGACAAGTCATATGACTGACAGACAGCTCTGCATGGAGCTGGACCACTCAAGGATAAGATCTGATACTCTGCAGTTAGACTCAAGATTACTAAGACATTACAGGAGAAAACCTCTCCGAAGGCATGTACTAAATGACACAGCCATAATCGAAGGGTAAGGATCAGAGGAGACTTCACACTGGCTCGACCTTCAGAGGCTGTGATGCCCTGAGACTATTAACACGCTATCTCAGAGATCAACTGGCCCAAACCGGAGAAAATTGAGATAGAAGAGAAAAGTCTAGCTGCATGATTTTGAAGTAAGAAGAAGGGATTTGTCAAAGCTTAGAGTGGGAATGGAGATAGCTTTGAGTGAAATACTTGCTCCAATGGAAAAGTTTGTGCTCACTTGAGACTCGACAATGCACTTTCTGGTCTGTATGCTAGTAGAGTGCTTATACTTAGGGTCCAGCTGTTCTTTAGGAAGACTGGTAAATGAGAGCAAAAAGCTGAGACATGGCTTTGGATGCAGAGGTTACACAGCTAGTATGAAAAGTGAAGGTGTGTCCGGAAGAAGTGGGATATATTTCCTTACTGGGGAAACTGGGTGTGCGTGGACACAGTTTGAGAGAGACAGTCCAGAAAGAAAGGCAATTCAAAGGGAGGATGTAGATTTTGACGATGTAAGAGCCGGAGAAGTCAAGTGACTGAGAAGAATCCATATGAAGTGAAGTGAAATTACTCCTTTCGGTTGGAGGACTTGCTCAAACTGTTGTGACTTGTGTATTTGTTTTGAAAGTGAAAGTGAACGGTGATTGAATCTTTTTAACACTCCTTTTCTTTGTTCAAGGTAACTTTTTACTGGATACAACACGACAAGGTAATGTATTATCAACAGTTATGTTGCGCTAATGTATGAAATGTGACAACAAGCAAACTTTGTATCGTAGTTTAGAAGCCAGCTAAACTTTTGGGGGCTTCTAACAGCCTGGTGTTCTAAGACATATCAGTCAATTTGGACTTATCGGGCAGTGTAAGTGATCTCAGAGAATTTCACTGAGCTCTATCATAATGAAAAAAGTAAGGGAAGCATCCTCTTTTTGGTTGAGAGTAGTTTTTTTCCCCCAATGTCATGCTGCCACACACAGATTGTATGTCAGTGCAAACATTTTGATTGGTTTTATCCAATATTTTAAAACAGAGTCAGAAACTTAAAGCTCCTGTGAGGAGCTTTTCACTTTGTGTTAAATTTGACACCCCTGTGGTCACAGCAAGCATCGATGGGGTTTTCCCCATGCATGTTCAAGTACATTTTCTTGACAAAAAAAAAAAAAAAAGTCTGATTCTGCTCCTTTTCACCAACAAAAGACATTACTTCTTGAGAGTGTTGGCTGTTTGACATGTGAAAAACAACTGTTTCAGCGGTGTTTCCTGACATCAACCCCTCAACAAAGTTTTCTTTTATTTTTAGTGGTTGAATCGCAGTTTTATGTAATAAAGAGCTATCAGTTATGATTTCACTCTGTTACATAAGCAGCTATAAGCTCCCTACAAGAGCTTTAAGCTTTGGATCATCACTGATTTATGGCTTTCTCCTTGCTTAGTCTGAAAGTACAGATCTAAAGCAGCATGAGGTCATTATAGTAGAGGATAAATTGCTGATCAGTGATGATCACTCATTAGCTCTGCAGTCTACATAGGATGTCTTCTCTCTATATATGGTGTTGAACCGACTGAACAATTAATCACAAAGTTTGCATGTCTCCTTTGCTTATCATGCAATGTAGAGTTCTTCTTGTTTCCTTGTAAGTAAGACAAAAGAAGTGCTGATGTTGTTAGTGCTAATTGGATTGTTTGGATTTCATTTTACCAAATGCATCGATTTGTTTTTCTCCAAAGGAACATCTGTCAATTATCTTAGAATAGATGTGTGTGCTGGGTTTTGTTGAAGCACTATGAACGTCCTCACCCTTCACATAACTTTATCAAGTTTCAGCCACAGAAAATGTTGAATTTTCTTTAAATTTAAAGCTTTTAAAGAATCTCCTACAGTTTTTCTGTTACATACTTAATTTTACATTTCATCTTGAGTCTGTTAAAATTTGGTTTTCAAATAAGTCTCCATGCTTTCAACAATCAGATTTTCACACTCACCTACAAGGGGAGTCATGGCTGAAGTAAAGACAGAGCTACTCTGGACCACAAATGTCACCCCTGCTCCCATAAACATGGCCATGTATCCTGCCAGCCACCCAAATGGATATGGCAGATCTGTTGCAATAGGAGGCGAAAGATGGATATTGCCATCATTACAACATGACACACATCTAAAACACACATTTAGTTTGTTTGGTTCAATACTGTTGGTATTATGTTACACACTGTTGAGTATTCACATGCTTTGTTAAACCTCTCGCAGCTCTTATGTGCACCTGTGTTGATGGCTTTATGGATAACCTTTGCCACATGGCCTTGAAGAAGAGAGTTGAGCAGCTTGACTAGAAGAAGCAGGCAGGTACAGAGGACAACCATGGAGCCTGCCAGGAGGATCAGACCAACAGAGAGGTCTGAAAGCCCAGTGGACACGAACAGATGCCTGCCTGTGGAGTGAGAGGACAGACTATCATCAAGACACGGGCACCTGGAACAAACTGTGATGTATAATGAGCAATATTGGAAACGAAAAATGCTCAAATTTACAAGTCAAAATTATTCTTTTGTTCAATTATCAAGCTGCCGAGCGAGCCCTTATGTGCTTTCCAGCTGGTTGGACATGCTGCTTTCTGTGTTCTGAGAAGATTTGGGAAAAGAAATTACATCTCTCCCATTTCAGATGCTTTGTATTGGCTTCTTAAACATTTTAAAATACAATCTTTCAGAGCTGTATAAGTTGTTATTTTTTGTAAGAGATCATAGCTACGACAGCATAAGTTGTATAAAATGGCGTCAATTCAAACACTAAATACTGGATGGAGACAGGGCATATTTTCACAACCAAGTTCACTCTTAGTGCCTGAGTGTTGTTTTGTATGGGTTCAATGGAATGTCACCAACACTATCACTTGAGTTGTAAATAGAAATAATTCATATAACGTGAATTTATATTACATTTATACAAAAAGTGTTGTTTGTTTGTATGGGTCGGATTCTCCTGGAGGTTTCTGCTTGTAAAATGAAGTTATTCATTGCCATTGTTGCCATGTCCTTGATAGTGTGTGTTGGGTTTATTAAACAGCATTGTGCTGGGTAAAGTTCGACATGCTCCCCATGTATGACTACCTTTTTTCTGTTTATTTTGCACTTCATACATATAAATGAATTGACTCTCGTTCTGGTTTGAACTCACATCTCAAGGACGGCTGAGCCAAACCATGCGTGGGGCCACAGTCCTCGGTGCTCAGATTGTTAAAAGACTGTAGAATAAAAGAATAGGGAATAGAAAAAGTAATAATGTTTACACAGCAACACTGTCATCACTGACAAGGGTGACTGGCTCTTTTTGGCGCCAGAGCGTGACACAATAGTCTGCATGTGATGGAGACAGCGGTGGAGACGCTCCATTACCATAACACGGTCAGTCTGGCACCATTCTTTCACCAGGCTCCTGTTCCTCATGTCCTCATTTCCCATGGCGATCTCTGTGATCACACACTTGTCTAGCTGAGGAGGACAGGGGGAATATTTTTCATCTTCTTAGTTCAGTGAGTCAAAGCAGAGAAAGTTTAAAGCACTTCATTCTCACTTTTCCAACCATGAGAAAAATGTCATGTATTAAGATTTTCTCTGCCAGACACAGAGAGAAACTCATTGTTTATGAAGAAAAAGAAGGAGCTAAATTAGGGTGAACATATTCTGAAAACCCAAAAAGGGGACATCCTACCTGGCCTCTCGGAAATATTGCAAAAATACTCAGAGATACTCACAGACGACCAAGTAGCTTCAAAAACTGAAAATCTATTTAAACTATTACTTTTCTGCCTAAAGTGAACATTTTTCTTTTACATAAACATTAATTTTGCCTCAAAACATAATAAATTAAAAAGAAAATACCAGGTGTTAATATGAAAAGTGCCCGTTTAGCTAAAATATTAGTGAAAAAGAAAAATACAGGAATTCTATAGTGTTCTTTTGTGAAGAAAACAAAAGAGAGGATATGCATTCTTGTTTTATTTGGACAAATAAATGTATACATGTATGTTTAATGGTTCAAAAATAAAGCTAAAGAAAATGAGAGGTCAGGTTTTCTTGATTTTTTTGTCTTTAGTCCTCCTTGTCTTGAAGGTTTTCCAAATCTTATTACAGCCTGCAGTGCTTCCATCGGTTACAACCACAACAAATAGAGGAGAACTTTTACTGCAGTTTGTCTGTAAGAGTGCATACACCTTGGCATTTAGTCAGGCAACAGTCATAGCATGTTTTCTGTTTTGATTTGAGAGGAAGAGCGGCCGGAGTCTTTGGCGTCATGACGTCATGCAGCATTCAAGTTTAACGTCTTGACAGGTTGGTACATTGGAATAATGCCAGTGGCCCAGAGCAGTGTTGTATTTCAAATATTAATGTCTGTAAAACAAGCTGAGAAAAACCTGGACACTTTAGGGAGTTTCATAAAATACCCCCAGGACATGATTTTGTGACCAAAAAGAGGACATGTCCAGGCAAAAATGAACACATGGTCATTTTTGCTAAATGTTTGTACAGAGTCACCTCCAGCAGTTACTGTTGCTCAAAAATTGTTACAAATAAGAGCATCCAAAGTTGCATCATTGGCTAGAATCTGTCCCTATCTTTAGCTAGCCAGCCTGTTATGTTTGGATAACTTGTAATTAGTTTCCTTCAAAGGAACTTTGTGGCTTTCTGCCTAACATTGGGTGAACATAGTGCAGAAGTTTTACCTTCTCGACACTAACAGGGCTTTCTAGAGGCTAACACTGGAGGAGGTAAACTCTGTCTGCTGCTAAAGGTCTAATTGCAGGATAAATAAAAATGATTTATAATATTCAGCCAAAGGAAAGACAAATAATGCCTACTCCGAGTTATTTCAATGATAAATAGTAGCTTTTATAGAAATCATGATAACAGTAAACCTGCCCTAACTATTGGGCTGAGAGTGGTCTATTCAGATCATTTTAAGATTAGCCATGTTGTACCTGTATGATGAGCTTGGTCACTGGTTCTGTGATGACTTTGAGCAGCTCAGGGGCTTCTTCACCAGGTTGGAGGCTGAAGCAGGTGACTAGCAGGTGCGACAGCCGTGTCATAAGACCGCTCGCCACCTCCAGCGGTAGAAGAGCGAGCACAGAGAGCCAGTTAAAGCAGTCGTGGATTGTTGCCCCAGCAAAGGCCCTGTAATGGGTCACATTTGTTTTGTGTGAACTCAGGTCAGCCATTAGCATGATTAACTACTCAAAATGATTGCATATTAATCTGCTTTGATGACTCAACTTTTATTTTGATGAGTGGATGAAATGAGCATTTTAGTTTTAGCTTGGTGTTTGAGTATACTTTTAGTTTACCAGACACATATTAAGTAACAAGCCATCTGCTATGTGTGGTATCTTTCATGCCAGAGGGTTACTGGAGTGGGATCAATGTGGACTGGTGCCATTATTGTCACTGTTGTGGCTTAGAAATTACACTGAAATAGAGGCTGAAGCTAAGAGGCAGTGAGCAGCTGCTAATGCTTTTTCTTCACCCCAGTCTGCTTTCTCCTTGCACTCATAGCACTTTTTTCCACCATCTCCCCACTTATCCTCTTCACTTTTCCATTACATTCTATTCTTCCCTGCTCTTTAGCTTCCCCTCCAATCATTCTCTGCCTCGCCACCTTTTCTTCACTCACCGTTGAAACTCGCTCCTCTCTGCTGCTTGCATCATGGCAACTATACTGTTTGTGACTGAAGTCCCAATATTGGAGCCCATGATGATTGGAACAGCAGATCTCACTTCCAGCACTGTGGGGTGACACCACATTGAACCATGAAACTTATCTTCATGCTTCTTCTATTTAAATGCAAATTTAAATGAGAGTATCTCTGTTTTAATTGTGCATGCTAATACATTGTGCACTTAATACAAAACACGATATTCTGCATTACAAAATGCTACGAGAGTTAGGTTAAGGGGGATTGTGATTGCTAGTTGGTGAAGGCATCTTTAACCTTCAAGTGGTGTAGATGGTGTTTATAGTTAAGGATGCCTTTAATGATGACAGCCTGGAGGACACAAGCGCACGCACACACACACACACACACACACACACACACACACACACACACACACACACACACACACAAAGAAACGTTTGTGCCTCTGTGCTTCCTTTTCTCTCTGATAATTACCTATAATCTTTCTCTTTGCTCTTTAACAGAAAGGAGTTGTAAGCACAGAGGCCACTCCTGCATACTGATATTATTCCTCTTCACCACACAGAGGACAGAAAGGAGACCTCAGAGCCTGCTTTTAATGGAAACTGACAGGACGCAACATTGCTGTTCAACAGTCTTCAAAAGTATGATAAACTTCAAGTGAATGAAAGAGTTGGAAATTAAAAGTGTACAAAATGGTTTGACTTGATTATGTTTTTGGCTCTTGCTCCAACCTGCAAGATCCAGCCACAGAAATATTCCCTCAAATTTACATGTCCTTAAGTTGTGTACAGCCCCCATGGGATGTTTTTATCTGGTTATGAAACAGATTGAAATAAAAAGCAAATACTGTGTAAATACTGCCAGCAAAAAGATAATCAGTTTGTTTGTCATCACTTTTTATGCTTGATTGTATTTATCAGATAACATTCTCCTCACATTAACAGTTCAGAATAAATAAAGCAAAAAGACCACAGCTTTATCCACAGGGGGAGCCAAAGTAGACATAAACCAAGTGATCAGTACAGATGCATTAGTATAAAGTGTCCCACTGTTCTTTTAGCCTTTGTTCAATTATTTTTTTCTTGCACCAGCGTCATACTTTTTTGTGCCTCTGTTAGAATGGATACACTTGGGGCTAACAGCCACAGGCAGAGAATTAACTATGTTTGCTAGAAATAAAACCACTTTGGAAAAATGCCAGCTTTGAGCTTTAAATCATATCCCCAGACAGAAGAAACATTTATTTTGGTCCTACTGTTCTAGTTTGGTACTTTACTGCTATTATACAATAATGTACTGTTGACCACAGGACCATATGTACAGAGATAAGTCCTCTTTTGACTTAGCGTACATTAATCTGCCTGCTGTAATGCATTTAACTTGAGCTTTATTTGACTTAGAAATAGAAATACATTTTATTTAACTGGACTTACATCCTGTATCTTCAAGTGGACATATTATGCTGGACAAAAAAAACCCCTCAAATTAATTAGATCTATTTTTTGCCATGTAAAAGTTTTCCATTTGTGCTGCTATGTTACCATTATTCTGTTCACTGGTATTGCCATTATAGACAAATACAACATACAGACAAAAAAAGCCTACAAAGCAACACTAGGGTGATCAGACTTCCTTTTTTGCCTGGACATATCCTCTTTTTTGGTCATAAAATTATGTCCGGGGAGATTTTATATAATTCCCCAGAATGTCCAGGTTTTTCTTAGCTTGTTCTATAGACTATTAATATTTATGATAAAGTGCTTGGGCTTTTGGCATTATTTCGATGCACCGACCTGTCAAGATGCTGAGCATGTGGGGCGCAGATGGCCTAGTGGATATGGCCGCGCACCATGAGGCTCGCCCTCGAGCGGGTGGCCCGGGTTCGATTCCTGCCTGTGGCCTGTTTCCCGCATGTCATCCCCCACTCTCTACCCCCTTTCCAACTCTATCCACTGTCCTCCTCACCTATCCAATTAAAGGCAGAAAAGCCCCCCCAAAAAAAAAATCTAAAAAAAAAAAAAAAAAGATGCTGAGCATGTGTGAGGCATGGCCCAATCAAGTCAAAATTTTAAGATAAAAAAGTCAAACTTTTGCGATAATTAAGTCCAAGTTATGTTGGAAAAGTCCAAATCCTGAGGTGAAGTGGCAACATTTTGTGATGATAATTCAAAATAGTAAGATTGTAAGTCAAAATTTCACAATAAAGTCAAATTTATGAGGGAAAAAATCGAAATGTTGAAATTTAAAGTTGAAACTTTTCTCTTTATCTTATAAATTTGACTTTTGTCTCAAAATGTTGACTTAACATATGAAAAAATCTCAACGAAGCCAGTTTTTCATCTTCATATTCTTTAACAGGCAAAAATGTGCTTCTATACTTTAACTTTTACATTACAGAAAATATTCCCTTCTGTCACAAATGGGGTGTTTTAGTTAAATTCATGGGTCATGAAGCTACTTTGTGATCTTTTATTGTCTTTTGGTGTTTTTGTTGCATCTCCAGGATGCCAGCTAGGGGGTCCTCCTTTTGGGTTTTTACGATATGGTCACCCTAAGCAACACACACATGTATACACTCACACACAACATATACTTCAGTTTAAATGAGGTCAGTACAGATGTCTAATTTAGAGGTCTGCATGAAATTGATCACATGATTTTACACGCCTACTCACATCCAGAAGCCACCAAACTGACAATGATAGAGGTGGAGGTGGAGGAGCTCTGGACAAGCACAGTAACCAAGATCCCCACCACCAGTCCAGCCACAGGGTTAGACAGCACTACATTCTCCTGGAAAATGTCTCCAGCCACTTTACCTGGTTAAAAATGCCACACACACAAAGAACAATCTATGTTAGCCATAGCAGGGCTGGGTAGAGCTATGTTTAATGTGGTTTAGACTGCTTGTTCACCCCAAAATCCAAAAAGGTCAACAGAAGAAGTTCTGTAGTGAATCACTCAGCTCCCGGGGGAACTCTGCTGTGACTTCAATTGTCAAACATCAACCAGGTGAGTCACGGTGAACTCTCTGAAGGGGCAGAGAGGGTTATAGTACGTACATACCCCCTGCTAACTGGAATGCTGAGCTCAGGATGTCCAAAGAGCAAATGAAGAGGAAGAGGAGGATGAAGAGGATGGGAATCTTGGATGTATTTATCAGAAGCTGCTTGATCCTTGTGGTCCGTGAAGAGCTTTCTGTTGAAAGAAAACAGAAATCTTTTGCTCTACAAGAAAAGTAGTTCTTTTCAAAACACAACCTTGCACATTCATTTTCACTCTTGTGGTATTTGTATTCTCCTCAATGAGGCTTGAGTCTCACACACAGGGAGCAAAGCCATCTGATACAGCACATTACCCATACACACCCAAACACTGCTGAGTGACAGCAGGACTTAGCCTTTGTTACCCAGACTGCGTGATCCCACCAGCCCTGTGTGTCGTCTGAGCATGCCCTAATCTAATGAGCCTGTGGTTCAGCTTCTGATGCTGTTCAGCTTTTGACTTTTCAAAGAGACCAGACATGCTGCAAACCCAATAGGTGAATGTGCAGTCCTCCTCTTAACTCTTGTACCTTTCTCTGTTGGGAGTCTGGCTGCCTCCCTGAGTGAAGGTGAGCTGGAGTGGTGATTGGTATGTTGGTTGTAGCCCTCAAAGCTGCTGCTAAGGTCAAGGGTGGAGCCAATGCCGGACTCTCTGTCCTCCTCCAGCAAGAGTCTGGGTTTTGAGGAGAGATGAGTGCCCTGAATCCGCACTCCTGATAACAGAAAAGAAAAGTATAACACCGGTGGGGAAGATCTGCTTTGATGAATTTCAATTGTGACAAAAATACATAAAGGTAGGATTTCAAGCTTTACCATTGTAGTCAAGCCTTGGGCCTGGTCCAGGAGACACAAAGGTTATAGATCGAGAGGACATGCTGCTTTGAATCGCTGTGTGGAGATTGGGAGATAATTAAAATCACAGGATGACACCATTGTTGAGGGAAGAAATGTGAGAGTGGATGTGTTTATCACCACCTGCAGCAGCGAAAAAGGAAGTCCATGGAGATTTGCTATGAGCCTGTTTTTCATAAAGTCACTGAGATCAACAGACAAGCAATTAAAGAGGAACAAAGGCGGCCCACACTGTTTGTAATCGGCAGCTGCCCTTGATTGGAGGTCAAAACGCACACTTAAACAACATAGACCGCCAGGCATCATCTCGCCTTTCGGCAAATGAACGTCTTGTCAGAATCAATAAAAAGCCATCAGCATCTAGCTTGTCTTCTCCTCCGTTTCCTGCAGCTGCAAGTCAGCTCTTAAAGCAACTCTGCTCGGTCTATACAGCTTTGCTCACACTCGCTGCAGAGAGACCGTTTTCCCCCCTTTTCATAACACCCTTTTTGCTGTATTTTGGGGCCTCCAGTGGAGGAGGGAGTGCTAATGTGTCTCTTTAAAGCAAAGAGGATGGAAGTGAGTTCGGTAATTACAGCAGCCAAATTACTGTTATTACAAGCTTCTCATTCTGTGCACCATCCCCCCATGCAGAGCTGCCCTGTTAGCATATGTACATGTATCTGTATGTGGGAGGGAGTGAGACATGCTCCATAGATTGCAGCTGAATCAACTCTGAACACCATTGTGTGTATTTTGTGAGTGTGTACAGAGGGTTATCTTCTAATCTGTCTGCCTCTTTCTCATCTGTAAGCTGGTCTACCACTGGTTCTGTTTGTGTCTCTGTTTTTGTGCTCTGTGTGAGTGTCTTTGCGTCACCATGACTCACATAAAGCTGTCCGTGTTGTCTGTTCCTTACAGAAAAACAGCTATTGAGATTTTCCTGTTCTAGAAGGATAAACTGCTGAATAAATGATTTAGTAAGTGTAGTCAGTGATCGATAGCTGACTTGACAACATTTTCTAAAGGATACAGTGTGATTTGGTGAGTTGTGAGAGTTGGCCTATTTGAGCTATGCAAGCAACATTGACTTATGAGAGGTGGGCATTAAGTCTGTACACACACACAAATATATAGTGAGCATTTATTCACCCTTTCTGCTAACATTAAATGTACAATGTATGAAAATAGCAATATTTAGCTATGTCTAGCAGATTCTAGACTAAATCACTCCCTTGTTGACCCATTTTAACTATTTACAACCTTATTTTCATCTTTTGAACTCAGAGATAAATATATGTTAGTGGTGTCGTACATTAGTCTCTACTGTTAAATCTTCAGACTATGTATGCAAAAATATTCAAGAGTGTTTTTGCCCTAATTGTGTTTTATTTATTTCAATTCTTTGACATTTTGTATGTTTTTGATTAAATTTTTCAATCACTTTAAAGCACTTTACTTCAACTGCATTTTATTTGTATGAATGGTGCTATATGAATAAAAGTTGATTGATTGATTGATTTCCTCAATGAAATGACCTTTGAGGACAAGAGGTTCTTGTGAGGCATAATGACCAAGATCCTCCATTTGTTACATTTTACCATCAAAGTGTCTACAACTAAAATTATTTTGCATAGTTCAGCCTTCCTTGTCACCGTCTGTCAAACAGTGCATATTGCAGGTATGACAGTAGAAGCATGATAGCACATGATTACAGCCTCCAAGTGAAGGGGACCTGCTCTTTTATAGATCAAAAAGGCTCAGTCCAGGTTTAGAAAAAAAACAAAAACAAAACTTTTTTTGTCTTCAACTGATTGTACACCAACTCCAAACAAAGTTGAAATCTTTATTTTGTTTCTGCCATGTCTGCTCTGTGAAGTGCCAAAAAGGTACAACCTTATATTTTTGTAAACTATCATCCAGCTCTTATACTCATAAGTTTTTTCTTTTCTCTCCAAAACTAGTTTAACTAAATGGCAACAAATACCTTTTTAAACATAATTCTTCAAGGATGTATGTCAAGTCATAATTCTGTAAAGTAAAATAACTCCACTGCAATGTGCTAAAATGTTGCCTGTATATTTGTTAAAAACTTGTATCCAAGCAGATGTTTACGCCTTATTTCACATGTCCGATAAGACTTGTTATGAACCACAGAAATGAAAAAGGTTCAGAAATATGTCCTATTTAACATTTTCCAAAGGACCAAATTTAAACATTAACTACTTGTAAAACATTCGAAAACTGCCTAATAGTGTCTCTAATTAAGCCATTATTCTTATGTATAGAAACTTGACCCCATTTACGACTGTTTTACTATCTTCAAGCAATTTATGCTTATTTTTCCCATTAGTTAACTTGTCAGGTGAGTATGGTTTATACTGAGTCCTCAAAGCTGTTTTTTAACCACAATTAAGACATAACCACCTGCTTAGGTGTCAGCTTTTATAGTGTAAGATTTTGAGATGACACCTGAATTGACCTGTTGGATTTCGAAGAAGGCTTATGCTACCATGAGCAATCCCTTCAATCCAAGAAGTTTATGATTTTCCAATTAGAGCTTTCAACACACTGTTTTGGTGAATAAAATTTTACTCATGCCAGATATGAAAAAGTAGCATCAGATCTGAGTGTCTTACCTTGTCTGAAGGTGCTGCTGTGTGTGACTTTGTGTAGTGGAAGTGTAAAACTGGAGTGCAAACCATCTTTAAATATGTCTGCTGGTATCGGGGAACACCTCATCGCTGGTTTATTAACTTGCTCCATCATCAGCAACCTCACTGTTAATCAATAACAAGAACTCTTAACTGAAAAGAGCAGGCTTAGATATCACACTGTGTTCTCAGTGATGGATTATTTTTGTTCAAACTATTTTTCTCTGAACTGATTTAGGGACGGATAACTTGTAAAGATGAATAGGGCTGTTTGGAGTGATTCATGATCCTTGAATGCTTCAGTTCCTCCAAAGTTTCACCTGTAATAACAGGAGAAATCTGACACCTAGTGGATGACGCTGGAAGAAAAATGCCTCCTCAGAAGTTCAACTATTTGCCAGGCAAAGATACAAGTTCAGGTATTAAATGATCAACACATCCCTGAAATAATTCAGCAAAGGAATATCAGACATCTTCAGGACTCTGCAAAGACTTTAGAGTAAACATATTTATTGTGACATGTGCTGCTGATCTCTTGGACAGGTCACCCTTGTAAAAGAGATCTAGATCTCAATATGTTTTATCTGGTGAAATAAAGGTCAGATAAATTTAAAAAGAATTTACACTGCAAAATGAAAATCTAGGCAAGTGTTTGTGTCTCCCTTTTAGTAAAAAAATTGTCTTATTGTTCTTATTTCAAGATATCAAAAGAAAAAATTTAGGCCTGAATTACCTGTAATAAGTAAAAAAAATCAGCCAATGAGTTGAGAAAAGTTACTCATCAAGTTTCTTGAAATTAGGATGAGAAACTGTTTTCTTACCCCTTTGTAAATTATTTATTTGACTTGGTACAAGCAGTTCAGATATCATTTTTTCCTTTAATAACTTGAAATAGGACATTCTTATGGACTGGTTTGGTGAAGGTGGCATGTATCAAGTAAAAAAATATTCTTAACTTAAAATGAGCTAATGTCCCCTTTAGCATGGGAAGACTCTGTGATGACCTGAGAAACACACTGGCTGTTAATTATTAGTCCTGCTGCAGATTTGTCACATCAGCTGTGCTCTCAACCAAATCTACCAAAGCTGCTGACCTCAAACTTGCATCCAGAGGAGCAGAACTCAATAACCCTGCTTTGACTGAGTTATTTCTTACCAAACTGTTATGAAAGAAGGGGGACAGAGTGAGACAACAACCCTCTTGCTGTTCACGCAGCAGCTGGACTGGAGCTGAAAGTGCAGCTGAAAAATGGCTGCAGTGAAAAAAAATCCTTGAAATTTGGTGCATTAAGTGGTGTAAAAAAGAGGCACATGGACACACATGTAATCACATGTACATACACAATCACTGACAAATCTCTGGTTCCAGCTCTACGATAAAACCAGCCCTCTTTGTGGTGGTGATAATCCCCTCTCCAGATGTGCGAGTCAAAGAGAGATCACTGAGCTCAGGGGATAAACCAAACTGAGGCCACCAGGTCATCAGGCACCAGGCTGCCTCTGTAACACACCTGCCAATCAGTGAGCCATGCGTGAAACACACTTCTGCTCACAGGAGGCTGTGTTATCCTCAAAACCTTACACTCAAGGAAAAATATGCAACGTTGATTCTGAGCTATCACTCTGCATCTGAGCCACATGTATAAATTTTAAAACAGTTTTAGATCTTTTTCTGAGATTACTGTTGCACAGTGACAGACTGTGTTTTATCACAATTCTTGCACTTCACAGAGGAATAAAACAGAGTAACTGTAGCTAACACAGCCATTACACTTTAAAACTACATGTAAAATGCTGTTTTAACAAATATAATGTATTTAACTGTGGTATGGAGTTGCATATTTTACTAACCATAGAGCTCCCTCTGATTCACCAGAAAGTCAAGTAAATCAATAAAAATGTACCATTTTGGCGTTCAAAGTTTTTTTTTGTTCTTGTTTTTTTGTGGTATCACATGATACTGGTTGAAGGATACATAAAAATCTCTGAACACCATCAAACTACAGAAGATTTGTTCTTTTCATAGTACCACTTAGAATAAATTTGTTTTCTAAAGATCCGACTGAAGGTTTCATTTTACAACCATGGGGTTCCAGGTTTGTAGAAATTGACATCCCAACCGCAAAACCTGACATCTAAGCAAGTTATTATGCTGTATTTATAGCAAAAGAGACACCATATCAGACTAAATCTGAACCAAATTTGTGTGTGAGGACGAGAAAATTGTTTCAACTCAAGAAAAGATAGGACAAGAATGAAGCCTGAAGTGGCTGACGTAGATAGAAAAATTGGGGATCAGACAAAATGCATGAACTATGTATGAGTGTTTTGTTGTCTAAGGTGGAACTTCTCTGATTTGGTTTCATTAAGCAGTCCAGAAAATCAGATGAAGCTGTGTGCTTCAAACAGGAGTGGCTGCCTATGTACTTCCTTTATTATCAGACTTTGACCACTGGGAGGCACTCTTGGGTAACAAACATTTTGTTTTTTGTTGTAGAGTCAAAAATATGTCCATGAAGTTTCCATTCGTGTGCCAACATATCTTTATGCCGCTTCATAGTCATGACCAAAGGCCCTGAAAGATGTGTTTTTCCTAACTCATATTCTTTGAGCTCAATCATTTATACATTAATTAAATAGTTTAACTGGAATTCATTTCTCCCAAATCTTTCCAATTTCCCTGTTGTGTCTCTTTGCTGTCATTGGAGTTTTCATCCAGTTTCACTTTACTTTGGTTCAGAAGAAAGAAATACTTCGACCTGGCTCTGATCATAGTCTGACCTTTTCAAAGTGATCTGACAGATACCTTCAGTCACTAGCAAAACCTCCTCCCATGCTCATACCAGTTTAAGTCAAGGTCACCCGGTAACACATTTTAACACCACAACAGAAGTGAAAAAAAAATTAAAAAGACCAAATGTTTGTCTGATTTAACGTTACGGCAGCTGTTGGGTAAGCCAGTGAGAGCAGAGTGAGGACAGATTCACTTTATTATCAGCACATATTTAGTTTGATATGTATACACCCCATACAGGACAATCAACACAAAAGAGTTCACATCTCACTTCAAACAACTCAAAATTCATGTTTTAGGTTTCTTTGTGCACATATATACATTTGTATACTCATTATGTGTATGGTGAACTTGTTTATGGATGAATAATGAAATCCAGCTGGTCCCTCCATTTTCACTTCTGTTACTCTGTGGGGGCTGAGGGCGCATCAGAGCCATCAGGACACTCCTGGTGGAAAAACAAACATTTAAAGATACAGTATCATTCAGTTTGTATCATTTCATGCAATCGTTAATATTATCTATCAAAGAAGTAAAATGATTCATGAAGTATTGTACTTCAAGGAAATCAAAGAAGCATTCACAGTCATGCTGCATAAAAACATTTGCACAGCTCACCTTCACCTTCTCCATCTCTGGTACTCCTGGGAGTGATTTTTGTGAAGAAAAAGTCTTCAAAGTAAAACAAAGCAGCAACATTAGATCCAACGAGAGTGACAGTACTGACTTTGTCTGATAAATTAAGATAAAAGTTAGGGGGAAATATATTTGAATGTCAGACCTTCTTCGTCTGTTGCATCTCCTCTGTGGACTTGGATCTGTTTTTCATGTGCTTCTGAGGAGAGGTGGTGGTGGCGGGACACTGAGGGGACAAAGAAAGAGGGATCAGCACATATAAGGCTGGGTGTAAATCACTGTAATATTTATCATGGCAGACTGAGAGACTTTCACACACCTCATTTGTCTTGTGTTCCATGTCTGACCAGAGATTTGTTCAGTTTTCAGAGCTGACGTTGCTTTTGGATGGATGAGATCTTCCTAAAAGCTGAAGTTGTCACACTACGAAAAAAGAAGACACAGTTTTAGAGCCATGTGACTGTGTCCAACAGCAAAGAATAGATAAATGGGCCTTTGGGAAGAAGTCGAAAACTTTGCATTAAGTAAAAAAAAGAATTACAGAGAAGTTGCTTATCTGCAGTTACTGGCAATCAGCACTAGATGGTGAACCTGAGCTGTTTAGGAATGGATGCTGCTTATTATGTATATCAAATCTATAACAAAGTGTAGCAGTAAGCTTCACACTGATTTCGCTGATTCCTTCACCAGCAGTACAAATTGAACAAATTGCAACTACCATTAAATTAGCTTTATTTAAAAAGTGTCCTTCCCACTTTTTTATTTTAGTTTTGCATCATGTGTAATAAGAAGAAACTATTTGAATGTTAGAAGTTAAACCAGTCCCTCCAGGTTGTAGGGATTGAACATTTATTCTCCTCTACATTGATTGTCAGATTTCGCTACAGCTTTAACAGAAAGATACACCACACGTTTTTGTTGCTTGAGACAAAGAGATTATATATCTATTCACAAAACCTCCCTGAAATCAACTCTGACTCACATTTTGAACAGAAGCTCTGGTTGGAAGAAAGTTTTAGACATAGCCTCTAGTTGGTCAAGAGACTCGACATAAGGCACCAGAAAATTACATGGATAATAGATAGATAATGGTTACATGACAGAGTCTACTTGAAGACACTTAAGTTTGAAGGGAAAATCAAGAAACAACAGAGCTTTAGCCTCCATAAAAACTCTTGTGCTACATGACAATCCTGACCCTTTATTGACCATCTATATTTGGGATAATTCTGGTACATTTTCAAGGGCTTGTTAGAGCCTGATTTGCAACAATGACCTAAAATGTAACAAAGACCCAAAATGTGAAAAAAAGAAAAACATATCAAAACCCTGAATTATGAATTACATTACTGACTAGTTATTTAATGTTGGTCAGTATTACATTTCTAAAATTACATTTCAGGTTGTTGTTACATTTTGGTCATTCTTACTGGGCTCTGATAAGGCTTGATTACCAAATTATGTTTTGGTTAATTGCACAATTGATATCTTGTTTCAATTTTTCCAGTATCTGAAATTAAAAACAGGCTAAGAAACTTCTTCTCGATTCCTGAAATGGGAGTATTTCCTTGGATGAACTGCATTTCGGATGAACACTCAGCCAGAGTCGCTAAGAGCAGAAAACATAAAAGGATTTGTGAAAGGCCACAGAAGAGTCTGTCCAATAGTCACAGCAAGATCCATAGTTGGTGTCAGAGACCCCAGTTGCAATTGGACAAAGCTTCACTCAGATGAGGTCAATTTGCTGGGAAGAGATTTTTATTCTCCAGTGATCTCAGTACTCGGTCGATGACTGCTTGTGTGACTTCTGACCAGAGCAGAGAACGCTGCCTGACATCTCAGTGTGAATACAAGCTGTCCTGGTGTTATGTTCTGCTGGATCCTCAAATTATGAGGACAGATGAGTCTGTTTGCAGGTAAGTGGTAACTGGGTGTTAAAGGAGTTGGCTCTTTCACTGATACTGCTCATAAAAAAGAAAATGTGTGAGATAAGGTATAATGATGAATCCACTTAAAGCTTCTGAAGGTTTTTAACAGCATCTTAAGTCAACTTCAGACTTTTGCCTGGTAGATTGTCCAGGTGAACACGACAAATGGGTGTCTCTAAGCACAATTATGTATAAAGTTATGCAATTTTTCAACTGGTCCTAAGATTTTGATCAAACACGGAGCATCGCTAAATGCTGCAAAGTGCCCTGCTCATGATGGTTTCAGATAAGATGAGATAACATTTTCTCAGAGACATTCTTTATCGATTTGTGCATGGGTAATAAACACTAATTGATTAATATCTGCCTGTCTCCTCAAAAACAAATGAAAACAATAAAAATTGATCTTCACTGTGAACGCATATTTATAAACTCTGATATTTCTCTTAGACCACTGCTCTGACACCCCCTATCTCCCTTTGGTTTCCTCAATTTGTACGTCTAAACCTCATGCCACAAAACACCTTTAAAAAAGAAGAAAAGAAGCAATTCACCGAGGAAAATCAATCAAAGTTGCAAATAATATCAGAGGTTGTTACACCATATGGTGGTGTTTATGCTGACACTCTCAATTCATCAATTCACCTGGGGTTACACTTACACATAACTGCATTTCCTGTAACTCCACAGTAGTCCACTACCTCCTGCTTAGATGGACTGTACAGAGAGACTTTTTTCAAGGTCAGAAATATTTATCTATTACAAGATGGGTTTATAGTACAATGAAGCATTTATTCCAAATAAACAAGATGATCTGCCGTTAATGTGGAAGATGTAATCATCCTATCATAGGGCTAACATGTAGAGACAGCCATTCACACACACACTCACTCCTACAGGGCCTTTACAGAGATGGACCAACCTAAAGGGCATGTGTTTGGACTGTGGGAGGAAACCACACTGACAAAAGCCACAGGAAGGCTCCCAGGCTGGGACTAAAGCTTGAAACCTTTGTGCTCTGGAGCAATAGAGCTAACCGCCGCAGCAAAGTGATTGTGCCAAGTGAAAAGATCAAACACACTAAGAAAAAGTCACAAACACATGTCATGGTTGCAGTTTTGCTGTATGAGAATGAAACAAAATAAAAACCTAGTTTATCTTCTATCAGCCTACTTTAAAACAGAATTGTAGAAGCATCAAAAAATATAAATAAAAATAAATAAAAAAGCACAAACCAAAGACCATCAGTAAGCCTGCTTTGTTTTTAATAACCTTGTACCAGAAATCTGTATATGTGGGGAGATAACAATCCAATCACTGGCATAGTCTCTTAAAACAAATCCCATTTCAACAAAAACAATATAAGAAAGTTTTGGCTCAGATATCTTGCATTGCCTTTCCTAACAAGTGCTGTTGGCCTGGGCTGATACTGGCATTTTGATATATTAGCCTTTTTTTTTTTCATCAATAATCAGCCAATAAGAGCTTAATGTATAACCGGATTATTTTGACTCTCACTCACAGCCATGCCCCTCTGTCTGCAGTCATTACTCTGTCTACAACACCACCTGATTGGTTACATGCAGAGTCACGGCACAGGTAACAGCCAAATATCAGTTATCGACCCCCTTCATGACTAATTATCTGTATCAGTATCGGCCCCGAAAAAAACTTCATCAGTCTATGTCTGAAAAACAAATTACAAAGAATAAGATCTTTCAAGAAAAGATAAGTTCTCTATGGCCTTTAATGCCTTTTCCGAAGATAAGAAAGGCAGAGAAAGGTGAAGGAAACTCAAGAGAGAGAAAGTGGGCGTTAACACTTGAGCCTCTGTGTGATGCCCAGTTTTAACCCCTGATCTCAACTACAGTTCCAGAGTAGTTTTCCTCTGGAAAAGTCCTCTTAAATGTGGCCTGGCAATAACACACTGCACACTGTTTTTTTTTTGATTCATTAAAATAAAGGAAGCTACATTATTTGATACATATCCTACCAACATGCCAGGGCTGACGTCTGCTTGAAGTCACTTTTAGATTGAAATATGATATCAACAAGGCCTGCAAGCTAGTATTTTTTCCAAAACAGTTGATTGATCCACACCCATTTGATTGATCCAGTGGAGTGTGTGTAGCTTGTTTTAGACATTAGGCCTGATGTGCACAAACATATTGCACACCCTGGGGTATTTGAGTGCTATTATACTCTACACACTCACTTCAAATGGGTATAACAGTATTTGAGATGTACTAGAGGATACTCTGAGCTGTGATGGCATTCAGAGAGTCCTGAGTGCTCTCTGACCGGCCCACCCGAGAAATAACCTGAATGAGAATGGTTTGCCGGCTTACCTCACCCTCTTTCACCCTGTCAGTCTTTCTTCTTGGTTGGATAAGGCAGCTCTCTTTTGTGGATGATGCTAAAGGATGAAGAGCCACATAAGCCAAACTAAAGCAGGAGCTTAAAAATTGCCTTAGGGAATCATTTAATGCTTTCAGGAGAAATTTCTCCATTGATTCATCCACTTAAGCTAGAAAACAACAGCCAAGGTGACACATTTAAGAAACACTGTCTCTTTGTGGTGTGCAAACAAACACTTACACATGCATGAGTGCTCAGAGATCATTTTATGCACACACAACAGCCACTCCAAGACATATGCCAATAGCTACTGAAAGACTCGTTCAGCATGGATGGACAAATAGAATATTCTGCCTCTCAGTCTTTCCCTCTATTTTCTTCCTTCCTACGTCACTTTGACTGAGATGCTGCAAGAAGAGGAGGATAAATTTAAGGAGGGAAACTTTAACAAGAGTACTTACCCCTTACAGTCCCTAATAAATTATTCATCCCGGCATCTGTATTACATAAGAGGAAACTTTCTTTTGGAGATTTGGATCCAAAACATCAGCAGAGAGTGAGGAAGTCTTAGCTAAAATCTTTAAGTGTTGGGTCAACTCTAATTAACTCTGTAGCTCAGGAGCACTGTGTGACAAGACCTTATTAATCTGCACTTCACTGTGTGACAGTTTCACAGAAACACTGAAAGGATTTGAAAAAGCAAAGTTGCAACCGTGTTGATTTTTACATGTTCACTCCTCCAGTCTTCAAAACTTCACAGTTCTGTGTCATTCACTTTGTTTGAAATTAAAACAGAGAAGATCCTTTTAAACATGAGATTCTGTGACTGAAACATGGAGATAGTTTCAGGTCACCTAATCTCCACAACATCAGCTCAAGTACTTAAACTGAAACATGGCTTGAAATAGTCTCCTTGTCACATGTGTGTCCCTGAACTGTCCCATAAGAGCTCATGGTAAAGATATGTGCAGCAGCAGCAGATGCTGTTAGCATTAGCAGGCACAATGAGGGGAACAGCACAGAGGTGAACATGTGGACAGAGGCTGCACCAGCAGCAGCTAGGCAGAGAGCATATTAAGACAACACCCAATGGCAAGGACATGATGTCCTGTAATTGATGATGATAGGCTGTCTGTTCTTCTACGCTCAGGTGTGACACACATGCAAACCAGCTGGATGAATATAATCAGCAGCCGTCTGAAACAGCTGCCACCAGCCTAAATCACAGCTTGACCATGTGTGTCCCACCTGAAAACAGAGTCTGTGCAAATGAATCTGCTTACATTTCCATCAGTACCACATGGAGCTCAGACTCTGTCCTGCACCGGCTGACTAGATTGTTTTAATGCACTGCAATCTGCGTTCATTGATCTGATGGATGGGTTTTGTTTTTCACTTCTCATTCCTCTGCAGGACTCTCAAAGGCACAGACAGCATCATTTAAAGAGTCCCATTAGCACAGGATTGAGTTCAGATAATAAACATTTCAAGATTTACAAAGCCAGCTTGTTATCTATCCCAATACAGATCCTGAAATCATCTTATTTCAGTTATGAGATAACTGACATGAGAAAGCATCTGCACTCGATCTTGGTGAAAATGCGATGTTTTCTATGAATGAGAAGATGAAGAGGCTTATCTCAAGACAGCACGAGACGTTTAATCAAGCACAGAGACGCAGTGAGTGACAGGCAGGAGGAGGATATGTATAATGGGAGTGACAGAAAGAAAAGGACAGGTAAATACATCCCCCCCAAAAATGACATTTGCAGAATGCCCGAGGGAAATCCAGACACTCACCTCCTTTTTCTCCTCTCTTACTTCTCCTCCTCAGTGCAGACGTGCAGCGAAGTAGATGGCACTCTTCATCTCACTGCTGCTATGGTGTCTGTGAGAGCACACCCCTCTCTGCCCATTCATAGTTCCGCCGACGCACCAGTCATGCATGGATGAACACACGCACACACACACACAGGAATGATACCAGGTGTGCCAATCATACTCCCATATGCTACATTATCGAGCCTTGAAGTCTGAAAGATGGGCGTAACGGGCATATATCACATTTATTCATTCTTCAAAAGCTTGACTCTTTGTCTTGAGGTAATTACTTCAGGTACAAACATCCACAGGGGGATGTTGTCATCAAGGTGGGTGAATGAGAAGTTTCCCAAATCTCACATTGTGATGTATTTTTGAACGTTTGTGCTGCTGACATCATCCATGTGGATGGATCTGTCGACTATGACTCATCTAATTTGCTTTGTAGCCCATACAATAGGCAAATGCACCCTATAACAGCCCTGCCATGCTCTTCAACTAGAAGAAAACACAGTCCAGCAACAAGTCAAAAGACAAATGAAGCATCCTATTGGCTACATCCTGCACAAAAGAGCCAATCACAGCCCTTGTGATGATTTTGTGCAATGATGACATCATGACATGATGGCATTTTGAAGAGAGGCTTCACTAATAGAGACATGATATCAAATTAAAGCTTCTTTTAAGAAGATCTGACCTGTGTGTGAGTCATCCAGGCAATCTACGGGGGCAGTGGGGTCTGGCTGCATGATATTTTCAACCAGCTCACGTAGCATTTGTCAAACCAGAAACTGACCACAGAGGACCAAAAAAGAAAACTCACAGAGGGTGAAAGCTGAACCTGAAGCCTCTCTCTGTAGATAAACACACACAGGAAAGAGAAATCAATTAATCATAAAACAATTTAATTCTTTAGGGACACCCTGTGCAATACATTTGATGCTCACATTATGTTATTCACCCCTGTTGAAGTACACAAGTTTTTATGTTCTGGACCCTGAGATTAAGTCTGACATGACGGTTAAACAGGACTGTACCAGCATTTCTCAAAGCTCCTTCACAGCAAACATATTAGTTTTTAAATAAAAAGATTCATCTGAAATATCAACGGAGCACACAAAATGAAAATTAGTCACTTAAAATAGGAGAAACAACTCAGAAAGAATATTCGACAAGGTTAATTCAAATACAAAACAAATGTGCAATACACTGCAGAGCGCTGTCATGGACAGAAGCGTGTTAGAGTTCAGAGAAAAGAGAGAGATGAGAGATGCGATGTCTTTAAACTGAAAACCTGCTTTGAATGGGGATAGCTAAATCACTGGCTTGTGGGTTAGTTATTGGGCTAAAACTTCCTTTAAGACATTCTTGGGTCCATCACAAAAATCGTATCAAACATTTTTCTTTAATCAGATGTGTAGTGTTTGAAATGACACCAGAAAAACTTGCATGATCTATCTTCTTCTTTCCGTATTGCCTCAAGGGTCCAATTATTCTTCATTCAGATGGTCGCACGCTGTTATCTCTGAGCTTATTTGTAACTTATTTAAAAAGTGCTCAACCATTTTCCTCTTAACACAAGTTTCTGTCTCCTGACATGATTGGTCCCCTGATGATGTGTAATGTTTGGAGTAGCTTTTGGTCATGTTGGCATCCACACATGAAAGTCTTTCAAACCGCTGTCTCCTTTAAGTCTTTGGCTTCAGATACAGCAGAGTCAGGTGATTCGGATGTGGCATCACCTGAAGTTAATAACTTTTCGCCTTCTTTAGAGTCTGCGGAGTCTGCGGAGGTGGAACTCGGTGTGCTAGGCTCCACCGCTGTGTTCTGTCCTTGGCTTGAAGGAACTTGCAGGAATAAAGGGACCTCAAGCTGCTCTTTGGTCAAAAGGCCTCGTTGGTCATCAACCCTGCAGCACTGAGCTCTCGTCAGCATGTCCAGGAACCCTATGATACAGAGAAAATCATGTTAATTCTGACATAAACCAAAATTTTTTGTCTCAAGGCTGACATCCTCTATGTGGATAGATAGAAAAAATGGACCTTAAATCTAAATAAAAAAGAAATTTCGCACAGTTAAAGCTCCTGTGAGGAACTTCTGGTCAGTGATTTTGGAGCTAAAGACAAAGCAGTCACATGACTGTAAATGATGCAGAAAATCTCCAATGAAAGGGCCACACTGCCTCGCCCTGCAAGAAAACATGTCCTACCATCCATGTCGCGGTTCTTACTGGGTCTGGGCTGACTCTTCGATCTCTCTGTCAAAGGAGAAGACCGGGCCTCTACACCACCAACACCCCCTGCTGCACACTGGCAACAAAACAGAGCATTGTTATTAATATATGCAATGACAGCTCACACCGAGACACTAAAAACCACCAGATCATTTTGGATCAAAGCTCTGTAAAATCTTTTCAACATCAAAATTTAAATCACAGGAATCAATGACGATTTAGAGGCCAGTTATTGATAGCCACCCCGTTGTTTTTTTATACAGCAGTCTGGTCCTTTAAACGATAATATTCATTGCGTCTTCATCAATATGAAATTAACAAAAAACTTGTGTGCCTTTCGAAAAGACTTGATTTTTCAGTTTTTTGATTCTGTTATTCTGTTACTATAATGTATGATAGCAATCTAAAGTGGTAAATTGTAGGAATGTTCCAATCCAATATTGATATCCATCCAATATCAGTAAGAAAAAAAAATCGGCCTGCATTGAATTACTTTTATCAAACAGTGTGTGCCAAGGTGCTACCAAAGAAGCAAGGAGTAAAGTCAGCCATGAGGCAGTACTTTTTTGGTAAAGTTCAATAAGATGTTGCAGCTGAGTGAAAAACTTGTTTCGCACACATTTCCAATAGTGGCACAGACCTGTGGGATTTTAATACATTTGAACTTGAAACCTTTCTCGCAGGGTAATTCAAGCTTTGAAGAGCTGAACAGCACACCATCCATGCTGTTATCATATCAGATCAACATCAGTATCAACCAATGTCCAAGGCTGCATTATCACTACTGTACCAGAAGTGAAAATGTTGTACCAGGACACCCCTGCTAAATTGTCAAATTATCATTAGATCAGATGATTATAAATCAGATATGTATCCAGAATTTGTCAAAAACAAAAAAAAAAAAGAGATACAAAGAAATGTGAGGTCATTCTGTTCGGCTTGAAGTGAAGTCACCACAAAAACGTACTTTTTTTTGTCATCCAGCTCCACATAGAGTTTCTACTGGCTCTCTGGCTGTGCCTAAAATGGGGGTATATTGGCTTCAAAACTGCACAGTGGTAGCAGGAGGGGCCACGCTGTCAAAGTTGGTCTGGTAGGAGGGTTACACTTAGACTTCATGATTAAATTACAGGCTGTCAATGAGAATTCTTGAACTTCAAGTGAAAAAGTACTTTAATCAAAAGTTTCACCTGTTTGCTAGAGTTGTCTAGACTAGAGTTAATTGATTTTTCAATTAATTTAAGACAAAAGCCCATACAGTCTGTCAGTATTGTTCCAAGAACACCCAAATGTTCCTTGATGATGGCAGTGAAATGTTTATTTGTTTCTGGTGCGATGACACTGACTCACCTGCGTTGGTACTGGTGAACCACTGGCTCTGTCTTTTCCTCCTGAAAATGAACACAGACAGATTAGTTTGTAACCATTACATAAAACTCCATGGACTGCTGATGACACTGCAGCCTAAACCCAACACTCCTAAGAATAAACTCTTTCCTCCATGGACTCATCCTATTTCCTTATGTAAAATCTATTTCCTGCTTCCTTGACACAGTCAGTGGTGCTGATCCGTGAAGCATAGATCAAAAAGTGACGTTCCTTTTTTTCTCAGCAGTTCAGAAATGAGGTGAGGGAACACAGCACTCAACAAACCCAATGAGCTCTGACATTTTGAACCCCACAGAAAAGGATAAAGAGACTCAAAAAAGACACAAAGAGATCAGAGAGGAAGAAAGGAACCAGTAGTCAGTAACACAAAAACCAGGGCACTAAAAGAGATGGTGAAAGGACGTTCCTTTAGCCGCCAGCCAAGAGCAAGTGAGGGCTTGGAAATATAGAAACACTTTCTGGACCCATAAATAAAAGAAATGAAATAAATAAGAGGACACAAAAACAGAACAGAGAATAATCAGGAAAAGGACAGACAAGGCATCAGCCATGTATCTACAATTACTGTCAACACACAGTGGAAGGTGGGCTAAATGTGCCTCATCTGATTTGATTTAACCAATCCAAGCAACTTATAGGCCATGAAAAGCAGGTTGGTTGTATCAAATGTAGTTAAAAAGCTGCTTCTGTCACACATTAGAGTAAATGCAGGGTTTTAAAAAGGTCAAGACATTAACCTTTGGATTTATCCAGCCGCAGAGTCTTGTTTGCCAGTCTAAACACAGAGCTGCTCATGTTCACAGGCTCCTCGCTCCCACTCTGAAACAAACAAGTGGAAAAATAAGACACGAAAGATTCAGGTTCAAGGCTATCGAGTGTTGTACAGTTTTGGGGTGGATGACGCACTTAGAAACCTTCAGATGATTTCTAATTTCAGTGAAAACAATAATGAATCACCCCGATGATGACAGTCTTTTTCTTATTGAGTTAGTATGCTACACTTCTGAAATAGTGCAACACATTTATTTTACAGTACAGATTCACATGTATACTGCAGTCGGGTGCTGGCAGTACAGTTGTATGTTTTAAAATGTTAGACAAGTCTACCTCTTGTCCAACAAAGAGAAATGAGTCATCCAATGGATTTTACCTCAGGGATAAGATATTTTCACTGCTGGAAGCTTCACACCAAGGTGCCAGAGAAAAGTCATGTTCATACTTTTTGCTGCAAAAACTCATATTTTCCTAAATTGTTGAGCATAACTAAACATGGAGTATTAACAGCAGCTTTTATTTCAAAAGAAAATCACTGTTTACAAACTAGGCACACACTCTTTTAATACAGGTGGTAAGCAAATGTGAGTGCACTCTCAGCCGTTTATGTGAAACTGCATCAACTTGGAAAGACACACTTCAGTACAACATTAAATAAAGCATTGGTTTCTTGTCCTTCCACTTCCTCAAAATAATAATCAGCTCTGGGACACATGCTCAAACCTCATGAAAAAAGATGAAACAGAGCTGTGACTTTCTGTTTCGATAAAAAAGTCTCAAAGATGGCCTTTTATTCACTAACAAGTAACTAGTGAATAAAAGCAACTGAAACTAGAGTACTCTGCTAAGCTATTCCTTTACAATAAGTGTTGATTGTGTGGTTTATCAGGAGAACCAAAGCACAGGTCACACAAAATGGTCTCCATCATATACTCACACTGACCATGGTCACTATGACATCCTGGAGCTTGAGATTATGTTTTTGCAAAACCGTTGAGAGAGCGTCCTGCAGCATTTTACTGGATTTCACCACGATCTGCACTGTCCTACCAGTGAAGGCAATATCCAGTCTGGAACATAAATGTACTTTCATGAGTCAAATACACCACAAGAACAGTGTCATCAACAGCATGTTGTCATAAAATATCTGCCATCTAAAGATGTTCTGGCAGGACATATAAACTGTTGAAATCAAGTGGCCAGTATCTTTTTGGTACTAACACAAGGTTTCCCTCTGATATGACTACAAGTAGCTTGCTGACAAAAACAAAACAAAAAAAGGGAAATGAAAAAAGTGACAATTGTTGACTTACGCAAACTTCACTCTCAGCTCTAGAGAGACTTGTTTATCCCTCAGTACGGAGCAGTCCTGGTCCAGAGATAAGCGCTGCTGTAGAACAAAAACATCAAACAGATAGAAAAAAAGAGATATTCAATGATGTCAGCATTGTCTGGAGATGCTTCAAAATAAGTCACACAAAGTTTTGGAAACACATTCAAAAGAGAGAAGTAACTCAGGAAGAGAAGAGTGTGATCTCTTCCAGACTACTTGTTTGAAAGCAACTTCGCAACAGTTTTCTCAACAGCTTGTGGGTTTAAAACTGTGGCTGCTGCAGGCAGCAAAGGCCAAGTCCTCACCTTATCTTTGCCTTGAAGGTAGATGATGACATCTTTCAGTGGGAAGCCTCTCTTCTCACAGAGGTTGGCCAACATATCTTTGATAGGTTGACCGCTGGGTGTGGGGACCAGAGAGGCACTGCCATCGGGTAGATACACACAGCAGTAGCCCCCCTCCACACTTAACCGACCCCCACCTCCACCACTCTGCTCTGGAGACATGGGACTCGATCTGCCATTCTACATGAAACACAGAGAAGAGATTAAAAAGCTTAAAAGTTTGAATTATCCTCCACGTAACATTTAGTTCTATAAAGTGGACTTGCCATCTCTAAAAATTCATTTAAAGTTTTATGTATTCTTCTGAGATCATAACTCTTCATCTCAACATGATTGTTCCAGTTTCAACCCACCACCTTAGCTGTACTGACCTCTAGCTGCCTGTAGAGGGAGCTCAGCTCCACACTGCTGTTGGATTTGCCTGACAGATTGAAATCTGTCCTGGGGACCAAACCACGAATGTTTGATGTATCTGTTGTTTTTGACGAGAAGCAAAGAACAAGAAGAAAATTATGAAATAAAGTTAGAATAAAGCTAGAGTGTTATTAAAAGAGGCACAAGATCCGCATCTGACAAAAATTACCTCCCCAAGATCCTCTTTTCTGGCGATGTTTTTCTGAGGCACTCTTACCGCCTGAGAAGCCGCCAGAGTCTGACACGTTCGTCTGTTTGACACATTGGTGACAGAACAGCACAGTTAGAACATGTATCACTCACCCAATTTAACCCCCCTGCACCTCAGTCATAACTTTTGCTCCGTTTTTACCTTTTTGCCTCCCATTGAGGGGCTTCTGGTGGTTACATCGTCCCAGGATCCCATGCGCACCGGCTCATTGGAGAGCTGAGGCAGAAGTTTACCGTCCACACTTGCCAGGGTGCAGCGCTGGTAAAGAGGAGAGCGTACGAAGCGCCTGTAGGAGTCCATTTTCATCAATTTGAATATCTAACAAAAACAAGGACAGTCAGTCAAAGGTGTAATGTAACACTGCATTCTTCAGCTTTCATAGAAAAGTCTTAGGTGCCCTCTGACCTGTGCTTGAGCCTTCTTAAACATGTCAGGGTCGGGCTGCTCCAGGTCTTTCTCCTCTGTCTTGGCCGTGTCATCAATATTGACTGAATAGGGCGCGCTGTCTGACAGGTAGGTGTCATAGATGGAGCAAGCTGCTGCCTTCAACTGAAAGCCCAATAACTCCATCATATTGAGTATATAACTGAAACCTTTAGTTTCACACTGTTTTGATTCTTTTCAACAAAAATAGAAACAAACTACAAACACCACACTGAATGAGTTCTGGGTGTGCGGATCTATACTCTGGCTGAGTGTCTTTTCTTGTTTGTCCGTACCGAGAATCAAATCAATTTTTTCAAAGCATCCACACTGTGAGTCAAACAATCAATTAGTCACTACAAGGCAGCTCATTTCCTGCAAGCTGAGCAACAGCAGAAACTTGGCTACGATGTGACCCATCTATAACCTTTTTTTTTCTACTTCCTGTTTATTAAGTTCCATCATTTTTCATCTCAGTTTTGATCAATTTAATCACATAAAACACAAAGTCTATGGATGTAAGTGATGCATACATAATAGAAGATTACAAGTAAAAAGAAAAAGTGAAATATTTTGGTGAAAGAACCCATTTCAAAAAATGAGAACAGAAATTATCAGAAGAGAAAAAAACTAAAGAGGCAGCTTAAAAGTAAAACATCTTATCAAACATTCTGAGACTCAAATGTTCATTAGTTTGTGATTGCAAACACAGATTCCCAGTCTCCAGGTTCTTAAACCCTGCCTAATGGTACGACAATCTCTTGACTACATTTTGCCACTAAAAAGTCTTAAAGGCTTTTCATGTTTACCTCATTTTGCTTTGCAGATAACATCTGGCAATCATGCTTCAAACGGAGCAGTTACTATCACGAGTCCAAAACACTCATTGACTGGCTTGTGTGGACTCTTCCAGTTCATTAGAGTGAACAAACCCAATACAATATTTTTATTTTACTCAAAAGTTCATTAATGTTTTCAAATTAGGTTTATAAAGTTCAATACAAATTTAATTTGCAGACTGCTTCAGATGATCTATTGGTGCACAGTAACAAGCGTAAAGTTTCAACAACTTTTCAACAACGACAAAAGCATGTTTTAAGACATAATGAGAGGTAAATACAGGCAGGAGGACTCTGAGTCAAAAGGTTTAAATTGTTGTCATACCTTATCCAAAGACGTGGATGGGATGGTCCGAAACTTTTCACAGTCTTGCCAGAATAAAATGTTCTCCTCACTCACTTCAGATTTCAAAAAGGCCTGTGGACAATATCACACGTGGTATCAGCACATATGACAGGGCTCTTCAGAGGAAACACCAAGGCTTCAATTGTTTCTAGATTTTTTAAGATAACACATTACTGTGTTTCGAGTGTCTCACCGTGAAGTGTTGGACTCCACAAGGGTCCTCCAGCAGCTTCTCAAATGAGACAGCCCAGCTCATCACGTTGTTGGCTGGGCCGGCTCCTCCGCACGGTGTTCCTGGAAGGCTGGAGCTGCTGCCTCCACAGCCCCGTGCAGACATGTTTAACTCTACGACACATATAGACACAAACACACCCGTTTATCAGCGCAAAACACCACAGCCAAGAACGAGACTGAATGAGATCTTTCCTCACAACGAGTACAGACATGCTTCAGTTTGCACGTCGGCTGTCATGCTTACCTCCGTCCGACACTGCCTGACTCTGTCAAAAAAAAAAAAAAAAGAGGGAGAGATAAGGTTGTGAACAACATTGGAAAACATTTGATGATTGGTATATGGTGCTTCACATGACTGAATTAAAGTAGTAAACACAAAGGACACTTTTTGAAATTAATATAATATGCTAGAAAGAGTATTAAAACACTTCAAACAGCAATACACTAATGTCTCATGATAACATTGGCACAAACACTAGTTATAAGCTTTAAATTAAAGAGCACACAGGCACACATTTAGGAAGTGAAATGTGAACATCAGCTGGGCGTGTTTTGCTGTTTTACTTCATGTAACAATATAATGCAATAAGTCAAGGCAGCTCTCACAGGAAGTGGTTTTGCCACTGATGACGAAGGCTCTCATTCAGTTTTCACAGCTTCAAAGTTCATTCCTTTTCAGATCAAGCGCTTTAACAGTCACAAAGTCAACTCTACAAACTTTCTGAACGTGAACCTGAGCAGACAGTTTGATTGTTTGATATCGATCAATGGTTCCCCTCAGGGAGGTATTTCAGAATAAAAAACAGTAGGCTAAACACATGAGGTTAGCTCAGTGAGTGTGTACTGGGTGTGAGGTCTTCAGAATCAGTTGACAGGAACAATAACTTTAAAGTCATATGGATGAGTTTACAAAACAGACTTTAATCAAACACTGTAGTAACAAGATAAATTTGCTCCAAACCCAAAACACAGCGCCTCATATGAGGTGATCTGAGTTCATACTTAAGTTTGTCTTGCTCAATAAAGTGACAAGCACTGCTTGAGTTTTGAACAACTCTGTAATGAAACAAAAGTTAAAAAGACAAAAAGTACAAAACAATCATTAAGCCAAAAAACTGAGTAAGATCGAGAGCAGCCTGTCTCAAAGGTAGCCAGAACAAAAACTCAACTTAATGATTCAATGAGGCAACAGAAAAGGTTCAGACTGAGGAAGCTGCAAGAAAAAATTTAGGAGAGAGCAAATGAGAAAGCCCACCAAGCTAAATTTTTTAAATGATTCAACCAAAAAGCATCAAGTAGTTTGTAAAATATAACACAAGCAATCTAGTGGTTTAGCTTATTTCGAGTTAATTTAGCCTGAAAACCCTGCCCATCTCAGGGGAGGACAGGTAACATCAAGAAAGTTGTGAGGAACATGTCCTATCTTTGCTACCAGTCAATAACTTAATTCCCCCCTTCACTAAAAGGTATAGACTGTCCATGTGCTCCAATAATATTTTTCTTTTATAATTTGAAGATGCTGACTCCTCAGATGGTGACCATAACTATTGATAACTTAGCCCCTATGAAGCTGACATGGGGTGGCTGTTGATGCGGGTGCAAGTCAAGCTGTAGCTCAGACTCTTCACTATTTTTTGCTTCGTTGCTCAAACTCAAAAACACAACATGTCAGTGCTGACAAACTTGGCAGGAGAAGCTAACAAACTCCTCATCTACAGTTTTCAACAAACTGTTATGAAAGGAAATGATTCATCATTGTCTTGTTTGTGCTTCTTGTACAATGACACAGAAGAAGTATAAGGATTAGTATTCTCTGCTAATTCTTTCAATGAGAGGCAGGATATGCAAACGCACTGAAAGAGAAGTTTCCGGGGACATTTTTCTCATAGAAAAATAGATGCTGCATTATGTTATGTATGCTTTACTTGGGCAGAGCTAATTAAAGACAAAGAAAAAACAGTCTTGCAGAGTATAAACCAAAGCCAGCTCGGCCTACTCATGACAGAAAGGCAGGCTTGTTTTCTGCTCCTGACACAGGAAGGCCCGCTCTGTTTTCAGTGGCAACTAACTGCAACCAAACAGCCTGACTGGTCCTGGCACTGCTGAAGAACTTGGACAGAAAATACAAGCCAAAACAAGAATTACTCAACCAAGCTCTGGATACTTTAATCTTGATATCAGGGTGTCAGTGCAGAAGTCCGAGCCAGTTAAAACAAGTAGATCAAGTATCAAAGCCATTCTTTTCCAAATCATTATTACAACTAAATGTATTCACATCAAACATATTTTTTCTGAATACAGGTACAGATTTGAGTTATATGCCACTTTCTCTTTTGAGAAGCATAAAAAAGACACGCACACAACTAAATCAAACTCACCATGTGCCCAACAGGAATCCCAAGAGTGTTACAGTTCTTCGCCATGGTGGCCTGAAGACCAGACTACAGACTGAAGTCGAACAGCAATGCACTCACTGGTCAGAGACGCAGTAAAGTGCTCCACCCAAACATGATATACAGTCTTCACATGCAACACAGACGCACAGCACACGCACACAAAGTCATCACTTGGGTCTTCCTGTCACTTCCTGCCTGGGGGGGAAGTCTTACCATAGCAACATACCACAAAAGAGGAAGTATGGTTACTATGATCAAATTGTTCTTGGCCTACATCTTGAGAAACACTGTGATGTGGAAACAGAGACAAGATGAATGTACCCATGTACTTCTGATGTGCACTGTGCAGTTGCTTTGGCAGTCACTCAGAGAAGTTTACAACTATAACACGGTCTGAAGAGTATTGTGGCCACAAGGATTCTGCAACTGAGAACGATTATAAAAAAGAAGAATTTCTTTTAAGTTTGAGTCAAACTTAAATTTTAGCTTTGGTTGTTTGTTTTAACACAACATAGTATCTTATGGTATCTTGTAGTATCTATCAGTAATCCTAACTGTCAAATATTTGATGATGCTTTAGTACAGTAAAGATAAATACTGATCCCTCAGGAGAACATCCACTGCCTCATCAGAAGCATGCCCAGGCGTCGTAGGGAGGTCACACAGGCACGTGGAGGCCACACCTACTACTGATCCTCATTTCAACTTGTCTAGAGGAATTTTCGCTGATGTCAGATCAGCCTGCTATGTGATTTCCCACATTCATTTTAAGTATGGTTCTGAATCCAGAGCTCCATGGGATGACAATTATGATTTACATTGATCACACTGATTATGTTATTTTGTTCTCAATGCACTCTACTCTACTCTACCATATATTGCATAAAGATTTTCAACTGCAATATTTCATTGATTGAGATCTAAGATGTGTTTTTGAGTGTTCCCTTTATTTTTGGCAGTGTATTACTGATCTTCTTCTTTCAAGCCTGAAGAATTATTGGTTGGGCTTGACCTTTTACTTTTCTAGCCACTGAACTTTTATCTCTTTTAAGTTATTTTAACGTCCATATCCATAGACACAATTAAATTCCAAACATCATGTTAGTTATGACTGCTCCTCTTTGGTCCTCTGTTCATTTGGAAGTTTTCTATTTTACTTGTTGGTAGTTCAAAAACATTGTAAAGGGACAAAGTTTTTCAGTACCATGACCCTGAAGCAGATGCGCTACTATGGTTTGCACTCTCAAAGTAACAGTAGTAAACCTCATACCGTTTTGTACGTCGTGATTCCAGACGCCACCGTACACCATTTGTCATATTTCCAGACCTGCTTTTGAGCAGCAACTTTTACCAGGCGGGAAAACCTGTGACAAAGTCCTCTGAGAGCCACCATCTTCAGGGAAACAAACAGGGCCACGCCGAGGAGGAAGGAGATGTCAAGCCAGACTAATTGGAAACCTCCATCCACCTGCTCGCTAAAATCCTGACATGCGCACTTGTGTACCCAGGTCAGGTAAGACGGTCTTATTTGTAGCGCATCTCTTAAGAGGCTGTTTGTGTGAACAACGTGTCCGTCGGTTGATGTTTAGACACATTTCAGATATTTCAGAGTGCAGACATTATTATTGGCCCAGTCAAATGTAGAAGTCTTCATGCTAGCTGTCAGTCACTACATTAAAATGCTAAAGTCCTGGCTCCATAGCAAACTTTTGCTGAAGTATGCCCCTTATTTAGTTTTTAATCATTGTATTACTATTTATCTTGCTAAAATGATTGCAAGTGCCATATAATAAGTGTTCTGAATCTAGAGCTTGTAGATATGTAGCCTCAGAGCAATTGTTTTAAGTGTTAAAGTAACTTGTTTTTTCACCATTTAGATACAATCAAGGAAAATAAGTTATAATTCCCTCTGGTACCATTTAAAGGAAGAATATCATCACTGACTGAGGTTTGTTAAATTGAATCTAATTGGCAATAGCCTTTGGTAAGAAATAAGAATTCAGGGGTGGAAGTAATTAATTACAAATACTCAGATTACTGTAATTAACTAGTTTTTTGGGGTACTTGTACTTTTATGAGTAATTTTCAAGTCTGTACTTTTACTTGTACTTCAGTAATCATTATGCCATGTAATCTATTTAGTTACTTTTAAAATCATAGTTGAGCACTGAGTACAATTTTCATTAATGTCTAGACCTTTGATCTGCATTTTTGTAGCAAACAGGCCAATTAAAACCAGGACATATGGATGAAAAACAAAATAAAACAGAAAAATGTCAATGGATGTTAATGATTGATCGCTAATTGATTTTGTGTTAAGAATCTAACCAGTTAAAAATGTATTCATGGATATTCTATCAATAGTCATGGCAGCAACTGCACCTCATCTAATTTTGTTTTTTTTTTCAGTCTGAGACCTTTGCTGAATAAGGAAATAAAAACTTAAAATGAGAAAAAGAAGAACAAAAAAACAAACAAAAAAAAGATCAATGAAAATGAGCAAAAAACACTTGTTTTCTATCGGTTATTAATGAGTATTGACTGTTAGCATGACAGCGACATCCCCAGATAAAAGTAACTAATAATCTGAGTAGTTTTTTTGATGAATACTCTGTACTTTTACTTGAGTATTTTTATAACACCAGTACTTTAACTTGTGATTGAGTAATATTTTAGCAATGTAACAGTACTTGTACTTGAGTGCAGATTTTCAGTACTCTTTCCACCACTGTAAGAATTTATTTGTTTTCGACTGGACCACAGCTCATGTTGTTGTGTGATGTTATAGGAAAGGGTAAAAAGGAGGTGGGACAACTTTGTCAAAGGTATGGTACAATTAGGCTTTGGTTTGGTAAATGATGTAATGACTTGGATGACTATGCCCTTGCTCAACATCATGTTCCTGATTTCATATTACAGAGTACTGTCACTTTAAATAAGGTTTTTATTATGATTATTATTATTTTGGTATGAAATTTCTTGTTTTCCTTAAGCTGTCCATTGACATGCATGTTGTAATTGGTTCAGTTTTGCAGTCTGCTCAAAGGGCTGGGTAGGCCAATGTAGCAGCTCCCTCTCCTGGACACTTCTCATAAAACATACTGTGTGTGAGGGGCCCCTGACAAACAAAACAGAGGTTTTTATGTTCATTTTCAAAAGTATTCGATAGAGTTGATTTGCCCTTGATCCCAACCTGCACACTATTTTTAGACTCTCTCAGTGAACACTAATCGTATGTAAAATGCTTTTTTCCTGAAATGCCACAGTAGAGCTCTCTTTGTATATTCAATTGCTTTTTTGTCTCTGCATACATTTTGTATAAATCTTTCAAAAGCACAAAAAATCTTTTGGTCCCCTTTGATGTGACACCCTTCAACCAAACATATAAAAGCTGCATTGTTTACTATCTGAAGTTCCAGGAAAGAATTTATTTGCATCGGTATCAGTGTTTATAATCAGCATCAGCATATATATTTCGCTGCCCAGACCATTGGCTTAGGCAAAGTAGAGCAGGGAGGACACTATTCCACTCTGTGAACATGAAGACTGCACCAAGTCCACAGGTAAGTGGAAAAATAGATGAGCTTTAACTTACAATTTGTTACATAATGTAAAATTATTTTGTCCTCTAAAACCTAATTCTGCAATGAAAGAAAAGCAGTTGTAAAGATATGAATGTGTTTGGACAGATGATGGCTGTGACAAGGATATTCCCCTGTTTTCTGCTTGTTCTTCACCTCACATGTAAGGAGCAACTAATACTGCAACTTTATATCTCCCTTTTTCTATAAATGGTAGCTGTTTGCCTGTGAACAATTTTACAAATATATAATCATGGCATACAAAACATTTATTTATCTTTTGTTTATTATAGCTTGCTTTGACCCATACTGTGTTCCTGCCCAGTGCCTGAAATGTAACAATACAGATGAGACTATAATGAGTAAGAATTCTGGGAATTATCTGCACTATTACAAAACATGTTTTTTTAATACCTTAATATTGTCTGGAATTAAATATTGCAAGGAGCAGTTATTCAGGAAGCAAAACAAAATCAATATTTTACATACTTTGTCACACTTTTTCCCCAGATTCATGTCCACTCTGCTCCACTAAATGTATCAATGGTAAGTGCAATTTTCTCTCTCTATTTGATTACTTAAAGATAGTAAATTGAAAACTGTATATGACAGATGAAAAAACAGAGAAACAGAGGGTGTGGTTGTATAAAAGGTTAAGTTTTACATATGAAGAAGGACAGGTCTGAATGGATGTGTTTACAATGTATCCACAGCAACTTGTTGAATACCATAAATGCTCTGGCTGTTTTAATTTTTGACCATCATGTCTTTTCTGTCCATTTTACTAGAATCCCAAGTGCTACCAGTCTGCAAAAAAAGTAACTAAGACTCACAAATTGATGACATTTTGATAACTTAATCACATTGTGGCTCAGATGTTCAATTTTGCTTTCAGACTTCACTGTGTCAATCAACAGCACTGGATCCAATGCAAAGGAAGGGGACGACATTACTCTCACATGTCTCCACAACTTTCCTGTGAACGTGAGTCTGGTGTTTGGGTGGAAAATGAATCAAAAGCCCTTGAAAGGAAAAAACAAAAGCCAGCTCATTCTTAAAAAAGTGCTATATGTCAATGAAGGACAGTACAAATGCTTTGTGAACGGCTCTTGTGGCAATTCGGAGTCTTCACCACATGATGTCACTGTAAGCAGTAAGTGGTCTACATATCCAGCTCTTTTCACACAGACAGAAAACAGAAATGAAACCAGAAATGAAATGACTCCTATGACATGAAACACAAAATACACACCTTGTTTGCCCAATAATCTTGGTCATCACTGCTGTTTGTGCTTCTGTGATTTGCAACTGTGACCTCAGGCAATGGTGTGGTGATCCTGATCATCTGTGGTGTTTCTGCTTTGGTCCTGGTTCTGCTGATGGGCATCACGATGAAAATCAAGCTGAAAAGAGAAAACGGTAGGAACTCATTGTACAACACAGACATGATAGAGAAGTGCATCACTATTCTTCAGTGAGACTATTATGTTGAATGTATGATAAGCTCAATTTAAAGTATCTTTTTCTTGGTGTGAATATATATATTATAGAAATAAAAAAAACTTGCTTATCTCTTTAAGCCAGTCGCTACTCTGTCCAATAAAAGCTAAAAGAAAATACGCAATCTTGAAAAAATATTAACGATAAAGGAAAATAGCCTTTATGGCAAATACACTAGTTTCTCTTGACAATCTAAATGTCATGGGCGTCATGTTTCTAAAAATGAAGATTAACAATAATTCAAGTGCACCTTATAAACTGAAATTTATCCTTAACATGGAACAACTTAGTGTCACTTATTGTTTGGGATAATAAATATCGGTGTGTCTGTATATGCATGTACAACAATGATCAGAGAAATACAGATGTATCCAGTGTAACACCTCCTATCTCCGCCTTTAACTTTGCAGCTAAACACAGACAAAGGATGATGCAGAGACAGCAGGAGCAGCAGAGAGACGGCCCTGCTCCTATCACACCAAGAGAGTCCTAAATAAGAAAAAGTCTTGCACATAAAAAATGATGAATATTGTATTTTTATCTGCTATTGTAGTGTTTGATGCAGGAATAAAGTGAGAAAATAAGGTCACAAGGTTTTGTAAAGCCTTTTCCTGATCACTGTGGATACGTTGTTTAACACAGCAATCACTTAGACTACGCCCACTGATCACAACGCCTGTTCAGTTAAGGAAAAGAGCCGAGACATGTTTTAATCCAAACACAGGACAGGCGTGCTCAAACTAATCCCACTGAATGCTCTGCTCACAGGACAGGCACACCACAGCCCACCCACATGGAGAAGCTTTATGGCAGCTTGCATGTTGGATGGATATATGTCATGATAATACCATCATCTACTCTCACAGAGAGGGATAGATGTGGGATTTGTGATATAATATATGAACACAGAAATTATAAAGTCCCTGGTTTAACCACACGATTTAATCCTCTCAAGTTTATGTGTTTAGCTCTTTTACTGTCACTCCTCATCTTGTGCTTAGTGTCATTGTTTCTCTTTCAACAACATTTCCCCCCATCAGCAAATGACTGAACTTTATTATGCACTTCTCCGCATTGTTATCTGTATGGGAGTGCGTAAGGAAGGACAGTTTTCAGTTTCCTCCTGTAGCAGGTGGCTAAGGGATAATCCAGGTAAAGCCACTGTAAAGTGGAGATGGAGGGATGGACAGACGAAGGGGGGAGGGTGGTTGGTGTTGCCTTTGCATGGATGACTAGGGCTAATTCTGGCCTCCTAATCCCAGTCCTATCCACCCTCCCCCTCTTCCTGCTTACTAACCTGACAGTGGCAATTGACGCCCAGGTAGACATTACTATCACATACACTCATAGCAAGTTTATTGAGGAGAAGAGGGAGGCTGCTGGCACTTTTTCTGAATAGCCAAACTTGGTGTCACCTGTATAGCGGACACGCCTCTGTGAGCTTCACTGTAGAATGTAGCTGCAGCCCTCCAGCCTAGCCGCAGGAAACACGCCACCATGGGAGAAGCTCAAAAGGTAGGTGACCTAATCTGGATGTACAGGACGTGACAAGATAAAAAGTATACTTTGGGTATTTGGATGAAACTTGCTAATCATGGTGATTAGATCAGCTATGGTGTCTCTTACTATCTTCTTTTTTGATGCATCTCTTTTAGAGGCATTACTTAACTGAAGTTGCTCTTTTTTTTTAAATAGTTTTAATATAGTAATTGCATCTAAATGGAACTCGTAACTTTCTTTTGAGGCATGGTTAATCACACTTCTATTCAAGAGCCTGTCACCTTGAATCTAATATTTAAAGCCCAGTGCCTCTTTTGTTGGCAGTGCAGCAGCCTGTGGTTGTGCAACCATGCTTCAAGCTAATCACATTAAACAGCGCACCATTATGTGAATGGAGCACTGATCAACACAAGTACAGTTCTGTAGGAAGGACTGGATTCATTTGTTGCTGTATGAGGACAGGTACTGTTCAGTGAAGGGCAAAAGACTGAAGGATGAGTGAAACACAATCAGCACGCCTGTGTGTGCAGTACGGTGCTGTGAGGGAGATTTGACCTCAAATCAACAGGAGGTCAGTAAGATCAGTGTCACGCTGTAATAGTGTGGATTATCTTTTTTTCTGTAACCTGGTTATGGTCCTGTTCCAGAGTATTTCAAGTTAACACTGCACCAGCTGAGGAAGAGAACAGACGCTGATACTGGCAGCGCCCTTCATGATCTTTGTATTCTTAAGCTAAACAGTATCTGACTGAAATAACAGTTGCAGCAGGTTTTTGATCCGTCCTGACCCTCCACACCCCCTTTTCATGCAGGGCTTACTCTCTGTCATTGAGAAACTGAAGGGATCCACAGAGCAGGAGGTCAGGATAGTGCTGCTGGGGCTGGATAACGCTGGCAAGACCACCTTGCTAAAGAGCCTCGCATCTGAGGATGTGAACACCATCACACCAACACAGGTGAAGATCAAAACGCAAACTTCCTAACATGCTTGATGATGATGTTTCTCTGTTTTGTGCTTTCATTAATTTGATCCACAATGAACAGTTTACAGCATAAATCCCCTATGTTTATCATTAAGTGTGTGTTAGAGTAACGACATCTGCCAGAAATGTGCTGTCATTGTTGTGATTTTTCCCCACTCTTGAGGGAACAATCCAATTTGTCAGCTGTCACCAAAACATTCTGTTAAAACAGGCGACACTTATTACATTGATGGCTTTTCAAGAGACATTACAAGGCAGCTGGGAGTATATTCAATCTTGTGAGACCAGCTGGACCAATGCACTCTTGTTCAAAGTAATGGAAGTCATGCAGCCCTTACTTTCCTGATGCACCATCATATTAAATTATTTGCCTTACATTAAACATGCTTTCACCACTAACAAGTGATGCAATTATCTGAAGGCACTAAATCAGCCATTGATGATGAATAACCATTTAGAAGGAGATAAATCATAGCTGTGACTGAAATGACCTTGTAGACAGGCAAGCTCCAAATGCATTCTTTACAGGAAATCTTAGCATCTTGACAGGATATTTTTCACTCTGTCGCACTACCATGTAGTACTGCTGCATTTGATCTATAAGAAAATCATGCAACAAATTATCATTTTGTATCTGAACCAGTGCAGTTCTCCAGCAGAGACCCGACACTGAACATCTACCACAGCAACAGTCACCACAAGGCTAAATCAGACATGACACATGCACACATACACTGATCTTGATCCTCCATGTCTTATCCTCAGATTTGCTCCTCTGCGGGCCCTCAGGATAAAGATGTTACACAACCTTGCCAATTGAAACCAAAAGGAGCCATGTTATGAAAAACAGCAGCAGATAATCACAGTTATCACATCCTTTTACAACACAACCCTGAGCACATGTTGCTCTCCTGCTGATACATAACAAGGTTACACCACTGAGTAACCAAACAGTGGTTGATTTAACACAAACACCTGTGCTCTGATACATTGGGGCTTAATGAATTGCTCCATAATCATTTGCCAGGCTTTCCAGGTGCTGCCTTTTGGAACTGTGTTAAACTGAAGGTGCAGTGCAGTGACATCATTTTTTTGTATTCAACTTCAGGGCTTCAACATTAAGAGTGTTGCCTCTCATGGCATGAAGCTCAACGTTTGGGACATTGGAGGGCAGAGGAAGATCAGGCCCTTCTGGAAAAAGTACCTGGAAAATACAGACTTGCTGGTGAGCAATAGCAATAAAAACAACAAAAACAACAAAAACAACAAAATAGAGTTTGTTAATGCAGAAGAAGATTTGATGGTACCTGTAAAACTTTAAATCTATGGTTGTGATTCTCATGTATGTCTACTTTCAGATTTATGTTATTGACAGTGCTGATAAGAAGCGGTTTGAGGAGACAGGACTGGTGAGTTTCAGGCTCACTCACCAATGCATACAAATACTTGCTTCACATTATAACGCTTTTTTGACCACATTTTCATCAAGTTTGGCTTAATCTAGTCCTCCTGTGGAAATAATGTGTTTCAATGTGTGCAGGAGTTGTCTGAACTCATTGATGAGGAAAATCTAAAAGGCGTCCCCGTGCTCATCTTTGCCAACAAGCAGGATCTGGCCACAGCATCTCCGGCAAGCGAGATCGCTGAGGGACTAAACCTGCACACTTACCGGGACCGGGAGTGGCAGATTCAGGCCTGCTCTGCTGTGTCTGGGGAGGGAGTTCAGGTAAGGCCTGGTTCCATATTTGATTTATTGACTCTTTTCCTCAGAAAGGAAGGACCTATTTAACTATGTGGGAAGGCCCTCTGCAATCACCCTGCTCAGTTTTATGAATGAAGAGTATTTTCCTATAAAAATCTTTGTACTACATAGTGTTCATTTTATTTTCATTTGAACATCTGGGTGCATTTATCTCTTGAGATGGATAATGCATACATTTATATTTTTTTCTGATATTTAAGGTTCATCTCAGAATTCTGAGTTTATTCTTTAAATTTTGACTTCAAAATCATAAAATCAACTCCCAACTTAAACTTAAGCCACAATTTGTCCCTGTGATAAGTTATCTCTGTCTATTCTTTCTTTTATTTTTTTGTAAGTTAATATTTGACAGTATTGACAGGTGTTAAATATTATTCTGAGATTGAAGCTGGATTGAATTCAGAATTCTATCTTTAACTGTGATGACAAAATAACTTTAAAAAAAAACGATCAACATTTTAGTAAGACTTCAAAATAGACAAAAGAAATTCTGTATCAAAGCTCAGAATGTCTGAATTTTTCTGACTCCGTTCACAGAGCTCAAAATTTGTAACAGTGGCCAAAATATTTTTCCAGAAGTAGTGCTTATCTTCTTCAGTGTAGCTCTGTTTTGGGTTTAAGACTTTTTGTTGTTTCCTTGACAGGATGGCATGAACTGGATTTGCAACAATATTGTGAACAAGAAGAAATGAAACCATGCTCCAAACCACGGTGACCAGAGTCAAACAGAAGTCCGGCATCACAAATGAGATCAAAAATGTATTTCAGATCATTTAACATCAACACACCTCAGCATGAGAGCTCCTGCTTCCCTGACAGATTGAATGATAAAGCTGTTTTTACAATTGGTGTCATTTTTTGGAACATTTTTCAAATTTAAGGGTTTTTTTTAGCTGCATTATGTGAATTAGACACAATGTATGTTTTTTCCTCCCCATTTCCCAAAGAACTTTGTCTGGTGAATTTGTGTTTTCTTTTACTCAGAGAAAACAAAGCTGAGTGTGTAGCCGTGTAGAACTGTCAGGGTCTTTCAGATATAAATATTACTTGTTCAGAGTGAGTGTAAAGTGCGTGTTTTGAGATTTTTGACAATAAAAATAGTTATTTATGCTGTTTTCCTCTCTTGATTTGAAATGTCATGAAGCTTTTAGTTGTGCAATTCTCCACTGATTCGTTCACACATGCATGGAATATTAACAGACAAGTACTATAATCTCTCAACGGAGGACGAAAAATAGGACCATAAATGCCAACGCTTTAGAGAGTGACAAGAAGAACAACAGGGAACCGATCCACCCCTGCCCAGCTGTCAGTTTTCCCTTTTTTTACAGTACAATATCAAGCACTTACATGGTAAAGTGAGAGGGACTAAAAGCAGGACTGAGGGAGTTCACAATAATACATCCATATGGTGGGGAAAGATATCAAACCTTCAAGGCAGAGCAGAACGAACAGTGCAGGAAATTACATGTAGAGAGGCTCGTTAATTTGCAGCAGGGTAACTTTTATCTCAAGTGTTTGTTGTATGTTAATTCTGGCTTGATTGCAAAGCATGCAGAATTGTTGTAATGTGTATATCTGTTAGGGGTCCTTTTCACAGAGGTGCTTTGCTGTGTGACACATTCAGTTTCCAGCTGTGAACATGGTTTTCCTAACAGAAAAAAAGTCCCCTTTGTGTGAGCAACTTTGAGGCACTGTCCTCCTTCTACTATTTAAAAGAAGGAGTCTCCATATTGTTGATTGCTATCACTGTTCAGCCAGATTACATTCATGTCCACTGGGACAAAAGCCCCCTCCCCCACAGCTTGAAGACCCACACAGCCCTAGTCTGTCTTCACCTGTTTGTCCTTAAAGGTGACTTTGGTGCAGCCTAAGTCTCTTATTCAGCCATTTTGGCTCTACTGAGCTGCAGTTGGATTTAATGGATCTTTTGTGCCTATTGTATGAAACTGTAATTAACCATCTGAAAGCACTCTAAAATCACATCAGCTGGCAGGCTTTGTCCTCCTCTACATGAAATTATGCTAATGAATATTTTTTCTTTCCCTTTGTCTGGTATTTATGAGTGGTTTTGAAAAGAGGGGGGAAAAAGAGCTCTCTAGTTTACTTTGCTGTCAGCGTTAACAAAAATGAATGGATATTGAGTCATCTCCATGGCAACTAAATTTGGTGCAAGTCCTCAAACATTTTTGGGCATCAACTCCTGTTGGGGGAGCACAGCAGGGGGTGTGGGACCAATTACAGCTGGTACTAAAGGATCATTATGACTGTTTGAAGAGACCAGACGGTACAGGAGCAGGGCTGGCTCAGAGATGTGTTAGCAAGTTTGGGTGCCTGTTGTTAAGTGCTGCTACTTTTACCAACAGGTGGCAGCATTACAGAGTCCAATGATGAGACTTTGCCTTTTCAAAGGGGTTTCATTCACTCTGGCTATTTCCAAAACCAGCTCCTCCCCACATCCACCATCTGAGATAGTAAACTTAGTTTGAAGTCAATCCTACAGATGAATAAATGAAGCCTGCCTCATTATGATAGACGGATCAGTTTACATGCAAAACACACAACAATTAGCAACCATATGTTGCTGTATCTGTGACATGTGTATTTCTTATTTTGCCTGAAAAGTATAGACTGTATGATATGTGGATGTGGTCTGTGGTGTCACCCATTTGTTTTTTTCAAATGTTAGATGGCCAATCATATACGGTTGTTAAGTTTAACTCAACTATAGGCATAGCCAATGACTGTTTTAAAGGTGCAATATACCCAGTGATCAATGTGGAACTGACACATAGTTCCTATTCATGCGATTCTTGGTAGGTGATCGACTAAAGAACTGGGGACTTCTGTTTTATGGTCAAAACTCATGATTTAAATAACTTTGAGATTTAAAAAATCCTCCCATGTATAGTGCATGTTTATAAGAAATGACAGTTCAAACACAAGCCATTTTTTGAACCAGGCTGTGATTTATTTTCTTTTTTGCCGTCAACATGGACTCTTTAGGCTTGGTGTGGTGGTGGTTTCTAGTGTTTCTTCAGCCAGCCTCAAATGGACTGTCAAAGAACTGCAGATTTTTACCACCTCTGCATGCACTTAATGTATGCTTTAATATTACTGTGTTAATACAAGACTACAGGAAATATTTAACAATGACCTTTTATTTACTCACCTAAATCCCAGAAAAACAAATGTGCCTTAATTTTGTCAAAAAAAAAAACTGAGAAACGTAATACACAAAGGGCAAAGAGAAAGAAAATGAAGGCACAGGTTGAATCATTGAGAGTAGGCTAACAAGCAAGAGACAAACATTAGCAGGAAGTAAAACTAGAGCTGACACACAGAGGCAAGATAATTTGGAGCAAAACAGAAAACCACAAGAGAACAACCATTTCTAAAAGCCATGCAAGACTAAACACAAACTCATGAATATGACAGGAAAGATGACATGAAACACAAAAGAGGCAACAATAAAACAGGATATGAAATGAGTACAATACACAACTGAACAAGACAAGAGAAACTCATGATGGTAAATGTCTTTAATCTGAAGCATACCCCTAGAAAACAAATGTAACTGGTGTTAATTATGGACTGCTTTCCCCCTTTGTCCCTACACTCTTAAACACTCTTCAATCTTGAGGTGACATGATGTGAGCACTTTTTCACTAGTGGCCCTTCAGAAAGGGTTTCCATGGAAACACTGCCTGTTATTTGTTGTCCACCATCCACCTCCATCTCCTACTGTAGTCCAGCCCACCCTCTCCTGCTCTCCATTTCTTTCATTCTCCCCCTAAAGCTTGTTTCATCAGGGAGAAAGCGTGTTTGGAAAGGCTGGAGCGCAGCTTTGTTACCACACTCTACACCCCAGGTGAGAACATAAACATCTGTTCGTCATCTTGTGAGAAATATAGAGACAGATTATTTGGAATAGAGAGGAAACTTTGCAGATTTAGGTAGCTCTAAATGTGTGTTTGAAAGTTTTTTACAGCAAAGTATGATTCATGACTGAAAATCTATGCAAAGCTAATGCAAGCAGGTTGAATTATCATTTCTACTTTCAGCTCTGACTCTGTAATCATCCCAGCTGTGATTACTGTGTGCATGTGTTAAAGCTAACATGTTGTTTTGTTCCAACAAGGTCTCTCAGATCCACAAGAGGCCGATCATGACAGAGGTTACCAACCCGCTCTCATTAAAGCCACAGTTACCCACAGTAACGGCTCAGCACAGCTTCATCGCTACGTCTAAGACTTTAAACTTCCTGACATCTACTGATGCACTCATCCCCTGGGAGGAAGTGCACATGCAAGTTCACACCATCCTGATTGTCATCATTTTTGCTGTCGTCTGCCTCTTGCTCCTGCTCGCCTTCTTTTACACCTTCTGTCTTCATTGCTCCATCATTTCATCGCCCAAAGCCTCGCACATGACCAAAAGAGGCAGCTTAGAGCGAGAGGATGCTACATTCAGACGCAGCTCATCTGATAACCAGTCTGTGGGAAATGTTGTTTGACTGGGGTGAATGAAAGAGGACTGTATATTTTTTTCTTAATTCTACACAAAACTTGATTCTTGTTGGAATTTCAAAGCACCCTGGGAGATTCAAGTATCACATCTATTCAAAACAAGCATGTAAGCTAACTTCTGATGGATTTAATTTGTGCAGGTTTGGATATTTATTGTCCAACAAAAGGTTTGGGGTAAGCTGACTTCTGATGGATTTAATTTGTGCAGGTTTGGATATTTATTGTCCAACAAAAGGTTTGGGGTAAGCTGATCTTTTATGAGGCAGTTCAGCTTTTTGTCATGCTCACAAGCACACAAGACACTGAGAAATAATTATGTTATTAAGTACACAGTGGGTTTGTTAGCCCTGTTTTGACAAATAAGCTTGTGCCCTACGGTAAACTGTCAATCAGAGATTAAAAGCAGGCAGCATATAGGTTTTTGAAAATTAAAACACCCATGTCTGTATAATGTTTTCACATCTCATTTGTTTAATTGTAGTGTAACCTTGGAGCTATATTCGTCAATGTTCCTGTTTTGTTTTATTTATTTATTTAAATACTTGTCAGTCATAAAAAGCAAGTGAAAAACCAAGAGTATGAAAAGATTGTGTACCCAGTTAATTGGAATTCCCCTGAGTTCACACAAGTCAAAAATGATGATGTTTGTATGGATGCGCACACTAAAACTATGTCCAGATATGCAGAGAATTATGTTCAATAATAAATGTTTAAAGTATATATGCAAATGCGTGTGAGTCTGAATGCAAATGTCAGTGAGTGACAAGACAAACAATAACTAATGGATCCACACACAGCTCAGCAGTCATTTAGCTTTATTTTCACTGAGCTGACAAGCATTTACATAGTGCTATGGCTGTGTATTTGAAAGAACTGATGTCAAACAATGAATCTAGACATGCAAGATGATGGGTAGAGAAGGGAGAGAGACTGGGAAGAGAGATTCAGAGTGATTCCTTTTTTCCCTGGTTGAAAAAAAGATGTCAGATCTACAAGGTGCAGCAAAATAAAGAAGTGCAGGAAATAACTGAGCTCAAGTCCATCTGAATGACACGGTAGGTAACACTTTTTCTTGCAACATTTGTCACACAGTGGATAAGCAGCTTGAATCTGCTCTGCGGTGAATGGTTTGATGTGTTATTTAGAGGAGTGTGTAGTCTCTCATTAGGCAGATAAAACTCTAATGCAACATGTCAAACTCATGACAGTGTTGAATTAAAAGCAATAGTTACGATTGATTTTTTCGATTGTCAGAGCTAAATCTGCACTAATGAGTTGGCAGTGCAATAAAACACTATCCGATAAATTTGCAAATGAAATTAGTCTGGTACCTCTCAGTACAGTTTCGATAGCCGGTGACATTACCAGACTACAGCTTATAAAAAAATCGATGCAAAGCAGACTAGGTGATGCAAAGAAAGCATTATTAGATCTTTTTTCATGAATTTACCTACAAGAACTCTCCCAAAAACTCAAAATGTTATCATTGCTATCATTTACTAAGTGGTGTTTTCCCAACAATTAGTTCTTGAGGATATTGTATCACAAGCATGTTTGAAACAATGATTCACCACAGGCTAAAGCATTGTTAGATTTATGACAGAGTGCACATGGCACTCTTGGAGGAGCGGGAGTCACATGAGCTGCTTCGGGACTCCATGATTGAGTCTCTGCCATTTGACTCAGGTGAATCCATTTCCAAGTGAGGGTCTTGTAGGCCATCCTGCAAAGCATCCTTAAAGTGGGACTGGGGGGGAAACAACCAAATAAGTCATGCTGATAACAAGTCAAGAAGAGCAAAGCAGCACTAACAGCTAAAAGGAGTTGAAGGATGAGAATCTGAAGTTGATGTAATGTAGAGTTTTTAATCCCCTCTCACCTTATGCACCGACATCTCCTCCACACGGCTCTCCTCCATTGACTCCTCCAGGGAATGACCCGATATCTCCATCTTTATACGATGTGAGGGAATAGACTTGACATCATCCTCCTCTTCGCCTGCCACCAAAGGGAAAACCTTAGGGCAAAGATCGAAGAAGAGTCACTCAGAGATGATCATGATCATGATCGTGTAGATAGCGATGAAGCTAATGAGCAAGTGAACCATTCAAGCATGTGTTTGAGTTGAGATCTCACCAGTTCTTCCTCATCACCTGTCTCCTCAGGGGCTGTGATGGTGGCTTTGCTGATGGCCTTGCTGATGGTCTGGGTCTCAAACTGAGGACAAGCTGCCTGAGCATTGCCATCTTTGTCCCTCTTCCCTTTCAGCCAGTAGGTCTCAATTTCGACATTGCCCTAAACATGGAGGAAGAGAGACACAAGGACAACAACAAAAAAGAGCAATTGTTCAATTTCAAGTTGTTTAATAAAATTCTCTGTGAATGGTTAAACAACTATTCCTTTTGAGATTTCTCTTGTCTTCGTCTGTCTCAGAAATCTTTGGAGTTGCTTTGCTTTCATTATCAGCAAATATTTCCCCTCAAAGTCAAAACGCTTGATTAAACAAGCTGGCAAGTATATGAGAGGGAGTACCTGCTTTGATTACAAATTGTGCTCCCAAAGTTAGGACATTCTGAGCAACTTTTCTTCAGTAGTGTGTTAATAACGTCCCATTTCAAGGTTTTTATTGTATATGTTAGATGTTTACGGTAGGCGTAAAGGGCACAGTTAAGTATATTCACAATTTTTAATTAGTTTTTCATGTTTATTTTGGGTGTGACGTCACGCTTCTTTTGACAATGTCATGACTGAAGCGATACTCTCAGATTCTATGGCAAATCAACCAATTTAATGGTGTTTAAGAGGGTAAGTCGATGCAACTGATGCAGCGGGTGTGATTGCTGCAGTAACAGCTTTGACCCCTGACCTTGATGGTAATGATGCCCCTCCTTTCAAAAATGAAGTGGCTTCCTTTGAGGTGCTCGTAGGTGGCACTGCTGAGCTGAATGTGCATCTCCTGAATCAGATAATGGAGAACCAGGCAGTTAGAAAGAAATTATGACACACAACAGTCCCCAACTCACTCTAAAGTAAACAATTCTGGCTTATACATTCAGAGTTACTCCTAACCTACAACCCCTCCCCCCTTTACCTTTCCATTACTCTCCATGGCAGATGCAGTATGGACAGTGTCACCATGCAGGCCGTAACGTGGCATCTTATGTCCCACCACACCTGCCACAACCATCCCAGAGTGGATCCCTGCCACCACAATACATTAGGCCAGCCAGTCAAACATTAACACGAACTCACAAATGAGTTCACACATGCCATACCCACCAACACGAATCTGTATGTTGTTGCCATTTGAGGGATCTTTCAGGTGATCGATGGAGCGCACCATATCCAGAGCCATGTCACAGATGTTATGAGCATGATACTTTGTTTTCTCTGGAGCCCCAGCCACCACCATATAGGCATCCCCGATTGTCTCTACCTGAGTTTAAAAAGGAAAAGACATACGTCAAGCTCAAAGTAGCTTATGGAAGTGTATTGCTCAGCTAGAAAACACACACACACCTTAAAGACACGGTGCTTCTCGCTGAGCGTGTCAAACAGCGTGTACATGGTGTTGAGCATGGAAACAACCTGCATTGGAGTAATGTGGCTACAAATGCGTGTAAATCCCACAACATCACTGAAAAGAATGGTCACATCAGGGAACACCTGGGGGGCAAAAATACATAAAAGAGTTGCTGAGCTGGCAAGTTAACGTAACACTGCTGACTTCGGAGAGCTTTTATGAAGCATGCCACCCTCTGAGTGGGGTGGCTAAATCATCTCAATTTGGAAGGTAAAGGTGAGATCCTGCTGTTGACTCGCCTAAGTGCCATTTGCCAAGACACTTAACCTCACAGTAGCACCCCCAAGTGGCTGTGCCACAGAGCTGTGAATAGGATCAGTTTATGCTAATGGATGCTTTAACCCTCTAATAAATGAAATTAATAATTGTTTTTTTTATGCTTTGCAAAACATTGTAACATACTGTATCCAAATTTTGTTTACTTTATGGTCGATGATTAACCCTCTGATCTGTGTTTGTAATTTTCTTTTTTTTCATGCCCTAAGAAGAATTAAATCACTCATGGGGTTTTTAGAATGCGGTCACCCTAATTGTATTTATATTCATTGGTGTACTTGCACTGAGTTAAGCTAACAAGCAGTTAACGCAGCTTCAGTCAGAACAGTGATATCACTTTTTCCAATCCAACCCTTAATAACTTTCAAGAAAGTGAAACTTGAAGGAACTTGAGGGAACTTGAGATGTTAAATAACATGGGCACTATATTCAACTCTGACCTCACAAGTGTTTACAGCTGGCTCTCCTTTGCGCAGCCTCTTTGCCACTGGCTTGGGAATCATCCTGTACAGAAGGTCATCAGTCTTCTTCATCTCATAGTCCAACATTTTCATGCTCTCCTCTAGCTTACTGGATTTCTTCTGCTCCTGAACTCACAAAGGGGAATAAGATAGAATCACACTTTCAGTTTCAATCTATTACCAACATCTCATGTCTGCAGGGGGTAGATAATCCTGGGCTGAAAGACAGGCATCAGAGCAACTTTGCATAATGCGGGGCGGCAGGTGAGCTGATTACACATATAATATGCAGTATTAGTCAGAGTCAACCTGTATGAGAGCTCTCTTCAGCTCCTCTGACTGCTGGGTACCTGCCAGCACCAGGTCTCTGCTGGAGTCATGCATGCTCAGGTCATTGATGTACAAGCCTGTCTTAAACATCGCACTCAGACTCTCCATCCTGCACACACACATTCAGACAGGTGGATAAAAAGTTAAACACAAAATACAACATCACTGATGCGCACTCATTAATCAATCCTCAATTAAAAGGATCTGTTTAACAGCAACATCAATATCTTCTATCAAAACTAGGGACTAAAGGCTGTGATTCTGTGCAGTGTCATTTCCTACAGAATAATTAATATCAGCAGCGCGATATGGCATTAACATTTCAGTAGTTTTGTCAATACAGCTGAAGAGCATTTACTTGCAAAACAAAATGTTTCAGAAGAGGAGGGAGATGTTTTGGTAATGTAGTTGGCAGAAAACACTCTCAGTAGCAAATGGGTTCCCATTAGGCTCACAAGAGCTGCACTGTCTGATTACAAGCTAATTAGCAGCTCATTTCATGCATGGTAAGTGCTGTTAGAATGGGCCCCTGATTTGATTCCCTGCCCAGCCTTTTATTTTCAGCCCGTAATTCAGTTTAGCCCTTGCTGCTTTTTAAAATGTTTTACTTTTCTACTGCATCTTTTTAATAAAGATCTGAGGTTTCTGTGTGTGTGTGTGTGTGTGTGTGTGTGTGTGTGTGTGTGTGTGTGTGAGTGTGGTTGGGGGGGGTTGGACTTACACAGGGGTTCCCAGGAAGATGATGGACTCCCATTCTGGCATGTATCTCATTTGTCCTTTTAGTTTTAAACAGCGGCTCCCATCGCCCCAGCTCTCCATCGCATTAGCACTGTTACCATCTAATAGAAGAGCACGATGAAATTCCAGCAAGACAAACATTAAGGGAAGTATTAAGCATATGTTAGCTCTTTTTAGACAGTGAAAACTCAGCAGCTTGATCCGAGAAAGAAAAGAGGTGAGGTAACCTGCCACACCAATCAAATCATAGTTCAGTTACTGCATGCTCCGGTCTTACGATATGTCTTTCTAGATAACAGGGGTCAGGACCTTTGTAATCATCTCCAATGATTGACTGGAAAGCCATGAGCTCCACATCTACATCTGCAGAGCGATTGGCATTTTCATAATCGGAATCTGTGAAAAAATAAAACAGGGTAAACAATCAGAGACATAAACATTCACGGTTCACCCATTACAACCAGGGCAGGGATCAAATCCACACGACATATAACGTTTCAATCTCTGCAGCTGCACACCTACTCCGATTTTTAACTTGAAAATGGAAAGTGAGTGTGTCTTTTGCAATTGACTGCTGTGACATTGACCTGACTACATAGCAGCATGTCTTTGCACACCAGAAACACACCCCTGCGAGTGTTTGCATGGCTCCCGCTCTTACTCTGGACTCGGTTGTGAAGGTTCCTCTCTCTCTTCACAGGTTCCTTGGACATGATCTCAAAAAGATTATTGGGGTGGGAAATGATCTGTGAACAGATTCATTATAATGTTTAAGCTTGGACTTTAACATAATTATCACAGCGGGCCTGCCTCATGAAGGGGACATGTAAACCTTTTCTGGCCTTACCATGTTCCATGTGAACTCCACTAGGGGGCGAGCTAGCAGAAAGGCATCGTTGATCTTCTTCCCATCCAGATCAGGGAAGACAGTAGCCAGGCCGGAGCCAACATTGTGCACCACCATATCCTTTTATGAATCACAGATTGAGTGTGGCTGTTGAGTCTTCACTTCAGTCATTTACTTTCCTTATGCGTTAAGAATATACGTCAAAGGATTACCTGTCTGAAGACAATGTTAAAGGGAAAGACCTCAAAGAAAAAGTCTGAGGTAATTGGCAGGATCTCCTGCTCTTCCTCATCCTCCTTCATGATGTAGCGGTAGGCCGAGTTGTCGAAATTCAGTCTACACACACAAACAGATAAGATGTAAGAAGAGTAATATTGCATAAATAATGATAATAATAAATTAAACAAAACACTGAAAACTTTGTGTGGAATGTAAAATTGCTCAATCAAATGATTCAATTGAATATCAAGAAACTTCTTCATATAAGAATTTTACTGAATTTAAATGCCAGCACTGATGCAATAATACAGCATTTAATGCTATAGTGAGCCAAAATTAAGCTAGATAGGATAAATTTGTGAAACCAAGACCTTTTTGATTGTGACTTGTGTCATAATTATAATCCTTGGAAATGCTTAGAGGGAAATGTTTGTTTGAAATTCACCACTAGTTGTCATGTCACCACCAGTCCAGAATTTCATAATCAAATGTTATTTTTACATTATAAGAAATATGTAATATGTAGACATTTCATGTTCTTATTACATGCCTTTTCCTCAAAATTACCACTGCTAATGTATTTCCTGCTTGCAGTGTGTACCTCATGGTGACATGGGAGTAGTCTCCGACCATCTGCTCAGACAGCACCTCCACATGAATGTCAGTATCATAGAACTGTTTCCCCATCTGCCTGAGCTGACCCATGGCGTAGTGCAGGTAGCCTTTGCGCTTACTCCTGCAGGTGACACACACATGGATAAAAGTACAATATAAGTCTGAAGGATCTGATCACACCACTTTCCATCTGTCAGGTCTGTTCCACTCTTTTTATCTCTGATGCGTGATCATCAATTAATCTCCTCCTCCTCCTCTTCTCTCAGCAGACCTGTAGTGTAGGGTGACTCCTGTGGCTGACTCCTCCTGGCAGAAGAAGGTTGGAGGCTGCACCTTGGGGTAGCTGAAGCGCAGGTACTCGTGCAGGTTATCAAGGCCGTTTACAAAGTCACGGACATGACGGCCCAGCACCTGACAGAGGCAGAGAGCAGGGATGACAGGTACTGTTAGTCGTGACTCTACCTTTTATTACAGTGCTTTTAAAAGGGACTCTTGGGTGATTTAAGATGTCATTTTCCCTACAATGTGAGGATTTCAGCGGTTTATTTTGGCTTGAGGGTGAACAGTGTCTTGGAGATTTAGAGCAAAGCTTGGTCCATGTAAGGGACTAAATGCAAGGATGTCTTTCTTTTTGCTGTTTAGCTTTCCCCACCATTTTTAAGATTTTGAATAAGTTGTAGTTCGTTTTCATATTTAACTGTTGGGAAAGCACTAAATGAGTTATCATATTTTTTAAATGTCAACTACAGGCAAAGATCTAGAGGAAACATGGAAAAAATGGCAGTGATGTTGATGCAAGGGTCCAAAACTTACTGCCCTGAGCTAGTCTGCACTGTAAAAAATATGAAATCCAAGCAAGTGTTTTTGTCTTATTTTTATTGGGGGGAAAAAATTTAGTTTTGATATGAGTCATATCAAGAAAAATTAAGACATAATTCTTATCTCAAGCAACCACACAATCAAATTTTTCTTACTCCATTGGCAGATTTTTTTACTTATTACAAGCAATTCAGACATCAATTTTGTCTTTAAATGTCTTGAAATGAGACATATTTCTGAACTTCTTAGTTGAATGTGGCTCATATTGAGTCTAAAAAGAAAAGTCTGACTTAAATTGGACGGTCACTTTCTTAGATTTCAGTTTTTGCAGTGTATTTTAATCCATTGAAAACCTCTTGTTTTAAGATGTGCAAAACTGGGAGAAAACTTTTATGTGACAAGGTTTTTTTTCAATGTTTTTTCACCCTTAAAAATGTCATGTATTAGCTGAAAGTTGTTTTAAAAGGCTTCAAACATATGTTCTAATGTTCAGTTACGCAAAATAACATCAAATAGATATGTAAGGGCTTTAGTTGAGGTGCTACTGGTACTATAATAGTTTGAAGGAAACAAAATACTCTGGGTATTTGACAATTCTCTCACACACCTACTGGATGACAACAGAGTTTTGAATCAGGGATCTTTCTCACCTTCAGGATCCTGTCATAGCCATACTTCCCCACAAAACCCAAAAAATAGACACCCCAGGAGTTCATCAGCTCATTGTAAGGTGTGCCTGTCACTCCGCTGGCTGCCTTTGCAATCCGAGGTATCACACTCTCACTATACACCTGCAGACACACATTTATAGAACTTATCAACAGAGGGAAATAAATGTGTTTTGACATGAGTAGCTAGAAGCCTTAGAGAAAAACAGAGAGTGTGATAAAAAAAAAACATGGACAGACAGAAGAAATGTCATCGTACAGAATAATATAACAGAAACTGTACCTGGTGGGTGACAAAGGAGTGTAACCTGACATCTGCTCTCTCTCTGACCAGCTTCCACACATCGTCACCGTATGACTCCTTAATGAAGTCATGCAGACTCTCACACAGAAGCCCGTACATTGTGTCTCTCTGGATTAAAACTCAATCTGAGCACTTTCAAGGCAGCTCCCCAACTGATTGACTTCAAACAGCCCTCCCAAAGGCACCTGCAAGCAGATAGAAAAAAGGTCCTGAAAGACTTTTTTTTCCAGGCCTGCGATCTGAATTTTAATGCATTTAGCTTCGAGCATGGCACTATAAAAAGACTCAAGTTAAATTCTGCTGCTTTTGTTTTCTCTTGTTCGCAACACTAACCTGGAGTGGAGTTGTTCGCTTCCTCAGAATAGCCAGTCAAATAAAGTTTCAACTGCACGCCAACAAGGCTGATGCTTTTAAAGGTGGCCTAATTGCACAAGCTCTTCAGTCTGAATGGGTCTCTATTATTCTGATGTCAGCTGTCAGTGCCTGGTGGCTGTTCACCTCTCTCAATGTGACATGAACACGCTGTGGAGGCTGCCTCTCAAACACAGATGACACCAGTCATGGTAATGCATTCTGTTTCCACTACCTTTATTACCTTATTGATTTTTTTTGGAAAATCTGTCCATGAAATAACCGTATTACCAAGAAACACAAACATTCTGTGCTACAAACATTATGTCAGAAAATCTTAAAATGAATGGATTGATTTTGTTTACCAAAGTTTGGTTTTACACAGTGCTGTTGAAAGGCTTCAACTTCATTTGATAAACTGAGGCAGAAACCCACTCTGGTTGCTTTTGTCTTTTCAAAGCTCAAGATTTCTTTGCCGCAATGAAAAGCTTTCCAGCAACCCAAAATGCCAAGCTGCTGCTCAATACAAACTGTGTGTCTTCATATGATTTTTGTGGCTCAGAATGACTCTGCATTTCTTTTCAGTCCTGAAGTCTCTCCACTAGTGGATAAGAGGCGCCGAGGAGCAGGGCAGGTGCAAAATCGATATCCAATCTCAACAGGGAACAGGAAAATGTGTTTCTTCCCTCCAGGCCCCTCCTGAGCTCAATGAATCAGTTTAGGGAAAAAGTGCAGGATAAAGACTAATGCCAGTTTTTAAAGGGCAACCAAATACTAAGTTAAAGGGCATTACGTCTAGTGCAGTTTTTGCAGAAATTCAAAAGAAGTTTCTCAGCAGTGAGTAAGCCAGTAAATGAATGAAAACAAAAGCAAAAACACTGTTGTTGTTCATTGCACTGCTTAAAATAGATTTGGGAGGCACGTAGAGAGACCTTCTCTCACTGCAGAGTGAAAGTAGAGGATGATGACGCTCTTACACCATCAAACACAGGAGAAACCCACCAAAGACTTAACCTTTGACCCTAGTTTACTTACATGTGCTTACATTTAATCACTCCTCATAAACTCTGTGTATGAGAAACATAAGGTGGGCACATTGTCCATCTATCAAGCACACATTGTAAAAAGGAAATAATCTTTTAATAAATTACTCTCTATTCTGAGCTGGATGTCTTGACATGCACAACTTGGCACAGACTCTGTTTACTGAAAATAAAGAAGCAGATTTTAAGTTTGGCTTTAGAGAATTTTCATTTAATTCAAGAGTATGAATGTTTTTGGTTGGCTTCTTCAAATTTTGGGTTGGATTTATAAAATCTGATTATTTGAAATGAATCCAATAACTAAGCACTAATGTAAACAAATTATATGAGTCCAGTGTAAAATGGTTAATTTGTTTTTCAGATTGTATGCCCTTTTTAGAATAAAGACCAAACCAAAACTTGTAAGGTTCCTACAAAAAGTGATCTTTGTGTAACCATATTACTACATTAGAAAGGAGCATTATTTAACTGTTGGGTTGTGCAGATTTTCAAGTTGAAAACAAGGAAACTTTAAGCTGGATGAATGCAAAACATTGATTTAAAAACAGTTAAATTTGTGAGTGTATTTCACCTAATCAATTATGTTAGTTAATTTCAAGAACATAATTTATTTCGGTGTTACCAGTTAAAACAATTCAATGAAGTTGGCCCAGCTATTTCTTTTCCCAATGTATGAGTTAGAATTTGCTGGAAGTGTTTGTTTGCAGCAGAAAGAAGAAAAGAAAGGTAGATTGTGTTTGTGTGTGCCTATGTCTGCAGAGAAGAGGTTAGATGTTTGGCCTCTTTGACAGCCCAGTGTCTCTGTCTGGACAGCAGCTGTTTCTGCACGCACACACACTGACACACACATGCAGGGGATCATATTTTTATTATCAAAGAGTCTTGCGGTCAGGATGTAAATCTTTATACTTACCCCTTCCCCTCAATCGCCCTTTTATTCCCCGCCCACCACTGGTCAATCCTCACCCTCTTATTCCTTTGCTAAAATAACCTGGTGAGGTCAGTGCCCGAGGCATCCTGGGATGAGTTCTATATCCACTGTAGCTCCTTGGCCGAGGAGTGTCAAAGGGGAGCGTGAAAGCATCCCAGCTTCAGTGCTGGATACACCGCAGGACCACCCAGACCAGCTCTGACTGCAGACACACACACGAAGGTAAGTTCTGAGGAGAGAAGAGTGTGAGTATTGACTGTAGACAACACTGGTTATGGGAGGTAGCAGTGCCTGCTGTGTGACCTGAAGTGGAGTTTAGTGATGGAAGCCATTGTGTCCTGAACTGAACTGTAAACAGCAAGCTTGGACAGTGCTACATCTCTATGATGCTGTAGAGACAGCTTCAAATGTTAGGATTCAATGGTGTTTACCTGCTGTTATGTTACTGTTATGTTGCCATACATGTGACAAAAAGAAAATATCAACAAAATGACAAAAGAATATGGAACATAATACTCTTAATGTAAGTTATTTCAGGGCTGATATGTCAATTTAATTGTACAGGACACCCACAAAAGCATAGCTTTGTTGCCATCTTAGCATCTTGTCTTAAAAGAGGAAACATCACAAAAATAAACTGCAGTTTATGATAAATATAGAAATGTTAAATGAAGAATTTTTTGTCTTTTAAAGAATTAAAAAGAATGATGATGCACGCAGGCCTGAATGACATAACAAAGCAAAGGATGATGCAGGCGAAGGCTCTGTCGAAGGAGGCCAGGGGAGGTAAGAGTCAATGCATTTTTGTGTTTCATCGGAACAGAAATGAAGCTCACATTTAAACCTGTATGTAAATCTGGTGATAGTTTACACTTGTGTCCCAGCATGGGCATGGCAGATATAACTGAGCCGAACATCAAAGTGATTTTCGCCCACAGCACGGGGACACATGCCATGTGCTACACCCCATTCCCAAGAGTGCTCGTGTGTTATTGAAATTCTCCAAACACTGCAGCAGGGACCATCCCGGTTGCAATATTTGTTTTCCAGCGCTGTCTGCCAGCTACACTTTGAAACCAAAGTTCCCTAAACTCAGCAAAATGTGACTCCCACAACTGAATTACACACAGGCCGATCAAAGGCAACTCCTCAAGGGTGGCACATGTTTCGACTCCTCTCAACACTTTTCATGTCTCAGAAAAAAAAGGGCCATCCACTCCTGCACGACTCTTTCATCCAAAGATCCTATTTATATGCCCAGTTACCCCTGCAACCCAGACCACAACAAACATTACGCACCCCTTGACATCATCTTCAGGCTATTTCAGACCCTCTGCTGTGCCATGATTTAAGACGAGAAGAGACCTCGAGGAGAAGCTGTGCAGATATTAACTTAGTGATGCTGCGCATGCTTTGGATTTTTTCTATCAGCGCCTCTCAGCTGTTTCATGTCGACAGAAACAAGAAGATCAGAGGAGACGTTACGATTTGCCAAAGGTCCCTATTAGTCTGCGTTACTTTCATTCTCCTTCAAAATGTCTGGAGGTTACTATTGTCATTGCGTTTGCACTGATAACAAAATGTCATGATGTGTTTGTGCAGAGTCAGTGTCATCACACTAAATAAATGTGTCTGCTCTGGGACTTTACTCCTTGAATGTAAAATACAATCACTCAATATTGAAGCACTGTGGTTTGTGCGTGTTCTTCTGCCAGGGGGTCTGAATCTTGGTAAGAAGGTGAGCGTTCCCAAGGATGTGATGATGGAGGAGCTCAACCTTCCATCAAATCGAGGCTCTCGTATGTTTCAGGAGAGACAGAGGAGGGTGGAGAAGTTCACACTGGAGAATGCGCCTGGTACTTCTTACGACCCACACTGTGTAAGGAACTTAGAGTTGACCGCATGGCACGCAATACTCATTTTAATATACATTTATACACACACACACACACACACACACACTGGAAGTCACTTTGTTTCTGATCTGGTTCTCAAAGTCCCTCCCAGCTTTGTATTTTCTAATCTACAGACAGGAATCAAACCGTACACCTTTTTACAGCAATGATGGTACAAATGGGGTGACCTAAATGATCTTAATCGAATTACATCTTGAAGATATAAATAAAAGTGAGGCCTTCAGTCATAACTTTTCAACCTTAGAGTCCGGACCCCACATGGGGTTGGCTGAAATGTCTGGTGATGATTGAAAAAATGACTGATATATATTTTTAACTAAGTATTATTCTGTATAAAATTACAAACACCACATACAATGAACAACTGTATTATATTACTACTTTCACTTTCTGGAATATAAATCCGGTTGTAATAACATGAAACTACCTGGACTGGCACATCTTGACTGACAGCCACAATCACAGGTACTTCCACTTTACTTCCCTCAAATTTATGAGATAAAAGGTCAAAATTTCTACTTAAATGGTGATTTTTTTTCCCTCAATGCTTGACCTTATCTCGAAATGTTGACCTTTATCTCATAATTTTGACTTTTTATCTCAAATTCAATTTTTTACCTCAAAATTTCAATCAAGAAACCCTAAACGTTAAAGCTTTTGAAAGCAATGAGGAGAAGCTGAAATGTCTGCTATATGTTATGTCCTGTTTGCCAAGAGTATGAAAACTAACAAGCTTAAAATATGCTTTGAGACAAAGAATATGAGCAAACCAAGATTATTGTCATTATCATTTATTATTTCAAAGAGAATTTTGCCTTGATGAGTGGTGAATGTATCTCAAAAAGTGTCCCAAGAGAAGTGCTACCATCGCTGAGACATAAACTCTAGAAACAAAATTCCCCCCAGAAATTTTTAATGCAAAAACAGGGTCATGGCCCAATTAAGGTTGGTAACCACTGCTTTAAATCTTTTTGAGTGGAAATTTTCTGTTGAAGCAAATTCCTACCCAAAAAACGTTACATATTAAGTAGCAGATGCTATGATTTTCTTGGAATCTTCACTATGACGCCAAATCCTGAATCCTTTATCTCAACTACGTGACATTGCGTCTTCCTTTTGTCATCCAATGCCAGATTTTATTCTCTTCCCTCAGACCCTGTGGGTGATAAACTGCCTCCAATACCTTTAACATTTTTTAAATCTTGTTCAACAATCTTTATTTTTACCCACTCTTGTTGTTATTGTGACATCTCTTTCCAGTTTATCCTCCTGCTTTGCATCCATTGATTACCTATACAGCTAACTTTCCTTCCCCAGGTCTATTTGGAGTCTGCTCCTCTTCCTCCCCCACAGATCATCCAAGAGCCACAGGCAGGAAAAGAGAACCAGGCTTTCTCCATCCCTGGTAAGCATAGCCTGGTCATGAACCTTCAGAAGACTGTAGCAAAGAAGGGCACTCCTGAAGTCCTCGCACCAGGTAAATGGTAATACAGAATAAAGAATGGATTGCCTCGGACTGCATCAAACCATAGACATAGCTCTCTGCAATGCACAGACACATTATCTTACTTTGATTTGCTACTCTGTATTTCTCGTATGGAAATAAAATTAGCAAATAAATTGGTTTCATTACAACCAATGCCAGCAGAGTTGGCATTCTGCAGGAAGCATTTATCTGTGCTGGGTGCTGTTGTGTATCCATCCTGACACAAGGCACTGCTGCAGTCTGATTGACAGGAAGCTAAACTCTGTTTATTACCAGGGATTCACACTGAGATGTAATTACTGTAGTTCCTATTATTGTCAGGAACAATATCAAATAAAGTTGTGAGCATATTAGATCTGTTTGTGCATGGTTGGAGCTTGCGCTTTATAGTCATTCTTCAGAATTCCACTGAGACATTGAAACTAATCAAAGTAATAGCTTTTATTTTACTTCACTGTTAAGATTTTTGTTTCTTTCAGGGTATTCTGGCCCTCTGAAGGAAATTCCTAAAGAGAAATTCAACACAACAGTCATCCCAAGAGCCTACTGTTCCCCATGGACGGAGGCTTTGAGGGGTAATGATGAGCTCCTAAACTCTCTTAACATCCAGCTACCTGAGCTGCCACAAAGGCTACAGCCTACAAACTACAGGTGCTTCAACAGGTAAGTCTGTCCAATGCTCAGACGCCTTCATAAATCATGAATCCGACTCTGTTGAAAGAACAAGCGTTAAGACCAACCCGTCTTCAAATAGACCCATAGATAACTTGACCACGTTATTCATCACAAGCATCCCTTCCCTTCCCTCGGCTCTGCTCCATGTTTCCACAGTTTGAAAATAAATCCAATGTCTGGCGTGCACCTCTTAGGAGTGTGGCTTCGTGATGGCTATTTTGAAGCCTGGCACTTGAAAGATGATACGCTGGGGGGTTGAGGGGGGCTGCCGGCATTTAATGCCCCTACAAGACAGATTGCGCACGAAGGGAATCATCTTTCTAGCACACACAGGGAATTGCATCACAGCAGCATGGCAGTACAAAGGTTAACCTTGGGCAGATGGAGAAATAGGAGTTAAATGACAGATGAACTAAGGCATGACACAATTAAAGCTGTCAATCACTCATTTTCTGCCAGCCAGTCTGAAACATCACCCCCCTGTAGAGAGATCCATTTACATCCTTAAGATAACTGATATTATGATGCTTTTACTCACTCCGCAGTCAACTAATCGTTCATCACATGTGCCTGAGTTCCTGAATCCCAGACTGTTTTATCCTGCTTGCAATCCCAATTCAAATCAGAGGGATTATCAGACTGGGTATCTTGTGTCATCTAAAAGATGCACCTCTTATAGGAAGGAGCCTTTTGATAGCTACCATCTTATTCTTCCAGGAGAGTATCTATTACATCTGCTTATTAAAGGCCTCTTTTCTCTCTCAGATCTGCCACACCATTTGGAGGAGGCATCTCCAGTAAGAGGGTGATCCCACTGATTAGCTTTGAAGCTGTTGAATCCCAAAACCTGCCCAGTGTCGCTCTGGACCGCATGTGTCGACGGCCGAACTTTAACCGAGCACCTAAAGGATGGGGGACAGATTACAGCCCCGAGTCTAATGAACTGTGAAGAACAAGGGCTGAGAAGTTGAAGACTGAAGCACTGACTTATGCTTGCTGACTCACTTCTCCTCTCACAAAGATGATCTCACTGTAACTCAGTGAACACCACAGGGGAGAAAAAAAATAACACTTCTGCTTGATCTAGTGAAGTGGTTTGTTATAACAGAGCATTTAGACCAGCTGGGGGAGTTCCAAATGTTGGATCGCATTATTATCACAGTGGGGTCTGTGAAGATGCTGCAGTAGGTTGCTGAGTTGTAACTAACTTTTGTTTGCGTACTAAACAATATGTTGCATCTGATGCTTTCACCTCTCTTCCTCTTAACTCTCCTTGATGTATAACATGACAGGAAGGTGCTTCTTCTGCAAGGTTTACGAATAATTTACACTTTGAGATGATGAGTGACAAAACTGTCAATTTAATAAGATGTTAACCAACATTCAAAAAAAGGTTTACAATTAACAATGTTATGTCATGTAACATCAACAATGTGTCACATAAAAAAGAGACAATGTAGCAGTAAATCAAAAAAAATGTTTAAAAATACTCCTCTGAATTCTACTCCATGTGATACCTTGCACAGTTTGACAATTACAAGTTGAACCAAGAGTTTACACTTTGTATGTACAATGGCTCCAATCACAAGAGCCTCTTCAGCCATGTGGCCCAATCACAGGGGCCAATTTGCACAGGTTGAAGTCTTTTACAGGTTTCTCTTCCAGCTGTTCAGATCCTGCTCTGAATCTTTCTGTGACTGGTGGAAAAGTCATCATGTAGGGTCCTTGTTTTTGTCCACTCAGACACAGAATGTTTCATTGCGCTGGTTGCAAGTTGTGTAATAAATCAGACGTTTTCCTGTAAGATGTGACTGAGTTCTATGCTTTGAATTTCTCCCAGAAACTGTTGGTGGGTTTCATGTTGACGGTGTCTGAGGGAGAAAATGAATCCTAATGACAGAATGAGTTCACTCTTGCAGCTAATCACCGTGACGTGAGCCGTGTGCGGCATGGGCACCCATACGCTGGGGGTCCTGGGAGGGGTAGTGGATTTGACCAGGAGGTCTCATGCTCATTGGTGGAGGCATAGGTGGAGCCATGGGACCCATAGGGTGGAACATAGGAGGGCCAAAACCTGATTAAAGAAATGGAGGGAACACGAGTTGATAATTATCAATAAATAAGCACAGAGTTTAAATTAAAAACTTAGAAACCTTTTAATCAGAGATGATTGGTGAAAATACAGAAGAGGTCATGTGACATACTTTTTTTCTTTAATTCACTTTTAATTTGCATACAACAAACCTTCAAAAACTAATTTGAAAAGTTCTGTTTTAGCAATATTTCAACACATGCAGAGTTTCTAGAACTGTAGTCATTATACATTTGATATTATACCTGCTGCTCTTGTGAGATCATAGCTCTAAATTTACCTGGAGGAGGTGGGTTGATGCCAGGGGGTGGTGGCAGAGCAATGTTCATGACAGCAGGAGAGGTGCTGGGGTCCAAGTTGAAGTAGTTGGCGGGGGCCTCCTCATCTAAAGCTGGTGGTGGAGGAAGTGCTACGGTACACAGAGAAACAAATTTCAAGAAACCACAAGACGCAACATTTCTAGGAATGATTTGAACGTTCAGTTTAGTCACTAAGTATTGACGACTTAATGAGATAATCACAGACTCACCTCCAGGAAGTCCAGGTACAGGATCCAGTCGGGTGCCCATCTCACTGACTCCATCTTTGACACCCTCCTTTCCTCTTGCTGCCTGAGACCTAAACACATCACCCATATTAGGGATGTATAATTAAAATCTTGTAGAATACTTCTGAATGCTATGAAGCAGTGAAGTTGTGTAGATTTCATAAACTAATGTTTCCTGTCTGGAGCAAATTCAAGCTCTTGTGTCTATGTAGTGCTCTAAAAGCACTGCAATTAAATGTTTCAATATTAACGATAATGGCAACATTCCTGCAGGTTGTCACCCTCAAACACACATGAACACACTTTTACCACATTTTGCAACAAGAAAAATTCCAAGACAGGGGAATTTAGATGTGTCTCAACAAATTATAGGGCTGAGTGAGGGCATAGAATCTAAATTAGACGGCATATGGAGTTTATTTCATTAGTGTTCACATAATGAATTATTACACGCAGTTGTTATCGAGAGGGTTACATCAGTGATGGGCCCTTCAAGTGCCAAGCTTTGACCTCTGGATTAGATTCTTACCTTCCCCATTTGACAGTGAGCCTCCGTCCGTTGATGATGAGTTTATTAAAGGACTTCTCAGCTGCCATCTCAGCTGCCTGTCGTGTGGCGAACTGGATGAAAGCACACTGTTGCCTCTGGACAATTGTAATGGTACGGATCTCACCAAACTGGTAGAAGTGACTCCTGGAATCGAAAAAAAAAGAATATTAAACTAACTGAACACACTAGAACGAACCAACTGCAACTGTGGCACGTTAATGAGAAGCATATTACTCTGAATAATACTACTGTGAAAGAAGTCCTTACTTAAGATCTCCATCTGTGACAGTATCCCCCAAACCCCCAATATATAGGGTGCTGATAGACTTGTCCTCTGGTGGGTCCAGTCGTGGCATAGTCGAAGCCCGTTTCAACAGCTTGTCAGCCACAGGGTCGTTGATGCCATAGTATCGATCTTTAATGTTCTGATCAGCCAGAGGATCATCAGGATCTGTGGGTTTCTCGTGTCTGTGTGAAAATGAGAATCACAGGAAGCAAGCAACAACACTTTTAAAATGCCCAGAACCAGAGTACTTCAAATTAAAGGAAAAAAATCAAAGTCTGATTAATCCAGAGAAGAGGAATCAGCTTTGTTGCATCTGGCCAACATTTATCAGCAACCACTAATTAACTGCAACCCCAAGTAGTGTTTTTTTGTCTCTTACCTGTAAGGACACTCTTCCCCTCTCTTACACTCTCCTTTCACCCAGAAGGAGCAGATATGCGGACGGTTCCTCTTGTAATATGGAGTGGTCCGGGCCAGTTTCAGTAACATATCACTAGAGCTGGGTGCTTTTCCTAGCTGGCCCACTGGCCGTGTGCCATCAGAATTGGCTATCTATAAAAACAGAGATCAAAAATGCTACCAGTTAGTGATAAAAGAAAAAAAAAATCCCCCTCATTCTGAAAGTTAAACTTTAAGTTGATTCTCATACCTCTCTCTCCATGTTCTGTGTGTAGTACTCTTTGTTCACATCTGACCTTGGAACCTCATCTTTGATTGCCAGTCCAGTGTCTCTGACCTGGATGGGCAAACCTGCAAGACAAAGTGCAACACATCTGGGAAGAGCTCATACTGCTATATGATACAAAAGTTCAAAGACCACATCACAACTAAAAACTGCAGGTAAGTGACTCACCATACTCCAGGTCCAGCAGACATGTCTGACAAACATTTTTCATTTTACTGCAGGTCTGACAGACCTCTGTCTTCTTGAAACGCATTCTTGTCCCAGGACACCACCGGAACACAGTGAATGGTCGAGCACATATCTAATGGGTAAAAGCAAAATAATAGATACAAATAAGCTCACACTGGTATCACAAAAGTATTGTATAACATGTCTGGGTTTGTTCCAAGCATACCTTGCATTCCTTCCCATACTTTTCTTTGGTCTAAAAAACAAGAAAAAAAAATACTCACTGTGAAACCCATGAATGGTTTAAAATGAAACACTGACAAGAACACAAATGACTAAACATCATTTTATTACAACAAGATGACATAGTTCTGCTCTCACCATGCGGATGTACGGGTTTTCACCCAAACATGTCTGGCACAGAATTGGGAAATCCTGGAGGGGAAACAAACAGCTTGTGAAAAATCAAGCACCATGTCGCCTTTTCATTCAGCAGCTCTGGGGTACAACTTATCTAGGGCAGTAACTACATCCTCTGATTCACCGTCTCCTGTGGGTACTTTGGCAAAGTTAAATGTGTAAATGTACAGAGTGCACTGAGACTGGCTCACTAACTTTGCCATCTGTTGAAGGATGCTGTTTCAATCCAAGTGCTAGCAACTGAAAATGACCTCTGACAGCATCAGCCAAACACCTCAGTATAAGCATCTCTAGTGGCTCAAACGTCAACTACATAGTCTAAGGTTTCAAAGTTTATGATCATGTTTCTAGATAAAACCAACATTGGACTGAGGCCTTGTTGTGTCATGGCTAAACAGCGGCTGCTGGTTTGTTACCTTACATAGACAGGGGATTGAACTTTTATTCCAGTTCACAAATAGTGCTGTTGTGTAAAATGAGTGGATTTAGTTAAGGTAACCTTTAGAAAATTACAAATTTGCAGCAGCTAAGTGAATAGTTGAAAAAAAGGGCAACATTTGGGTCAAAATGTGCACAAGTTCTGACTTTCACTTATGTGTCGGACAGGCGGAAGTTGCCTCAGCGCCTGTGTCTGCTTGGCTACGTACTTACTTTAAGTTGCTTGAATACATTTTCATCAGCAAAATTAGATAGTATTTTGATAGTTTTCCTGAATCCTTGGCCATTAGTTGGCTCAGACGTATCAGCTTAAAAGCATCTTTACACGCTAATCGTCTTTGTGGCTGTTAGCATCGCATACACTTTAAAAAAAGCATACACTGGTGAAAATTTCATCTAGGGAATATTTTTCACATAGTCTCGATTTAATATATCTCATGGTACAGTCATTTCTACATGAATTAGTGTCGTTTTATACATTCACGTTAACGTTAAATCAGAAGTAAAGACAGGTTAGCAGCCACGCTTCTCCATGCTAAGCTAACACAGGCTAACTAGCCACCTCGCCCTCGCGCCTGATTGTGTTTCAGACTTAAAATGATCGCTTTGAGTAAACTGCACATTTTCCCTTCTTTACATTGCGCCTGTCTTGGTATTTGAGAAGACTGTTGAACGTACCGCGTCTTCCCAGTTCTGTCTATTGTAGGTGTTGGATCCTAGGGACGTCGCCATTTTGCACAGTGTGTGAGCCAACGGAACAACAGGACCACAATGCACCGCGCGGGAGAGCAGTGCCTCTCCTAAGGGTGTCGCCCTTTCTTAAGAAACTATCTAAAACTAGAATTTTGAGCTTAAAATAATAAAAAGCACAATTTGAAATGAGAGGGGAAGGAAATAAACCCAATCAGTTATACACGAGAGGCCCATTACAAAAAATACAAAAATGAAAAATGTAAAAATACAGGTAGGATAAATGAAATCCAACAAAATATTGTGAAATTAATAAAACACATCAAAGCTGGTAAACCCAATTTGCAGCACTTCACATTATTGTACGATTATACTCAGGAACTCTAATATCCAATTTTCTTACATTGCTGCTGTGACTGAATTCACCCATTGTGGGGTGAATGAAGGATTGTGTCGTGGTGTATCATGTCATAGCAATTGGTATTGTATTGTATTGTAAATAGCACCATCTTAATCATATTTCAAATTATATTCTAAAGACGTGTTAATGTCATTATCTGATGATAAGAGGCGATCTTACCACTTAGCAAAAGTCAGTTCTGCTTAGGGTCCTAAACTACCAAGGGTTCCCACAAAAGAACTTACAATGTCACAGTTAAGATTTAAGTGTTGCTCTTCATTCAATATTCAATCAGTAATACTCATTTAAGTTTATTCTATGACTGGATCATGGAGGTATAAACAATAGACTGTTTAGTGGGGTGGGAGAAAAAAATAGTTGACACTAATATTGTGAACTTTTGTTTTGTGGTTTTTGAATAGATTATTTTGGTCAAAAATGGATTGTTTTTTCCAAATGTCAATGCTTTATTAGACTCTTTAAAGCAGGCTTTTGAGAAGAAAGTATATTGCTGATGTGAATTTTGGGGGGAAACATGATTCCTGATACAGTCTTTAGACATCATCATCACTCAGCTTTTCCACTAGTCATAGAAAGGTGAACTGTTGCCCCAAAACAAAGACAATTGTGTAATAATAAAATTAAGAGAAAAGCATTTCATCGAAACCCCACTGCATAATCTGTATCTCTGTGATGTCACCCATCTGTGTCTCATACAAAGTGATGAAGCCTTTTTGTCGGTGGGAGCCATATTGGAATTGCTGACTCACTTTGAGCCCCCTCACTAACAGCACCATGGTTTCAGACCTGTCAGTCAAGTGAGCTGTGCCTCTGTTTAGGCAAACTCATGATCTTAATATCATCTTAACCACTGAGGTACAAAAATATTCATTCTAGCCACACAGATTCACAAGTAGTAAGTATTTCCAGTGCGGATTGAAAAATATGGAGAACAGCAGATATGAGGGGCCACATGTCTGTGTTCACCTTGGTCCCCGAAATTGTTGAAGCCACCACTGCTTAAGAATAAATTACCTCTGAATTAGGTTATAAGATCTAACATAGAGAATACAGTGCAAGTTTTGTTTGCAATTTGATCAAATGTTGAGGGTTTAAATCCCGACATTGTAATATCCCAATATCTGTTGTGCATCTTCAATAATTATCTTTCAAAGATTAATTTGTTGACGATAATGTTTGAGCATTTACATAATTTTGAGAACGAATAAATTCCAGGCCAACTCTGTTTAATCGAGTCAACGAGTTGAGTAGTTTTTCATTACTACCTGTCAGGGGGTGAGTGGCAAACAGACAGATTTATTGACTGTTGAGTGTGAGCTTGTATAAGCCAATTGTGTAGTCTACTTACAGTTTATCTATCCACCTGTTACTACTGAGGTCAGAGTGTCTCTGCTGCGTGAAACTCCAATCAGCAAAGAAAAGCATGCCTGAGATTACAGATGAGCATTAAGGCCTTAATGTTTAGTTAAGGTCAGGATGAAGCGGTGAAGTCAAGGGACAAGGATTAGAGCAGGTCTGAAGAGCTGGCAGGTCTTTCAGTGCAGCTACCCCTCAGGAGGTCATGGAAGCAGATCAGCTCTACTTTAAGGACTTTATCAGGAAGACATGTCTGTTCTCTTATTTTCAATGTTTGCTATTGATTCAGTGAAGTGAGTTTCCGTTGCAGCTCCTTCTCTGCCTGTTTGCCTACAGCCCTGTGCACAATTTGTGCCTCGCTCTGTGTTTAGTGGTGTGACACCAAAGTGAAGTAAATCGTCTGGCTCTAGTATTCCTTGTCTTAATGAGTCGTGTGACCCTTTTTCTTCTCTCATGTGATGAGTCTGCCAAAGCTTTTTTGAAGGAAGGCTTTGTCTGTGATTTAGCCACTCTGTAATCAGTATCACAAACCTCACATGTCAGAAGGTCAGAGGGTGTGTAGGTGTACTCTCACAGCTCAACAGTGATTAAGCTCAATACAGAGATCGGAGATAAGAGGGTGATTTTGTTGAAATTTTGCAACATGCGCAGCATTGATTTAAGATTTCAAGACTTATGGCTGTCACACTAATTTAAGATTCCTTGACATAGGCCTTTCTAAAAGTACTTTTAAGAATTAAATAGCATTAATTGTTAAAATACATCAAAACTGGAGCAAGCTTCACCACTGAGGAACACGTTCATCGCCTCTCCATCCAGTTCCCCATGTTTAGCCCTTGTATTGGCACTGTCTGTCCTGAGTTCTATAAAGTACATGGCGTAAAATCTTCTCAGTTTTTTTGTGTCTCCTTTTTACTGAACACTGTATGAAACCATCCATGTAATTATCAAGCAATTTTATGAAAGAAAACTAAAGTTACGACAAAACATCTTTTGAAATCAGGTCGAAATGTCCGTAAGACAACAGGTTTAAAATAAGCCAATGTGCATGGGTGCTTGTTGTGTAACTTGTACATGCAGTGACTATGAAAGTAGTCACAACTTCTTCTAAACGATAGATTCTTTTAAGTGTGGCCGCCTAGGAATTATGTACAACGAACAATTATTTTTAAAGGTTTCTTAAGTTTTGCCAGGTTTAGCCTCATTTATAAATGTGTTTATTGAACATCACTGGATGCAGACCATTAAATGTAGACTTTAAATCTGGTCATCAAAATGCTGAAAAATGGGATCTTTTTTCATTTTTTCCTTCAGCAGCCCTCAGCCCAATGTTTGATTACTAAATTGGGCCTCAACTATCTAAACTTGAGAGCCCCTGTTCTATAAGTCATAATAACTTTCGACGTGATCCCACAGTCATTGCTCAGTAAAATTAGGCTGTAGATCCAGGCTGCGCCTACACCACCAATAACCAGTCCCTGCAGTGGACGCGTGAACACTGAAGTCATATAGTTTATGCATGCACACATGAGACACAATTGTGCCTCGCTGGCGCCCCCTGTCGACAGTTATGGGCCACCGCCGGAGCACGGAGCTGCAGAAAGAGAGGGGCATTCTCAGATTTCCCGATTTCTCCCAGCCGAGTCCGCTGTGCCGCTTCCACATCACGGCAACAACCGAGACGACGTCGACGATATGCGCCAAGCGTGCTACAACCTTACGTTCATTTCACCTGGACTGTGTGTTCCCAAACCTGCTTAGAACCAAACGAGGTGAGTACATCGACACACTCAAGTCTCATCGCCGTGTTTTCGCACATGTTTGGTTCACGACCGAGAGAGCCCTGCCGCTCGGTCTCCCAGGCCAGGCTAGTGAACGGTGTCTGGCGCAGACGGAGAATGAGGCCAGTTTTCGGCCTGACTCCCCTCGGCTGGAAACATAAAGCCCCGGCGAAATAGTAGAGGATCAGTCGGTGTAGCTTTCTGCTCGCTCACACAGCAGCGGAGAAAGGAGGCTAACGTTGTTTTTCTGGAGCGGGTCGGGTGGAAGTTTGAGCTCAGGATAGAGCTGTGTCCGGCTGCTCTGCTCTCTGATTTAATATCGGAATTCCTTTATGCAGCCGGATACCGTGAGGCAGCCTGGTACAAGCGACCGGAGACTAACTCGTTTTTGCAACTTTGAAGCTATCATTACGTGTAGATATTATTTTTGACGCTCGCAGTAAGTCTACCGTGACTAATTATGCAACAATGAAGCGGCGAGCCCACACGTTGTACAGTCTTGTGCGTTTCTAGCAAAGAAAAGGCCAACCGATTTTGGCTGCAAATTATAATTAAAGGTCGATATGACTGTCTGCCTCCTATTCTAACAGCGCTGAAAGAGACACAAGTGAATAAAAGATCAACACAGGAATGCATGAAGCATTACTCAGTTTGTCCAAATGATTTCAGGGAACTTGGGTTAATTATTATCAGCAGTGATGGCAGGCGATGTGTTGTGATACATGATGCATCAGACTGTTATGCAGCTACCTGTAGGAATCATGTGGAGGCTAAATTAGTTACAAACAGATCTACTAGAAGATGTCAAAACTAGTTTTAACACAGACAAGGAAAATCACAAATCAGACCATTTGTACTGAGCTCTTTAAATGCTACAGTATGAAATAAAAATGCATGTGGTTCAGGTGTTTTAATATTTTTTGTAATACTTGTGTACTGCACTAATGTAGTGTCTGACATAAATGAAGTCTTACTGTATAACTTTGCATTGTCACTCTTTGTTTTGTAACATGGAGGGAATGTGCATCTCTGCTTTGATAGCTGAACCTATTAAATACTATAAACACTTGAGTGGGTTGTGTAGCAAAAAAAGGGGCCGTCCAGACCTGCCTGAAATCTGTAGCCTTGGGGTGAATGCGCGTGCAAGCGTGCACCTAATGTGAGTAAGAGATTACTAAAGGAGAATGACTCACGCTCAGAATGTTTGGCAAAGTCATAAGGACTTTCCCTACATTTCTCCTCAGCTGCAGAAGACATTCTTGTGACTGTAACTGAAAAGCCCTGCTCATCTGTTTTTCTCTGGTGTCATGAGATTTATTTGACCAGTGCTTCAAATTTTGCTATTCCCAATGCAAGCCATGTGTTGTTTGTCATGCTCCACCCATCATAAGGAAAAGAGAAAAAATATGTGGGGCTTATTTCATTTGCAGATTAGATTAAAAAATAGTGTTCTTGCCGTCATTTGTTTGTCAAAATTGTGGAGAGCTGAATCTTAAGTTGCCTTCTATTTATCCCTGCCAACTGTTTGTCTGGTTGTTCTAACCCTCCATCTGACTGCTCCCACTGGCTGCCAAACATGCTGTGATCTAGCGCTTTCAGCTGATGAAGGCTGCCACTGCCGCCGCAGCCATTTGATCATATATCAGCTTCCTTTCACTTAGACATTGCTGTGAAAAGCTGGGGACTGGGTCACAATGCTACACACTCAAAGGTTTTTGAAATCCTGCAGGTATGACTGTATATGACAGATCAAGTCACCTGGCAGTGTTTGGCTGTTTATCAGAATGAGGCATGATCACAGACGATTCATCGCTCCAGATTTTAGGCTTGAATGGGAAAAAGGGTATGAAGGAGAGGAGGAGAAATGAATGTTTGTTGTCAATCAGAGCTTTCACTGGTTTGTGGCTATGTATATCCATATACTGTGGATGAATAATGCTGCAGTGACTCACTCAGCTACTATACCATCCAATGCTACACAAGGTAACTTTTGGGAACTGCAGTGCCAAAGTACATGCCAGCTCTTGTATTTTTCCATGTCAGTGCCCCTTGTATCCACACTCAGTGTGCAGGGTGGCAGACCTCTCTTTAGAGCAGGGCTAAAGCCAGGCATCTTTCCAAAACTCAAGTCCCCCCAAGCCTCTATGCTGGGTATAAGCACTGCTTTGTGCCCCAGCACTGCTCCCTATGTTTCTTATTCATATACAACTACAACACCACTGGCTCCACTAAATACTGGAATCTACAATTGGAAGTGTCCCCAGAAATGCCTGCTGTTTGACAGACACTCTCAGATGTTTCCTCATTAAGTTGAGCTTTTGGATTAATATCCTCTGACTGTAGCATTGTAGCCCGTAGAGCAGTTTGTATTGGTTTCTTTTCAGCCTGGAATGTGGCTGTGGCATTTTTTGGCTTAAGCTCTGCTATCGTGAAGGGTATTGGAGAGCAGGAGCAGAGTAAATACATCTCAGACAGCACAGCAAAACCCAGCATTAGCAAATGATCCGATAGCATCTGTAATCCTCGGGAAAACCTGGAGAGTTGTTTTTGAATAGCGTTAGCCTCCATCAGATAGTTGGCAGGCCCTGAGGGTGTCCACATGTGTGACTGGCTGGCTGGGCTAGCGGTGCGGCGGACTACAGTATGCAGGCAGATCAGATTACTGAACGATTAGCCATGGCCTCCTATCCCCGGCCCGGGGAAATGATTTTCCACTGTCATAATTCCCTAGACTGAATTACGCAGGCCACTGACTCAGATACTCAATACTACAGTTCTGAGTAGTGCATGGGATAACTGTTGCTGTCTGGAGAGGGGAGATAGGTTAAGAGTGGTTGTGTTGTTGTTGAACTGGAGGACAAAATAGTTTCTAATTTCAATTTGCAGAAGAGTGAGGGTGCTTGCTGTCAAGTACTGAAGGCAAGTGCATCATCTGCAGCATATGGTATCCTTCACTTCGACGTTTAACCCTTTTTGTTGTGACCTCATCACAGAAACAGCAGCTGTAAAGCAGTCCTAAAACTGTGAACCATCCCGCACATGCCCCTCTGAAGTGAAACCTCCATCTAAAATGTAAGCACATGACAGGCTGGCAATGAGGCGATGTATGTCAAGCAGGCCTCTGATGGAGTTTTACCGAATAGAAAAAAAAAGAAGAAAACAAGAGGGAACACATTTTGGAAGAGCAGAAAAGTGGGAGAGGCTAGTGGGTGTAGGTAGGGCCATCTTTCCAAGCCCCCACCCCACACCCTCGAGGCAGGAATCCGATACATTCCAGAGGCTCCTGTATCTAGACGAATAATGGCGACTAGGGTGTAGCGTTTCATCAGATGACACATGATTGCAGCGTAAAGTGCTGGGAAAGTAAGTGCTATGTCATAGGCTTAGAGGTAGCCAGCTCCGGTTGCCTGAGGGATCGGGATCCACACCAGAGGAGCAGGACAGGTTATGTGAGATATGGATTTATCCTCTGCAGAGAACAGCGTGGCTTTTGTAGCTCTTCTCTTGTTATCACATCCCCGCCCACGCACCACCGTTCAGATACAGATATTAAGGTTTTCAGGTGTCGCTCTGATCCCAGGATGTAGCGGGAAAATAAAATACCACATCACACCCCATTATTCTCTGATGAAGTTCATACCAGCAGTTGCACAAACTAAGGGTTGACATTTGATGACTTCGGAAAAACAATTAAGGCGGTTAATCCTGCTTAACCACTCTCTTAACAAGTCATGGCATAAAGCTGTTTTCAGGGCCTGTAATTACGTGAAAATGGTCTGACACTTTCACCTGTGTCTGCGTCATCACCTGTGATCATACATTATCAGAAACCTGATCCACGGGCTCAATTTCCTCCTGTAAGCGAAGTTTTTTTTTCGACTCCGGAAATGTGTTTTCACCAGCTCCTAAGCTAAAGGCTATTTATATTGCAGGCACAGAAAAAAATACCCTGTTTTATTTAGTGGTCAAAAAACAAGCTGTCGAGTGTTAATGGACTTCACCTCAGCCTTTCCGGCGGACCCTCGGGGTGCAGCGCGTTCATACACTCGGCAAGGGAGCTCTCAGCACTAGCCTGTTAATGAAGCCATTTCCAGAGATGGAGAGAGGCAGTAATGGGAACGCACCACTTCACTGTGGGATATTCTAACCCCGTCCTCATCATAAGTGCTATCAGTCATCGGATACGATTAGAGTCTTTTTTTTTTTCTTCGTCCATTTAGCCACAAGGAAAGTTCTCTTTCAGCCTGAGGGGTTAAAGGTATATGAAAGTATGTCTGTTGTCTTGGTGATGCATCGACAGACCTTAAACATGTTAGCACTGTTCCAATGTTGTCATGACTATAAAAGCTAAAAAAGCTCACTGGTGTGAATGAATGGAAGGGTCAGACAGGTGGGGAGTGTAGGGTGAAGGGGTGGTGAGTGTATTTGTTTACCCAGTTGTCTGGTGGCCTCCGCCAGGTCTGGCTATGCCACAGATACAACACACATACACACAAGCCGCACACACAAGCCGCACTCACTCATGCATGCTTCTGGTTGAGTATCATGCTGTTATTCATAAAATACAGCCACCTTTGTTTAAACTGTTGGGACACAACATGAGGCACAATTTTCAATGTTCAACATCATACAAGTTCCTACATTTCCACAAAGTTGAACCAGCCTCCCTGAAAACCTGAAAAGATAAACACACAGCCTAAATGTGTAGTTCGTGTTCTTCCCTATGAACTGTAGCTGTCTCTGCTTGCACTTTTTGATTTCCACTGAAACTTAAGCAGAGGGCTTGCTGCTGTCTGAAGACGATGGTCAGTGTTTACTCACCAGAGTTTGTGTTTACAATGCTGTCATGATGAGAAGAGATACCACCTACACAAGGTCACATAAAGATTTTTCAGTTTTCCTTTGTTAGCCTGTAATGAGAAAGAGCTTTGTAGGCCAGGACAGCACTACTACAGCTCCAAGACAGACGTGGCCTTGTTACACAAATCTGATGCTTGATATTGATGCAGGCCGGGCAATCGCCGCATCCCACCAGAACAACTGGACAGAGTGAACTTAAGCGAGGCATCTGGTGCCCAGTGCCCCTGTTCCCCTCTCTTTCCTCCCTCTCCTCGTCTCACTGCCCCAGAGCAGACCGCGCCACCACACCGCACCACACCACACCACACCACACCACACCAGAGCAAGTCATCTGGTGTCCAGTCGGCTTCCATCTGTGAGTTCATTTGGCTTTGCTGCAAACAAAGCATTGCTGCATGCAAACTGCCCCCACTACATGTAAACAGCTCAGCCCTGCTATCTAGCTTAATCTTTGGGTGGAAACTATGAGTGCACTGCCAGAGTTATGGGTCATCGCCATTTCAATTCATTAAATTGTATCAAGAGGATTGAGAAGCCACCGTAACGAACTGACCACAGCGGACAGCATACCTCCTCTCCATTTTGAATTGCTGATGTGGAAAGAATTGTAATGGTGCCGGCCCCAGGTTTAGCTGCTGGCAGCTCCGAGTGTAGCCCTCCACTGATCCGCAGCGATGCCGTGTCTGCCCGGCCTGCTGTCTCTCATCCATCCTGGGTGGTAGGAAGGTGTGTGTGTGAGTGTGTGTGTGTGTGTTTGTGTATTCCTGTCTGGGTGGGACAGGTGCTAGCAACCCTGAGGTCAGTCCAGATGCAGCTGGGGCACCTAGACAGAAGGACGGCTCGGGACTACAAATGACAGCAGGATGAATGAGCTTTGTTTTTCCAGGGTTCAGGCAGTCTTATTCAGAGGGTGTACTTTGAAGGGGGTCAGTTGTGGTGGTCAGGTGGTGTAACGGCTGGCTGCTCTCAGCGGGATGGACTGCAGCCGAAAGCATTTGGTCCTCACAAAGAGTCTTGAGGGTGTTTGGGTAAAGAAGCTAAACTGAAGGAACCTTAGTGGGTGTGCGAGCCTGCAAACACAAACACCACCCTACCCCTCCTGTGAAGTGTTAAGTGGCCGGATATGTTTGGTGAATGGGACACAGGTGTCTGGGCCAGGCTGTGTATGCCTGACCAGAGGTCTGTGTTTGTTTTTTCTCCGTAATGGCCCCCAACTCGACCAGAGCTCGTTGGCTCTCAATGGAGCAGGGTGGAGGTCCTTTTTTCCTCCTTTGCTTCTCTGAGTCAGGACAATGGATTAACTTGAGCCAAGAAAATAAAGATAAAGAAAACAGAAATGTTGCAGTTTCTAGGTCTAATTGAGTTGGTAAACTTGAGTAGCAACTATTAAGAGGGTACTGACATTTGTGCTGGTTCAACTTTACATCTTTCCCTCTAAGCACATAATTGTTGTTGTTCCAATCATTTGCCTGAAACCTTTTGATTTTGGGCTGATTATGGATTGTATTATTGGAAGCTTCATCCAGCACACTCACCAGTATGTGATGCTGCCATACTGACACTGGCGTTAGCACCAGAACAAGTGTAAATGAAACTCCAGTCATCCCACAACAGCATTGCACAAGCGTAGTCCTTTCTGAGATTCCTCTTTCTGCCTTTATTCTTGCCTTTATCCCTGTGCTGCCTCTGATCTACCCCAGCAAAGCAGGCGTTTGAAGTTGTCAAGACTCTGGCTTTGCTGTTGAGTCCTCAAAGTGCTCATGTGACAGGTAGAGAAGAGCTGGAGGGGAGTAATGTGACTCCCACATAGTCCATAGGCTCCCCAGTCTCCGTCCTCCACACCCGGAGTCTCCCATTTCCCTCCTGCACACAGCCGGATTAGTCTCTCTGGTGATGTCACTCTGCCAAACTCCCCTTTGTTGAGTAAGAGCCCAAAGGTGTGCACACACATGAACACAACCATGCGCTGTCTCCCCAGGGTGAGCAGTGGGGTGAGGTAATGGGCTGTTAACCCTTCAACCACCTTCATGTTTTGGCACCCAAGCGTCAGCAGTAGCTTCTATCTGCTCCCTCATCTGATCTGATTGTTTGAGTGACCCTGTGGCCTCCCCAGATGGCCAGGCCTCTGAGCTGAGTTATGATAACCATACAGTTCATATCTGGCCCACATAACTCCCCCTGGCCCCCTCCTTCACACACACTCTGCTCGCTTCAAACTCTGCTCTCATTTCTCTCTGCCACCCTCTGTGCTATTGTGTCTGATGCCTTCTCCTGAGTGCCCCTGTTTTATTTCTTTATTTCACTCATCTTTTTAAATTCCAGATTCCATTTCTTTTATCCCCAGGCACAAAGGGCGATGGCAAGAGACGCTGTCGCAAATTAAATTTGCTCCCCTCGGACGTGGGCACGATGGAAGTGTAGAAGGGGAACAGGAGCAAAGAAAGCTGGAGGAAGAAAGCCCATTTCCCATGCATTACTGTCTCTATCCTCGGGGTCTATAGTGGAGTTATACCAACACCTCTATTGCCGTTTTTTCTCCTTTCAATTTTCTTTTTCTTGCTCCCTTCTCGTCTCGCCCTCTCCTTCTCATTTGCTGCTGCTCTTTCTTCTCACGCGGCCTAACCTGAAGGTCTCGCTGCTCTTGCTCCTGCTGCTAACACAATCTGACCCAGTTTATTAGTTTGGGTCTAGTGAATCATTAATCGAGGTTATCTAACTGTTCCTGTAATGATTCCACGGTGACTTGTGTCAGAGTCTCTCTGTGTTCGTAGCCAATCAAGCTCTACCCTTGTGCTTCACGCTCCACGCTCATTTGTACCCTATCATAACCATCTCACAGTAAAGAATCATCGTCCCTCAAGTTACACTATACATCTAATAGGTGTGCCGTGCACTGTAATATGTCATTGTGTCAGAGCACAATGCGAGGACTAAGTGCACTGAATGCAAATTAATCTTGTGGGATGGCAGCGGCTGAATAGAGTGCGGTTTTGGGGAAAGGAGGGGAGCAAAGGGAGGGACAGAAGGAGGGCTAATAGTGGCGACAGAGAAGAGAGGGAGAGAAAAGAGCATGTAAGGGGGAGGAGGAGGAGAGAGAGAAGGGGGGAGAGGGATGTGGGATGTAGTCATCGCCAGGCCCATTCATCATGCAATGCCTGCTGGGATGCGCCGGGGTCAGTCCCGCACAACACAATTACAGCCTGTTCTGGTGTGTTGTGCTGGGCTTCGCTGTGTTCTGACTGTGTTCTGATGCCTTTTGTTAGATTTCCTCTGTTCTAGCTCTCTTGTTTTCCCCTTCGTGTGTTCTCTTCTGTGCTGCTCTGTATTCAGTGGCACATGTGGCGTCTGTTTTTTTCTTCTGTTACACATTTTTGAACTTGCTTTTCAAGCTATCACTAAATGATCTGCGGCTGCACTTCTTTGAGCAAAACATCTCAATTAGTAGCACGTTTCTTTTGTTTTTGTTTGCCGCTTTGAATCCTAAACTCTCTACTTTTTCCCCCTGCAATTAATTGCTGTATTCTTTTGTTCATGTGGTGCAGCCGCTTGCTGGGCTGTTAGTTTGCATCGCCATTGGTTGCGAAAAACCCTCCTTCTATCCACATCTGACTTGCAGCCGCTAGCTTGATTCATGTGATTGACAGGCCTGGTTAGCATGGGGGTGTGAGATGCTGGTGAGCATGTTGTTTACCCTGCCTGCCTGACAGTCCTCCATGAGGCTACAGATGTTTCCAGAAAGCTGTAAATATCCGCTGTGTGCTCTAATGTCAGCTGGCAGCATATCCTATCATAAGGATATCTCTGTCTTCTTGTCCGTGTCTATTCTTAATGCAGTGAAAGAGACTTTTTCCTGCCAAGACATCTTACAGTGGCAAGAAGGCCTGAAGCACAACATCACACAATGATGCTTTAACAAGAACTTTAAGAGGTTGTTTTTTTTTTGTTTACATCTTTGTACAAAGCAGATCTATGTGGTGTCACAGCATGTCTGTTTCCCAGGTCCTGCTGATAAACAATACACAAAACAGTTTAGATTCTTTCTTCCTGATGGATGATCTGATCTGATGTTGATCTCTTCCAGGAAATATTTCGATCCCACTCTTTGGTGCTCTAAGAACAAATCTAGAATGGGGGCTGTTTACTAAAAGACACAGTATGTTCTTTATTTGGGAAAATATTAGTCACAGGCCTCAACAAAATGTAAACAATGCACTTCCTGTTTCTCTGATTATTGTGACTGAAGGACATACTGATGAGCCCAAGCATGGAAACCACTGATGGGTGTATAACATTGATTATCTTGTTACAATATAACCTGTAAGTGGCAGGGTTATGTCAGAGAGTCAACATTTTGTCCTTGAAGTTGATTAAAAAATAGAAGGATAAGTTTAACAATGTGTGTCGCACACTGATGGGATATTTCTTAAACTGCAGCTCTTGTGGGTTGTTACCCAGCAAAGGTGGTCTGAGGCTGCACAATTGATAAACTGGTTATTAGGGCACAGGTGGGAATGGCTTATTCATTTGTGTGGTGCAGTGACTTTTGGCCAGTTTGGTAATCCAAAAGAAGAGATGCTGTTACTCAAATTGCTGAAAAAGTTCATCATTGTTCATACGTAGATTTAAAAGCTAAAAAGTGGGCCGTGTAGTAGAGGAAGAAGTTGACCATAAACAGGGAACACGACAGCAAGTTCAATAGGTTTACCCAGACTCCAAACGGCCTATCAACGCAAACCAAAAGCTGGTTAATAGTTTAAAACCTGAACTCAGAACAAATAGAAGAGACTCAAAGACTCAGCAATGCTGTGTCTTACTGCTGTAGTTACATGATCCGTACAAGCAGATATGTCTGATGACTCTGAGGGACTAAGCTATAAATGAAGCATCAACATTGGCAAATTTATCCCTTTTTTTGTTGCAGCTTTTTACAGTACACTCCATAAAATCAAGGACAAGGAAATATATTTTTGTTCTTTGTTTTGATGATTAAAGATGTGGTTGTCACTCATTGTATATATTTAGAAGGGAAACCATGACTTTAATTAATAATATCATTAGTACAGCTGATTATTACTTAGCAGTGTGTCATATTGATTACAGTAGAATATAATGCAACTGAAGTCTTTTTCTGTCTTCGAGATGTTTGTATCTTAGCCTCATGTGTATCTTTTAAAGATCAACCTGCTAAAAAGAAATCCTTGAAATGCTCATCGTTTTCTTTAGAAATGCATTCTTGGCATGAACAAACTGTTTATTAAACAGCATGAGAGGACCGTGGGGAATTCAGGACTATTTTTTTTGTTGGTGCTTTTCTAAACTGTGATTTCCAGTAGTTGTTGAAAATATTTCTTGCGACTGAACAGAAAGCAAACTCAAGCAGAGGTCTCAGAAGTTCTTCCTGCCCACTGCGGATGCTTTGGGCGGAGGGCTTGTTTGGCTTATGAGGACTAATAGGAAGCCCAAAGATTGACTAAAAGAATGACAAATCATGGCCAGAAAGTGCAGCAGCTTAGCGTATGGAGCATCTGGAAACAGTTTGAAACAATGGATTGTCTTCAGCAAACTCCCTGTCTGACTTTATTGATGCCTCCCTTTCCTGACTGTCATGAGTCCCAGCTTCCTGGAAAAGAGCTGGATGACCTAAAAGATGAGTTGGATGGCTTTTCATTCTTTAATCTTGGTGTGCAGTTAAAGGTCTTTTCATTAAAAGGACCATCTGAGTGTTGTCAAAATGAGACTAAAATAAATGAAAATAATTTTTACGGCCAGGGGTAGATACTTAAAATAATTGGTGCATGTTCTGGTGCTCCCTGCTGGCCCCAATCAACAGATAAGATGAAATCTAGAGGACACTGTTCTTAATTGGAGGTGGCCTTTGAGCTGTTTTATAACCTCCTCCTTCCAATAATAGACCCACCATTTTCTGGAATCTAGGCCGAGTTTTAACTACTTCCCATGGCTACAGTCTGGGTGTCTAAGTACACCTGCCTGGCGGCTCTTTTACCTGCAGATGCAGCGGCCTGTCTGTCGCGTTGTCCCTCCCTGGTGTGCCCTAATGAAGCCAGGGAGATGTGACGACATGCCTTGCATTTCACTCTTCACCTAATTGTGTTGATGTTGGAGCCTGATATCAGTGTTGTGGCGGTTAATCTTCCCTGCGAGAGGAAATGGCGGAGTCATCAAGGGATGCGACACAGCTAATTAGACTTGTGTATGCTTCCATGTGCAAGAGGGGAGATGGGGCTGAAGTGGTGCCGAAGAGAAAATGGTTTTCTCCCGTTTGAAAGTTATCTTTTGATTGAATGGGCACTGAAAGTAGTTTCAAAAACCCGTCTCGAATATGAGGCATATTTTTAAGATTGAGTGCTGCTAAATGACAGCATCAGGGGGAACAAGAGGAGGGTGTGGGACAGATAACCTACAGCCTGACATTTTGCTCCTCTCCACAAATGACCATCTCTGCAAGTCTGAAATTAAAGTAATTTGAAGTTGCCCACAAAGCAAATGACGTACTGGTACAATAATGCTGTTTTTTGACTTCACCAGCCCCTGAGGAAAAGCTGTTAAAAGGTTTGACTGATTAGGGCCTGAAGCCACCGGCTCGCAATTAAACAGAAGACAAAGCTTCAGCCTTCACTGCTGGAAAATCACAAGTAATGAATTAGTGATAAAGGTTTAAAAGACAACACCATTAGTGGGCCAGGCGGGAGGAGGTGGGCCCCATCTTTCCTTTTGCAGAGGAGGTAGTTTGGAGTTTAAAGCATATGAAAGTACATTGCTCTAAGTTTGTTTTTTTCTCTCTCTCTTATATCTTATCTGATATTCTTTCCCCTGGGGTTAACAGTGACAGTCACATTAACCTCATCTGTGCAGCACTGTCCCCATGTGACCTTCAAGTTCTCTCTTGTGAGGAGTGGTCAACTGTTCCCACTAGAGCTTGTAATGCAAAATGACTCCACCGCTCGGGGGCCAGAGGATCAAAGAATATATTAAGATTATGTTGCAGGCTGTCGTGCACTACTTCAGCTGAGAAATACTATGCCAGCAAAATATTTTGCAGAGTCATACTTTGATTTTCCTTTTAAAAGCTGCCTGAGGGCTTGTTTGATTTGGTGTCAGATTACAACCAATGACATCCACACCACTCAGCCCTCCCCTCCTGTGTGGACTGCCACTCGCACGCACAGAGAGCTTGTATTTGTCGCACTGCTTGTCCACCTCAGTCTGTCTTTGTCCACCTCAGAGCTGATGTGTACAAGAGAAACTGATGTCATGAGGGGTATGCAGATCCTCTGTTGCTTCATCAACATGTCTTTGTCTCTGTTATTAGTCCTTGAACATATATTTAACAATGAGGTACGTGTCTCTCAAAATATGAATATAGACTGTCAAGCTACTTTTTTTACACAGAAAATTCACAGGAGGAATTGATGGAGAATGAGATTGTTATGCACAATCGATAAGGACATTGGTATCAATAAACTCTTGCCAATGTCTGTCGCTACTTAATACCAAATGTCTAACTTGGATTTGTTTTAAAATCTGTTGAAAAGCTTAAAAAAACAGAGAACATGTTGTGTGGCACTGGTCAGTGGTCAGGGTTCCCTGGACATGGTGGCTTGAGGTCAGCCCATTTGTGCCACAAAAGAATGTCAGAATTGTCCCTCTGCTTTAAGCTCTACACTTGTTTGGTTTTTTTTTACAAAAAAAAACCCTCTTTTTTTTTTGGCCATGCAGATTGGACAAAATCAGCCACTGATGAGCTCCCAGGAGCCACAGAAATGTAATTCATGCAGTTCATGAACAAACTGATGACTCAATTTAAAAATGAGCAAGCTGAAATGAAGAAACAGAACTCACAAAATGTTAGTATTTTTACAACATTTTTACTTCTAACTTCAAGAGAGACTCCTCCTGTTCCCTTTAATTTCTTATCTCATTACAGGGAAAAAAGGGTTAAACTCATTTTAATGACTACAGTGGACAAATTCAACATCCTCACATTACAGCAGAGCTAGTTGTCTTTTTGGAGCTGCTTAGCCTTGTTTCAGGGGTTGCTTTGTTCTGCTTTGTGGTCTCTGCACCCCCTCTCTCTTTCTCTACCCTATTTAAAATATTAACAAAACAGTGAGTAAAGTGATGTTCCTGTCAGTGAGGTGTTTATGTGACAGCTGTGTAACAGACATCACTCTGTCCATCACTCTCTCTCTCACTTTCCCAGCAGCCCTACCCCTTCAGTTGATGTAATGATGACCGTAGCCCCCCCTTCAAGGAATCTAACCTTCCTTCCCGTCCCTCTCTGCTCTCATCAGCTTCTTTGCTTTAATTAAATGAGGGTGATTTCAATAAAGTTACTGTCATCCTCACTCCATTAGTTATATTAACACTCAGATTTCTGCCCCGAAGTCGTCTATCTATTCTACGCCTTGAACCGGGGGGGCCAATCCTCTTCTTTTCATAGATCTGTGTAACCTAGTTACTGAGGCCCAGCGGGGGAGGCCAATCAATTAATGAACAAAGGAGCCCGCTTGCTGAGCAGTGGCGCGAGTCTGGGACTATAAACAGGGCGCTCCCAAAACATGGTCGCTGTCAGTTCGGAGCTCATCTGATGGATGTTGTTTTGCTTTGTTGTTTTGCGACTGTGTGTCTTGGAGTGCTATTTCGGTTGAGTCTAAAGCTTGTGGATGCAGCAGTGGTACCTGTCTGAACACACAGGCAACAAATATCCAGGTACTGGGAACAAGAAGTAAAGGAAAAGAAAGTGCAGGGAGCATCGTCTGTCAGTGTTATACATCACCAGATTAAAGCTGAAGGGAAATGGACTGTGGCATTTACTGACATTGTGTTGGCTTTGTACAAACCCTGCCTCCCTTAAGACAAAATGCTGGGCATAGCTAACCCATAAAGTATTTGGTCAAAGGTTAAATGTCCATATTCCGTTATTCTGATATGTCTCCTGCGGCAACAAGCTGATTTAAACAGACAGTGCTCCTCTTCTGTCCACCTGTGCTCTCTCACTATCTTTCACCACTTTCTCATCCTTCCCTTTTCTCAATACCTCTTTTCATCCTATTGAATCCCTCTTTTTTCAGTGCTTCACCTTTTTTCTTTCTCCTCATCCCCTCCCTTCTGTCCTGTCTGTCTTTTTCCAGCCACCCGGTCCACCTCTCTCTCTCTCTTTCTGTCATCCCCTTTTTTCTTAATCCGGCTATCCGTCCCCCGTGCTCGCCTCCCTGGAGTTTCCAGCTCTCTGTCTCCCTGTGTGTGAGATCAGGGAGCCGGCTGTTGTAACAAGCTGTTGAATAATGTAAGCACAGGGCTATAGGCCAGAGTTTCAGTTAACCCTTTGATCTCTGATCACACAGTGGGTGAGGCGGACACATCATAAATGACAGCTCGACAGCAGGGCCAAGCAGCCCCAAGGCCTTTTTGCTTCCGTCTTTCGCCGACCTCCACCTAAAGGCTAAAGTTCCCCCATCCGGTTTCACTGTCACGGCCTTTGTAAGCAGGAACACAGCGAGCCTCCCATGCCTTTGTTATCCTAACATTGATGTATAATTAAAGGGTAAGAAAGGCAATACTGAATAATTGATTCTGGAGCAAAGATGTCATGGCATCCTGAACCTTATCGTACTCGGTATGTCTCTTGCAGTGTGGATGAAAGATTTACTACTTTGCTTGCTTTCTGGTTGTCTACTTCTGACTTCACTGATTCATTCTGGCACCATGCGCTCTCCTGACTCTGAGCTTGTATCATTATTTCTTTCAGCCCTGTTTCACCTTTGTGTATGCTGTGTCAAAACACAAGACCATGGGCAGCAGAACAGTCTTATTAAATCCTCAGCAGTAGTCTAGTTTGTGTCCGTGTTACCAATTTGTATCAATTAACAGACCAGGTCAGGCATTTTCTATCTTAAAAAAAAGTGTAGCAAGCGCACAAGGTCCCATTAACCCTTTGTAATCGATACAGATTCCCTTCTCCTTAAGTGCTTCTTGTTAGCTTTAGAGCCTCATATCCTGAGGCCAGGGTGTATTGATCTGTGGACTGATTGGAAGTTACCCTTCAGGAGGTGAAGGATAGCGGTGGGACTGGGGATGTTTTTGGCAAGAAAGAGAGAGGAAGGAGTGGGTCCTCATGGCTGGATCGGCTTACTACTTCCATCCCCCCACACACACCTGTTACAGCCAGCAGGAGGGAAAACACTCCACCAATCTGTGTGTGGAGGTGTGTATCTCTCTGTGTGTTCCCATTGATTGTATGTGTGTCAGAGTGGAAAGTGCTGTCTGTGTGTTTCAGGAGAGCAAATGGCTGAAGTGTAGCAAATGAGAAATGTGTTGCATGGGGTTTATGGTGGCGGCATGTCGTGTGCCTGAACCGCACAGGGTTTGGCAGCTGCTGGCCTTTTATGGTCGGGTGGCAGGAGACGAATTTTACATTTCACATGGCCAACACAGTCTGCCCTTCAGAACGCTCATTTTGCACCCACAAACCAACGCCAAACCACATGCACATGGCGGACAAAAACAACTCCTGTCTGTAAACAGAAGTGCACATGCATATATTGGCTCACCTCAATCTGTCAGATGGTGTGTGTGTGTGTGTGTGTGCGTGTGTGTGTGTACGCAATGCAACTGCGCATGGTATTTAATCCATAACTCTGACAGGCTTTCCTTGAACTGACAAGAAAAGGCATTGCTTTCTTCCCGCATAAATATGCTCACGCCTCTTTCTCTCTCTCTCTCTCCCGATGTCACTCTCTCCTCTCCTCTCCAAGGCGTAGTGAAATACTGCTTTGATTTTAAAGTGTTGTGTTCCAGGACATATACCATGCACACTGCCTTGTGGAGGCTTGACCCCATGTGCAGGCCCAAGCCTTCAGTAAACTGATATTGGTGTGTGTGTCTGTGTGTGTGTGTGATGTCACGGTAGGATACACAGCAGCTGTAGAGGCGGCAGTGAAGAGGGGAAATGGGAAGCGCCAGCACAGTAGACAGAGCACAGATAGACCTGTCAGCTCAGTGACACCCACACATGCTTCACCCTCTAGTCCAAGGCGAGAGCAGGGGAAGGGAAAAGCTGCTCAGCTGGGGACAGGTAGAGCCTGAGTACAGTGAAATAGACACAGTCTGGATCAGTGGCAGAGTAACATCTACAGCTGCTGAAGGAAAAACTGGGAGCTGTGTTTGAAGTTTGTTTAATTCAGGGAATACTGGAGGAGCAAATCTGGCAGGTACAAAACCTTTGTGTTTTTACAACAATCATAATTAATCGTTTTTTAACACTAATCGTGTGATTAAAAACTCTCTTGGGTCAAAAATAATTCTCATTAACCGGAATCTAGAGTGCATAAGACATACAGGTGAATCCATCGGTATTTAACCACCCCAGGATAAAGTTTCTCAGCAGCAGCTGTTATACCAGTTGGGAAAAGTGTGTATCAGCACAAGTTGAGTTATCATTAAACTGCACAGGCTCTATCAGTTCATAACGCTGTAACCACAAGTCAAGGATGATAAGTTTCTAGTGATGAATCATGTTTGGATGATACCAAACACAAAATTTAGTATAGCAACCAAAAAAGCTATTTCCATCTCTTCCCGGTGATAAAGCCTACATCAAGCTAGTTTCAAATTCTCCCACATGCCTTCTGGCTAACACTATCTGAGATGTCGTGATTTTTTTTAACAGTGGCTTCCTCTTTATGCGTGCTATAAAACTTTGACTGCTGAATCCCCGAGGGCGAGGGTCTGTTGAATGCACTGTCTCTCTTCCATCTCTCAGCTGTGAGACTCTGCAGATTCTCCTGAGCTGCTACTGGCCTCTTGGTGGCCTTCACGCTGCCGTACTCCAGTACAAATTCACTGCTGTGCCAGATTTAATGCTCCTGTAATGATTTAACCTTACTGTGGTTATTCAAGGGAGGATTCAGCTTTGGTTTTCTGTGTTTCTTCTATTTGTATTCTTGTCTCTGTAATGGAGTTACTAACAGGGAAATAATGACTGTTGTATTGTTCTGTTGCAGCCAGTTATAGTTTTTGCTCCCTAGCTTAACATGCCGTGCAGCTGTTCTTAAAATGCAGCTGCTCTCTTCACGTGAATGTGGGATGTGGCTGTGTTATTCTAACTTATCTAATATCTCAGTGTTGATACTTTCTATTTCTAACATTGACATATGAAGCTACTGCATGTCAAATACCTGTACATTAGGGGTGGTAGAAAAAATCCATTCACATAAGTATTGGAATTTTTTGCTTCATGATTTTTAAATAGATTTGTCCCGTGAAAATCAATGTACTCTGTCTCATTGCAATAGTTTTTTCCTTTATTGCAATCATGATTTATCGAGGGATTCTTTTTGGGTTCCCATCTAAATCAGTGTTCAAAAACACGTGCAGTAAATCACTGTTCTTTAAAAAGGACACCATATTAGATAAATACAACTAGGAATAAATAACTTTATAAAGAAGTGCAATTTTGATTCAAATTGCAAATTGATAACAATGATTGTTATTATTTTTTTTTAAAAACACTATCTTTGCATAAACAGGTACATCTCAAAAATCAGAATATCATGAAAATTAAACAAACTGGGTCTCTCATTTCAGAAAGTGAAACCTGGATATACTGTAGACAAATTATACATGGAGCAACTTCTTTCATTCATCAACATTTTTTCATAAAATGTTGATGAGTGTGGCTCAAAGATTATGAAAATTCAGAATTCTGTGTCTTAGAAAATTAGAGTATTTCACAAGATTAACAAACAATAATATTTTAAACAGAAATATTAGCTTCTGTTCAATTCTGTGCACCCATTATCATTTCTACAACTCATGACTGCTTGTTACCCATTTTAGTCACTTTTTACTCATAATTTTCTTCTCTGCTTTTGTACCGGTTTTGCCACTTTCTGACTACTTTCCAAGTTTTCTCCCAAGTTTTCCTCTGTCACCCATTTTTGTTGCTTTTGACTGCTGTTGCTACTTTATAATTCTTTTTATTGGTACCATTTTAATCTTTTTACCACTGAGATTGTATTCTGAAATATTCAGATTAAAGAAATATTGCACAGTCTGAGATAAGAATATTGCAGCAGGTTATATAGTGGTTTAATCTAATTTGCAAATAATTTCCCAGCCCAAATCTGCACCCAAAAAGTTGGTGAAAGAATCAAAATGTGAGAAAAGCACATCATCCCAGCCCTACTGCCCATAGTTTCAAATAGACCGCCACACCGATTAAAACCCCTTTTTGTGGTTATACTTCTTAAAACAGCAAAGATAAAGTCCAAGGGGGCGTGACCTTTTACTGTAGTTGGCTTGAAAACTGCAGCTGAGGCAAAAAGAGGGGGAAGAGAGAGAGAGAGAGAGAGAGAGAGGGAGAGAGAACTTGCAGTAGTATGTGATAAAAACATGCAGGATTTGTAATAGGATTCATGACTAGAGCTGCAATCCAGAGGGTAATTATTGTTATTGCAATGAGACAATCATGAAGCGGGGTGTTTCTCTATAGTCAGAGTTTTTCACACATTTAGTGTCTTAAATTACCACAACGAGGGCACGTGTCAAGTGTGCACTGTTTGTTTATGTGGAGCTCTACTGTATGCAGCCCTCCAGACACATTTCCACTTCTATCCACTTATCTCTTGTTCTTGATTGCACTTTGAAAGTGAGCTGATGATTACGAGTGCATTTTTCATGCAGGGAAGAAAAATCCTATCTGTTTGATCTTGCAGGCAAAATATGGGCAGCACAACAGAATCTCATCTCTTGTGTCAGCTATTCTTCCGCACCGTGATATTCCCATGGGAACGCATTTCTGCTGTGCGAATCACAGTCGGATCAGTGCGGGCCCTGTTTCTTATCTGGACATGAAAGAAGGAGAGATGGAAGAGGGAGGTGTGAAAGGAGGGGGAGAGGAGAGGGAGAGGCAGGGCTCCCTGGGGAATAATAATACCTGAAAATTCACTGGGCGGCATCTTGAATCTCACTCATCATCATTTCATGAGCAGGTATTGTACTTAACACTATTATGCTCCGAGATACAACCTGTGCTAGGCTGTTTTCCTCAATCTCTCCCAGATTGATTGAGCAGATTAGACAGTTATACTGTTTATATGTGCGCCAAAGCCTGTGTTACAGCATGCCTGGGGGATTTTATTATTAGTTTGATAGTTTTCTTTTTATTCATCCTTGCTCTCTGTGAGCTTTGTTGTTGTTTGATAGCATCCTTAGTTCACACCAGGTCAGCAGATCCGTTATTGCCGTTCCGCTGCAGGTGTAAAAGTCTTAATAAAACTGTTGTGCTTTAGTCAGGGGTTCTGTAGAGCTTGGGATGGGTTTCCTCTGCTGAATGGGAAGTTGATTCGATCAGCAGACCCTGCAGCATGAAACCACACTCACAAGTGCTGTTATCTCTGCTTGTCTCTTCCACTCAGAGCCCCCCTAAACTCCCACGCTCACTCACATATTCACACACATAGAGAATTGCACTATCCACAAACTGTTTGACTTTCACCTCTGAGTGATGCCCATTGTCTCCATAAGGAGAGCCCCATTATGAATCCTTAGTCCCAATGGAGACATTGTGCTGCTCGCCGTGCTCCCTTGTCCTTCAGCGACGTCCTGAGATGACAGTAGATAAACAATGGGAACAAACAGTCACTCCCACCAGCATTGATCCGACTCCCCTCGCACCCCCTTCTCTCACCAACAACGCCACATTGATTCCACCTACACTCAATTTATATGAAAGCCCCTCTCTGCCTCAACTCCCCCTTCTACAACACTGACAAAAATGATAAATGACCAACCCCGTCCTCCCTCTGCCACCACCTCCCTGTGCCGGGTGTTGGCTGTCTGAGGCACTACAAGCCTATTCCTCCGCTGAGAAATCCAATAGAGTGAGCAACTCGCTTTTCTCGGATCCGTACGGTTTTCTTTTAATTTCGTTGTAGTTAAGGGGTTGTTTTTCTTTTTCCCTTGAATGAAGTCTTTGCTATAATTGCTGCACATAAACATGCTCTTAAAATATTCAAACCCTGCAGGATGAGCATATGCACAGTGTCAACCAATCAAACAAAAAAAAAAACAAGATGGGAAAGTGGTACAGATTTCAATGACATACTTCAGTATCTTTCACTGATGCTCAAGGACGAAATCACAGAGTGTTTATCATTGTGGTCAGTTTTAACTCCTTCTAATTAGATGTATCTTTTTTGAGTCTTGAGAATAATTTGGACAGTTATTTCATTCAAAGAATAACACTATCAATCCAGATCCCATCAGTGTTTGGATCAGTTACAACTTGCATATTCAAAATACTTTGAACTATTACTATGACTGTCAGGTAGGGCTGCACAGTTATGGCTAAAATAAAGATTTCTTAAATTACCTTTTTAGTTTACCTGATTTTTTTTTCTTAATTCTGCACCTCACCTGTAGTCAGTGCTGAACTAGAGCATGGTGTCTGCAACAGCCTTTTTGGCCAACTTTGACCCTGAACATTTGGTCAAATTTAGCATCCAAGTTCTTCTTTATAAGAACTTTGACATAATTTTGATGAAATACGGTTGAATTTATCTGTTTTACTTGTGTGGAGTATTTTCAACAATGTGATATTTATGAACCAAAATTCTGAACTTGCATTTGTTTAGAATTATGTTAAAGAAATGGAATGTAGCTTCATCATCATCATCACCATCATCCTCATCATGATACTGTCCTTTGACCTCCACCTATAAAACTGGAAAACTTCGGCCAGTAATTCTGTATTTATATTTCATCATATTGTGGACCTTTAGGTAGCTCATTGTTTAGCTTTGCCTTTGACACTTTGTCCTGTTGCTTTATGAACACACCGAATCCTTGGGCTCAGCTGAAATTTTGGATTAGCTAGCCATGCTAACATGTGAATTACCTGTGGTTGTTACAGAATCACAGGTGAGACGTTTTGAACTATGGGTTGTGTTTTGAGTGATCTTTGAAAATGCACTGAACTGAACTGAATAGAATTGAATAGAATTGAATTGAATATATGTTTATTGCCATTTGCACAAGTATCAGACAGTGCAGATACATTGTTTTTTTTTCTTTTTTTGAGTTTATGACTGAGTCAGCTCTACAAAAAAGTTAAAAGTTTATATAAAATTGATTAGCAGTATAAAAAGAGAATAGAAATTGAAGATATTTATGTCAATCATCTCGGTTGTTTATGTTAAAGATCATTGTTGATCCAGCCCAAAAATAGTTTTCTATTTCTAGTGTGTACAGCACACACTTTTGAACATCAATGCACACTTGTAATGATTCTTTGATCATAATTGACATAAGATAAATTGTGATCATGTGAAGGGTATAAACAATATGACTGTTAGCTATGAGTGCAACAGTAGTTAAAAATGTCAATAATCTGTGCTTTTTCTATCACTAATGAATTCCTGGTGTCAGCTTTTAACTAGGTGTAAGCATCAGTACAGTAAAGTGTAACATCACCTATAACTGGACTCTTTGTCTCATTGTAGCTAAGTTTACCAAAGTATTTTCTGTGGATCTTCCATTCACCTTGATGTCCTCAGCCCAACCGCTAATATTTGTCTGCTGCATATAAGCCATATCTTATATGGTCCTAACTGTTATTTTTATTGTACAGATCCAGTGTCCCCCTGCCTGTAAATGGGGCACAGTGTGTCTATTAATAGATATACTGTTAGCCTGCTGTGAGTGGTTATCAGCAGGGGAGAGGGGTGGGGGGTATACGTGCATGTGTGTGTGCCGTGCTTTTTTATGTGCAGCGTTGAAGTGATCTAGGCTATTGATGAAGGCGTTGGTTCAGCTCTCACCACTCTACCTCACCACCCAGGGGAGTAATACCATTGAGGAAAGTCTCCTCCATTTCACGTCTCAGCTCTGCAGTTCCCTAATGACCCCTTCCCTGCTTCGTCTCCACCCTGCCACAGTTTTCCCATTGCTCTCTCGGCTCATCCATACTCTGGTTTTCACACTGTGAGGTAATCCATTTTACACTTCCTGCTGCTCTCAGATCTCTCTCCTGCTTGAGATCCTAGATTCGAAAGGAGACGGAGCATTGGAGAATCTAGCCTCTTGATGAAAGGAATCAAAGGGTGTGATGTATTCTCTGCCTTTGCCCTTGCCTTTTTCTTTATGCATCTTGGTCCTCATTGTCCCCTCATAACTTGAATGTGTAATCATGCTATTATGCCCATGCCTGCTCAGGTTATTTTTATGCAGGGTGATATTTGCTATGATGGGATCTGACACAATCCCCATAATGGAAGTCTAAGGGTTGGATCTCGCCTCGCGCTAAATTTACAATACAGTAGCGGTACAGAAATGCCCCAATTCTCTCTAATTGTCATTGAACACACTTTAGCTGTCGTCCCATTCTGTTCATAATTGCTCTTAGGAAAAGATTGCTCTCCCTTGTCTGGATTTGAAAACGTGTCTCTGCCTCTTTTTCCCATTACTGTGTCAACGAATAACATTGCAATCATTTCAATTACGACAGTGCTGGGACTGAGGTCTTGAAGTAGGGCCTTGAGATGTAATTGGAGGGGCACGAGCGGATTGAGGGAAGGCGTTTTTCTTCTGTGAAATTGCCTCAGTCTTGGGGACAGTAAATTGAGGTGCTGAGAAATGATGTGATAATTCAGCTGCATGGTTTGGTTGGGGGAAATGGTCTGAAAGTCACTTTCTGGAGAATTAGAAGGCAAAACTACATCTCCCTCCCGAGTCCTCTGTCCTTCACGCAGTGGCGCAAAATGAATTGATGAGACAGAGGGAGAGTAAGGTGTTGCTGTAAATGTTTGCTGCTAAAATGGAGCCAGCCCGCTTGTGCATTCAGATTGGCTGAGAGTGGGAGGTGGAAGAAAGAGCGACGAGTAGGTTTCTTGCTATTTCACGGCCAAAGCCTTTAATAGCTGCAGCCACAATGAATGCATAAAATGAAATCCAGATTGATTGATTTCATATTGATAAATGCCAAGGCTGGCTTAAAGGGGAGAAACTGCTACTGTGGCATTTTAGTGTTTGAAGGTTCTTGAAAGAGTCTCTCCTCCTCTCATGTGGCTGATGTTCGTTGAGATGTGCTTCTCAAGAAAAATCGAAATTCTTGCTTTTTAAAGTTTAATCTCTCGTGAGTGAAGTAGGAGGCTGACTGTAAATACAGAAATCTTCTTTGGCTCTGCTTCTGTTCTTGCTGAAGATTACAAACAGAGAGCTCTCATTGCTGCTGACATTAGCCTCCAGATTCAGGTCCTCTCAATGAGTTAATTCCAGAAATACATTCAAAGTAAAGATAAACTGTATTTTAACTGCACTGGGTTTAAAAGGGAAATGTCATGAGATCAAAAAAAAGATTTGTATTTTTGCTTGAATTTAGTTTGGTTTGCAGTGTATCCACTGACCTTCAAAACGAGCTATAAGCCAACCCAGTCCTTTGGTACGTCTGATAACACTCTGATGTTCTCTTCAAAATCTGGCCAATAATTAGAATCATATCTGTACCCTTATCTAGTACCCCCCGACTTTCTGGGCCACATGTTCTAAAAGCCTGTCATAGATTTACTCTAATGAGCAGAAACTGTTTAGATGTGGAAATCTCGTGTTTACATGTAGCTGGATTTTATTTACAACACTTTTGCTTACACTACCTGTCACATTCTTAAAACAGTTTTATTATCTCTCCCTGAGTTTAACTCAAAAGCGCCAAAGTAAAGCACAAAATTAGAACAAAGCGGCACGGCAAGAGGGACTCATTTGAATTTAAAGAGGCTGGTCCTAAATCCCCTCTGATGCTTGATTCATAGAATATTTAGTCCGAAACATGGTGAGGATGTTTTATTTAGACAACACAAGATGTTGTTCGATGACTGAAAAAAGTTATGTCAGCTCTCAACTGTTGACAGTGGTCACAACAGCGTCTGGATTCAGGTCTGCTCGTAAGTCAGACACACCATGTTTTAACAGGACAAGGCTTAGAGAAATAATAGTTGAGTCCACTTCATGAAACACTGATCACAGCATCTCAGTCATCTGGATCTGAGTCCAACCAATGAGCTGTGCATGCATCCTAAAAAAGACAGAGTAAAGATACATAACCTCTCTGTATGTTCAGTCCAGGCCCTCGTCACTCTATTGTGTCTCTCCTCTTAATCCCCTCAAGGCTCCTCACACAGTAACACAGCTGGCATAAGCACATTTGGAACTGTTTGCAGTGTCCAGATTAAAAGGATTACAAATTAGGGATTACACTGGCGTTATTCCTACCCACTTAACCTTGACCCACACACCCTGTTGTACTTTTCAGACGATGGGACCAAACATGTTCCTGAAGGCCTGGGTGTTTGCTTTAAAGCTCAGAAATATTTGTTCAGGAATAAATACAAACAAAACGTGCGTGCTTTGTGGGGTAATTTGGATTGTAGATCTTCTAATGAGTCTCAGGGGTCTGGCTCCGCCACGATTCAGCCACTTTGGTGCATCCACACAAAAAGTGATAACAACAATAGCCTTTTGATAAGCGCTTGGTGGATTACTGCCCTCTCTATTTCCTTCTGAACTGTTTCCATGCCCCTGAACACATCGTAACTCTAGCGTTACCATGGAGGACGTGTGGTTGCCAAGGCCTGCGGTGATTGAACACAGAGGGTCATCGTTTATTTCTGTCAGAGGCTGAGGGTAAGAGTTGGGGATGCACACAAGGGGAAGAAAAGGTGACACTATTTGGTCCTGAGGGTGCAGAAGGTCCAGCTCTCCATTAAAAGTTTATTTTAAAAGGAACACCTCCGGCAAGTAGGGCTCAGGTGGTCAGTGTTAATGTACTGACTCACCTTTCGAGCCCTGAGACATTTGGGCTCATTCACACTTTGGAACAGCCGCATAGGAAGAGGAGGAGAAGGAGGGGGAAGAGAGTAGAGAAGCAGGACGTGTAAAGCTACATATGGCCGCCCCTCACGTTGTTTATCCAGAGAGTTGTTACAGCTGAGCACCAGGCTCCGTCCCCCCTGCTCCTCATCGTCCCTCATTAATCTAGCAGTATGCTTCTGGCCTGCTTCCCATGAAGTCGAGGGAGCAGGTTTGAGTGACCACCCACCCTGAGGAAAAGCATTACCCGGTCCTCTCAGGCGTCACCTGCTATTGTTTATGCCGCCACTTCACTCTATCGCCATCTTTCAGCCGCTATAAAATAAAGAGGCATTATTTTAATTGATGTTTGTAAAGCTGTGAGACTGATGGTCACCTCAGGGTGAATCCGTCACAAATTTCTCCTGGCAGTCTGTTTTTCTTTGTCAAGCCTTGGTAGTTTGTCATTTTCTCCCCCATTTTTTTTTGCTTTTGTCTCTCTCCCTCTCAGCAGATCCTTTCCTTCTTATTGCTTCTCCTGCCACCTCCATTTAGGAAGACTTTCAGGCCACGTTAGCAATTACAGAGCTCATATTCAGCCCGGGATGTTTCCATCACTGAGAACGAAAAGGTTGGCTATCAGATGCGCATTTGTCTCCATCTGCCTCCCCCTTTATGCATGAGTTAAGACACTGACTCTCCTTGGCAGACTGAAACAATCTGGTTCCTACACACTTTTTGGCCGTGCTTTTACCTTACGGATATGTCTGCTGGCTATACCTCACATCAGCCGCTGCCGAGCATGAAATATTCATGTCTTCTTTCCTTCCTCCTCTGCATTTTTGCATCTATTATATTGTAGCAAGGAAGAATTGATACGTTAGTGGTTATAAGTTGGCTTCTTTTAAAGGTATATATGGCACAGAAAGTAGGAGGCTCATTAGGTGAGATGGGTGTGTAGACATTTGAGATCCATTAGCCAGTGCTATATCCACGTCTCCATTATAACCTAATGTATTGTACCCTATACCTCTGGCCTGATCTCAGCTTCATCTTCACTCTAAGGGCCTTGCATTTTCCCTCTATTTTAGTCACACCCTCACTCAGAACACCTCCCCTCCCTCTCTCCCTTTCCCTCCCTTCCTTTGGTTCTTTGTATCTCAGTCTGAAGGTCAACATTGGGAGGCGGTCATCACTGCTGTGAATTGGGCAAGAAGTGAGATTTTTTTTCTTCATTTGCCTCGGCTCTGTTTGTGTTTGTGTTGTGTCACCATTTATTCTGCCTCTAAGCCGTGTCAACAGTGTCATTAGAGTCAGAGCTCGTTGTCTCCATGCAAATAAAGATAACATGTTTTCCCTCTGATTAATCATTCAGAGAAAATGGCTGTTTAGGAGTGGAGTTAGGCTGTGTTGGTTTTAAATAAGGTTATTAATAAAGGAATATCTAAACATAAAAGGAAATCAAAACAGGCAAAAATGTAAAATGTGTAGTTCAGGACTGAAGGAGCTGCAAAAATAATCTTATTATGATTATTATTATTACCGTTGTGATTTATTGTGCCATTACTTTTAGGTTCCCATCTTGTATATTGTTTATATCAATGGATTAATTGAGGGGGATGGTTCTTTTTAAATTCTCATTTTGAATAAGAAAACAACAAACATGAGAGAGAAAAGTGGGATTTTTGTTTTAGAAAAAAGATCCTCCAAAGAAACTTATTGCAAAAAACAGGTACATCTCAAAACTAGAATATCACGAAAAAGTTAAATATTTCAGGAAGTGAACCCTAGCTATTATACAGATTCATTATACTTAGTGTGAATTGTTTCAAGCCTTAATTTCTTGAAATGTTGATGTTTCTGGCTTGCAGATAATGGAAACCCAGAATTCAGTGTCTTGGAAACTAAAACATTACATTACATAACACTAATAGAGAAGGTATTTTTAAACCGAAATGTCTGAAAAGTTTTGCTACTTTCTGACCATTTTCGAGGTTTTCTTCCAATTTACCTCACTCTTCACCCATTTTTCCTCTTTTTGGCCATTTTTGACACATGAAACTTATTTTAAAAACTCAAACTAAATTAAAAAAGTTTGGCAGGTATTCTGAGGTCGGAGAAATATTTTACTGTCTGCAATTAGAATATTGCAGCAGGCCACATTGCGATTCAATCTAATTTGCAATTAATTCTACAGCCACAGTTTCATTATAGTCTTGTGTCCTCTGCTCTTATAATAACAATAGCCCGCTCTTAAAATATAAACATCTGGCAAAAAAGCAATGGCAGTACTGGATAAGAATTTTTGTAATGGATACTTTTGTGGGTCATGCACATGAGTGACTAAAGAAGTCAGTAATGTTTTGTCAATCGCTTAAATATACAGCACAAATTATTGGAAAACTTGACATATTTAAAAGCTTTTAGTTAATTTTGTTGACTTGTCCTGTAAAATGTGAGTGAAAACAAATAATTTGTATGGTATGTCTACAGTCGCCCTTTTACTTTACTTACATTGAATAGAGCCATAACAAAGAGATTTGGTGTATTTTTGTTATAAAAGGAACATTGGAAATGATGGACTGGCCCCACCAAGTTCATCTCAACCCCATCCATTAAATTAGAGGAGTGTTGGAACATTAAGTGAGCAGATCAATCGTACATTCAAAGGAAAGCCTTTGGCATGGGAAAACACAAGTGCTCTCAGGAAATATGCCGGTGACATTTATGTGATGCCACAATTGATGTGAAATGTAGATAAACCACATATTGAAAGTAGGTTAAAAAAAAAGAAGGTCTCACATCATCTGATATTTGTTGTACTGGGAGCAACCATCTACATGTGTCATGATCAGGATTTGGAGGCAGAAAAAGGTCAATTGTTTAGATCTGTCAGGTATTCTTACAATTTTACCCACCACTGTAAGTAACATACAAAAGAAAATACATACATAAAGGTGATTTAATTGTCTTGATTTAGTCATAAATTGAGGTACAAAATAAAGCTTAAGGCGGCGTGCATGTTGTGTTATTAATTCTCACTGTGCAGCTCAAGCGGGTCGGAGGAGGAATGCAGCAAAGCACCAACAAAGGCAGCAATGAAGAAGAGTGTTGGCAAGTTAACAATGCCAGCTTTAAAAAATTAAACAAAAAAAATCTGCTCTGAAATGTTTTCATGGAGAAAAGGGTGAATTCAATCTGTTTGTTCGACATGAAGGATACACTAAAGGCAACTGGTGAGGAACCCTGGATGTTGGCACAAAGGAATGAAATCTGCACCAGAAAGGAGTTGAAATATATACTATTTTGTGAGATTAAAAAAAGAAAGAAAAAAAGCTAAATACTTCTCAGTGATTAAATACTTTTTTTCTGCGGCTCTGTAATCCTCTGAGGTTTTGTGAATGATTTCAAACTGTTGCCCGCAGGGGTCAAACTGATCCAATAATTTTAATGTTTCATCGTTTAGCCTTTGGTATCCAGTGACATCAGTGAGAGTTGAAAAAAAAATTGATCCGTGTCATCAACTTTATTGCAGCCCTTTATTGAGAATTTCCATGGCTTGTATTTGGCTTATTTCTAAAACCATTTTTCATTCTTTTCTTATTGCCCTGGATTGAAGCAGTCATAAAATTTGTAACACCTGGGATGGACTTTCAAATAAATTATATTGTAATAAATATAATACTTTTTTATGTTGTCTTAAGAAAAGATAGAATATTGATTTGTTGTAAATGTTACATCTCTTTTACTCAGCCCTAGACTCCACTCCTGAGAAATCCCATCATTGGAAGTTTTGATTTTGAAGTGTTCACGCAAGCCTTTCCCCAAATGACCCATAATAAGAAAAGTTTCCAACCCCAGCATCGTGTTAAAAGTGGCCCCTTGTCTTCTCTTCTATGCCCTTGTTTCTAGCAGCAGTCACTTCCTGTGGCTAATCATACTTTGATATGCCCTGGCACGAACCCCGACTCCCTCTGAAACGAACAAACAAGGTACCGGGGGGATCTTCAAGCGGCCAGGGCTGTTAGTTTTTGTCTGCTGCGCTGTGATACATTCTCTGAACGCCCACTGCTTCTTCACGGCCTCCCTTTACATTACTCTACCACCCTGTGAGGCGCATTTTTTGGACACGACTCAGAGAAAAGCTTTGTGTTTTCTCTTACTGCACATCGAGGGAGATTTAAGGCACACCGTTGAGCTTAGCTGTCGGGCTTAAGGGGCGCTCAGCAATATGCTGACCGTCATTACATTTAACACACTATATGGGCATGTATTTATGTTTTGATGTAGGATTGTACAATCACAAATGCTAACTTCAGTGATCAAAGAATTATCTTTTGGAGTTTCTGACAGAAAATCAGTGGAAACCATAAAAAATGATCCCCCTATCAGCTGTGAAAACTCTCCTGTGGTCAGTATGGTATGGGTGCTCTTTTATATTTTATGTCCCTCACCTTTAATTAAAGCTCAGTTTACAGTGTTACTCATAAACCCTTTGATGTCATTATCAAACCTACTTTATGTCTGATTTGTGTCTGATGAGTCTGGATTGGTTTCGTGGTCATTGTTTAATGCCTCTGGGTTGAGAGGGTTGTCATCACTCTAATGGTTATCCAGAGTTTTATAAAAGAAAAGTGTGTGTATGTGTGTGTGTGTGTGCACCTCAGTAGCTTTGTAGCCTAATGGATGGAGCATTTCCATGCAAAGGTAATGGCGCTTTCTCTCATTTCTCTGGTAGGGCTCTAAATGGAGAAGTGGTGTTTTTATAAGTGACTAGCTCACACTGTTCTCGTGCCGTATCTTGTACTTTTCACACTTGGCTTGATGGAGCTCAACTGAAGAGCTGGTGTATTATGATAGGTAAGGGGGTGTACATGAGGTGCGATAAGGGTTTTTCTTCTCGAGTAAAAAAAGTCCCTCTGTTGCCAAGCTCGTCTGTCACTGTCAGCCACACCTCTACTTTTGGATTGATTCCCTTCCACCAGCTCACTTTTCTCCTCTCTCCTGGACTTCATTTGGTTCTTTTGCAGATTTAAGAGAAACAGAGTGTGAGAGACTCCCCGAGGGTGATGGCTTGACGGTGCAGTCACACTGCTCCGACTGGACTCAATCGAGAATTGGCTCGCCTTGAGGCCTTGTTGTCAATCACATTCTGACTATCGATTGTGTGGGGGCTATATGAGCGAGGGTTTTATTTGTATGCGTGTTTGCATGCGCACACAGGAGTTAAGTGTGTAGGGGGGGAAATTGGCAGCTCTGTGGTTGTGTAGGTGAATGCAAGGACTACTTTGGAGTGAACTTTTGGAGTGTTGGCGCTGGCATCACAACACACGTCTCCCACACACTGCTAAAGCCCACACAACAAAGGAAAACGTGGTTTATTCCACAGGAGCTGATTCTGCACTCCCTGATTTTAACACCTTCTTTTTCTTTTTTTTCTCCCAGGTCAGGAAGATCGATCCTGAGGGAATGCTTCTGCTGAGATGACCTGCGTGACCTTGTGTTTCTCAAGAGATTATTCTGCAATCAAAAAGAGTGGAGGGAAATCTAGCCAGGACATGGTTGGCAGGCTCACATGATGGACAGGTGATGGAGCCCTCCATCATCTTTCTCCACCAGTGACTCGGCCTGCTAGCTTTCCCCCTGAAGCAGAAGCGTGCACCGGCAGTCCAAGGCCTCCTATTTCTCTGCCATGGTGACATAAGCAGCGCTGCAATATGAGGGAGAGCCAACGTGAGACTGTCTCATTTCTTTCTCCAGTAGCTGCTGCAGCTGCTCCCTTAACACCGTTTTCATTTTGCTGCATAAAAAACGGACTTCTCTGTGAATAGTCCCGCTCGGCTCACTGTTTTCTTGAGAGACTGTCCCCCAAGGCGTGTTGCCGGGCCTGTGGGGCGGAGCGGTGTGGCTGGAGACGATGCTGGGATGTGTGGCACGAGTCCGTCGGCTGGTCCGTCTCCTACCCCTGCAGACCTCCCTCCTCCTCCTCTTCCTCTTCTGCACTGTCAGCGTTTTCATCTCTGCCTACTTCCTGTATGGCGTCAAGCGGGAATTGGAGCCATCTTCGGGAAGTGGCAGCGTCTCTGGGGCAGAGGGAGCATCCGCCGACTCGGACGACCTGAGGGTCACTCCGTCTCGACTGCTGCCTCTGCGTAGTGTCTCAGGGGGCCCTGGGTTGGATCCCGGAGGGGCCAGGACAGATCCTGTGGTTCTGGTGTTCGTGGAGAGCCAGTATTCTCAATTGGGGCAGGAGATCGTGGCCATATTGGAGTCTGGCCGGTTCAGGTATCGGACTGAGATCTCCCCTGGTAAAGGGGACATGCCCACATTGACAGACAAAGAGAGAGGGCGCTTCACACTGGTGATTTACGAGAACATTCTCAAGTACGTGAACTTGGACGCCTGGAACCGAGAGCTCCTGGACAAATACTGTGTGGAGTACGGAGTGGGCATCATTGGCTTCTTCAAGGTTAGGACAACACCACACTCCCTCTGCCTCTCCTCTCACTCCTCACACTCCTCTCACTCACACCTTCTGCCCTGTCCATCTGGCTCCACCGTCTCTAAGGAGATGGGATTCGCAGGGTTGAAAAGACCTGCCTGGCTCAATACCACTCAGTCTCATTGCACTCTTTCACTTTATGTCGATTTATTTCTTGTTTTTCTTTCTTCTGCAATCTCTCTGTTGCTCTTTTCCCTTTGTTTTATTTTCAGGTCTTTTCTCTCTTTTGCTTCTCCCTCCCTCTCCAGTAATCCCTTGCTGAGCCTGTTTGCCCAAGGCCTGTTTTGAGGTCTTATGGTTTTAATCACTGTCTCTGAGCCATGGAGAGAATATAGCAGGAGATGTGAAGGCATGGCTGGCGATGCAGTGATGGCAGGCAGTATAGGTGAAGGTTAGGAAAGGAAGCTGAGTGGGATTTACTGTCTGTAAATGGGGGAGGGGGATAAAAAGAGCAAGAGTGTACATCCCACTGACCTGATGCACAGCACTGCTGCTCCACCCTCTAAAACAAAGGGTTTGCAGTCAGTGGCATAAAAATTCTCAAAAAGATTTCTAGGTCATTATGAAATGGTGAAGCCATAGAAACTGGGAATTGTTAAATATTGAACTGACCTGAATAACTGCACTTTTGATTTGGTTTGGATCTGATAAAGCTTAGATCTTTTTTTCTTTTTCACGTTAAATTGGAAATATCATTTTACACGGACTATATATCACACATCTTTTCAAAGTTTGGACTTATAATTAGATGCGGCTTGTGTTTCAGATAAATAAGGTGCTGTGTCATGGAATATTTTTTTATAGAAAAAGATTTGCTAAACTCATACATGAAGAAAATTAAGGAGGGAAGAAATATCACAAACTAATGTCAGAACTCTGATCATTTTCTAAAATCTCTTTTAAACTCTACTCTTATCTGGTGGAGCTTCATCTGAGCTTCATCTTTGTTCAATTTTATTAAAAACATATTTTGATATAGTTTGAAGTTGCTTCACTCTGCAGTCTGCAAGCAGGGGAGGAGCAAGGCATGGTCTGCATGTTGCCGTGTAGGGTCTCTTAGCAACACAGAGCTGCCTGTGGATGCCTGTCTCTAAATCATGTCATGAAAAATATGTCAGTAAACCCACTTGTGTATGGTCATTGTAAGTGAAAAACAAAAATTGGCCAAATTTATCTCAGTGATTGACTTCTAAACAGTGTGCTGAAGATAAACACTAAAAACAAGTACCAAAAAAACTAGGACTCCATGCACGATGATTAACTTTTATTAAGTAAGTAAAGGCTCATGAGGTATTAAAAAATGTCCTTTAATTTTGTCCTCTGAAGCCTTAAAGTAAAGACACTTTGCTCCATTAAAACCATTTTAAACACAAACTGGGGCTGTCTGACAGTGTCCTCAACAGAAGTCGTTGATTGTTTTTCTGACTGCTATGCTCAGCCTCAGCGTACTCAAGTACTCGAAGATGGATGTAAAAGTTTGTGCCATTTGCCCCATACACAGGTGCATGTTTTAAAAGAAGCAGCTGGAAAAAGCCTGAATGGTGCGACTTCTCAACAGGTGCTGAAAAGTATTAGAAAAGACTCTTCAAACCAATTGCTCTTAGCGAGGTTGAGCTTGTTAACCTCTGGGCCTCTTTCAGAGCCAAAAATAAAAAAAACCAAAACATTGTTTTTTTCAGCTAAATCCTCTAAAACTTTTCGGGATTTAACGAGAATTTCCTCCTGAAACAAGTTGGAACTCATTACTTCTGTCTGTAGTCCACCACAGAATGAAGCATCACCTTTTTAAAGGTCTAAGATGTTTCAACTCATCAGGTTTTCACGTGCTGTCTTCATCTGCTCAGTTTTGGGATGAGTCTGTTTGCAGCACTCACCTCTCGTGGCCCTACTTGGTCTATTTTAACAGTTTGTTAGAAAGTGTGAGATTTCTCTAGAGTCTGATTGACCCAAATGAGGTGCCTCTTTTTATGAAACTATCTTGTCTTTGGCAACCCTTTTGAAAAGAAAAGGAACGTGTATTTCTGTACTGTATGAAAGAAACACTGCAAAAGTTTCTGTAGTGGAAACTTGATGATTCCTCTCACATTAAGGAAAAAGGTGACAACGTCTAAACTAAAATGATGTAGAAAATCAGTGCTGCATAAAGAAAAAGGAGAACATCTTGAACAAGTTTTGCTCTATATTTGGCATCACTTACTTTTCCTTCTTCACCATATTCAGCACTGACTGTGATAGTAGTCCAGCTAACAGGCACGAGCACACACTCAGGTGACTGCTTTAAGCTGAAATGCTAGAGAAAGATGGAACTTGCTTATCTGTTGCAGAAGAGATGTGAAAGACTCAGAAGATGACAAATATCAGAGGGGAAATTTCAATGAATAATCACCGAACCCTCCGTCTTTGAATCTGGAAGGAAACAGCAGGAGGTTATTCAGTTTGACTGCGATGTCAGTACACGGCAGATTGAGCGGAGCAGGTAGAAGCTGCCACATGCCTTTGCGTTTGAGTATGCCTGACATTCCTTATTTCACACATGAGTGGAGAAATTGGGGAATTATATCTAATATGTTGCTGTCTTCATCACCCTCATTTATGATGACTTTGTCATTTCTGTCTCTTGTCTCTGTCTCTGTGTTGATCAGGCCAATGAGAACAGTCTGCTCAGCGCACAGCTTAAAGGCTTTCCTCTCTTCCTTCACTCTAATTTGGGTTTGAAGGACTGCACCGTCAACCCAAAGTCACCCCTGCTCTTCATCACTCGCTCCGGGCAACCTCTGCCCGGTCCTCTCCCTGGAGATGACTGGACTGTTTTTCAGTCCAACCATTCAACATATGAACCCGTTCTGCTGGCCAAGACCCAATCAGCAGAGAGTGTTGCATCTATGGGGCAGAACGCTGCCCTGCTCCCATCAGTGGTGCAGGACCTGGGACTCCATGACGGCATCCAGAGGGTTCTGTTCGGCAACAACCTGGTTTTCTGGCTGCACAAGCTGGTCTTTGTGGACGCTGTGGCCTTCCTCACAGGGAAGAGGCTCTCTTTGTCTCTGGAGCGCTACATCCTTGTGGACATCGATGACATCTTTGTTGGCAAAGAGGGCACACGCATGAAGGTGCCGGATGTAAAGGTGAGTTTGTGCTAGGGCTGAAGGATTAGCAACAATGATCGAATTGCGATTATTTTTCCCTTTATTGCAATTGGGATTTATTGTGCGATTATTTTTAGCTTCCAGATCTTATGTGTTCTTGATATCAATTGCTATATTGAAGGGGATAAAATTTTCATAAATCTTATTTTGAATAAGAGAACTTTTGAGGGAGTAAAGTCTCTTTTCTGGACACTCATTTTTATAAAGTGAAACCAAGATATATGAACTCATTATACATAAAAGGAATTATTTCAAGTTGTTATTTCTTGAAATATTATGGCGTGCGGACCATGGAAACCCAGTGTCTCTGAAAATGTAAATATTGCATAAGATCAATAAAAAGCAGGTCCTTTAAACATGTTAGACCTCTGAAAACTTTTGCTACTTTCTGACCATTTTCTGAGTTTTCTCCCAGTGTCCACCCTTAAAAACCCATTCTTTTTTAGCTTTTTCACCACTTTTGCCAACTTGCCAACTAATTTTTATGGCAACATTTTGCCATTTTGTCCACTTTTCACAACTTAGATTGATGCTCTTACAAAGGTCATTTCCAAAGTTGGGGTTTTGATTGAGCAGAGTAACACTGACACAAGCATAAAACAACTTCTGCAAAACATTTTATCTGGCATTAATTTCTGACACATTTTGAGGTTAGAGAAATATTGCACTATCTGTGATTAGAATATTGCAGCAGGCCAAGATTTAATCTAACTTGCGATCAATTGCTCAGTCCCAGTTTGTACAGGTTGTTTTAAAGTCAAGAAAATGTTGCCAAGAGTAGAAACTGGAAACACTTGTAGACACACACACACACACATATATATCAATATATATATTCATAGACCAGTGTTCAACAGTCCTCTAATGATAATACAAAAATTGCCTCACACATAGCATGAGCCATCCCCTGCCAGTCTTCCAGAAAGCCCTTCTTCCCGCTCCTCTTCTCTTTTTCAATGCTTTCGTCCCAGTAGGCCGCTCAAAGCTGACAGGCCCCACTGCTCACACTGTCACACGAGCTCCACAGCGATGAATATTTCAGGGGCCCAGAGACATACAAAGAATGTAGAAAGGCTCCGTGCCTGCGTCCCCTCAGAGCAGAACAGGCCCCGCCGCATGTGGAGGCAGAGGGTGGAAAAAAAAACCAAGGAAGAAGCATCAAGGCCTCCTCATGGCAGCCAAACAGCAAGCTTTTAGGAACGTATCACACCCTGACAAGATGGAGAAATGTGAGAGCGTGAGAGAAGGGTGTGTGCTGCCAGTCTAATCCAGTGCCAAGATCAAATGAAACAAACACCCGAATCAGAGGAGAGGAAAAATATCAAACAGAATGAAAAAGAGGAGTGAGGCAACTGGGAGTGGAGTGTTGGATGTTTACCGAACGAAACTTGCAGAATGAAATATGAATGTGGGTGCGCGTTCACAGGGTTCTTCACGTTTGCTCATTAATGCAGACGTGCACCAGCATGAGCTCAACATGCACTGACTCACTCTTCTCCTCCTCCTCCCACTGTTACAGGCCCTGCTGGAGACACAAAGGGAGCTGCGCACACATGTGCCCAACTTCACCTTCAATTTGGGCTTCTCAGGGAAATTCTTTCATGCTGGTAAGATGATGAATGAGAAATAACACTCTGCTGCCAAAGAGGGGATCACATCATGAACTGACCCTTTTAGGATTGTGAAATTTTCATGTAAAGTGTTCTCCTTTCCTTGATGCCATTATTTCATTGTATACCCCATGAATACATCACTGTCTCCTTTTGACTGTCCGACTTTCATTTCCTTTCTTTCTTATCACTGACCCCATTTCACCTTTGCCTCTATTTTGTCATTGTCCATTCTTATCCCTCCATTTCCTCTTTGCCCATCACCCCCGCTCTCCACCACCACACCACCCTCTTCCTCTTTGGTCTGACTCTCCTCCCTCGTCATCCTTCAGGGTCTGATGAAGAGGACCTTGGAGATGACCTGCTGCTCTCCTACGTTAAAGAGTTCTGGTGGTTTCCTCACATGTGGAGCCACATGCAGCCACATCTCTTCCACAACCAGTCCGTGCTGGCTGAGCAGATGTTGCTTAACAAGAAATTTGCCGTGGTGAGTCACAGGGAGAAAGGTCAGATCACACAGCCTATGGTGGGAACTGTGATCTGAGTTATGCCATTACAAAATGAAGGACTATGCTTAATTCTTTTGACAGTTTTTTCTCATAAAACTCCAAATTCTGATTCATTTATTCTCTTTTTAATGATTAAAACTCTATTAATATCTTGAAACAAACAACATTTAAAGACTCAACCAGATTTATGTACAGTTGATGGCACAGGACATCAAAACAATAAAACACAAGACCATTTACAAACAAGCAACAATTACAATAAAAAAGGGATGTGAAAAACCTTTTAAAAGTTTATAGATCTAGATTCAGACATTTATTTATCCCAGAAGGATCATTGAATTTTACAGCCTACGGAGTCACACAGAGTGTAAAAAAGCAAAGCTCAGTGTGAAGCAGTAAACAGATAATGACAACAGATCAGATCAGTAAGCTGCAAAGTTTCACTCATCATTGTTCTGCAGTGAAAGGCTGCATGTATGTTATCAGATCAGAAAATACTTAAACTTGAACAGTACAAATGCTGGGTTTTGTGTAGGATTTATAGGATTAAATCATCTAATCACAGCTTTTTATGTAGGTTTTTAAAGTCTGTGTACTAAAGTAAACATTCAGTGGAACATCCTCTGATAGCAGTTTGTATGTGTGGCTTCAGCTTTGAGCAGCCGTGGGAGTACGCTATGCTAAAAGCAGAAGTACACACTTAAAATCTGCCTTGCACAATTGAGCATCTGCTTGAGCATCATACCGTGGGTATTTATGACTGAATCAGCCATGCTTGCATGTCTACGGTCATGTGACTTTGCACGCACAGTGGTCAGTTCTTTGCACCGAGGTAATGTCTGACACAATTTTACTGTAGATTAGTTCTGGAAAATGTCGAGCAATAAAACAGTAACAGCTGGTTTCAGAGTGTTTGATGGACATTGCGTGTCCTGCAATGCCAATATTTTTAATGGTATATCATTATCTCTACTACAGTTCATCCTCCAGTGGTTCAGGTATGCTGTGATAGCTTTGTGCTGTTTTTATGAGCTAGAATCTGCATTAAACAGCAGCTCCATGAGAGAGATAATGCCCCATTCCAAGTGGTTCTTCAAAAGCAGTAAGGCACCTTAACACAATGAAGTCCTTGGTTCGATCAGCGAGTGGTAAATTCAAGTCAGTTAAAACATTCTTAACCACCAGAACAAACAAAACAAGAAAGGGAGGAATATACAAGCATGTACAGGGTTTTACTCACAGATGTGGATTTCACTCTGCAGCTGCTGAACAAACCAGCTTCCTATTGCCTGGATCGAGTCGGCTCTGTCTCATCCATGTTTTTCACCCTGTAGGAGCATGGGATCCCCACCAACATGGGCTATGCGGTAGCACCCCACCACTCTGGCGTTTACCCAGTCCACATGCAGCTGTATGATGCCTGGAAGAAGGTGTGGGGCATCAAGGTGACCAGCACAGAGGAATACCCACACCTGAAGCCTGCACGCTTTCGGCGAGGTTTCATTCACAGCGGCATTAGTGTAAGGCTACTTTTCATACACACAAGCATCCACAAGGCCTCGTTATTGTTTTACCTGCAGTTTTTACTCATCGTCAATTACCTTTTCAGCTAACAGTACCTTTCAGGGTCTTGTGTCTCTGACTACATATGCTGTGCAGCACCCACTTATAATATCTCCATCCCTCATCAGTTTTTTTTGTTCGTGCCTCACGGTTCCTCACCAACCCCTCCTTTTTCCTCCTCTTCTTTCTTTGAGTGGTATCCCTAAAGATGCAAAGCATAGACTAATTTATCACACAAGTCCTCAGAAAGACAATCCTCTCATTACTTAAGCCAAGTGTTCTCCTACAGAGTGGAAGAGGGATGATATGGATGGGTTTTGCATGAGTCACTCCTCTGAGTGGTGCTTTCCCCGCAGCCTTTGGCGTCATAACCGAGACTGACACTTCTGGCGTAGAAAGTGTCTTCACAGAACCAATCGCCAAAATGTCAACAACTAGAAAAAAAAACTACACTTTGTTCAGCTTTGATGGTGCTAGCCAGAGCTGAATAGTAAAATCACGAGTGCAGAACTGAAGCCGAATAGATTATATTCAAGTGGTTCAAAAGAAGGGGGGAAAAATCGTATCTATGTCCTCCCTGAGTTGACCTTCAACGCTGATGGAAAACAGTGCAGCCTCAGTCCAGCTCCTTTGTAGTGTTGGCATTCAGCTAGCCTGTGTGGTCTCAGAGCTGCGTTCCCGTCCTTGAGATAGCACGGTCTGAATGGACAGTCTCCACTGCTTACTGATGATTGATATTCAGTTCCCCTGACACTCAAAACTGTAAACGCATTTCCATGAATTTCCATATAGACTCAGAGTGAATAAGAGGTTTGCTTTGGCTAGATGAGCTGCATAATATGAATGTTATTGAAAGCAAACAATGTGTGGGGTAACTGCCTGGAGTGCTGACAGCTCTGCTCTCGGTGGAGAGCTGATGATGTGTGTGTGTTTATTTGTCTGAATGCATTTCTTTGTGATTTTTGTTTAATGCATGTGTGGGATTTTCTTTTTCCTTTTGCAGTTTTTGTGACTTCATGTGTGTTTATTTCGCAGGTACTGCCCAGGCAGACGTGTGGTCTCTTCACACACACCATTTTCTATAAAGACTACCCTGGCAGCCCGAATGAACTGGACAAGCTCATCAACGGAGGAGAGCTCTTCCTCACTGTTCTACTGAACCCTGTGAGTCAAACAGACTTTCACACAATTTTTCTTTTGTCTGTGTGACATTCGACTGGTGGTGTAAAGTGAAAATATAAAGAGGAATGGGATGATGACGGTCTGCATAACAGGTTCTTTTTATACTAATTTGAAAGGTTCTTTTTATTCCATGCAAAACGCAGTGTTAACATGTTTTGTTTGAAGATGATCAACCAAGGGGTGCTTTCATTACCATGTTTCACCAAAATGTCATCCTACGTTGTCAGATAAGTGCATCTGACTTAGTCAAACCATATTATGTTTCAACTTTGAAACACGCTTCCATTACATTTTTGGCAGTTTCATTATTTGGTCTTATGGAATCTCAAAACCTGCTAGTAATCATCATCTATCACTGTTTGATGACTATTACTGATGCCAACTTTTTGGTGGCACAACTTCCAGCACAGACTTCCTTGTGTTTAGAACTGTCAAAATTTTTTGATTTATTACATCCTCTCATTAGTACCCATTCATTTGTTTTTGGTAGATCTCAGTTCATAAGGAGATTGTGTGGTGCAAAACTGAAAAATCTCTTCTCTTTGGTTAACTTGTATTTAATAATAATAAAAAAAGTCAGCTAGAATAACATCATGACTAAGATTTTTGAAAAGTAAAAATGAAATCTTTGTTTAAGAGACCTGTAAAACCAGAGAAGGCAGGATCAGACACTGATTGGATTTTAAGGTGGTGTCAAGCAGCTTTGTCCATCAGTTAGAATTTTGATCTTCAAAAGACTCTTTTCTGCCCTTCCAAGCAAAATCATTTTAAGATTTCCACCAATGATGGCTGGGATGTAGTTACAGCAAGCGGCTTGCTTTGCTTTCCAGCTCTCTTTGACATTTTGAACTCTTTAATGGCTCACTGGCAGTAAAAAGAGGGTTTTATGCATTTTTTAGCTGAACTAGGAACAGTGTCTGGCACCCATATGACCATTGTAATAAATGTTGATGCTGTAATTCCTCTTGCTGAATCCAAAGCTGTAGAGATATATTAATTTTCACCAAAAGCAATAAACTTAAGAAGTATTCCTGCCAAATACAGGAAAACAGTCAAAATTGCCTGCACTGGATAGTTTTATAAATAGTAAAATAAAGATAATTTTTTTTTGGTGTCTCATGGATTTTGGTGTCATTTTATTTATGTAAAAGAGGGTATATTTACAAAGTGAGCTGAAGTTATCTGACAGAAGAATCAAATAATCCTAGTTTACCTTTGTCCTCTTATTTGGCAGGTATCCGAATAAATCTGTTATTGAAGCCATAGTTAAAATTCATATCATGGCACATTTTTCTAACAGTGTGCCTATTAAGGTTTATAACACCCGTCACCCATTTTACTGACAAGGCCTGTTCTGTCCCATTCACAGATTAGTATTTTCATGACCCATCTGTCCAACTACGGGAACGACCGCCTAGGCCTCTACACCTTTAAGAGCCTGATGATGTTCGTTCAGACATGGACCAACCTGAAGATGCAGACGCTTCCACCTGTTCAGCTGGCTCAGAAATACTTCAGCCTGTTCCCCTCTGAGAGAGATCCCCTCTGGCAGGTAGGAATCGCATGTTGATCGTTATATTTTGTAATATACTTATGTAGTTATTAGAGTTCTGCTTTTGGAGCAACACAATATTTACACTCCTCTTCTTTTTTAATCGCTTTTACTCCAATAATGCTGAAGTAACGTCAAACTGAAACAAACAGTGCTTTTGTTGTACCTCTCCAAATGTAACATTATACCTGGTTTCTCAGTAAGTGTTGTAAAAAGTCTGATTTATCAGTGATGTGACCCATACCTACATATTTTATAATAAGCTTCTTCCCTGTTACGCTTATTGACTTTAATATGCAAATGAGAAAATAATTACTGATTTTCTTTCAAATCTTCAAAGTTGATATTTAAATGATTGATGCAGAAACCCACAATGAAACAAATGATTGTTTATCTATATGTGGCTACAGGATCCTTGTGAGGACAAAAGGCACAAGGACATCTGGTCCAAAGAGAAAACATGTGACCGCTTCCCCAAACTGCTCGTCATTGGGCCTCAGAAGACAGGTGAGACACTGCAGTGCTTCAGCACCCCCTACAGGGAGACTTTGGGATGATTGAATCAGAAGTTACCCAGCAGATGTGACACGTACAAAGTGTTTTGAATCAAGTCCTTTGAATACATATATTTTTTTATTTACCAATTTTATTTCCAAGAGTAGTGAAGAAATTACTATTTTTTAATCATGGTTGTGGTTTTCCTCACTGTACCTGGAAAGACAAGATGCACCCTTGCTCTTCCTTTGCCATACATCCTTTTCATACTGTTCAAACCACATCTTTTTCTCTCCTTTTCAAGGAACAACTGCTCTCTACCTGTTTCTGGGCATGCACCCCGACCTGACCAGTAACTATCCCAGCAAAGAGACCTTTGAGGAGATCCAGTTCTTTAATGGACACAACTACCACAGAGGCATCGACTGGTAAGAACCTCAAACAGCTGCAGTAAAGTAGCTGCGCTGGTGTCAAAACCTTTTTGTCAGATCATTAAAAAATCATTCATCATGCTTTAACAGGATGGAACTGTATTTCGATTTTATGGGGGTATTTTGTTTGACATTGAAAACAATGTACTTCAAGCTTAATTTTCAAGCTTTTTTTGCATCCAATTTTCAAGAATCACCATATAATCAAACATGAACTTTCCAGTGGATTTTGATATCTTTAAAACCATAACTCCTCCTGTGGGCACTCATTAGTGGAGGCTGGTGTAAAAACATGTAATGATGTTAGTGATGATGAAACACTGGTGTAATGTGCTAAAAGAAAATGTTCTTGACAGGGGAAGTTGTAAATGTGGCACATCAATTAGCATTATAGAAAAAACAGTCTCTATGGCTGTGTACGGTATAAAACATTCAAAAATGTGTTGGGAATTTGTACAGTCTGTGAGTATTGGAAGTTGATTGTTGGAGTTTTTCACATTTCTGTGTGTGGGAACCAGGCAAGTATTTTGCTTGGGTTCACAACATCCATCAGAAGTCATACATTTTTTACTTTTGCCTTAACTGTCTACACAAATTCACTTAGGACAACAATGTATGTGGCATTTAAGAACATGGCAAATTTTCAGCAACTGTACCAGTCATGACAATCTTATAGCACTATTATCTTTGCACAACTGTTGGCCGCTTGATTACAAAGATTCACCAGCCACATACAAGACCAACATATTCCTTAGAATTGAATGATGAATAATAATAATTGTCAGTGATTTGCCTCTTTCCGGGTGTTGGTGGCATTTTGTCATTCATCACCAGGCATTTAATGAGAACAGTGTTGTGAAAACTCATACTCTCATACAAGCTGGCAAGCAAGCTAATCAAGAAGTGATTATGTGATCATGTGAATATGTTTGGGTAGCAAATAAGTAATGGAGGAGATGCAAGTTTGTGAATGCTCCGTTAAATTAAGAACATATACTGATACTACCAGCCTGTGATGATCAAACGCAGCTATTGGCAGATTGATGTAACCAGTCTGATAAATCAATGTTACATCATGTGCAGTTCAACCCGAATACATATGTGGCATGATAATATCAAATTTTGCTTTATTTCTTTCTAAAATAAGCTTTTGTTGCAACTGATGCAATGTCTATAATGTTTACTCTAATTAGTGCTATGTGTCATTATTAGTAGCTGTCAAATCCAGCTATCTATCCTATTGACTTTTCAAATCTTGCCTCAAAACCCATTGATTCTACCTAGCCTACCCACCCTGGCTGTCATCCATCTTGTCCTTTTTTTTTAAATCGACTTTTAAACTTTTATATTTTTGAAACTGTTTAAGTCTTTTGTTTGTTTACTGCGATGCCCTAGGAGGCCTTGAATGGCACCTGTAAATAAAGTGTATTATTATTATTATTATTATGTTGAAATGCTGAGCACACAGTATTTTAACATTGAAAGGAGATGTCAGGGGCAAAGTAAGGGCTCAGCATTTCAATATCCAGAATTTGCTGCAAGGAGATGCTCTCAGGATACAGGCAGGAAAAGATGCTGAGCTGCAAACCTGTACGCAATACTGAAGTTCTAAATTTTGAAAAAGATTTGATTCATCCAGACTCTTCCACTATATTTGAGCCCCCCCACCATTTTTTTGATAGTTTTAATTGATTTCAAACATGTCATAACAAGAAGCTCCATGCATCACAGCATAAAAAGTCCCAGCTCAACATTTACTTGGCACTCCTCACATTACTGTGAGTGGGCAACCCAAATATTAACATTGTACCGTGTTGGTAAATATGCTTCTGTGTGTGAGGTGATGAGCTGTTGCACATGGTTGACCACCCACACAGTGTGCAGAGAAATCATCCTTATCTGCACAGAGCAAACTGGTTCAGATTAACCATACCTTTCTGTAACACTTTGCATGTTTACGTTTGTTGCATTTCAGGTACATGGAGTACTTCCCCTTGCCCTCCAACACCAGTTCAGACTACTACTTTGAGAAGAGTGCCAACTACTTTGACTCTGAGGTGGCAGCTCAGAGGGCTGCTGCTCTCCTGCCGAAAGCCAAGATCATCACCATCCTCATCAACCCAGCGGACAGAGCTTACTCTTGGTATCAGGTCAGTCACAGAGAGTCTTCAACCTGTATTAATTAACTCATAATGTAAAATGTTATATCTCCTTAACACCTACTGCTCCGGTGTTCTCTACTCAGAGAAAAAAAGTTTAAGACTCTCCACATATCTCCCCCTGCCAACAGCACCAAAGAGCCCACGATGACCCGGTGGCGCTAAAATACTCCTTCCATGATGTCATCACAGCAGGCCACGACGCTCCAGTCAGACTACGGGTCCTTCAGAATCGCTGTCTGGTTCCCGGCTGGTATGCCATCCACCTAGAGCGCTGGCTCAACTACTACCACTCCAGCCAGGTACTAACGGTGTTTTCAAACCCCAAAGCTACTTGCAGCCACTGAACCGGCTAGTGTTGCTGTTTTTAGATCTTTGGTGTTAGCAAAAGTGAGGATTTCAAAATCTGGCCTTGAGTAAATCACACCATATGGATGATTGGCAGGTATTTTCTTCCAGAATTGTTTGGGGTAAAGTGAGCCTGTGTACTTTGAGAAGCTGTGCTTCAATCCACTAAACCGTGAGAGAAGGGATCTACCCTGTAGGGACACTCTTTGAAGAAAAACAAATTCTTGTTGCCAGGAAAAGACCGGATCTGTCAGCTGAGACAGTGAAGCATGATTACAAATGCTGTCTCTGTAAAATACTGTAGTTCCACTTGTAATGATTTACTTTGTGAAAACATCCTTCTTTTGTGATTTTAAGAAGTGTTTATTGCCAAAGTTAGTTGATGATAATGGCGCTGTGTTGTGTGTATCTTTCTCAGTTGTTGGTCTTGGATGGACAGATGCTGAAGACTGAGCCTGCTTCTATCATGGATAAAATTCAGAAATATTTGGGCCTAGCCAACATCATCAACTATCACAAGATCCTAGCGTGAGTATCTCTGAGCTAAAAACCCTTCCTTTTGTGAATTTCAAATTGATCCTCAGATTAATAATTGCCACCTTGCTGTGAGCATCACCAATATGCATTTAGTGGTCCTGAATAAATGAACTGTTTGTCTTTTTCACAACTGACTGTTTTAATTGGTAACACTGGATCTGAATGATACATATAGTGAGTGTCCTGTGCCTTCTAGTGTATTTTGAATGTATTCATTGTTTACAGGTTTGACCCGAAGAAAGGCTTCTGGTGCCAGCTGCTTGAGGGGGGAAAGACTAAGTGTTTGGGAAAGAGTAAAGGGCGCAGGTACCCTGACATGGACCCTGAGGTAAGATTACATTATGGAAGTCTCAAAGTTGTCATTGAAAAATTGACTTTTTTTTTTACAAAGTAGCTTTATCTTACATCTCCTCTTCTCCAGTCCCATGGGTTCCTCAGGGATTACTACAGGGATCACAACATTGAGCTGTCCAAGCTGCTCTACAGGATGGGTCAGCCGCTGCCCAGCTGGCTCAGAGAGGAGCTGGTCCACACCAGGTAGCAGCACCACAAAGGGAGATCAGAGCTCCACTTAGTGAACTACCACTCGACTGGCTGGGAAACACTGACACGCTGAAGATCCCAAACAGTTTTTTATGGAGATCAGAACTCACACTAAACTGTGATCTTCGTAGATGAAGATGTCAGTGGATGCTAGTGTCAGGAGCTGCCTGGGCTTTCAGATGCTGCTGCTCCCCTGCAGGACAAACCAGGACCACATTGATGGCCTCCACTGTGTCCTGTGGAAGAAGGAAAAGGCTCAGTGACGCACTGAGGCTCCCTCAGTGTTTGATAATCAGCCTTTGCTTTCCTTAATAAAAGCTCTTTTTGCATGGACTTCACCTTGAAAATCAAAGGAACGTGGGGGAGATGGAGCTTGGAGAAAGAGGTCATCTGTTTGAGTTCTTGCTTAGAGAGCATTTAAAAGAGGCAGCATTTACATTTACTACATGAGTTGAAGCCTGATTTCAGATGCCTTTGATGTAAGAAGAGAAGGGGTCATCTGGAGTCTTGACTCGGGCTGCATGTCGTAGCCTTACTTGATAGGCCTTGGTAGAATCTAGTAATTGCATTTACAAGTGCCAGGACAGAATCTTCGTTAAAATATTACCACGTGGACATATTTTGAGGGTTCTTTTTTAAAAGTCTTCTTTTCTTTACTCAGATTTTGTTTTAACATTTCTATAATGCTGATGGCAATGCATTAATGTAGAATGTACCAAAACTAAACATCTTAGCTCAGTTTTCTCATATAAGCAAAGGTGTACAGTAGACTGGTTTGTGAAACTTTACCTGCTCAACCTCCTCTATGGTCAGTTTCATGACCATTGAATTTGCTAAAGCAGGATTAGTGAGAGAGATGTTGAAAGCACAATATTTAAGGCACTCAAGAAAGCATTAATTCTGAACATACAGGTTACTGGAAAGCACACTAACGAAATGGCTCCTGCTACAATCTGTGAAGAAGATCATAAGCTAGCTACTGTATGTTATCTAAACACTCTGGTCTGTGACATTCAGAAAGTGTACAGAACATTTAAAATCTCTTTCCACCATTGGGATATCTTTTTTTTTATGTCAAACTGTATATTTTGTCTTTTATTTTGTTTCATTTCAGTTCTTAGATGAGTTTTGGGGGATTCAGGCTGTCTCTGGGAGAAAAAAAAATTAGTCACCAGGAAAACCAACAGAACGCCCACAGAGACCGTACAGACGTCAAGGTGTTACCACTGCAACTAGATGTCAAGCGTAGATAACTAAAAGCTGCTCTTACTGCAATAGTTTTGTACAATGTTCTGATGTAATAACAATGCACATGTTGGTCCTTATTTCCTGACTTTGTAATGTACATAAAACGCAACTTTCAGTAGACCTAAATTATTGAATGTGTTTGGGTCTACAATCTGTCAGCCCATTCCCATAGTGTGAAACGTCAGTGCTGTGCTGAGGGGAGTTTGAATTCTTTCATTGTGCGGAGGTGCGTCGCTACGATTGTTTTTCCTCTCACTGCCAACTATTGTACGCAGGTAGTCTCTCCATATAAAGTATTAAGTGATAACACATAACAGCAATGATGGTACTAATATCCTGGACTGTATGATAAAGATTTGTAATTGTTGTCAATAATTTTTACAGTGTAACTAATATTGTCGGTGCTTTTTAATTTGCAAATAAAACACCACTGTATTTTTCAGTAGACTGATCTTTTTCTCTTCCTCTTCAGTGGCTTTGGATTTGTTTTACTTAAGTTTAAGGAATTTAAAGTAGCTGTTTTGTGTAAAGATTTCTGCTAAATATTTGTTTTGCTTGAAAGGGTTCGATGAACAGATGGGTTTTACTTTTGGTTTCACTGTAGATAAGAAGCTGTTAAACAAAACTGGGCTCACAGATCTTTCTTCTCACCACTAAACCTCATCCCCCAGCATGGTGTTGGCACAGAAACTTCAGCAGCATAAATCAGTCCTGATAAGGAAGTAAGGGATTAGCTTATTTTAAATTGGGAATATGATCAATCAAATAGCAAGATATGAGACTTTTTATAGATCACTTAGAAAGTCCGCACAGTTCCTATAAAGAGTTATTTCATAAAGTGAGTGTGTACAATCCCTTTATTAGAAGCAGCCCTTTGACTTATCTTCAGATTCAGCTCCAAATCACTGACCATAGAGGAACTTCCTGCTGTGCAAAGGTTGAAAAAATAGATCAGTTGGTAGATTGTTTTTCATACCAATATTCTGTGTATAAACAGAGGTTTCCAGCTCTCTGTCTTCTGTTTTCAATTCTCCACACAGTTTTTCTGGTATTTGCTGAAAGTTTTTAACAAGTAGACGAATAAAAAGAAGCTGAATGACCCTTAAGCACATACCTTATCAAAAAAGGAAGTTTTGATAATTCTTTTTTTTTCTTTTTGCCATAAAGTTAGCACCACACAACATACATAACATTTGTTGAAACAAAACGTGCATTAAAATTAGATTTTAAATGAATAAAGAAGTAGAGAGTAACCCTTGCCTTTTGCCTGGCATACTTAAACTTTTTAGTACTTGTACCCACTTGTACCACTTTCAAATTTGACCATATTTTTAAGTCATAGTGTGAATTAAGTGGTGCCATAGACGAAAATAATAACTCATACTTTATGAAAAGGCTGTGAGTTCATATCTAACATTGAAAAAAAGTACGTTGAGACGCAGCAGAGAAAGTTGGGAAGCTGAAATCTTCACTGATGTCTGCCTCTATCAACAAGTGATGCTGCCAAAAAACAACCAATCACAGCTCGCACGCGCTCCCCACTCTGCAGTTGGGACATGCCCTCGCACTTTATTTGCAGGGACTTTCCGTACCTCCTCACCTTTCTGAGGAATCAGTCTGCTTGCACTTCCTGATTTTTCTCAGCATTAATTTGTCCGACTTGCCAGATTTTGTCCAGTTTGCTGCTTTGAGGAGAAACTTTAAGGACATGGACAACGCTCCAGAGCACGCGCCCCTGAACAGAGGCAGTGTGGCCGGCAGTCAGGATGACTTGATCCCTCCTGTCGCACCTGTCAGGTGAGAATAAAGTTTTACATGTGATAATTGCTATAAAAGAATGCATCGTATGGTTTATAGTGTATGTTTAAAATTTGTATGATGAAAATGAACTTTTTCACTTTTGTTTTCCAAGTCAAATACGCTTGGAGGATGGCTCAGTTAGAATTCAGCTTTGTTTGTGTAATAACAGTAAAATGGTGGGAAAACAAACTTGGTATTTACGTTTCCATCGACCGCACAACATTTTTTTTATTCATTTACACAGTTTGAAACTGTAATTCATTTTGCATTTAAAGCGTTAAATGAAAATAAGGCAAGAGTCAGTCACTTCCCTTTGCGCCGCCAGATGAAGTCTGCCTAGTAACTGATGATACCGTCATGCTATTGGTTCAGAAATCACTGTGGATAAAAACATCGCCCAATAGGGACTTTTTCATTGCTGGAATTCAAATAATTTTAGTTTAGTTAGTTTAATAGTTTTTAAATACTTCAACACTAAGAAAAATAACAAAAAAAAAAACCCCACATTTATTTGCAGTTTATTTAACTTAATCCTCTTGTACCTTTTTCGCTGAAAAATGAAATGGTATACAGCTGGTCAGTTGAAATTTAGCCTGTTACTGCGCAAATAAAGTTTGTTTCATTTTTGGTTTTTCATTCCAAATTGGTAAAATTATTGTTGAGTCGAAGTGGCACTGTCATAAAAAAGAGAAATACTACTGGAATACATCTTTAAAAGCTCGGGCCTATAAAAGTGAAAGTGTCTACAGTAATGAAACGGTCTGCCTAGTAACAAGTGACGTTGACACTGGCTGATTTTTATTGGTCGATTGTAAATCATTATCACTGAAGTTTACTGAAACCATCAATGTGATATAAATTATGCACTTAACAACTGAGTTCCAGGTTATCGATAGGGAATTTTTGGCGAGCTGGACAGTCCATAACTATCAAAATGAATCACCTTTGCCTCAAAACTATCCCCATTGTCACGTCTGGAAATCCCCCCCATGCAAATAAAAACTAACACATTTCCTTTTCTTTAAATTTGGCTCTCTGTCATGTTATCCCTAATTGAAGTTGTTCTTAACACCTCGTTTTTTTCTCTCTTTATCTCTTAGGAGCTCCAACAGCCGAGCTTTAAAGATAGCTGGTCTGACCACTCTGGCATGTTTGCTCCTGGCCAGTCAGGTCTTCACGGCCTACATGGTGTTCAGCCAGAAAGAGCAGATCCACTCGCTTCAGAAGTCGTCTGAGAAGATGGACAAACAGCTGATTCGTTCAGCCAATGGTAAAAGGAAGCATTGACGTCCTGTTGATCGTACTGGGTGGTCTGATTATAAATGTCATTGTGATCTTTCTCAGACAGGAAGAGGCTGTAAAGAATAAAGACGTAGAGAAGGAAGTGAAAGCTGTCTTAAGGAACATGAACAACAAGTGGGGCAGAGAAGTGAAAGGTTTCGTGATGAAGGAGGGCGGGTTGTTAGCTGTATGCTTCACTAATGATCCCATCAGCCTTAAGTGTCATACTATGTGGCATTCAACACATCCTGAGGACTATTTTTTTATTTTTCCTTTCAAGTAGTTCAGTTTACAGTTATACATCGGGTCATAAAACTAGATTTTATTTACAACAAATAAAAAAGTCATTCCATCACCTCTTGGTTTATTCCTCATGAATGATCTCTCTAGATCTAATTATTTTCCTTCTAATGTAAATATTTCCAGCAATTATAACCTGTTTTTTCTTTGCCCAATCTAAGCTCCCTCCCCAATGAAGATGCACATGCCCAGCCTGCCACTGATGATGGACTACGTTGCAGATGATGCCCCCAAGACAGACAAACCAAGCAAGACACCCTTGATTGTAGGTTTCCCCCCTTAAAGAGAAAACTTCTGAATGTTCTGGATGAGGAAAAAAAAAAAAACCAGAAATCTAACTCTTTGAATCATTTTTCATTTCTGGTAACTCAAAATAGAAACTGCAGGACACTGTTATCACTGGAGAAACAGGTGAAAGATCTGATGCAGGTATGTCACACTCTGTATCTTCTTAGTCCCCATTCTTTCTGTTGTTCTATCTCTAAGTTCTGGTTGTGTTTTGAACAGGACTTCCAGCTGCCTCTTTTCAATGAGACCTTCACTGCTAACATGCACGGCCTGCAGAAGCAGATGAATGAGACCTCATGGAAGGTACAACGAAACACACATGGACTTAACAACCATTGAACTAATCTGAAATGAGTTGGATCAGAAAGACTTCATTTTCTTTTCTTCAAACTTTGTGCAGAGCTTTGAGACCTGGATGCGCTTCTGGCTGATCTTCCAAATGGCCCAGCAGAAGCCCATTCCCCCAACAGCTGAGACAGGTTTCTGCAACCCTTTTAGTATTTTACACAGCCTTTAGTACATAACTGATGTCTTATTCCCATGAGGCGCTGTTTTTGCAGTTTAAGCAGGAGTGGCATAGTTAATTATGTCATTAAATGGGAAAGACTTTCTGAGAAGACAGGAGTTTGCAAAAGACATTGAGTATATTTTTTTATGAATGACATTATAAAGCTCTGGAAAAAATTTAGAGACCACTGCAAATTTTTTAGTTTCTGTGATTTTGCTATTTATAGGTATTTGTTTGAGTAAAATTTTCATATATGTAGAAATGCTGATTTCTGAAAAATTTGCAGTGGTCTCTTAATCTTTTCTAGAGCTGTATGTAGAGTGGTGGCAGTAGTTATTCGAGCACCTGACAGATCTGGAAATATTGACCTTTTTTGCGCCTAAAGCATAATCATGGAAAAAAAACTTTTTATAAAGAAAATGATCTAGATCACCTTATTGTACTGTATCTTAAGCGTAAAGATAACTTTGTAGATATGTCTTTGTTTTCCAGTTGTATATCAATGGACAATTAAAAAAATGCAATTGAAACCTTTTAAATATGCCAAGTAATCTGATAATTTTGGTCACCACTGTTAAGTACCCATTAGTCAACATTATACTAAAAAGGAGGCACAATTTTAACCATTGTCAGCACAAGAAATGTTTATTCAGCCTCTCCTATCTTGTTGCATTCACTACTAATCAACTCCATTCAGGCCCCAACTTCCTCCTGATCTTTCTTCTTTCATTTCTTCAGCACCTGAGATCAAGACCAAATGCCAGCTGGAGTCAGTGGCTAAGACCGGCAAGCTCGGTGACTACAAGCCCCAGTGTGATGAGCAGGGCCACTACAAACCCATGCAGTGCTGGTACTCTACCGGTTACTGCTGGTGTGTGGACGAGTCTGGTGCCGCCATCGAGGGCACCACTGTGCGTGGCCGTGCAGATTGCCAGAGAGGAAAAAGTAAGTGTTTAGTGGACTTATTATTCAACGCTGTATGTTTCAGTTAATATTTAAGCCTTAGATAGATATTTAAGAAACATTTTTTGCCTTCAATAATTTCAGGCTCATTTCCTCGTCGGGCAATGATTTCCCCCCTGTTGATGCAGAAGACCGTTGGCATTGATGGTGAGGACAGTTAAAAGAGCTTTTTTTATTTGTGTTTTGCATTTGTGTAACTCATGGTCACTTATTTTCTTATGTCACAGATCAGTGAAGAAACTCAAGCAATGCCTGGAGTGTCTCTTCTCATCAAATGATCTTAAGACATGAGAGTGAAGTAGTTGAAGCTAATCAATGAGCTGTAACTTTTTTACCATGATCACTTATTCTTCATGTAATCTCCTGATTTTTAACAATTGTTTCAGCTGCTAGAAAACAAGTCAGTAGAGGCCTGTTACAGTTTATCGCTTGATAGCTTTTTTTTTTTAATTTTTGCCTTTTTTTAAACAGAGGTGTTATGGGGTGTTATCACTGGTAATGTAATATGGACAATTTGAAAATATGTGAGGCATCGACTCCAGTGGGATAGCTTTTAAGGGAATGATGTAGAGTAAAGGGAGTTTTGCTGTTTGAATTGTCAATTTAATTTGTCAATGCACATTTGCGTACAACAAAAACCTATCAATCAGAAACAGAAGAGGATGGATGCTCTTGTAGTGTGTTTTCTTCAGAGTATGGGTACAAGGAAGCCAAATAAAGATTTCTTGCCAATAATGTGTCCTTTTTTTTTAAATATCCCAGCCTACTACTCAATTCCAGCTTCAAGCTCATGAAACACTGGTCGTGGCATGAAGTTTGCCAAGAATCACAGCCATTGGAAACTCGGTTATCTTTATCAGTTTCCTGGTGGATTTGTTTTCTCTGTTCTGAGCCATCTAATTTAAATATTATCACTGTCTGTACTACGTCAAACTGACAGAATATCATGTGACATCTCTGATGAGACAAGTGAGTATCTTGTTTGTTGACAAATAAAGAGATAGAATGTTGCAAGTGTGCAACCCATGAACCCATTTTGCTAGCATCTTTTTTGGAGAGGAAGAAAATTCTGCAGTGCATAAAGTAGAAATCCCAGAAATTGAAGTGCAGAAAAACCACCTCAGAGCATCACTAGATTCATGCAGCTAATACAGAAAAAAAATCGTAGTGGTGGTTGCAAACTTCGAAAATGCATATTTGCAAGATTGTGGCATGTGTGTAAAATTTTAGATTTCACAATAGATAAGCGGAGGCTTGAAGTTTAGCTTATGGCAACTAATCATTGGCAGAGGTGGATAGAGTAGCCAAAAATTGTACTCAAGTAAGAGTACTGTTACCTAAGAATAATATGTTTCAAGAAAAAATAAAAAGTAGTCCTTGAGTAAGAGCAAGTAAGTTTTTAGTGAAAAAAACACTTGAGTGCTGAGCAACTGATGAGTAACATCTAATTTATTTATTTTTAATCAAAGCATTAATATTAAACAGAAAAAAATATAAAATAAGAGTGTGCTATTCAGATACTGCAAAACAATGTCACCTAGGGCAGAAATAACAGTGAATCAAATATTGTTAAAATTACTTAAATTAAGAATAATTCAACCACAAGACAAAGGTCTTAATGGTAAAATGTGATTTTACATGTTCTCTCCCAAAGAATCACACAGTGAAGTGACTGTTCAGCAACAAGTAACAAGCAGAGCGTCACTCATGTAATGGAGAAAAAGCAGCGTTTCTTCTTCACAAAAACACTTGAGTAAATGTAAAAGTATTTCAAATTTAAATTTCTCTGGCAAGTACAATTTTTCCCAAACGTTACTTGAGTAAATGTAATGGTGTGAATGTAGTTTGTTACTACCCACCTCGGCTCATTGATTATTAGTGATATAACATGGGTGGTAGGACGAGAGCAGCAGCTGGATGGGATTCAGCTTCAACCAATCAGGGCCTTAATGAAAGACATGACAGTGCAGTGTTAACAAAGGTCCCAAGAGAGGTGAAATATCTTGGATGGACAATGTTGAGGAGTAAAAGGAGAGGCATCTGACCATCTGGGGGGAAGTTATCAAAGAGGAAGTTTCATGAAGATAAGGAAAGTGTCCTCTATCCATCCAATCTGGGAAAATATTAAACCATTTAATCTTTATTATGTTCTGTTTTGTATTATGTTTTTTGTCATAAAAAACTACTTTGTGATCTATGAAACACCTCTTCCTTTTATTTAAGGTGTGAGATGAAGAGAAAAGGAAGGGAAGTGGCAGAAAATGAGAAGTAAGGCGAAAATAAAATAGCAGAGCTTATTCAGAGGAGTTTTAGAGGCATCTGCAGCTGAACTGAGTGATGGTGGTAAGTGCTTGGCTCTGAGACTTTACTTTTTAAAATTCATGTTCTTTTAATGCCCTGTAGACCAGATTTTGCTTAAAATATGTATGGAGATCACAGAAGTTTGACATGAGAAATTTTTCATCATGATACGTAAATATTTGGATAAACTTTATATCTTAAAAAAACTTTTTTTTTGAAACCCAAACCAAAATATGTCTTTGAGCAAACAGTCTGTAGCCTCCAGCAGCTTATAGTAGCACAATTTCTAGGTCTTCTTTGAAGCTACTGTAATGTTTTTTGGTGTCTCCTTGAGCCTTACATTTCTATGTTTAATACATTGTGTTTTCATTTCTGTCCTTTTCAACTTAACATTTCAGAAATTGGTAGATCTGCATTCCATCATGGCACTACATTGGATTCTGTTCTATCTCCTGCTTTTGGAACTTGCTGTGACTTCATTAGCACACACTCAACCTTGCCATTTCAGTGAAGACAAGACTCGCTGTGTGTGTAATGTTAGAGTGATACAAACGCCAGAAGATTTTAATTGTTTTGTGGCCTCGGAGCTGGAGCTGAGAGACGGCAAACTGGAGTCATCCCAGATGAATATTCCCTCAAACTTAGGTTTGGCGTCTGTCTTCCGGTTTAAAAAACTGATTTTCAACAATGTCATAATATCCAGTTCTTTCTTCCGTCTAATGGTCCTCATCCTGCCCCAAACACCCTTGAATGAAATAAATATTATTTCATCCACCATTGATGTTGTCCAGCCTGTGCCTGCACCGACAGCATCTAAAATGAGAACTCTTCAGCTGGAGAACATAACAGTGAACTCCTATCTCCTTCAGCCTCAGTTCCAGCCACTCCACCACTGGCTGTTTGGCTCCCTGACCTCCTTTGGTCTCATCTGTTCCCACTTGGTTGAGTTTGACTGTTACTGGGCTTATAAAACAGAAAACCTGACTCTCCTGGATCTGTCAGACAACCCCATCTCTCTCACAAGCCTGCAAGATATCTCACGTTGCCCATCTCTTTCTTACAAGAACCTGAAATCTCTTCATCTAGGAAATAGCAACCTCACCTCCCTGCAGCCTCTCTGCGCAGTCCTCAATCTCACCACTGCTCTCACTGACCTTGATGTAAGCAGGAACAATTTCTCCATCTTCCATTTTCCACACTGCCTCCAGGTGAAACCACTCAGGACTCTCAACATTTCCCACTCAAGGATCAGGGAGGTTAACTTATTCCACTCTGTGTCTCTGGAAGAACTGGATCTAAGTCATAATTCCTTGGAGGTCTTTCGTAATCCACCACAGACCTTGAAAAGATTGAATTTGTCCAACAACCACCTCAAAAATCTGAACTTTCTGGGTAATCTGTCATATCTCAAAGAACTAAATGTGGACAGTAATCAGCTTACAGCCTTGACAGATGCCACACCAGAGGCTCAGAAAGGGACTCCAATTACAAAATATTCCTTTGAAACATGTGAAAAGCCAACAAGCAAGGCATGGCAACACAGATCTTCTCTCTTTGAAACACTGTTGATGGGTTTAATGCCACAACTGATTTACATGTATTGACCTCTGCAGCAGAAATTGTTGTTGGTCTACAGCTTTTTAGAGTGATGCCTGTAAACTTGATATTGATCAGTCAGTCTTTTGGGTTGCCAGGTCTTAAAAAACTTCTGCATGGTGTTGATGTCAATAAATAGCTGTTGGACAGAAATTAGTTCAATGAGATGTTGTTGGGTGTTTTTTCTTGGATTTTCAAAACTACCTTTTTTCCACAAAAAGAAAATATACAATTATCTTATGTGGAACATTTACAACCTTGAAACTCCAAGTCTTCTCTTGTTTATGGTTACATAGATGGCAACATATATCACAATAAATGATTCAACCAGTTTTTGATGTGATGATGCAATGCATTATAATACAATTGAATATATTACAATCTGGCACAATACAAGATTATTGAAAATAATATCCCAACATACAAGGGTAAGATGCTTAATGAAAACACAGTGTATCATAGCATACCATTATAGTAAAACATTCCTGTTTTCTAATATGTCCTATCATATCACATTCTGTGGTGGAATACCATATTTTTCTATTGTTTTGTATTGTGTTGTATTATATTTTATTGTATTGTATCATACTATGTTGCATATGTATTGTATAGTACCGTTTTGTATTGTATCATACTGCACTATTAATTACATACATTTTGTACTGTATTGTGATGCACTGTACCATTTGCATTGTATCATATTTGCCATACTGGATTGTATCATGTGTTATTTTACTGTGAAATATCGCAAAGCATCTGATGTAATATGATATGATATGATAAAATGGATTATGATGCAATATATCGACTTCAGGATGACTTTTGGTTGTTTTCGCCTATTAAAAAAAACTTTTTTTGGGACTCACTTTGAATGAATTAGACATAACTTGTTTACAAGTCACTTGTTCAGGATGTGTTGGTGAAAAAATTCCCTTGTGATCATTTGACCCTTTTGTCACCATATTGCTCCCCCTGTGTATATAAACATGTTTTGAAGCAAATGGTCAAATAAAATAGCCAAACATATGTCTGATGTGTTTCTGTAACATTTCCAAAATGAAGAAATGAAGATGTATTAAGTAAATTGTTTGGATAAAAGTACTGCTTGCTGTCAGCTATGAGCTTGCTTTTTACATTTGTGACTGCATTCACGTCACCTGCACCGGTGAAAGCAGATTCTGCTTCATCAATATTTTAACTTGCTGGTGTAATCAATCCAGGTAGCCTCGTGACGACAGTACAAATACATGGAATCGCCAGCATGAACATGAATGCACATGTAAGTTCATTTTTTCAGTCACATTATTTAATTAGTATGCCAAGTCTGATGACATTTTCCACGTTTTTTAGTTATGTGAGGGAGCTGAAACAGTAAAAGTTGGACTTGTTCTCTCTACATTACCAGGTAAAGCAGGAGCAAAAAATATTGAATCTGTGAGTTTGCTTTCTATCTCCGAGGGATTTGTGTTCAAATGTTGTTTTCTTATTCATAGAGAGTAAAGACTGTGTGGTTATTAGAGAAGACGGACGTGGTGTAGACTACAAATCGGGAAAAGATGAGGTAAAACATTCAAATTTACTCCTAGCTTTAATCAATATGCTGCAATTTGCTTTCTCAAAACTCTCACTGTTGGTGCTGTGTTTTTTCAATCAGGAGTCAAAGTCCTATTTCTTTGATCAAGTTGTGACTGTGAACAATATTCAGGTACAAAAAGGTCTCTAAACTAATTCATGGCAATGTTTTTGTTCATACAAATTCATGCCAATCTCACCAGTGTTGCTGTTCCATTGGAGTTAAGCCTCCATGCGTACTTCATTACCAATTCCTGAGATGTCTGTCAACCTGAAATTTGCATATCTGAATTTGTTTCCACAGAGTTTGAGCCTTGAGCTTCACCAGTCTCTCAGTGAGGCTGTATCCAGTGGATATAATGGAGCACTGCTTATATGTGGAGCCTTTACTGAGGAGATTTGCTTTGTGATTGACAACATAATCATCAAGCAGGTGAAGCCGAACACAAAACTATCACTTAAGTGGATCAAAAGTGTTGTTGTCTCTCTGATAACCTTGTTTTTTTCACTCTTCTAGGTTCTTGAAAATCTTTTCAGTCGTCTGTTGCCAAATGTAGAAGAAAAGTTATTCATCTCGGTGTCATTCCTTCAGGTTTGTCCTTCTGTTAAACAAAGAAATATAAATTATACTGAACATAATATGATAACATCTGTTATCTGTCAACATCAGTTTTATCCAGATGGCACTGCTGTGGATGTCCTGAACTCTGATAAGCAGACTCTAAAACCTGCAGCACATCCCGTCCTTGGAAAGTGAGTCCTACAAAGACAGAAATGTGAAGTAACAAGCCGTTCACTCTAAGATGTCAAATCTAACAATACCTTTCTCCTGTTTATCAGGCTTATAGCAGGTTTAAGCGAGGTGTGTGTGAGCTCAGCACAAGAAGCTTTCACTGTCTATGAAACCTGCAGGGAGAATCTGAAGTCCAACACAGGCCCCATTTTCAGCAGGTAGAACAGACAGGCCACAGGTTAAACACACTGTGGCCATGTAATCCATTAGGTAAACCACTTCAGATGGATTAAATACAGCAGCTGATCACAAAAGAGTTAAGTGTACTGTCACATTAGTGAGCCAATTGTCACGCAGTGGATTAATCTAAGTGGGTTGTTACTGAGCTGTAGTATACGGTGCCTTTACTGTTCCCTTGATTAAGTTTATGCTGAACTTTAACAGGCTTTTTTTCTGTCCCTACATATAGATGTAGTTCCCTCTTCTCTGTAGCGGTTGAGTTGAAACTTGATCCAGAGGAGGTGGAGCCAGAGATATGCCGCAACAAATTGCAGCTGTTTAGCCTGGCAGGGGGAGCCAGCAGGACCGACCTCCGAGGGTCAGATATGCACTCAAATACAAGAAGCAATATGTAAAATGGGGACACATAATGATTTTGTGCACACTCAGGAGCCAGGCCTGTTCCCTAATATCAGAACTAATAATGTCAGATATGGAGGTTTTAATTGTAATGCAAACCAACCACAAATACAATTGTATCTCAGTCTTTATACCTATTTGAAATGAGACATTCATATTAACATACAACGACGGACAGCAGACTAGGCAGAAGAAGGAAATGCTTAATCTCAATCTATGTTTACTGGGATGGATTTTCAATGGTGAGTCATGTCTGTTGTTAATCCTCCTGTTGTCTTCAGGTCAGTTTGACCCAATTTCAAAAGTTATTTCGACATAACTTTGGTTTTCTTTCATACAGTTGCTTTAAATTACATGGATGGTTCCATGTCCCTTATTTCCATGTAAAATTGATAATGACTTATGTGTTTTATAAAAAAAAAAAGAGCATATCTCTGCAATTGAAAGAACTGAAATAATTTCAAAACAATATCCTGCCTACACTTTGACATATTCCTGTCTGTGATAATACATCCACACATGTGCTTCTGATAATAACTTAAGTGAAAGAAAATCTGCTTTTTCTACTCAAAAAAGAGATATACTTTCACATAAACAAGGTTTGGAGGAATTGGACAAAATTTACACTTTGCACTTTAAAGCAGTCAGAACCAACAGTGCAGAGTTATTCTGAAGCAAATATGAGGGTTAAAAAATTAAGTCAAACATGAAAAAATCAAAGAAATCGTGCAGTTTCACAAGATAAAACTTTGTCCTTCCATTGCCTTTGACTTCAATATTTTTTGAAAATTCTTAATAAAACAACTGTAAGTTACTGTCCATGATAAGTGTAAACATCAGTTGGAATGTTGACTATTCATGCACCGGTATTTTTAATACCTGTTGCCAGTGTGACCAATCTACACATGTTTTGGTGTCTCATACGTAAATTGCAGAGACAGCCTCTTAAAAACAAAAGATTACTTTATGTAGCATATTGGATGCTTTTAATTACATGGAAGGAAACTGAAGCCAGAAAACACTATCTCCATATGTTTACGACGTCCCACTTCCTCGACACGTTGCCAAAACTGGCCCAAACCCAAGGGATCCAAGCTTTAAATAACACTTGAAACTGTTGTTTATGCTGTGACACTTGTGCACCCTCGACAAGTGATAATGTGTGCTAAAAAAATAGACACAATTAACCATGCAGATGGCACTGTTTGACTTTGACCTGTGTGAACAAGCCTTGAAAAATCAAACTTATTTTAAGAAGTGATCAAATAAAATTAGCCCTGAAGTAAATTTCTCTGATAACCACACACTGTACAGGGAGAGATATGGTTAACAGGTTGTGGATGCTTAATCCTGTTGAGAAGATAGGCTTTTTGACATAGGAGCTGATGTGGTTTCTGGGGGTTTCGAAACCAGCCTCTAGTGGACAATTGTGGATGTTATACATGGTTAAAAAAAAATCTTTGTGAGGTTAAAGTTGAGCTGTTTCTTCAGGGTCAGTCCACTGGTGAAGGTTATGGATCAAGCTGCAACAAGTGACGAGCCCCTGCCTTTCCTTCTGAATGAGGCCTTAACAGGAAACAGCAGGACGGCGCTCGTCTATTGCCTACACCCTCAAGGCAAGTGTCCCCAGTGAGCAATTTACTCATAATCCCTTTAAAACCCTGAACTTTTTTTTTCACTCATTGGTCTACCAGACTACCAGACCTTGGCTGCTTTAGCTTTGGCCCAGAAAGTGAGAAGTCTAGTAACTCAAAGCGTGGTTGGTCGCTGGAGTCCAAGAGAAACAGAGCAAAAGATCAGAGATGATATCACAGAGCTGAGAGCCATCATGATGTCGAATGGGGAAAATGAAGCTCAAAACAGCTACAGGCTGGCAGAGCTGACCCAAAACCTGCAGGTGATTCATCCATTAAACCCATCACTGAATCCTCTTCTGTTACATTCCTCTGCTGGGGCTAATTGAGTTCAGTGCTGAAATATATTCTGTGATCTCTGCAACAGATTGTGAAAAATCAGTCATGGGAGAAGCGGAGGGATGAGTCAAAGAAGATAAAAGCCAAAGCACAGGTGGCTAGCTACATTTTTGATATTTTTTTTCCCCACACACAAGTTTTAACAGAATGATAATAGAGTTTTGTTCCCGGCATAATGAATCAAGCGCCATGTTTTGCTTTGATTTGGCAGGGTTGTCGGACGGCAAACAGAAAACAGCACAGCAGTGATCATATTAGAGAGAAAACAGACGAAATGAAATGTTTACAGGAGCAGCTGAAACAAGAAATGGATGAACATATCAGAGGTAATTAGTTTTAAACAATAAAATCAAGGATCAACATTATTTTAGGCGGATTGCACTGATATTTTGAATGAGTATTAAATCCACAGAAGGTAAAGGGAGCATAGAGAAAGTCCAAGAGAGAGTAACGAGAATCCAGCAGCTGAGGGAGTGTCTACAAGAGGAAACAATAAAAAGCAGGACTGCTTCACAGAAATCTGACCTCTGCCAAAATGTAATGTATTCAATCTAGCTGCTGTTGTATCAAATTATATTGTATACCAATGTATATCTGATTGGATAAGAGTAAGAGGCTTTTTGAACACACTGCGAAATTATTGACTGCAAGAGAATCCAAACTAAGACATTTATTTTGCCAATTAAACACTCAGTCTCATTTAGAATACAACATAGCACAGGAGCGTAGGAGGCAACTTAAGGAGCACCATGGGAGATTAATTCAGGAGGAGGTGGAGAAGATGGAGAGGGACTTGGCACAGGAGCAGCTACCGGTGAGATAATGAGATTCACTGTTGTTTAACATTATTCAGTTTGTGATCTATCTTAGTCGGGGATGCTGAGTCAGTTTGAATTAATGCAAGGTTGGATTTAAGGTGGATAGAAGAAAACCACTGCATCGGCAACTTAATTCTGTTATTTCCCTGGGTTTGTTTTCTTTTGTTTTGTTCATTCCTCTGCCAGACAGAGGGCCCCCAGAGGGAGCTGCTGGTGCTGACCAGAGAGCGGCAGGTCCTGGTGCTGCAGATGGAGGCGCTACGTGCCGAGGCCCAGCAGGCTGAGGAAGACCTGCAGAGTCAGTATGAGCAACACCAAACAGAGATGCACTGTCTCAGAGAGGAGAGTCTACAGGTCAGAGTTCAATAAACATTATATCACATTTTCAATTCATCAACCCGCTGCAAGAGTGTCATCACTTTTTACTTGCAAGAGGTCAGTGTGCCTGAATGAGCTACTTTGACCATAAGCTATAAGGAGTATACCAGTGGTCACAAAAATAGTGTGAGAATACTGTTTGAGTGTATTGAGCTGATATGAAAAGCTTACATGAAAATTCAGTTCCATGAATAATATTCTTTTCTTGGATCTTTTATACTGCACTTCACAAAATGTAGCATATATTTGTAAAAGAAAAAATGGCACTCTCACAGACATTCAATATTAGGGTGACAAAATATTCAACTGTTTGGTTGATGTATTATGTCCTGGTACATTTTCTGTCTGTGCTCTCAGACAGAAAATGCTGAAATGGAAATGCACTTTCACAGACAAACTGCACATATACAGTGGTACCCCTCTTTAACGTTGTGGTTTCCCGGTGGGAGGCACCGTGTACTGTCTGGAAAGCTGGCACATTTTTGCTAGCTGAAAATGTAAACACTTTGAAATCTAGATTAAACTTTGACTGATATTTTGTGGCATTGCACAAGAGATATGTGCAAAGTAAAAAATAAAAAGTCCAAATTTTGAGATAAAAAGTGCAGAAAGACTGAGATTAAGAAAATCAAATTATGAGACAAATGGTTAGAATTTTGAGGAAAATTGAGTCAACATTTTGAGATAAGAAGTTTAGATTAAGAGGGAAAAGAAGTCAAAATTTTGTGCCATAAACTTAGAGCTATGAATTAAATGGTAATGTTCAGATAATATGCAGAAATGTATATTTTTTCCTCACATTTTTGAATTTATTTCTTCAGATTTTGACTTTTCTCATAATTGTCTTTCTATTGCAAAATTTAAACCTTTTTCTTCAAAAATTGGTCCTATCACGGACCAAAAACATCTCATCAAAGTGTCTTTAGGTCGTTTTGCAGCATCTTCAAAAGGCTGAGGAGGGAGGTGGTGGGTGGGTACCTTTTTGGGGTTATTTTTAAAATTTGGTCACCCTATTTAACATACTAATTCAGAGTATGACAATACAGCTCCATTCAAATAAATCTTTAAACTTTGGTTAACTTCACCCTTGTGATTGCAAAAATTATATTCACATTCCATTTGTGGAATTTGTACTCGGTGAGTTGAGCCTGATACACAATAATAAATGATAGTCATTAATTGTGAGTAATAAGATGTGGAATTTAGCTTAGACACATTAACCCTGGTGATCTTCCATTGGTCCATTCAAGACACTTTGGGTCAATATTTTTTGACACCTGACTCACTTTTGCCTGTTGTCAAGATTTAAGTTTTCAGTTACATCAAGCTTTTCAGCGCTATTCTAAATCCATCCAATTGATTATATCTTAAATAGGAGCATAAGTGAATGTAAAATCAACAAAAATATTTTTTTTAAAATCCGATTTAACAGATGAACACAGCACACAGGACTCAGCAGATGGCTGATACATAAAGAGAAAATCAATTCTTTAAAAAAAGAATTATATAACGATCTGTGAGGTGTGTCCTGCTCCCCAGGTGTTCAGAATGTTTCGTCAGGTCAGTGAGGAGCAGAGGAAGATGACGGAAAGTAGGTACAGAGGTGTGCTGCTGGAGGCCGTGCAGGATGCTGTCTACCTGTCCAGCCAGAACCAGCAGCTACAGGAAGAAAACAAACAGCTCCGTAAAGGTCAGTATACATTCTTTAACATTTGTCAGACCACTGCCCTTTTTATTAAACAAATTAAACTTCCAGTAAGAATAACCTCTGGAGAACCAAAGTACACATGACAGAAATGCCATGATTCAGACTTTTACAGCATTTTAACTCTGTTTTGTTTCTTTCACAGCCCTTGGGGAGCTGAAGGATGCTTTTGCTGTGCGAGGTGATCTCAGCTAAACTGACACCAGGATTGCAATAGGCTGATAAATGGACTGGTGTAAGATTGCAACTCATGTGAGGGACTTCAAATTTGTTCATTTTTGTGCCCCTAGTGGATGAAGCTGGATCTCTCATGTTTGTTGACTGTCGTCCTGTGAATGTATCATGTTTTCTGGCAGAAAAACTCATCAACAGTTGGATATATTATTCTTTGTGTATGTTACCTTTCAACATTAACCGGCTTACAACTGTTTAGGTGTTACAAAGTGCACTTTCAAAACAGTCAGTTTTATCGCTGATGGTTTCTTGATCTTAATCACTCAATATGACACAAAGATTTTATGTTACAATTTATTGGTCTTCATTTTCACACTCTTAAACACCCTGATATCATCTTTTAATTTTTTCTCTTTTTTTGGCTTCATATATAATGACAAAAAAATACTCAATCAAAAAGATGAAAATAGCAGCACTCTTCATATATTTTTAACAGGAAAAACTACGATGGTGATGAGATTTAGCTCTTGAATTTACTTGCAACAGTGCAACTCAATGATACATTAAACTTTTCAGTACAATGTTTGATGTCAAGCTGCACATCTCCCCGCATAGTATGGTTAGATATCTAAAATAGGATTAGAATCTGAGAGGAAGGCAGAACAAAAGGCAAAATATATATTAATATCACACTCAAAACACAGAAACAGATGTTGTAGGTTACATGTTTTGACTTCTTTGACAGATGGGTCTAGTGGTTCATTTGGTGAGAACTATCTATAATAAAGAAAAGCTGCCAGTCCAATTATAGACACCGGGAGGAGGAAAAAAGGTGTGAGCTGCAGCCCCAATATGGCCCACGACAACAGAGCGTTGACCAGCATGGAGCAGGAAATGACAAACAGTCTGGTGATCCCGCTGCCGTGCTTTAGCACCACAGACATGAGAAGTCCGTTAGCTGCCTGGCCAGCTATGATGACCCAAACCACTCCTGAGTATCCCTCCAGAAAACTCTTGCCATTTGTTATGAGAGAGAAAGAAGAAAGCCCGTTGATGACCACACCAAACACGTAGAGGTAGAGATTCTGCAGGCTGAGGGGCAGCTTCTGACTCTTCAGCACCCTCTCTGTGTAAACTGCTGCCAGGCCTGAAACAAAGCAGTACACCAGCACAAGGAAAAGCCCCCAAGCCGTGATGTGAAGCCTGGGACCTTCCTCAGCCTCGGCTCTTACAGTGTCCCCCAGATCCAGGCTGTTGTAGGTGTGACACACTCCAGCAGCCATGAGGAGCCCCAGAGCAAACCACTGAGAGGGACGGAGCCTCTTCCCCAGGCAGAGGGAGTACAGGAGGGCCGTTGAGGCAATCTTCAAGTTAGACAGGACTTGATATGAGCTCGGGTCCATGTAGGCCTGCATGAGCACTACCAGATTGTTGTTAAGGGCGTAAAGAATAGCTGGGACTGCATAGGGAGCCACACGGACAAGACGCTGTGGAGCTTGTAAGGCAGATGCACCCCCAGTTAGAACAAGAGTCACCAGAGAAATGAGGAGTTTGGTTAACTCAATCAAGACAACACAGGATGAGGGGTTGAAAGGGACACTGCCATCTACCTTGGTTAGAGTAATGAGGGGAGCATGAGAGCCGTAAATTAGGACCATTAGCCCAAAGAGGACACCCCACTGAAACCTTTTCACCCACAGCCTCCTGATCTTTGCAGGGGAGCTGGATGTTACGTTTGGGATCACAATCATTATCAGTAATTTAATAAATAGCTTACTTCTAACAATTCCTAACAGTAGCTGCAATGCCAAAAGCTCCTATTATCAGCCATAAAACTTAACCTTATAAATACAATGTGTAAATCACTTGGATTCACTATTCACCTTTTTGTTTGGGTGGAACAATAACAGCAAAGAAAACATTTCTTAATAATCAGCATCACTGCTCCAGGCGGTGAAGCTTTGAAATTCTGAAATCTGATGGACGAAACCCAACTTCTTTTTTAAGTGAAACTTTTTGTTCATCTTTGTGGTAACATAAGTGAGTTGAAATGAGGGAACATTAACATGAACCTGAAACAAAAGTCAAAGAAATGACAGTACTAACTTTGATTCCACAATGGTTCTAGTTATATCATTATATCCATATTCCAGTCTGTTTACAGGAGTCTTGAAAGCTGAGTTTTCACAAGTCGCTGACAAACCAGGAGCTGGAACAGTGGTCCTTCCTTTTATTCTTGTTCCTGTTGGCTGGCTGGACAAGCAGTCTCTCCTGATTACTTTGGTCCTTTTTTCAAGCTGTTCATGTACTCTTTTACGGTCCTTTCAATGTTAGGCACTTGATAATTTTGTGCTGCGTACATGCCTGTGATTGTTCCCAGCAGGACTCCCAGGATTGCTGAGGAGCGGAGCTTGGCCACCACATAACCAGCAAGAAAACCTTTTAGGAATGGAGATCCCAACACTGAGCCTCCCTATGAAAACAGAGCAAAAAAATAAGTTTTTTAATGTCTTAAATTCAGGACACTAAACCCCACAACATTCTGTTACCTTTGATTAAAAAAAAATACTGTCCGAAGTGCAACATTTTCTCCGCTAACAATTATCAAACAGCCTTCTGTTAATAAATGGCTTTACCCAACCACTAACCATGGGTGAAAGAAAAGTTTTTGAGTCATCATTAATAATCTCAGAAAAATGGCCAAAGAAACCATAAAGTCATAGGGTATCATTATCATATTCATTCATAGGGTATATAAACTTCAGAGCACATCATGGGAAGACATGGGGGCTTTCAAAATGCACACAATTACGTATATGGACACATTAACAACTCACCTGAGGAATTCCTACAGAGACCTCGTTCTCCACCCGCCTCTGAATTTCCTCCAGCTGATCCCTGAGCTGCGTCAGATCTCTTAACTGTTTCAGAAGATCCTGAGGAAAAACATCACATTCACATCAAGAAACACGTGTGGGACTCACATCGTCAATAACGGTATCAACAGTTTCAGACCAGCATTGCTAGAAGCTTACACACAGAGATCATCTGAGAAAAAAAACTGTTGTCTAGAAGTAAAAGCTGGACAGCCAGTGTTAACTTAACTCAGAGCTCAAGGATAGATAATCTATGCAACAACACTCATCAGCAACTGAGATGAATTATAAAACCGTCTGCCGCCGCTGAGAGAGCCCGATGTACTCATCCCTCCTTGATAATAACTGTCATTTGACCAAACACATGAAATCCTTGGATCTAAAGTCAGAGCATAGAAACTCAATCACCTTGTCATCCGCCATGTTTGCTCAGTGCGGTGATCGGGGCTCATTTACTATGCCTGGCGCGAGCCTCTCTTTCCAGCTCGATTAGCTTGGTCTGATTAAGATTTAGCGCCCCCTGCATGCTGGGAAGTTTTGCCGGATTAGCCTATGGGAATTTTTACACTTTTTCACGCACTAAATACTACTTACTAAATTTCCACCAAATCAGAGGGGACTGCTAGAATACTGGTTTGGAAAACAGCTCATGGTATAAAGTTGGAGTTTATAATTGTTTTTTTTTTTTGCAGCACTGTATCTCAAATCCGTCTGGTATAAATCATCATATCATCATAGCTTTTGAGCTTACTGTCACATCGAATTGCAATGTTTTTATTTATTTATTTATTTATTTTATGTTCACAAACAGTCAAAAGCCTGGGCACACAAACCCTCATCCTCCATGTCCTGGTCCTGGCTCTGGTTCTGGTCTCATTATCACTATTATTATCATCATTATTATTATTATTATTATGACTATTAGTAGTTGTAGTATTTTTCACCTAACTTAACCCCTTTTCTCTACAAGCGGAAATGGGCTTCAGAAGTGTTTCACTTAATATAGCGCAGTAAAACTATTGGCAAAACAAAAGCCTAAATGCAATGACAGTTTCACTGGAATTAAATGTCACATTTTGCCACAAACTTCTTCACGCACCGCCTCCGCTTGTTTGAGGACCTACATGCTCCGGAGGTCCATGGAGCGCGAGCGTTGCTTCCACGTGTAAAAAACGTCTGCCCTGATTGGTCCGTGCTTCTTTATTCTCACACATCATTGGACGTAGGCCTTGGCAACAATCCGCCATGTTTTTTCAGAGTCGGGAAGAAACGCAGCTTCTTTGCAGACATTTATGCATCGTACGACTTAGATTCAACGAAAACTGTGGGCCGGTTTCAGCGTGACCCAGCTTCAGCACAATGTCTGTCTCTTTCAGCGATCATTAAAGGCTGTTTTCAGCTCATCGCGGAGCCTCCGGCCAGCGTAGGTAAGGCTTCAATAAGACGAGATTTCATTGGATATCTCGGGGACTGAGCAGGCAGTATAAACACACGCCATTACACCTACTCCCAGACAAGGGGTGTACCAATGTTTATAACATGTTCGCCCGTTATTAGTCTTTCTGGAGCCCCACTCTAAAGAAGTTTCACTATTCAATATCTGAGCACAGATTCTGTGATTGACATGCCAAATAAAGTACGAGTCGCACTGGAAATGACAGTCCCACTGTCCCACCTGCTTCTTTAAAAACAGTATCTCCATCAGTTTCATTAGCAAGATGATGCTTTGTATACTATAAAAACTTGTTTTCATCGGAAGCCAACTTTGCAGTATTGCTGCTACACATTCAGTTCAACCTTATATTTTATTAACATGTTATGTATGAACTGATGGTAGTGATTTGAATAGAAGATGAAGTGATCTAACTCGTGTTGCCAGATTGGGCAGGTTTCCGCCCAATGAGTGAAAATTTGGGCTGCTTTTCATAATAATTTGCGGATTTCAAGAAAATTTGCTCGGAAAAATATCAATAAAATAGTTTCCATCAAAAAATAGAACTTACACATTTCAATGACCTGTTTCACTGGTATCATTTCTTTCTTTCTTCTATCTTTTTCAAACAGAGAGAACCATTTCAATTTTACAGTATTGATCAGGAATACTCATCTTTAAAACAATAGTCAATGCGATATAGTATTGGTGACTGCCAATTATGAGTGTCCCAAATGGAGCCTTTCCTCTCAAGCATGGACTTGGTGTTTAGAGACTGTACCATGTCAAAACAGGGAAAATATGAAAAGTATACAGACAAGATCTGAGCATGCTATAATTCTCCTCCTAGTAAATTCAAACATGAAAAATTAACCACTCTCCTCTGTCTGTCATATTGGCCCTAGATTTTGAAAACATGGAAAAAGTGGAGGTAATGAAAGTGACAGAAGAGGCTGGGAGCTGCTACAGTCAAACAGAGATGACGTCCCCAAAAAAGAGGAGGAGCAAAGGACAAGAAGACAGCGTGGAGAGACCAAAAAAGCCCAGGTGGAGTCCATGGTCTTGAGGATGCTCTGAGAACAGCCCTCTCTTAAACAGGGTTGGAGCCTCTAAATATTAAAAATTTCTCTCTTGTTGTCATGTACTGATTTCAGATGTAAATTCTGTGTTCTAGGTCTGCCTATCTGCTGTACTACTTTGATGTTCACCAAATGATGCAACAGGAAATACCAAGTCTGCCACAGTCAGAGATCAACAAACGCATCAGTGAGAGCTGGAAAAGGCTAAGTGTTGCTGAAAAGGCCTACTATCTTGAAAAGGCAAAGTCCCAAAAAGAGGGCGTTGACACAGTAAGATAGGTTACATTTTTACCACTTTCTTCTATAATAATAAGAGCATGTGACCATCTATGTTGTGCAAAATTTCAAGTGATCTTTTAGGTCATCCTGTCCCATGTAGAAAACACTGGGACACATTCTTTTTACTTTGGAGGGAAATTCAAATTATTAGAGTTTCTATTATTTACTGCAGTGGTACACATGTAAACTCAAATAGAAGTGTTGTGTGAGTGATAGCAAACGAATAACCATGTTTACTAGGTCAATTTTTTCAAGAGGTGTGCTGATGATAAACTGAGATTTACTGTTGAGTACATCAGGGTCTCACATTGCAGAGTTCCCAGTGAGTGGATTTGATTAGTCTCATAATTATATTTGGTCGATGCTACTACTGTTACTGCTCATGAAGATCGGATTAGAACCCATTAGTATCAAGTTTTTCCACAAATTTAATCATTGATAAATATGCAATAACTGCACTTAATTAGCTCCGGCTTAATTCACAGGGGTCTATAGTTTTATGTCAGAATGATTTGATACATTGGAGTAATTTTCTCAATCCTGCTTTCTCTCTCAGTTGCCTCTCAGCCCCTCCAAAGACCTCCCAGGCTTCCGCAAAATCCTCCCCAGATCCAATTACTTCCTCCTGACCAAAGGTGGCTCCTCAAGTCAACAGCTGGAGCTGGACTCTCTAGACCCTCTTGCAGAAGGGGTACTGACTTCTGTCTCTCTCAACCAAGAGTCCCAGTTCACATCTCTTGAGCTCAATGCTGAAGATGAGCTTTCCAATCACACCGTTGTTGTGGACGATTTAGAGGAAGGAACTGCAGTTCTTGCTAATGCAACACCCTCTCATGAAATCCCGACCTCCTCTTCCTCGTCTGACACACCCAGTGTACTTGTCTCTCAGGGATCTGTTGGTTGTAGTTTTGGTGTTCAAAGGGTGCAACAGTTACAGGGGGAATCAACACAGATGGTTGCATTCATACCCACACAGGTGAACACTAATTGCACTTTTTACACCAAGCAGAATGTGCTTCTTGTATTGGATGATATATTACTGCTTGCAAAAAATACAGAGCTCAACATTTTAGTTGTGTAAAAGATTTTTAACTAATGCACTGAGGTGATTGTTCCTCCTTGCAGAACATGTTGGATCCAAAGTCCTTGTCAGCTGTTGGCCCAGTGGCTCCAATGATGATGGTCTCTGTGGGAGCCAGTTTGGAACATAGTGCAAAACCTTTATATAAAATGGTAAGAACCCCTGTAATTCACTTTTGTACATACTCGTTTTGATAGTTGAAAGCAGGGTGGCTAGAATTAATAAAAGGGGCTTTTAAATATTTTGTTCAGATTGGAGAATTTTGAAGTTGTATAACGGTTTCAGAAGGTCAAAGACACAATCAGCCTTCCTTTCCATGTTTTTAAAATTTGCAGTCAATGAAGACTTACACAAGGAGGGGTAGAGGCAGGTGTCAAAACCCTGGATGTTCATTCGTGTATGTCACTCGCCACAAGCCCCCAACATGCCCTGAATGTGGGAACCACTTGGGAGGAAAATGGATACCAGCTGTAAGTGCAGATACAGAGGCAGTGGTGTCTAAACATGCATGAATATCAAATAAAAATGCAATGTCAATATACGTTTGAACCTGTCTTTTCAATACAACCTCTTGCTTTCATTTGTATCAGACAAAGAAGAGTCAAAGGAAAGAAGCAGCACCCAAAGTAAAAGACAGCTCACAGAAAACCACGAGCTGCCACCCCATACTTCAGCATGTTAAAGGAGGGAATTTAGATGCTCAAAAAACAATCACCACTGGGGAAAAAAAGGACAGAAGAGTCCAGCGGTGCCCAAGGAAACAGAGTGCAGTTACCAGTGGAAAGCCACCAGGGGGCAGCAGCAGCAAAGAACAGGGACAAGCTAAGTGAGTGTGTAGTAATTTTTTTTAAATGGCCCCAGTTTGAACATTGACGGCTAGAAAACATTGAAAAGCATTCTAATAAGTTGTACACACTGTAATTCAAAACAAATTCACTAAAAATAGGGTGACCATATTACAAAAACTAAAAAAAGAGAACCTCCTACCTCCCCCATTGAAGATGCTGCAAAGATACCTAAAGGTAATAAAGTAGCTTCAAAACTTGACGTCTATCAAAAAAAATCCTTTTCTGTCTGAAGTGAAATTTTTTTGTGATTATTCATCATTCATAGATGATGTTTAGGAGCAAATTTTTGATGGTTCAAGAGTTAAAAATAAAAAAACGGCCTCGTAAAGATTTTTTTACCCCATATAAAGTCGAAATTTTGAGATATAAAAGTCAAATTGATGAAATATTATGTCAAAATTTCTACTATTTATCTTTAAGTGTTGACCTTTTGTAATCATTACTTCCATGTATTATCTCAAATATTGACTGAATTATTTAAAATAAGACTGGAATTGGAATTCACCCTATATCTCAAAATTTAGACTTATCATGTCAAAATGTTGCCTTGTTTTTACTTATTTTTTTGACATTATCTCAAAATGTAGTCGTTGTCGTATAATTACTTTATAATCTAAAAATTTACCTTTTTTTCCCTAAATTTTGACTTGAACAGTTTTGACTGGTGGTGCATCTGAATAATGCCAGTAGCCCAGTGCAGCAACTTATCGTAAATATCATAGGTCTATAGAAATTGCGCATAATTTTACGGTCAAAAAGGAGGACGTGTCTTGGAAAAAGAGGATGTTTAGTCACCCTATTAAAGATGTAGATTTGCTTTCTTAAGCTTTCAACTGTAACTCACATAAGTAAGTACAAACCTGATACCTAGATAAACTGAGGGATGACAACCTTCTGTTTCCCAAAAATATGGATTCAACAGGATTGAAATAACACAAGTGTGTTGAAATAGCATCTGTTTTTCTTATGAATATTCTTAACAGTGTGTATGTTATCTGACATAATTTTCCTTGTGTTGTAAAGCAGGCTGTTCAAAGATTGTATCAAAAGTATAGCTACCCAAAACCAGTGCAGAACCAACGTGGTGGTTCAAAAAAAGCCTGTAAGACCCATCCTTCCTGCCTGTAATGCAGGTGAGAAGAAATACACAGTAAACAAGTGATATTCTGCTGTAAGAGTTGAAACAAGTTGTCATTGTGGACTGATTAATTAACCTTGTGTCTTTAGGTGGAACTTTGTTGCAGATCATAACTGTCCCATCTGACAAAGAAAAACCTCAAAGTGCAAACAACAACATATCATCTACAGGTATCGTGTGATTTTATTTCCTATTCATTGATTGTAGGCTTCTGTGGTTCAGGTTTTTTTCCTCAGTTCTCTTTGTTAGCATTTGTAGATCAGCTTTGTTTTACAGAGTGAAAGTGATGTGTAAGTCTGAGGTTTCTGCTCTCATCTGAAGCGGTAATTTCCTCACCACAGTGCCTCCAGAGACTTATTCAGGTCTCAAACCCAGCACTTTGAAGCAGCTTGGCCAGACTGTGGTGACAACCGCAACAAAGCAGGTCAAAAGCAGTCACAAACAACAACATATGTTGAGAAACATGCACTGAAAGACACAGCAATATCCTTCTTTTTGTGTATTTTTCCACAGGATTCTTGTGTCCCACTTGGTGACAGCCAGTCAATGCCTTTATCTTCTGATAAGAGAGTAAACATTCTGTCAGTTGTGCCTTTCAAGAAGCACACAGTCTCAAGCTTTGTGAGTGTACTGCTTCTCTCTCTACTCAACTTATTATGCTTTTTAAAAAAAATCTAAGCATGTCTCCTGCGCCTTGACTTGTGGGTAACTCTGACTCTTCGTTACTCTTGATAGGACTTGGGTCTATCCACAGCCCGAGGAAGGGGTCGCTGTAAGAATCATTCCTGTGACTACATGTATAAGAATAGGCACAAGCCTGCAGTGTGCCCAAAATGTGGCTGTGAGCTCACCCAGCAGAACATCAAAGGAAAGAAGGTGAAATCATTCATCCTTAAGATTCTTTTCAAGTGAAGAACGTAGAAGATAAGTTGAGAGCTGCTTCGTGACCCTCTTTATCAGCCTCACTTTAGCCTGTGATCACTAGGCAGTTAAACCTTTAAGACTTATACATCTACATCTGATAACATCCGGCCTTTGATGTCTTTTATCTCCCCTATTCTTAGCTGTGACAATAAATCACATAAGTACATATAAGGAACTACGCATGACCACAGAACTTGAGCTGCATATTCCTTTTTTATTCCTTTTTCAGTCTGGGACCCTGCTTGATCCATACCAGCCCCTGAGTCCTGCTCAGAAAGACCTCCAGCGTCGGACTACAGTACAGCTACTGCAGCGCTTCCTGCAGATTCCAGAGAATGAGACAGAGCTCCAGGAAACCATGAACCTCATTCAAGAACTCAACAGCCTCCAGATCATCCTGGTCCAACCTGACAACCAGGAGCAGGAGAGCAATGTTGAGACAGAAACGTTAGTTGAGTCTGGGTGGCCTCAGTTCTATGAATCAGCAGCTACTCACTGTGCCCTTTGTAACTACCCGCTCTTCAAAGGAGGCCAGAGGTGAGACAATAGATAACTGGATGACAAGATAACATCAACATCGAAGCTACAGTAGCAGGAATTGTTCACTAATGTGTTCATCTGTGTGTGTTTGTGCATCGCAGTTTAGTTGCAGGACAAGAGGTCTGCTGTCTGCTCACTGAGACACTGATGCAGACATGTACTCTGCAGCTTAAGGTGTGTCTCAATTTACAGTGTCTGGCTCTGCACAGCTTCACCGACCTGCACCCAGGTAAGCTGCGTCAATCACAACAACCTGTGCAACAAGATGCAGCAAGTGCAGAATGTCAAAGTCATGTCATTCATACATTTATTTGTCTAATTGTCTCCTAATCAGAATTAGATAATAAATCACGTTTTTTGCAACTCATGTGTGGAAGCATGGTGCTTTAAGATTGTGGTTTTCAATTTGATATACAAAGCTGGGCCAAAAAAGAGGTCATACACTGTAATATTTTGTATGACCGTCTTTAGCTTTGATTACAGCATGCATTCTCTATGGCATTTTTTTGATAAGCTTTTATAGTGTCGAAGATCTATTTCCATCCAGTATTGCATTCATTTTTCACTAAGATCTTATATTACTGATGGGAAAGTCTAACTACTGTGCAAAGCTTTCTCCAGCACATCCGATAGATTCTCAATGGGGTTAAGGTCTGGACTCTGTGGTGGCCAATCCATGTGTAAAAAAGATGTGTCATGCTCCCTGAACCACTCTTTCACAATATCCGCAGGATGAATCCAGGCATTTTCATCTTGGTATATACCCATTAGGGAAGAAAAATCCATTGACAGAATAACCTGGTCATTCAGTATATCCATGTCGTCAGCTGACCTCATTTTTTGGGCACATAATGTTGCTTGACCTATACCTGACCAACTGCAGCAACCCCAGATCATAGCACTTCCCCCACTGGCTTGTGCAGTAGCCACTAGGCATGATGGGTGCATCACTTCACCTGCCTCTCTTCCTCCCCTGATGCCTCCAAGATGATGGTTCCCCACCATCCTTACATTTTTTCAGTAATGCATTGGCCAGTTCTTAACCCAATTCTAGTAGTTTCTGCAATCTCCTTAGATGTTTTCTCTGCTTGATGTATGCCAATGATTTGACTCTTCTGAAACAGACTAACATCTTTTCCACAACCACAGGATGTGTTGTTCTCCATGGTTATATAAGAAATGAGAATTACTCATTGCATCAGCTGGGGTTTAACAACTTGATGACAGCTGATAGATAATCACCCATGCAGCAATTATCCAATAGGAGGCCTACACTTATTTGCTTACTTAAATCCAGGTGGTAAAATTTTTTTTGGCCAGGCAGTAATATATATGAAATAATGTTGAAAGTATTACTAACAGTTTGGAAGTATTTTAGTGTGAAGTCAAACAGTTGTCAGATGTTTCCTCAGCATAGGACACAGCATTGATTTTATTTTGTCTTCCTTTTAAGTAAAACAGCGTAGGAAATGAAAGCTTATTAATTGCGTGATTGCGTGTATAAAATCACCTTTTGAAAGCTGTACAGTGTCCTCATCCAGCTTCCTCCACTAATTCATGTTTTCCGACAGGTTTATTCAACATTGGGAACAAGCTGCTGGTCAGCATCGATCTATTCCTGAAGATGAGGGCCAGTATCAAATTGGGCAAATCCCCGTCTCAGGCAGCCAGAACCATACTAGACCACATACCCAATCACCCTGGTAATCACGAGATTCAATCTGCTACATCATTATCTTTGACCCAAACATCTGTGTGTTTTCTGTTTATTTGATTTAACTCTCTATTGCTGCATCAGTCCACACCCTGAGTTCAGAGGAGGTTTGTCAGATTCAAGGGCTTCTCCTAAGTGGATACTGGGCCTTTGAGTGTCTGACAGTGCGGGATTACAATGACATGATCTGTGGCATTTGTGGTGTTGTTCCCAAGTTGGAGATTGCACAGCGATACACAGACACTGTGCTAGAGCTAAAGAATGTAGAGGTAACAGACTGTGTGAGAAAATTACATTTGATCAATACCAACAAGTGTTTTGGTGTCACCGCTGATGACCTTTTGTACCGTCCATAGTTCACCTGGCCTGAGTTTTCAGTCCCAGATGAGGTACTCGTGGATGACTTCTGGGTGACGATGGAAAGTGAGGCCATTGAGCAGGCAGCTTTTCCTACTGACATCCCCATCACACGAGTGGATGCTTCTATCATCGCTCCATTCATCCCCCCACTAATGAGAGGTGCCACTGTGATAAACACAGAGAAGGACAAGGTCCAGGCAACTGCACAGAAGCCCGCAGGTGCCAAACTTTTTGAACCCTCAGCTGAATTCAACCACTTACACATTAGTTCTGTAAAAGAAGCAATTTTGTTGACAGTTGTAATGTGTGGAAAGAGAGAGAAATTACATCACATAAAACTCAGAAAGTTATGGATGGATAAAGATGATAACAGTGACAGGGCTTTTTCTTTATTCTGGTTAGGTAATGATGATATAAGGATATCATGTAAAGGCTGGAAATTTTTAAAACTGGAACATTTTGACATTAGGTGTTCATAACTTTTCCATGCAAATCAGCATTGCTTGGTGATTATATGAGCAGTTCCCATCAGAACTTGTATTTGTGGTTGTGCATGACCTAACTGTATTCCATTGCAATATAATACATTGTTGAAGCTTGTCTTTTGATACTGTCTGCAGGAGATCCATCAGTTCTAGTGCGTCTCATTCATGATGGTCAGCTGACATTGGACAAGATTGGGGATCACACTGAGGATGAGCTGAGAACAATGCTGGACCGCTGCAGGGCAAGCATTGCTCCAGGCTCTTCTAAGGTATGTGTTAGAAACACACACAGACAGTGTATTGCTGCTCATTGGGCTCACGTGATCTTGATCAGTTGTGTTGTAATGACTCAAAGTCAACATGTGGATAGTAAAATATAACCAAGTAAACAGGGTTCCTGTCAGAGTATTGTGCTAATCATCTGATAAATTTTCCGCCACAAGAAAAAAGCCTCCACCTTCTCACACACACTTACACACACTCACACACACGTCACAGAACTGGTGTTTTGCTTAAGGACAAGCTGTGAATGCAGCTGGAACTTCGTTAAGATGTCATTTCCTTTTATTTATCGCGCTAAGATTGTCCTCACAACAATGTAGGGCTGTTTTTACAGGGCCTCCTCTCTGTCTCCATATGACAGGATGAGCTCTTGGCCTCCCTCATCTCTTTGTACACAGTTGTCCATACTGGCATCCCAACCGCCCCACCACCCCCTCCTCAACTCACAGCTGGCAAGCTGTCAAAGGTCTGCCCTCACAAGGTAAAAGGCCTCAAACAAGGCACCCAGTGACATGTGAAAGGCTCGAATAACTTTTTGTTAGTCAATGAAGAAAGGATTTTGGTCATTGTCTTTGCCCAGGTGGTGTGCGGCTCTAAGTACTTAGTGAGAGGGGAGACAGCCCGAGACCACATAGACCTGCTCTTGTCTTCACGCTACTGGCCCCCAGTCTATGTGAGCGACTGTGCCCGCAATGTAGCGCTCTGTGCTGACATGCAGTACCCAGAACTGGCAACACAGATGTGGGGCAGGAATCAGGGCTGCTTCTCTGACCCTTTAGAAAAGCCGGAGGTGAGTAATTGAAATTTCTTCCACTAAGTGTAAGTAACTCAATACAGCTGCAGTGAATGTGAGCAGAGCATATCCATAGACTGTATAATGAGTGGACGTAACAACGTTCGGCCCAAACTGAAGCCTCCAGTGGATGCCCCGACCCCTGGTGTCTGGCTGCAGTATAGGTCATAAGCCCTGCCCCCCCATGCATTCCAGATATGAGCTGGGAAAACTTTAAAAAATTAGGATACCTGCTAGAAACGTTTCTCTCATCCTTACGCCAAGGTGGTATGACGACGTCATTTGGCTGCATTGTGTTCAAGTGTTTTTTTTCTTGAGGAGTTAGTTTCTCATTAGTTAATGGACGTTAAAAATCGTGCTGTAAGTTTCTAATACAATAGTTGACAGCTGCCGTTCGTGAGTAGTTTTTATCGGGGATATAAGAAACTTCGGGAAAGAGAGACAAAAGGAGACTAAACCTACTAAAGCAGAAGAAAAAATAAATATTTTTATTTCTCTACTGCGCAGACTCTGGCTGCACAATGGCGGCTCGAGAAACGGGGTTTTTGGCTTCAAAATCGTAGAACGTTGACAGGAGCCACACTGTCCATTCTATATACAGTCAATGAGCATAGCAGGGGCAATTTGAACAATGTGACAGTTTCCTTTTAGCTAATATCACATAAGGTGCTTTATTTAGCACTTGCAACTTAAAGTCTGACTTGATGTGAGAGGAATCACTCGCAGGAAATATCATAGATTAATATCAATAATTAATAGATATCAACATGATTGAGACTCTTTGCAAACACAAATAGAGTTCACTGAGGGAGAGGGAGATTACAGCACCTAGGAGTCTGTTATCATCATTTCAGGGGGAGTCAGGGATCCAGGTGAGGCACTTAACTTTAAAAAATATTGCAATATACTGTATATTGCAGGAAACCAGAATATTACGGTATCATTTTGTCCCAGTACTCAAAATGTTTTTTTTGTTTTTTTGATTGTCAACCTCTCACACTTCTCCTTTAGTTTGTGTCATGTGCTGAGTTGCAAGAGCAGTTGGACAACCCCAACCCACCACTCGTGGGAGAGATCCAGCATGTGCATCCCATCACCAAATCGTCTTGTCGCTGGCTGGTTCATCCTCCTGGAGCAGCCAAGGAGCTTGTAGAGCACCATTCGATGTCCCTCTGCAAAGATCTGGATGCCTATATTAGCTTGGTAGATGAGCTGGAGAAAGAAAAAGCCAATGCAGATGATGCAGATGGAGCAGAACAGAAAGAACAGATGGACATGAATGAGCCTGCCTCCTTGGAGAAATCAGAGGAATGTTCTTCAGTAAGTCAAGCACAGCAGCAGCAGCCTGTTGTTTTCAACAACACAGCCTACTACTACCTCTACAACCGCCTGGTGGATTTCCTCTGCAGCAGGGACATTGTGAGTCAGCAGATCAACCAGGTGGTGAAGGAGTGCCAACCAGGTGAGGTGGTGATCAGAGATGCTCTGTACCGACTGGGAGTGGCACAGATCAATGCAGAGAGCAGAGAACATGATGGGAGTGGTATGGAGGAACAGACAGTACAAGGAGACACTGAGACATATGTCCTGCTTCCTGAATAGAAGTTCAAAATGGAGGAAGACAAAGTGGGCAAAGCTGGGCTGAATGTAAAAGTGTATGTACAGGTATTAAAGGTGTCTAAGGATGCAGAATAAGCAGAAGACTACAGTGTTGGCGTGTGCTTTTCATTTATTGGGATAGACTATCCTGTCAAGCTGCACTTTTTTCAGGTACATGAAGTCAGTGAGGAAATAGGCTGAGTGTGTTGATGAGGTTTTTTTTTGGCAGAACTGCACTGTTTTAATAAAATGAGAGCAGTGGTCAATTGTTCTAAGAATTAAAGATAAATTGCACGAAATGTGGTCATTCATGTTTAAAGGTCGTTAAGCAGCATTAATAATATTGAGTGTTTGAATGAAGAAGCATAGAAACTGAGGATGAAGAAGAGGTGAATCTTACAACTGACACAAAGGAGTCCAGAGTTTAACACAACCCTTTTTGACATACTTATATATATTTACTTATTTAGGCCATTGGGTCATTCTTGTGACAAAGATTGGCCAGGCCTGGCTGGGGATTAGGTTTGACCTTGAGGCGGCAGAAATGAGTGTCTTTAACTGATATAAACTTGATCACAAATATTTACTTTTCAGAAATTGAGATGCTCCCACACTGACAGATTTATACACACATGCACACACACACACAGGTATGCCCTCCCCTTATTTACTTGACCAAATATTCAAAGAAATGTCATTGTTTAATTTCCCTAAAGTTGCCACTAAGACAGAGGCCTGAAATGTTTCCTTCCTTTTTTCCTCCGCTGCTGCAACCTGAACGTGTTTCATGTTAGGGAGCTTTGGCGGTTCTACTCAAGCCCAACACACATACATATAAGTGACAAGTCCACTGTGGCAGTTTTAACAGTCACTGAAATGAAACTAGGGTTAAACATTTCCTATCTTTTGTAGAAGCTGCATGAATTGTGTGGATAACGATAATATTGCAATACATCATTTGAACTGATCCATTGTTGTAACAGTTAAACGAATCCCTGATAACATTTAGGTATTTTGCATATAAACAATGTATCATCATGTTATCATACCTAAAACCTTAACAGTGAGGTACCACATATAAATACAAATATGGATGAGGCACTTAATGGTGTTTAATTGTGCTCCACACTTAAATTAACAGGAATTTTATGGTTTGCTTGTTTTTCAGCTCTTTTGTATTTAGTGCATGATTTGCTCTCCAGGTAAGGTATTGTCAATCATCATCAGCTGATTACAGCTGGCATATTTGATGATACCTCAACTTCCAAAGTCATATCACTTTTCATCAAAGGCTCTGCCCTGTTAGCAGAGTCAGCAGGGTTGTGTTTTTCCAGGAAATTATGCGAAAACTACACAGAACCCTCTGTAAAAGTGTTCAGTGTTTTGATGATTGAGTGTTAAAATGACCTATTTACTCCAGCCTGAAGCTTGTTGAATATAGCACAATTTTTCTTTTTTTCTTTTTCTTTTTTTTTTTTTTTGCTTCAACATCTTTCTGTTAGTGAAAGTAGGGAAAGGCCTCCTGGGCTTTCCAAAAAAAATCAACATTTCACAGGTCCACATTTGACTTGCTCTATCCTAAAAACACACGCGGCTGTTGATAATGACGACACAGTTATTATACTTAAAGGAAAAGAAAATACTAAGGAGGACTTTGAGCACCGTTAAAGATTATGGTTTTATTGAAAGTCTTTATGTCCATTTTTGACCAAGACTTGGGAGAATTATGTGGTAACAAGTTATCCTTGAAGGTAAAAAAAATAGATTTTTCACAAGAAAAAAAAAGAGGATGCACACTAAAAGTAGTTTCAAATACTTCTCATTGTGCAACTTTGACATTTACTGTGGGAAATGTTCCAGAGGAAATGCAGATTGGACATTCTCCAATGGAAAACAGGAAGTGAGCAGAGCAGAATTAGCCTGCAGCGCTGTTTCTATCAGAGCATGATGTAAAATGAAGCTCTTAACTGAGAAGCACCTTTCACACCAGCGAAATCCAGCAGTGACATTACATTTCTCTTCAGCTTTGAAGTGAGTTTATTGGAACCTTTAAAATGATTCTCATTTGCACAAAAAGAACCAATACATAATAACACACCCATATCTAATCTAAAACATATATGTGAAAATAAAGATGATTTTTGATTTACATCATGAGATATATACAATACTAGACATATTGCCCTTGTGTTTTATTTCAACGAAAGCACAAATGAAATGCCTGAAATCACACAAAATAGCAGTTTGTGTCACTCTAACAGCTTATATGTTATTCTAAAATGTTCATACAGTCGGCAGTGTAGGCTGATTGCTACATATAGACATCAGTGAAGCATACGTCTTAAAATTGTCTAACTCTTAAGGAAATGAGATTTACTTTCACATTGTTCATCTGATCCACAACAGATCCACAGATTTCCTTGCTTCGTTCAGTTGTATTCCCTGCTCTAAACCACACTGAGCACTGCTTAATTAATTATACTGAAGCAAAACAATCACATGAATCCGGTAACTGACAGCTACAGTAAGTGTGTCACAAGAGAATCAGCTACAACCAAAGCACAGAGAGGAAAACAACGTGGTCATTCTTTGCCTTTTCCATGGTCCAGTTAGCATGGTTTAAACAAGGGACAACACTTGCACTGTTTGGATGTTCAATTAAGGTGACCAGAGAACAAAACGGAACTTGTCTCAAGCAAAAAAAAAAGGTATTTCATGTGGGTTTGAATCCAGTGTTTGTGACTGCTTTTTCTGAGAAACAAACATTCGAGAAGATGATGAAAAGGAAGTTAACCTGGTGACAGAAAGACTGAATTTACAAAACCAACAACACAGAGTCTCATGAGGAGGCAGTAAAAACATGTAGGGAAAATGGAGTAAAATATATCATAACCTGAACACACAAGGGAAAGGGACTAACAGGGTCCCCTATGGATAAACATTATGCAACGAATACAAAACAGAAAGGGTAGCAAAAGTCCATTAGCATTAAGTATGGCTTTGGATGCTTGTGTGGTTTGTTGACATGTTTCCTCCTTTCATCTCTGCTGTCGGAGTTAGACATGGCAATTTCTAGTCATGGTCTGCAAAGAAGCAAGTCACATGCTTGCTGCAGCTGCTTGTCTGTCTGCTTAGCAGGCACGACAGTCAAAAATAGCTGTGAGGGCGACTCTGCGACTATCTGAATGTTGGAAGGAGCTGTGGAGCTCTGCGAGTGAGCAACAGCTGCAACCCAACCTTTTCTGACGCTTTTGAGAAGTAATAGGTTTGCTGATCGATCAGAGCAATCAACAAAACTGGTAGTTGTTGGTCTTCATCAGAGGCTGCTCCTCTTCCTCGTGGTCACAAGACTGGTCACAGGGGCCTTCGCAGCACTTGGGCTCATCACACACTTCACCTTCCGTGACCTGCTGCTGCTGCTGCACATTCTGGTAGATTAGCTGTGAGGAGAATCATTATCACAGTAAGCTCAGATTCGAGAAAGCAAGATGTCAGCTTCACAGGAACACGTCACGGAGCTAATAAATCATAATTTGTTCCTCTTCAATGCGGCAGAAGGTGTTATTTTTGGGTGAGTTTAACAAAAAAAAAACACAAACAAAATAAATCAGCATTTTAAAATCTCCTTGGGGGACAGCACCCACATAAGAGCCAGACAAGCTTTATTGTGTCAACATCTTTCACTCCACTATCCCTCAGGGAGGGGGTTTTCTGAGGACATTTTGACAGGAGTGTCACATGTTTTGTTACTCAGAGACAGTTTTTGGCAAAGCCTGAAATAAGTAACTGAATTTTATTCAACACTAACCCACCTGCTCTTGCTCTGATTGGTCCCCGAGTAGTCTTTCTATCATCTGTGAGATCTTGCTGAATGTAGGACGCTGTGTAGGCTCCAGATTCCAGCACATCTTCATGATCATGTAACTGAAACGGAAAAGGGACAACCATAAAAAAGCTGATTCATCGCAGTTCAAGTTAACTTGAAATGAAAGAATTGGCTGTGAACTTATTCTGGGCTTACGTACGTGAAAAACTCTGTCCCCAAAGTTCAGACTTTATGGTTTAATATCAAGGAACTTCATAAAGTCAAATCAGACAAATAGGAGGAGGAGTATAGGGGCGGTGACGCAGATTCATAAGGGACTCGTTCATGAAAGACCCTGCCCCTTCAGTTGGATTTTGCTGCCGTGAAATAGCAGTTACATGGCATACTGGCTTTAAGATCATGTGGCTAACAGGCAGAACTGAGGCCTGACTCACAGCACAACAACAGATGATTGGGCCCTGACTCAGATCCAGTCTCTGTTTTCCACTGCAGTTATTCCGGATGGAGCGACAGCCTTTCCAAATGAGCGCACGCGGGTGTCAGGGTCCCTTGAGAAACTCGATAAACTCCTACTTTCTCATTTGAGTGGCCTGTAAAATGAGTTTGTGTTTGTTGCTATTTCTTTTTTAGAGGAAAGCCAAAGATTTAATATGAATGAAAAGATGTTGAAAGCTTTTTATGAGGTTACCTCATGAGTCAGTTATATCAGATGGCAGATAGGACAAACAACTGATGAGGAAAAAGAGGATCTTTGTTCGGATGGAATGATCATTTGGGACGCGAGCCAAACAAAAAATCCAATACTGAAGCCAAGTAGTTTATAGATCAGCCACTTTTAAAGCTTATATCAGCTTAAGCGTTATAAGCATCACTACATGATAGCAACAGCGAGCAAGTTAGCAAGAACAATACCGCTCTTTAAAGTCAGACGAGTTGAGTGTGAACACTTTATGGGCTGATAAAAAGGCGATTCTTACCCCTGACTCACTTGTAAAAAAAAACCAGCTGAGAGTCACTTGATGCTACAGTAAATCTCAACTGATAGTCCGGTGATGCTGAAAGATTTGTTTGCATTAGCTGGACATAATAAACCTTTAAAAGAGTAAGGAGTGATCCGTCTGATTGGAGCAAGGAGCAGTGATCTATGTGTTGAGCTTACATTTCAGGTGGAGCAAAGTCGGGTTGGGACATCTGGTATCCACGTTTCACCATCTTATAAAACCTTGAGTCCACTGCAATGCTGGGGTAGGGGCTCTTGCCTATAGGAGCATATCATGAATAGTTACTTGAAGTCATGAAATAGATGTGTGTAAATGTATGACAGAGATTCTGTGTTCAAACCTAAGGAGAAGATCTCCCAAAGAAGGATGCCGTAGGACCAGACATCGCTCTGGACGGTGTAGACACATTCAAAGATGCTCTCTGGAGCCATCCACTTCACTGGTAGACGTGCCTTGCAACAAAATTTGAAAACAATTCACTCCTTTGAATTTTTAAAATTGAAGCAAATTTAGTAAATCATTTATCAACCTCTTAAAATCTGGCATCTTTATGCGGACGTCACATTTTTGCCTCCCAAACCCATGGTACTCAATTTTTTGAAAATTTGACCTATTAGCCAAATTTAGGGACACTACCAAATTATTTTATGGTAATGTTACAACTTTACACTCAATTTACTTGTAAAAAGCACAAACAACACAACTTCCTGTACTCAGACCAAGTTTAGCTATACTTAGATATACTTATTATGCTTATTCCAAATAGCCTTGAGAGATTAAAAAATGCACACCATACAAAAGTTTGGATCTCAAGAGGTTAAAAAGGACTTACATTGCCCTTCACCACATAATTGGAGTCATTCATGATATCTCGTGCGAGGCCAAAGTCACAGATCTTGGCCTCTCTTCGGTCGGTCAAGAGGACGTTCCTAGCAGCCACATCTCTGTGAATACACTGCAACACACACAGACACACATCAAGTGTATTGTGATAATTGGTGAATCTAAAGGTTTTAAGGGGGAACCCCGTCAGAAAGAATTCAACCTCCTACATTTTTCATTATGATAAAAATATTTCAATTTTGCAAACCCACTCTGTGGATATTGTGTTGGGGCAAGCCCCACTTTTTTTTAGGACAACTTAGCAAGCACTTCCACAAATGATTGTTGCAATATTTTCTGTTCCTGATTTTTTCCAAATATCAGTCGTAAAAATCACTCACGTTTTTGGCAGCCAGAAAGTCCAGACCCTGAGCCACTTGAAAGGAAAACCTCAACAAGTCATACATATCCAGGGGCCAGTCACCAGTCTCCTCGCACAAAGAGTCTATGCAAACATCCAAAAGAAACCAACACAGAGGGTTTAAAGACAAAAACAGTAATAGTATCTATCTTGAAATATTCTGTTTAATGACTTTAGGAAGTTTTTTCTACTCTGAGAGGATTCCATGTTGGTTGGGTAGCTTGGTCTCATCTCCAAATAAGTGCTCGAGGATGTGCTTGAAATTCCACTGTCGCTAGATAGTGATGTTAGATGAATAGAAACGACAAAAGACTGATTGGTTTGTCATCAATAAAAGTTAACAGAGTGATTGTCTTCCACAAATTCTCCATCATTACACAGCATGTTTATATCTATACCTCCTGATGAAATGCTTCTGTATGCAGACGTTCTTGTAGTCATTTGAGCTCTCTGAAATGTCAGGAATGTTCATGACAAAGTTCAAAAAGGTCTCTCCTTTTTGGCGGAGAAAGTTCAGGAGGTCGCCCAGACTGCAGTACTCTGTGATCACAAGCACTGGTCCTGGAGTGAGAGATCACAGCATGCTACAACATGTTACACAAATGAAACATAAAATCTTTACACTGGTTTTTACTTCAATAGATTTGACAACAAATGACTGACCCCCATAGGTGCAGGCGCCCAGCAGATTGACAATGTTCTTGTGGTGTCCCAAGTGGCTCAGGATCTTCAGTTCAGACATGAGGGCCTCCCTTTCATCTGAATGGGCACTGGCTGCAGAAAACCAATGTAGATTATCATAATGGTATTATCCCATCAGACCATGCGAAACAAATGTTCTGATGTCATTCAAGTGTGGCTTCAAATATCTATTTCAGATACTTTTTTACCGTATCTGGAACATTTTGAGATTCTTTGGATGTTCTGATTTTTTCATGCAAACAGAGATTTCCCTGTTCAAATGGAGGGTCTAACCTTTTAACATTTTTACAGCCACACGCATCACATTGTCCTCTTTTCCAAGCCCATAAGCTGTAGCCTCAACGACCTTTCCAAAAGCTCCTGCCCCAAGGATCTTCCCTGGTGAGATAGTAAAACAAGAACTGTTACACAAAGCCAAATATCAGATTGAATATTTCCTTACTATCTGTATTTCTGAGGTTATCAAGTACACATTCACTTTTTTTGTACTTTTTAGGATGTAAAACTGCAAACCTAGCTTAAGCTTGTCTCTGGGGAATTCCCACTTCTCATTGTATGGCAGCTGGGTGGGGTCGATGAAGGTGTAATTGTTTCCATCTCTTGCCTCAATGATCTTCCAGCGAACTTCATACCTGGGTTTCTGAAGATGTAAAAAAAGCCAAAGGAAACCACAAATGAAGCAACCTTTTTTTTTGGAAGTTATTAGATTTGAGTATGTGAACCACATTTAGTCAACTTTGCTCTGTGGTGACTCAAAAGTTAAACCAACCTGCTTGTATTTGTAAAACAGAAAAACCAGAAGCACAAGCAGGATGGCCAGAATCCCCGCAGCTCCCGTCAAGGTGGAAGTGAAGAGTTTATCTGTGTGATGAGAGAGAGCTCTGTTTCAGTGCATGACAAACTGGAGGTGTATCACATGTTGTTTCCTTATGTTCCTTTGTGGATGTTCAAAATGGTTTGGCATCTTTATCAAATGTGGAGAGATGACTGCAGTCACAGCATCTTTTATAACAACTATAAAAAGATCATCTGACCAAGGCAATAATAATCTCACAAATCAGACACTGGATTTAATTTGAGCCTTGACCTTGTGACTGGTCAAAATCGAGCAAAGAACAAATAGTGACAGTTTTATGGGAAACTTACCAGAAACTTCCATGGCAAAAGTGTCGCTGCTGACGCCTGCAAGGTTGAAAGCCACACACTCCACGGTCATCCTGCGTCTGGAAGGTCCCACGGTGAGGACACTCTCCACCTCAACAGCTCCGTACTCCTCCCTCTGGACCTCCACAGTGGGAGCCTGGAGAGAGGTTGCCAACTGCAGCCCTGAAGTGTTTTCATTACACCTGTTTCAGCCAAAGACAAACAGATGATTAAACTTTACGTTACTGCTCAAATTATGGGAGAGCTTTTGGCAGACAATTTTTTCTTTTACACTTACGTGGGCCGTATCCCAAAACACTGGTACCATATGATTCTGGGAGCAGGATAACCAAAGGAGGTGCAGGTCAATGTGGTGATGTTTTCCCATCTTACCACAGCAATTGGCTTCTCTACAATGTATAAGGGAAAAACACACAAATAGAAATCATTAGGAGTAAAAATAGAATGTGAATTCATCTTTATTTAAGGGAACTTTAATCCTGCCACACACCTACAATGTTTTTGATGTTTCTACCTCACTTGTGCCTAGTACAAGTCACTTACGGTACATTTGGACTTGGAACGTGATGGATGCATTGGCCAAGTTGCTCTGAGCATAGAAAGTGTACTGTCCTTGTTCCTGTGCATTCACCCTCTTCAGCTGCAGAGTAGCATGGTATCTTTAAAAAACACACACACACACACACACACACACACACACACACACACACACACACACACACACACACACACACACACACACACACACACACACACACAAACACACAAACACACAAACACACACACATACCCAAAAAGAGTAAAATAAGAAAAAGCGGAATGTCTGCAGAATCTGACTAATTCTGTGGTTTGTGTTCAGACATTTCCAATCTATAACTGTCAAGTATGTCAACAAGTCATAAAGCAGAACATTATTCGTCCCTCTAGCAGAAGTTTCATGACCTCAGAAAATGAAATGACCCTTGTGTTCCCTGTGGAGTACAAGCATAGTGCACACACAGCACATTTGTTATGCTTCCTCTTACTTTAGAGCACTCTATTTTTTGTTTTCTTTTCTATTTAAATCCACTCAGACATCTTGGAGCAATGGGTGTTGTACCTGTTGTTGTATCTGATGAGTTTGTGCTCCTGCGTTGATGTGTTGGGGGTTGTTGGCGTGTGCCATCTGTGCTCTGTAATTTGAGGGTAAGCCTCAATGAGCACAGTGAGCTCCAGATCTTCACCCTCGTTCACCTCCACTGAAAGACCCTTGATGGCCAGTTTAGGGGACAGTTGAGGCAGCAGTCTGATATAGGGCTTGTCTGGTCAGGAGATTGGAAATGGTGATTTTAGCTCTGCACCAGTGTTACAGACTTCATGACTTCCGATCATGCAACAGTCTTTTCTTTGACTTACCTACAACTAGCAGGTATGTAGTTGAGCTGTTCACACCTGCTTCGTTTGTTCCAATGCAGGAAATGTTTCCTGTGTCAGAAAGGTCCACAGTAGAGATAGTCAAAATGCTCTGTATGTCCAGACGGTTTTCTCCAGTGGAACGCACCCTCTCCTCTATTATTGGTCTCTGACAAAGAAAAGGGAGAAACATCACAGTTTAAATATTTTCAAAAAATGGAAGAAAACCCCTGAAATGCTTCATACTCACTGTCTTGGTAGTGTACTTCCAGGTGACATTGTAGTTGAAGTTAGGGTTGTGAGTTGTGCAGATAACCCTTAGTTCCTCACCAACTATGCGCACATATTCATCCGTCTCAAGGAAGACAAATGGAGGGAAACGGAGCTCTAAAGCAGGAGGTAATCAAATGTGAGTGTTAGACAGTTTTTTTCCCCCATACAATTAGGGTGAAGACTCAGAAAATTATAGTCTCTCACTCTGGATTACGTTGATGGAGAAGGTCCTGGAAGTTCGCTCCATCCCGTTTACCTTTGCTGTACAAACATAGTCAGCGTTGAAGCTGGGACGCAAGTTGTGGATGAGAATACCACGATGCCGGAAAATGGTGAAGTTCATCCCCTGGGGTATGGTGGTGCCATTGTCCATGCGGAGCCCCAGGTCTGTGGCAGAGGGGTCGGTCAGCAAACAGGGCAGCAAGTAGTCCTCTCCTTCTTTTCTCACAACACGAAGGGTCGTGCTGCTGGTCCAGAACACCCGGTTTGGATCTAATGATGCATTAATAGGTAAGATTGAGATGTCAAATCTACATAAAAGAAAACCAAAAGTAATGTCAGAGAATGAAGACAATGACTTACATCAAGAGGACTCTTTCGCTCACCTTTTACGTACACGTGCACAGAGGAGGTCAGGTCATGTGTTTGCGATCCAGCAGTGTAAAAGCACTTATAAGTTCCTGTGAACTCTGCAGAGGGACGCTCCACTTTCAAGGTGCGAACCTTCCCGTTGCCTTTGGAAATATAACGTCTGTGTTTTGCAAGCCTGGTCTGCCAGTTCACAGGCCCATCACCCTCACACCTCAGGTCCAGAGGGACGCCAGGTTGGACCACCACCTCAGAGTTGACCACCTTAGAGTTGAGCTTGATCACTGGACGCCTCCATTCTGCTGAGGAGGAATACATAGAAAATATAAATATTTTTGCACAATTAATGCATATGTTTGCAATGTTAACAGATTAATAAATTCATTGAGCTTGAGTCTTTTGTGTTTTCTCTTTATAATTTTAGATTTTATGTCAGTTTTGACACTTTTTGGTGCAGAACTATCTCCTCTGGGTCAAGACTCTGGGTCACCAAGCTAATACCTGGATTGAGGAAGTTGTCAAGACATGGACCAAGATAATATTCTAAACCTTCTCACTTCTGTTTTTTACAACACTGTTGTCTCAACACTGTAATCCAAGATGCCAAGCTACATATCTGTTACTGTTGTTCTTCAACTGAGGCCCAAAATTTCGACCAAAAACAGAAAAAAAGGGACACAGAGCATGGAAAAGAGAGCAATATATTTCATGCATTTTAAAATGAGACTGCCGAAAGCGGATCATTGCCCTCAGGGAGCGAAGAGAAATGATTGAGGGATCGGGAACAATGCTCTCTTTGACAACTTTGTGAAGGAATTGGGAGTTTTAGCTGCACCAATCACTGTGTTCACTTATGTACCAATGATTGACACCGGTGGGCCTGAGTATGCCTGAGCTTCCTCTTCTTTAAAGTTAAGTTTTGACTTTTGCTTATACTTTAGAAAAAAAAAAGAGATGCAAAGGTTCAGACGGGGCAATTTAAAGCTTGGAGCAGAACTGAGAATCTATGTTCAGCATTTCTTATATTCCTCACTGTAGATAAGCTAACATGGAGAGACAAGGAATCTGATCTAGAAGTTTGGAACCAATCTGAACCTCCTGATTATAGGTGTAAACATGTTTCTTTTCCTTGAAAATCCCTTTTCATTCAAATGAACTATTCATTCAACCTCAAAATGACCCCGTGTACACCTCAGACATTAATCCAGCAGAAAGCAAAACGAATCCACTGAGCCAAAATTAACACAACACAATAGATGCTTTTGTGTGCTCAAATGCAAACACATGAAATTGCAATTTTCAGCTCAACAAGCGACACCCATATATGTGTTGTTTTCAGTCTCAGTGGCTAAAAAAGAGAAGGCATTACAAGAACAAGCCCCAAAACAACTCATGATGCTGCTGACAATTGTCCTGCTGATTAGATAAAACATAGTGCCAAATTTCAGATGGTAGGGCAGAAAGAACTTCTAAGAGCCTGTGTACTGACCACGAGTTTGTGCCATGAAATGTGCAATGAAATCATTTGAGCCCCATACACGGGAAGTCTTGTTTGTTGGAAATAGAAGGCTGCTTGTACTGCAGAGAAATAACTTTAAAAATTACATCTTACATACTCAGCCTGATTCAGTATTCAACAAACTTTTCGATGTTTTGGAAAATCTGTCTTTTACTTGCCTTGTTTTAAAACTGAGTATAAATTGTGAGTTTTAACTGACAGTAACTGCAGAACACAAGTGAAAACACCCTTTACTACACTTTGAGGAGCCTTACCTGAAGCAGCGGAAACCACAATCCCCAGCAGCAGAGCAAGGTAGGACTGCATCCTAGATCAACTCCAAACCTGCAACTTCAATGTTGGTGTTGATGACAAAAATCTTGACTTGACCTGTAGCATTGAGGACAGAAATGAGAAAACTAGCTCTGAAGTTGTGCTCTTACTCATTGGCTCTCTTTAACTTCTCTTTTCTCACTAGTCAGAAGATGTTTGTCTGTTAAGATGACTGATCTACTTCTAATTCAGTCACACTCCGCACTGACTAAAATTAGGTATCATTTTGAAAACCTTTGAAAAAGAACTACAAGGTTTCAGTAAGAAAATCGATCAATCTTAACCCAATGAATTTATAATACAGCCAAACATGAGCTAATAGGAGCATCACACATTGATTTCACATGTACTCACGTGCAGATGTCTTTAGCTTATTCCAGGGGTTCAACAACTTCCCCAGGTTTGACGTTCCCAGCATCCAGAGCTGACACAAGAGTCCCTTCTTCCCCTTCTGTCTGCCTCTGCCCTTCTCCCTTCTGCTTGTTTACAGTCTCTTATTCACCATGCAAGTAACACAGCAAACATGAAATCTTTCAAACAGTTAGTGGTGGAGGGTGGAGGGAGCTCTGTGACTGTGAGTGTGTGTGTGTCTGTATCTATGTGTGTGTGGTGGGGGGGCGGGCCAGCATATCACGCTCAACAAATTAATGAGCCAGTGCCAATTTGCCACAGAAAGGCACAATTCTCCCTAGACATCTGCTGAGGTGAGACTAATCACCTTCTTCACTGTTCAACCATGGCTGCGAGGCTTTTTAACAAGGGAAGCAATGATTTGTGGGAGAGAAAAGGAGCGTCAAAGGGCTCTTACAAATCTGACTCTTGAATCAGAGATAGACAAACAGATATGAGTGTGAAAAAAGTCATTATGGCTAGATGAGTTTCTTCCCTGTAAGTTATAAAAGATTCCTGCAGAAGAAATCACAATTGTTTATCACAGGAGTTTCAGTTTTATGAGGCCACTTGGGATTATTCTAAAACTGAATGAGCTTTTATTCCATGTATTTTCAGGAGAAAAGAAAAATTCATTGATTCGCTGTGAGAGATTCACTTAAGACTCACTCCTTCAGTGGATTTGGGATAATACACTTTATTGTCACATTTACAACATATAAAATGGCACAAATAAAAAATACATTTGTAAACGTTAAGAAGAGCTTTGGTACCATAGCTTGTGATATAGTGATCTTGTGCATTTTAAATTGCTACAGAAAATTATATTGTGCTGTTTTTAATGGTGAAGTAAGTACAGATAACCCGTGTAAGTGAATGTTATACAATGCAACAAATGACTAAAAGCATCTTTTTTTTACATGAATACATGTCTTTCTAACTCTGCTAAGCACAGTATCCCTTTGTATCAGCAAGAAACAATAGCTGCAAGACAAGAATCTGTCAGCTTATGTACAAAGGCACTCATGTGTGCCATCATGTGCTATAAGGCAGTGATACGCTGTGAGGGAGTTACCTGATGTCACACAAACTCTGCTGTAACAGTCTCACACTGGAGTCTACAGCTGATTTTCTGTCAATAGAGTACTTTTATTTTGTTATGTAAATCCCTATTAAAGTGCAAGTCTGGCACAGAACTATGATATGATCTACATTAAACAGGAGTTCAATATTCACAGGAAACAAAAACACATTTCATATATTTCTCTCAAATAAAAAAAAGCTGAAAAAACTGACATTGTGGTGTACGTGACCTACATCTAAGTATTATTAACAGAAAAAAACAGTGCATGTAGAATCTGTTCATATCACATGTTTTGGTAGAACAGTGTGATGAAGAGTAAATCCAAATATGGTCTTTTTTAAGGCGGGGAAATCCAAATTGGATTCTGTTTCTTTTTTATTGTAATTATTTTTGTTTCAATGGTTGGGGGACATACTGTTCCCGATTCTTGCCACTATGAAAATTTCATTATGTTCTGGTCTGTACAAGATTTCTCGCTTTAATGTGAGCAAATTTGTCTTTGTAAACTAACCGATAACCTCTTTTCTGAAAGGCTACAGTCATTGCGGACTTAAAAGTCCAAAAGGCGACATAGGGTGAAGTTAAGACGGCCTCAAGAATCCCTGGCTACGGTGAAAACGTTTCTGACTGTAAACTGTTTCTGGAGTGCATGAGTGGGGAGAGTACCTTGTTTACGGGTCATCAGTCAATGTTTGACAGCATCAGGCTCATTATTATTTTCATCTGTTTTGAAGCTTCAGAGGTACTACGTGTAATACAAAAAATAGAAGGACAATACTTCTTGCTTAGTGCTTAGTGGACGTAAAAAGTTTGCCTTCTTAGTTTCACTTTTGCTACATTCTCATTCAGACAAGTTCCCTTTTTTCTGGCGTCATAAAAACAAAAAGAGCGCAGAGACACACAGGCTCTGCTTTGACAGGATCTTACATGTGGCTACAGGAAACTGTCTTCCACCTCGGGTGTTCCAGAGGAGCCCAGCAGAGCGTCTCTCTCACTTGTCTCCTCCAGCCGGTCCTCCTCTGGAAGAGTCTCTGCTGTGCCTTGGGACATGGAGTCTGTCTCTTCCTCCGGGGCCAGGGAGCTAGAAAAAAACAACAACAAGAAGTAGAACTCAATCAGAGACAGAGATGAAAAGTCACACCATGGTCAGATTTGTGGTGCAGATTCTGACACCCATCTGTTCGATATCTTGCTTTCAACAACCACAATTATCCAATAAATTAAAATACTCATCCGTTTCAAAAACATTTTAACCCTACAAAAAGATGATGAATCTGTCATGAGATTTAAAACCTCTGGATGAAAGTTAGGTGACTATCACACAGGAAAAAAGGAGAAAATTGTGCAACTAATTCATCAAAATGATGCAACAGGGAATTATAACCAGTATGTGGAAATCATGGCTGTGCAGTTTTCTGCTGATCTGCTCATCAGCCTTAATGATGCTTGAACAATCTTGTGACTGTTCAGTTCATGAGGTTGACTTTATTATTTTTTAATCTTTATTTTAGGATGTAGCTCAATGTTTCCATGTCATGCTAATTGACATCAATCTGTGGATCTGGACAAACAGAGCATCACTGTTGTCCCTTAAAAGAAAAAGAGCAAGCTCAAATCCAAACCACAATGTCAAAGGTGAAGACTGTGATTCAAAACAAAGCAGAATTGCCTGGCTGCATACATTCAAAGCACAAGGTTGAAATTTTCTCTGAATACAAACAAACACAAAAGCTATAACAAAAAGAGGCTGTTCAAGAAAACAACTCCTGTTAATTGTGTGAAAATAGCATAACTTTTGATTGTAAAACATTAATTATTCTATAAAGAAAACTTTGCTTGGCTGCATATTTTTATTTGCTATAAAAGCATGTCTCTCTGTCTGCCTTCATAATACAGCTATTGTCTCAGCTCCACATCTGGCTGTGTGGGTGTGTGGGGAGAAAAAAAAAAGAACTGCCCAAGTTAAACAAACACATCCTCAGCTTCAGCTTATGGTTCACGTGTTGTGTCTTGTTCTGCAGCTCCGTACCTTGCAGGACTCTCTGACGGCCCGTCAGTGAAAGCATCCTCTGGTTTGGGGTCTGGGATGGGGATAATGTATTCGTTGTAAGAAGTGATGACTTCCTGTGTGTCAGGCTGCGGTCTGGGCTCTCTTGGGCTGCTCTGGTTGTAGGGATCAGGAGGGAGGGTAAGGCTGACAGGAGATTGGGAGCCAAATGCTGGGTTGGCGATGGGGAAAGGTGAGGAGAGTCTCGGCTTGGTGCGGGCCACAGCAGGGTGGTCGCTCCTCATGAAGTTGTCACTCACTTGGATGTACCTCTGTTGTATAACAGGAAAAGTAAATATGATGTTACATCAGAGCTGACAAAAAAGTTCATATCTACTTATGACTTCAGAAGAGGCATTCTGATGTACAATTTTTCCTTTTTTTAGGGTAGTTCTTTTTTTTATACAAAAACCCTCTGTCAATACTTTCTTCTTTTTGGCCAAGTTCATACATGCAGGTCAAAAATAAGTGTCTGAACATTCACCAACCCTCCACCAGGGAGAGCACTATCTGTCTGTGAGGGGCTAAGCACAATTCAATGCAAAAAAAATCGATGGACAATTTGACCAGAATGTAAAATAAAACACTGGGATGCCAAGAATGTGAAGCATTTCCGTTACAAATCTGAGGTTTTACTTCTGTGCAGCTTTGACGTAAAAATAAAACACCTTTTTGTAGCTGTCAGTCAGCATATTTCCCACAGTGTGCACCAGGAAAGAGAACTCAGGCCTCTTCTCAAACTTCTCATCCCAGCACTTCTTCATTATCTCATACCTGAAACATAGCACGCATAAAGTTAATTGGTGTCTTGTTTTTGCATGCTTGAAGTGCATTTTTTGGTAAAATTGACTCACACATCATCAGAGGCGTGCGTGGGTTTAGTCATCCTGTAGCCTCTCTTCAAAGCATTGTAGAATAACTCATTCATGGGTAAATCAGGGTATGGAGTCCCTCCTGGATAACAAATTGAAATCATTCAAATGGGATGAGAAATAAGAAAGCATATATGAGGAAAAGAATTAACCTGAATGTAAATGTAGACAAACATATTCTATGAATTGGAAGTTATGAAGACAAAAATAATAGGAATAGAAACACTGGGGGTGTCATGGTACAAAAAAACAAACCATTAATTCAAATTTTAATTTGATGTATCAGTTCAGTTCAGTAATTTAGGGAATCTAACACATTCAAAATGAAACAATATTCAATTTTTCAGGTATATCTAGGGCTTTTAAAGGTTGTCTAAAGGGCAGCATCAATAGACCAGGCTTCATGTCAGCTCAGGCTTCTTTTTTTAAGCTTTTAAAATCAAATCAAACGAACAAATAAAAAACAGAATAAAAACTAGGACAACAGGCAACAAACTAACACCCACCAAGTCCATCATGTGGGCAGATTTTCCTTTCAAAAGTTATTTTTAGGGGTCCACTTGCCAAATAACATGTAGATGTCTGTATCAAAAAAATCATGTTTTAAGTGAATGTCTTTGCTTTATTTTTACCCTGTTTTCTTTTTCCCTTCCTGCTTCTCACAGACAGACACAGACACAGACAGACAGACAGACAGACAGACAGACAGACAGACACACACACACACACACACACACACACACACACACACACACACACACACACACACTCACACACACCAATGATCACGGGTGTCTGAGTTCACAGCATAAATTAGCTCTTCAGAAAAAGACCCAGTATGTTTGAAGTGATATGCTGAGAAAGTAAATCATTGAAACCACTGTTTCAGTACCACATATCACAGACTATGCATGCTGTGTGATGTGTGCTCTTGTTGTATGATCAGTGTGAGGGCCTCAGATTTCAATCTAAAGGTCTAAATCATCTTTAGTTGTGGTAATACAAAGTTTGTGACACCACGTTTTAGTAAACATCTGCATGGAATCAAAAGTGCCATAACATAACGGTTCAGAAACTTGTACCTTGCAATATATATCCCATTTTTCTGACTGATGTCTGGGTTACATGTTTTGTACTTTCCCAATTTTTTGACCCAAATGAAAAAATAAACTTAATTTTAAGGCCCAATGAATGCCAGATTGATACAGGAGAGTACAGAGAAACCTTTGGCCATCCCTGACAGAGGCTGATTGTGAGTTTGTTCTCAACCACTAAGACTTACGCAGCATGTATTATAAAGTGTCTCTCTTGTTTTCATGCTAGTTTCAAAAATCGTGGGAAGAAGCCTTAAAGAGAAAACACTTGAGATACACTGAGCACGGAAATCTAATTCCAAAGCTTGACTGTGACAAGAAGGATTACGACCTCATATTCAAACAAACTAGTATGTACTTGTGATTTGACAAGGAGTCTGAAAATCTCCCTTGCTTCACATTAACCAATTAATCACTGCAGAGACTGAAAAACAACAAAACTAAACTATTTTTCAAATCAACCATTGAACAATCAAGAAGGCCTAAATTGATTATTTATAGTCAAATCTGATTTATATTCATGTTTTGTGTGAATTCACATGTCTGTGTTTGGACTTACCCAGGGTAAAAATCTCCCACAGCAGTATGCCATATGACCACACGTCACTGAAGGTAGTGTACAAATTATGGAAAATACTTTCTGGGGCCATCCACTTCAGGGGCAGGAAGGTCTGAATAAAACATGAAACATGTCTGCGTGTAAATAAAAAAAACAATCCAGCTATTGAAGGCAAGATGTTTTGCAGTCATTTGCTAAAACAGTGGATTTATTTGTAAAGTTGTAGGAAGTGTTTGAGTTTCTTTAGCTCATCTTTCAGTGAGGGCTGCGTTTTATATGTACTCTGTTAAGCCCAACGAATAAACTTTACTTAAAACAACTTAGTATCCATACTTTTATGTACAATATAAAACAGATTTTGTGTACTGGAGTAAATTCAGTTTTTTTTTTATTTTAGTCTACTTGCAGTTGAGCTGAGGCGTCTAAAATTATTAAACTTAAACCACTTGATAAATTCTGTTGTATGTACTTGTGACTGAGTAGAGACAACATAATAGGAAAATTTTACTTTGTTGATCCCAGAAGGGAAATTTCAGGGTTGGTTTTTTTTTTTTTAATAAAAGTACTCTTGAGTAAAAAATAGAATGAGCATTTTCCAATGAACTTGTTTTAAAAACATACCAAAACACTCTTCTAGTACATATTTTCTCAATGATGGGCCTCTTGGAACCACACAACCATGCAGTAAACAGGTGCTAAACGAGGAATGAGTGTCTATGGGTCAAGGGTGTGATGCCTGCCTTTTCTGTCCAACTGAATTTTTCCATTGAAAAAAAACCTCAAACTAACAAAAAGACAAAATATATGTCATTTAACTTTCCCATATACACAACCACTCTAATTTCTACTATCTATTACCTTACTTGACGTAATTTCAAGCATGTAATGCATTCACTGACAAAAATATGAAGCATTTGAACTTATATTTCCATCATAATATACAAACAAATATTGTCCAAAAATGTTCATTTTATGTCATCAGGAGCAACCATCAAGACAATACAATTTTGGGACTTGAATTTTGAAACAACCTCAAGGACAGGGTATTTCATCAACCAGCCACATCTGCAGAATCCAATGAAACACTTGAAAGGTTGCAAAGTTTTTCTCATACTTGCAAATAAAACTATTTTTTAACTAATGTTAAAGATGTTAATGTTAAAAAAAAATGTGTTATTTTTTTAGATAAATTGCGGTCGCCTCAAATGACTTTTATTTCAGAGCTGTGTCTTTTGATTCAACTTTAAAAACACTGAAATCTCTTAACTGGGATTTTTGCATTAATGCATGTGTACACTACATTCCAAATCTTTGAACAATGGCTAAATATCCCTGTTTTTAGTACCTTAAAAAAATGGCCTTTTCAAAAGATTTACCTGTCAATGACCTTTATATGTGTGAATCTGTGATTTTGTTACTCACGCTGCCTTTAGAGATGTAGTTGGAGTCATGCATGATGTCTCTGGCCAAGCCAAAGTCACAGATCTTCACTAGCTTGCCTTCACAGATTAATACATTCCTGGCAGCAAGGTCACGATGAACACACTGTCGGGAATAAAATGTAATAAATACTGTTTTTTACATGTTTTGGTCAGAATTAATCTCTTTTCTTGTAAATGAAGAAATACTGCGCAGAATAAACACACTGAGTCACCATCAGTTACATATCCTAGAGCAACCTTGTTTATTTCCTACATTTTTGGAGGCAAGGAACTCCATCCCCTTCGCCACTTGGTAGCTGAAGCCCAGCAGGTCATCGTAGGTCAGGGTAGCAGAGTCACTGATGACCAAGTCCAATCTGCCACCACCTGGACAAGAAGGTGACATGGTGAGACCTCAAACATATGTGGTGTTTTACGAATTAAGACGCCTTTTATTTTTGAGAGGGAAACCCCCACCAAAAGTCCTGTGACTACAACAGTGTCTTTATGTTCTGTAACATCTGTCTGTACATTTTCTTCAGTTTGTGATCAAAAAGCAAAGTGCAAAATTTCTTCATGCAGCAAAACAACCAATCTGTTCATGAGCTGCGCTTTTTTAAGTTGACTGATGAGGGGACAGTGCTTTTCACACATAAATGCATCATGTGCATCTCTTTCTTCTTTGTTTCCTGTTTTCAGTGTGCTTAATGCTTCACTTTGAACACTGTTGAAGAAATAATTGACAATACCAGAGAGAGAAACAGAGAGAGAGAAAGAATACACACTTCTGTTAACATGGACACGCATGGCTTATATCAGACCTTGCTCTTGATAAATGTCTTGCTGGTAAGGAGACTCGTATGGAGAAGGCTGGATGTCTGCATACTTGATGGAGTCTATCTGCTCCTGCATGGGTACGTAGAGTGAGGGCTCGTCTTTACTCATGTCCATGTACCCTCCATCACTCTCGCTGCCGAATGACACATAGCTGCAGGGACACATGGAGTGTGAAAATGGACTTAGCTGACCTACTTCCAGATTTATTCATAGTCCAACGTCTTATGAAACTTTATGTGTGGGTGAATGTTTGTTGCTGTCTCTTTGTATGTTTCAGCTGCAATGTTGATACAATCACAGCCCACACATGATATAAAACGCTCCTTTGTGCGACTCAGGGTAGTTTTTTCCTATCTTACCCTTTCCTCTGGCTAAGCGGGGTACTTCCTCTTGAGATGATGCAGCTGTCGTCTCGATTCTTCTCAGCATAGTACTGCAGCAGGGTGTGCTTGTTCCTGTGCAGGTAGTCCACCAGGTCACCATAGCGGCAGTATTCAGTCACCAGAAATAAAGGCCCTGATTGGTGGAGTAGAATATAAGTTCAAAAACTGATCTACACAAGGCTCAGACAACATATCTAAACATACTGTTCATAAAAATAAAAGAACACCATGCACTTAAAGGAAAGATGATTTAACAAATACATGATGAAATATTTCAGATTTTTAATTTTACTCCGTGGCTTTAAAAAACAAAAAGTTACTTTTTGTGAATCATTAACAAACACTCTGTCAAGGAAAACATTTTACAACCTGGGTTTTTAAGTAGTATATTAGTGAACATGACATAACAAAACTGTTGATATATCATTTAACGATAATGTTCACATTACCGGGACAGCAAAGCCAAAGTTTATGCTGTTTATGTTAAATACTGCTTATACAGCAGCATTTTACAGCTACTATCCTTTTTCATCTCTCATATACATCCTTACTCTTTCTCCTCTACAGTCTCTGAATCCACAACTTATTTCATCAATCATTTCGTTCGACATGCAAATAAAGACAGAAAAATCTTTTCTTTTTTATCATACATCAATCTGTTTACAATAATATCTCATCATATAGGCTTTGGGAAATAACTCTAAAACAGCTCATCACACTTAAAAAGAACAACATTTTCCGTTGTTATTTTACTTTTGTGTCAAAGTACTTTTTTTCTGTTTTAGAGGCGTTGCTGTGAACTGTGGGTTCAAATATTCATCAAGGAGGGGCTTTGTCCTATAGATATTGCAAAACTACCTGGAAATACTCAAAGATGACAAAGTAGCTTTTTAAACATCACTTTGTGTTAAATATCCCTTTGGTACTTGAAGTTAAAATGTTCTATCATTTCAACATAAATAATGCCTTATAACATGCTTAAATAAAAAGAAAAAAGAGAGAGGAAGCCTGCTGCACAAACATATGTTTCTCTTGTGCAAAAAATATAAAGCGTGCCTCAAATCTCAGTTAAACAAAGAGAAAAAGTATAGGTATTAAGTAAGGAAGGTAAGTTAAGGTATTCCACTTTTAGGCTTCATCATTTTCTGTCTGAGAGTGCAAAATAGCTTGTTTTGACCTGAGAGACGCAGCGGTCTGGGTCTTTTGTGTCATGTATCATGCAGCGTACATGCTCAACATCTTGACAGGTAGTCATCAGAATAAAGCAGAGCAGAGCAGCGCTGTATTAAAAAATAATGATGATCCGTAGAACAAGCTGTGCAAATCCCAGATATTTTGGGGAACGTTATAAATCCCCTGGATACAATTTTACAGCCAAAAAGGGGGACACGTCTGAGCAAAAGAGGACATATGGTCACCCCTGTGGGCAATGACATGAGAGCTCCTTTGTTCATCAAGGTTTAATGGAAAATATGTTTGACACTTTTCATTAACAAAATTAAATCCAAAACAAGTGGAGCTTTTGTTTTTTAAAGTAAGTCATTTGTCACTTTTCCTGGAGAACAATTATTACCTAGAGATTTTTGAAAAAATAGAGGACATGACGCCTGAAAAAAAGGGTTGAAATTGAACCCAAGCCATGTTACAGCCCAATGAAATTTAATAACAGCCTGAAATTTAATAAAACAGAAGTAAAAAAAACTCAAAATGTAGTAAGTGGTAAATATAACATAAAGTTACAACATTTTAGGCTCAGCACTTTTGTTACATCGATTTCTTTTGTTATCATATTTTGAGTATAATTACATTTTGGGTCCAAACAAGGTAGCCTGCAAGAGAGATCTAACCTCTGTGTATGGAGAAACCCAACCATTTAGCCAAACTGGCGCTCAGATACAAAACCCTTTTAATGTGTAAACAGAGACAAAAGTGGCCTCCAGCCAAAAGAGTTGTTGTCATCATTGTGTTACTGTCTGTAATCCTCACCATGTTTGGTGCAAGCTCCAAGCAGGTTCACAATGTTAAGGTGAGGGCCGAGGTGACTCATGATCTTCAGCTCGGACATCAGAGCCTGAGTTTCGCTTCTCCTGGCTGTGGCTGCACAGAGGGATGAGAGAGAGGGAGGAAGGTGTGAGAACAGGAGAACTTATCTCAGCCCTGCCAAACCGCTCAATGCCGTTGGCTTAAACTCACACCAGGCTGGCAACCAAACAAAAGCTCAGCAGGCAACATCTCTCTCTGTGCTCACAGGAATACAGCGTGATTTTGTTTCATTATCTGACAGTGACACAGGGAACTGTAATGTTATTCTGCATATGGCTCCTCGCTGTGTTTTAACAGCATATGACTTACATTTCAGCATCTTCACTGCCACTTTTGTGCTGGATTGGGAATGGGTGAGACCATATGCTGTTGCCTCCACCACCCTGCCAAAGGCTCCTGATCCAAGAGTGCGACCTGACACACAAAGAGAGACTCAGTGGGAAACAGTGTGAATGCAACACATGGTAGAGCTGAAAAACAGGAGAACCCCTCTGTTTGTTAAATGAATGATTCAAACTTTTCCCTCAGGTTTTTCTTCTTCTAATAAAAAGGAATCCATCAGACTTTCATAAAGAACCCACATTTTACTCTATCTTAAGTTGTTGGTATTATGGGCTTGAAAAGCTTTGTTGGCTGTTACAGAACACATTGTCATCAAAAGCTGGGGGGCTTCAAAGTGAGGGACGACTTGGGCCAAGTAGACAAGTTTAACAAACCTCACTTAGTATTCTAGACTTGACTATGCCCAGACAACCAAAAACCACACACAGCGCCACAGTCACCTGGTGGTAGTTACATGAGCATTTGTTTATTTTGTCTGAGCAACTTGTGCAGACTAGTCAATTTATTTATTCTTGTTCTGCTCATAAATTGCTCTCCTTGATTTCAGTCGCAACTGATGGCAAAATGATGCGGAAAAAAGTCAGCAAAAGAAAATAAATGGTTAAAAAAAGTTCCCCAGATTGTATGCAGTTTGGTATTTTGCATTATTCTGGTATTTACTTCAAGTATTTTCATCCAACTTAACTTTTCAAACTGAATTTCCAGTTTTAATTTCTTTTTCATGTCAAAGACCCCTCTGGGTGTTTTCTATGATTTCTATTCAGAATTTAAAAAGGCAATAGTGTACTTGCATTAAATATCCCTGCTGAAATCACACCTGGCTGTTTCTAAAGAGAAAATGCATGAAGTGGAGAAACATCCAAATCCTTGCTTCCCGTGTCCATTTTTGAGTTGAGGACTCACCCAACACCAGGTTGTCTCGAGAAAGTTCCCAAGCCAGATCATAGGGCAGGTGAATGGGGTCCACGTAGATGTACTCATGACCATCCTGGCTCACCGACTCAATCACCTTCCACCTGATCTCATAGCGAGGCTTCTGAAAACAAAGAGAAACAAAAACGCTGAATCAAAACTCCACTATAGGAAGGTCTGAATCATACCTTTTAAATCACAGGAATCTACAAATAGACTTGTGAGAAGAGCTTTCTAACCTTCCTCCACACAGCGATGAGGATGATAATGGACATGATGATGATGACCACTAAGGCTAGAACAGCAGCCAATACTGCCACCTGGGAGAACAGCGCTGTAACAAGCACAACAGGGTAAATACCATTTTAAAATTACTCCAACTAGTCTCAAATCCAGTGAGGGCAGAAAGCTTAAGTACACATACACTTTTTGTCAGTTAACAGTTTCTATCAATGAAAAAAAAAATCTTATCAGACTTAATGTTTTTAATGGACCAACAAGTATTTGTTTATGAAAACCAAAAGTTTTAACATTTTGTTTTGTTAAAGCGTACAGTCCCTTTTTTAATGCTGGACAGGTATGCTGCATGTTTCCACATAAAAAATAATGAATTTGCATTTTCAAAATATCATTTCCCTGAGCCAGTTGTCCAAAAAATGTTATCTGGGTTTAAATTATCCAAATTTTGAAATCCCATATTTTGCTATTCAGAATCAAGTAATCTGTCTTCGTTTATGCTGATTTTTCAAAGTAACATTGGACTGATACACAGTTGTCAAGATTACCATATCTGGATTTGTGGTGCTCTAAATTGGACTAGGTGGGCTATCAGCTCTGTAAAGAACAACAGGTAGAAGAGTCAACATGGCCTCACGGTCAGTCTTTCTTGTTTTTAAACAAAACACAAAAATAACATAAACATCCACTCCCATTTATATTGTTTATATGAGCCCTCACCTGAGTCACAACAAATAGGAAACAAATATACATTAAAAAAACATCCTGGAAATTAAAAAAAATCTCTATTAAATTAAAAAAGGGTAAATATTAGAATGAGGGTCTGACTGGACGTGTAGGAAGGATTTGTTTTGTGAAAAAGGAATGAATTATTTATTTGTTATAGAAATCTGTTTAAAGGATTATTTCATGGGGACCAGATCATTTTTGTATTATTTATATTTAACTCTACTAAGAGGTTTCATTGGTAGCCTCTGTCTACTTTATCTACCTTATAACAGTTAGACAAGTCAAGTGCAAACTATAGATAAGACTATATACACTAAATTATACAATCGTTGTATTATGAAATGGAATGAAATCCAATTCCTACTCCCTGTTGGAATCAAGATAATCCTATTGTTTAAGACCAAAGTTATCCAAATCCTGCTGGAAATTTTTGAACAACACAAATTAAGGATTTGATCCAGATGAAAACCATTTGATCCAGAATGGTTTAAGTAATGTGATCTGATTTCAGAATCCTTTTTTTTTTGAACAACCCATTTTCAAAATTTGATCCAACCAGATTACCTTTGAACAACTGGTCTTTTATGTATTTAATATTCACATGACACCTACTGCTGGACACCAGTTTGACGTCTCTTTTATCAGTGAGTCCGGCCTGGTTCCTGGTCTCACAGCGAATGGTCGCCTGCTGCGGCTTGTGGAAGGTCAGCAGGCTCCGCACTTGGCTGGTTTTACGAGTTTCACTGTAGCTGACGTTGGTCTGGATGCTCAACAGCTCGGGCTCTGCTTTCAGCAGCTGCCACGCTTTCGTTTTATTGCTACACCTGCAGCACAGCATTACATCAGCAGGTGGAGTTACACCAAAACCAAGACCAAGGCAGATGCACTGAGTTTGACAGTAAACTAAATTTGTGTGTTTCTTCAGCCCCCTGGTGTTCACAGTGTGACAGTGATGGTGTGACTTACTTGAGCATGCTGTCACAGCTGTACCACTGTATGCTCGGGGATGGGACCCCCTCAGCTACACAGGTGACCAAGTGTCTCATCCCGGGTAGGTGGTGGTCTGTCAGGTCTTTGATTTGAGGAGGAACTATACACAGGGGGATGCAGCAGCTGTTAATCATCACTGACATCGATATAAACAAAGTCTGTTCTCTTTAATCCTAGTGCTTAACTTTCCTGCCATCTCTCTCTCTCTTTCAGTTTCATGGTTAGACTGCCAAGAACAAGTGTGCTCAAGAAATTTTACGTATTCCTAAACAGCGTGTTACCTTGGACCTCCAGGTCAAAGGTCACTTCCTTTGTGTCGTCTCCATTTGTGACATGGATGGTGTAGAGGCCCCTCTGCTCAGGCCTTACTCTTACCAAAGTAAGAATAGAGACATACCTGAGAAAGAAGAGAAAGAACATGAGAAACAGATGAGAAAATTAGACAAAAAAAAACCTTTCTTTCAAATATGCAAGAGCTGCAGTATTCCCCAAGAGCATTTTATCATTATTTTAGACTTAGGATAGGACCCCCTTTATAAGCTGCAGGTATCACTTTATCTTGGACAAAATTAATCATACTCTTACTTCCTCTATCAATAATAGGTATACAATTGCATCCTCCACTGCATGTGATGTTTTAAACCTTTTTCTAGATGCATTTCAACATAATTTTGGGGAAATCCACGACATCCAGCAAAGTTTTTCTCTTAACAGAAACAAATTTTCACTCACTCACACAAAAGGAAAGAGGAAAACGCCCCTCATTGGCTAAAAGGTAAATTATGCAAATCATCTAATCATAATTGACCTAAAACATTTACATACTGAAGTTTTTGAACTTTCCAATTTCTGATCATTATGTACTTTTTTTATGTGATAAATCTTTTTTTTTCTTTTTGCGGTAATAGCAACACATTCCCTTTAGCTCAAACAAATGTTTGGCTCTTTTCCTCCAGATATTAGTGAGTTGTAACAAGTATGTTTATGGTTCATGTGTGGTGAGTGATGGATTGCTTCCCCCTGGAGAATATTGTGTTTCTCTCTGCAGAGGCCTTATCTCTTGATGACTGACAAGAGCCTGATGCCTCAAGAGGCTGTCACCCAAACGGAGGTTCAGAGCTGTTCCTTCAGTAACTTCTTAGATTTCTTAAAAAGTGTAGATACCTGAGGAGTTGGGATGGATTTCTCACCTGATCTCCTGTTCTTGTCTGGTTTTGTCTCCCTTGATGGTGGCGCCATCTTTGCTCCAGCGTACCTGAGGGGGAGGGTAGGCTTCGATCTCAACTCTCAGCTCCACGTTCTCCAGGAGTTTGGCTGAAATGTTTTGATTCAGGGCAGTTTTCACATCCACGAACCCTCGCTCTGCAGAAAGAAGATGGCTTCATCAGCATCATTGTGTACAATATACTGTTTCCCTGCAAAATAACTGAGTTCCTCAGAATGAATGCCTTTAACTCAACTATGATGGTGGTTTAAGTTGCATGTCCCATGAGGCAAGTCTTCACCCAGGCTGGAGTCTAACCTGTAGTACCTTACCCACATCACTTCCCACTCTCACCCTGTTTCCTTTTCTATCAACTGTCCTATCCCTCTCTAATTTAAGGCATCAAAAGCCAGAAAAATAATACTTGAAAAAACTATGTTGCCATAAACTTTTTCTTGCCCCTTGTCTTAAGTAGTTAAGTTACTCTATATGTAATTCTCACAAAAATTTGACACAGACTTACCACATTTTTACCTTCTAATTTAATGATGAACACTCATTAGCAAACATTTATGTTTTTAAAAATTAATATGAAAACTGAGTACATAAGGATTCTTTCAGAGTTGTGAATGAAAGTCCAGTATTTACTAACTGACTCTGCTGGGTTCCCCACCAACTTTTTGGATGAATATTTTTTTCTTTTGCTTCTGAAGCACAACTTGTTTGCGTGCAGTTTTATGGTAAAAGGATAATAATTTTAATAATCTGTAACTGAAACAGCTGTAGTCACGGCATCAACTGACTTAAAGCTGTGACAGAAAACAAAATATACGCAGGGAAAATAAATAATTCAAATCAGATTCACAAAGAAGGCTTATCAGACTGTAGGTTTTACCACTTTTTTCCCATATAAATAATTCTAGAAAAATTGAAAATGACATTATCATTACATTAAATTAATACTGTGTTGAGCAGATAATAGATGCTCTTGTCTAGATGGTGGGACACAATATCCCAGAGTGCTGCTGTTGATTGCTGACCTTCTAAAGCCAGACAGTACCTGTCTTTTCCACAGGGATGTCCAGAGAAAACGTCTAGACTATCCAAGTCTCCAAGAAGCAATTATTGTAGGCTATTTAAAGAATAAACATAACACACCTCGCTGCAGAGAGAATAAGCATTTGTAGAGTCAAGTGACCATAAAAAAAAAGGGAAGAAAAGTACAGTATGATGAACCCTGCTTTTATTGGCCCTGCTGTTTGCAGGATTATATTCTGTCTTTGATGCTTGAACATGCGTTAACATCTGGAGTCAAGTCTTGGAAAAATTTCTGGAGTTTATTTCCAAAAGTCTAAATATAGAGTTACTTTAACTTCTAGGTGAAAGCTTTGTTTTTAAGAGCATCCACACCATGACTGTGGTTTATTTGATCCTTAAAACACAAATAAATTGAAGACCTCTTCATTTCCTTAAAAAGACTCACCTCTCTCACCTTGACTGGTGATGGTTTACATAATAAGTAGTCTTTTCTCTGCCAACCAAACACAATAATAACCTGTTGGGCATCAGTTTGTTGTAGTTTTTGTGCCTGTGCATGTATGAGTGTGTCTGTGTGCATGAGTGTTTCTCTAACCGAGCACTGTGATGTTGACGCTGGCTGAGGCTGTCTGGTCTTGGACTCCCTCGTGGACATGGCAGATGTAGTTTCCACTATGAGCCACTGTGGTTACAGGGAAGATCAAACAGGAGCGCATGTTCATCGGGGACAACACGTCTGTCAGGGGCTCCACGTCATTTACCTTCAGGAGAGGGGGAAAGATTAACAGGAGGAATTTTATGAGACTCTTTGTGCACAACATTGACACCACTTTTAAAAGTTGATCAAGAGAGCTGAAACTTCTGAAACGTTTTGTCCCCATCCACCATCCTAGTAGGAAACCAACTTTAATTGATCATTACCCACACCACATTTCTAAGACTTTTACCGGGGGATAAAAATTAAGGAGTGTCTCCACATCTTGATGTAGTTTGGCTTAAGACTCAAGAGGGACAGCTGAACAAAAGTGCTTGTTCTGCTTCACTCCTACTCACCTCTGTGTTGGGGAAATCCCATTTAAAAAACACCAGCTCCACTCCCTGAACTGTGCAGTTTACTGTGAGCGGCTCGCCTTGTTTCAGAACTGTTTTTGATGCGTTGATGTAGGCGTCGATGGCGTCTGGGACTGGGATGGGAAAGGAGAGAGGAGAGGTGATGGTAAAGGCCCTTATTTATCAAACATATGTGCATAGCTAATGCTTAATTTTGCATTAACTAACATATATGAAGGGACCCTTATTGGACAGTGATATCAGCTCTTTTTTCCACCTAAATTTGCACCAATTCTCTGACAAGATTGATAAATGAGAGCTGATGGGATTTATCCAGGTGCTAGGCAGAGAGTATTTTCATTTCATCTACCAACCCCATGTTTTAAAATAAACGTAATCTTATCAGCATTAGTCAACACGAAACCTTTTCTGGCTTCTGTGCATTGTGGACCCTTTACATTATCTTGTTCTCATTTAGGACAATACATTTCAAGTTTGCACGCTTGAAAGTTGAAAATCATTTTCCAGAGAAGTAAAAGGTGGCAAAAGCATGTGTGGTACTACAGCAATGACTCATTCATCTGGATAAAGGGCCAAAATTTGACGACTACATACTTGTAATATGTGCTGCATAAGCTGTTTAAATAAATGGACACTTAAAAAGTGCTTCTATGCTGTACTGATATACTGAACACCTACCAACAATGCTAAAGACGTAGAAGGCCTGAGACTCCATCACCTCTCCTTTCATCTCTCCACGGCAAACATAGGTCCTGTCCTCGAGCGGTGCCTTGTAGCCCTCACTGGGGACGTAAACCCCCTTTACAGGCACATCTGTCTCCTTCTCATACAGGGTGACATTGATGTTGGGGTCGGTGACCACGCAGGGGACGATGCTCTCCACGCTGGTCTTTGTTACCATGCCGTGCGATCTTTCTATGAACCAAACATTAGGGTCTGTGGAGGGAAGCAGGAGTCGAATATTTAGGATTTGCATCTCACAAAGGCAGTTTACATATAAATAGGAATGGGTCTGCATTTCTTAAAAACAAAGAATAAAAAGTGTGACTTGCGGTAGTATCAAGCTTCTCTCTCTTTAACTTGTTTGTTTTCTGTGCATTGCATCACAAGAAAATGTAATACTTACGCGGCAAAAACTGAAATCCAAGCAAGTCATTATGTCTTATTTTTAATTGAAATTATCTCATTTTTCTTTATTTAAGCCACATTCAACTGACAAGTCATGGAAAATGTCTAATTTCAAGTTATTTGAAGGCAAAAATGATGCCTGAATTGCTTGTAACAAGAAGTTTTTTTTTCTTGTCGAGTCACTTGAAATTAAATGTTTTAATACAAGGAACTTTTCTCTTACCCCATTTGCAAATTGTTTTAACTTGTTGCTAGCATTCCAGGCCTCATTTTATCTTTGAATAACTTGAAATAAGACGGATTCCTGGACTTGTCAATTGAATGTGGCTGCTATCTAGATAATTTTTTACTGAAATAAGACGGAAGGACTTGCTTAGATTTCAGTTTTTATCAGGGGAGATTTTAGAAACCTTTGTGCCCTTACTTATGCAAAAAACATTAACATTTTTGAAATTTGTTCTAAAGAATGGATGAACTTTTGTAAAGAAGACAGTACACTTTCACAAATTTACAAAAATATTGTAACAACACATTATGTCTATGGCATATGTTATCATTTAAGTCCCAGATAAGATAAGCAGGCCTCACCTGGGACAAAAACAGACACCTCCTTGGTTTCCCCAGTGAGTCGATCAAGGCACTGGTACACCCCGGTGTGTTTCCAGCTCACATTCCACAAAGTCAACACACTGGATGTGGAGCTGCTTTGCTCTATAGTGTAGCTCTGACCGCCGCTTTGATTTTGTTCCACCTGTATATACGGCACATCATCTCTCTTGAAGTCCCAGGTTGTCTCTCCGGAGCCGGAGCAGGTGAAAGAGAAGGAGGAGCCCTCAGAGAGGACGAGCTGGCCCTCATCGGGTGTGATCTCCACACAGCTCAGCTTGGCGCAGAGATACAGCAGAGCTTTGTTTGGCACAAACAAGGGGGGAAGAGGTCAGGATGGAGGTGAAAGAGGCAGCAGCATGAGGTCAGAGGTTAGGTCAACAACACATGCCAGATCCTGTTCTGTGTCTTCATGATGAAGGATATGAGATATCTGGGATTGAAATGTGGGAGGATGATCATGCTTTGGCAGTTAAAGATACCTTAAAAATGACACAGGTCAGCGTGAATGCATCTAAATACTCAACATCAAAGTGTTGCGTTATCTCACTGCCTCTGAATAATGTCCCACATTATGTTAGAAAAAAAAGGTTTGATCTCTGGTTTTATTTGGATGTGAACTGGATCTATCTACACTGTACTCAATATCTAAACAAGTGCATTCTTCTTACTTCTAGTCAAAATATCTCAAATATCAAAATAAGGTTTTTAAGCTGCTGAGTTTTGTTAAAGTTAAACCCTCTTATTTCCAGAGATAGACTCAGTTTGAATCAAGAAAACACAGCTTGATTTAAATCTGCAGCTAATTATACTTATGAGACAAAACTTCTCAATACAAGAAGACATGGGGAAAATGAGGTTTCCCTGTTATTCTCGAGATCTCCCTTAATATCTTGTATTTTTTTGTTACTCTAGGAGTGGCTTCTTTTGCCAGTGCATCAATACTTCATGATAATGGCCCTAGTATATTTAATCATTTTTAAAATGACAATTTTGAGGGTTTCCATCCTATATGAACATTACTAACCCTGTTCTGCTGTAAAGACTGAGCTCTATAGCTGTGTTTTTAGCAGGAAAATTATTAAATATATAAATAAGATATTAAAGCTGATCATGCAAATCCTATTATTTCTTATTGTCTTGTGATTTTTCATTCTCACCTGTGACTGTCAGCGTTGATGACGTCACTTTCCTCATAGCGGAGACTTTAAATCACTTTCTTCTGCTGGAAAACAAAAGGGATTCTTAATTACTTAATATGTCCTTGGTAGGAACAGACTTTTCAGGGAACATTCATACTGTCCAAATCCTATTCAGTTTAGACTGGGGGTGGAGAGAAACAAAAACATTCAGAAATGTTTGTCATTATTTCCTCATCATGAGGGTTAGATCCTTAGCCCCATAAGTCAAAGAGTGCAAAAGGAAGATAAGGTAAATGTTTATAGTTTGGGAAGAGTAAAATCTTGAGTGCTGACACCCTTTGTCCCTTGATGGTTTGTGGTCTGCACCCAGATTCTCAGAAGGTATTTGATGCCCCACTGCACCCGGACAGAGCAACTATGTCTGTCCCTTTTTGTTCTTGTTGCACCAGCATTCTGCCCACCAACAAACGGGTCACTGTGTGCAGCTTTGAAACACGCTCGCTGGCAACAATGCTGCGTCCAAGCTATTCTAGAGCCCTGCTGAGCAATTAATTAGTTTGGGTATAAACAAAAGTGAAAACGAGGGCGTTCACATGAAGTGCTGACAGCGCAGCGTAGGTAGGATTGTGAAAGGTTGCTGCGGCTTTGTAACGCAAACAGGGTATCACGTTGTAGCGCAATGTGGCACAAAGATATGAGAAATGCATTAGTTAGCAGGTTCACAGGTGAAGGTATTTCTTGTTCAACAATCTGCATCATTACCCTCAATTTCACAGAAAGAGGAAGAAAAAAGGCTTAAAAGAGGGGGCAATCGTTTGTTATTGTGTTTGTAAAGGGTTGAGGAGGGGGGTTAAGGCCTGCAGCCTGCAGATGTCTGGAAACAGTTAAGGATGGATCACAGGCCTGTACGCAAGAGAGGGTGGGAAAGAGAGAGAGGGCGGAAGAGTGGTGCTTGGGAAGAGCGAGGGTGGAGGAGGAAGAGAAGGAGGGAGTCAGTGGAAAAATTGTGAAATAAGTCTTGAGAAATCCAACCCTGTTTAGTAGCTTTACTCAGTGATACAATCCAGTTTACAACCACTATTTTAAGACAATGGACTATATTTGTGAATGGAGTACTAGAACGTGTTTTTAATTTGCGAAATGACCATCCTATCAGAAGAAACTAAGATTCGTCCCAGTTTATAACTACTACTTGAGTGTATCCAGCACCTGGAAGGGTGTATTTTTGTATAAAAATGCCTCAGAGCAATTGAACTTCTCCTGATATACTTTGAGGACTTAAATAAGATAAAGAATCTAATCAATTTGGGATTGAGTCTGCAGTTTGACAAGTTTCAAGAACAACCAAAATGCAGTTATTCAAACCAGATACACACAGTCCTCTTAAATTAACAGCCTTTGGCACTTCCGCTCCCAAAACGAAAAGTTCTTGAGTTGCTCCAAAAACATGACTGGTCTGTTTCCTCCCCCGCCTCCTGCTTTCAATAAAGAGAGGTGAAGGAGAGACAGATGGACAGAGAGCAAGAGAGAGAGAAAGAGAAAAAGAGGGATGCTTTTTTTGTGTAGTGAAGAGTGGTTTGTACACATACCCACGCACACATGTCCTCAAAGGAACATAATACATGCTACATGCCCAAAACACACATCAGCGCATGTTGTTTCACACTTCACCTCTCCATCTTTCCCACACACAAACACTCACACATGCACAAACACACACACACCCTCCCCTTCCCTTCTTGTCACTGGTCTTTGCGTACAGTTCACGTTCCCACAGCACTTCCCTGAAACTTTCCCAGGACCGCTGATACACTTGGGACCTTTCTGGTGATGACGATGGAAGAAGAAGGGGGGGAGTCACTTCATCCCCCCTGAGGCCCCAGCAGCCAGGGACGCGGACTGCTCTCTGAGGAAGCCATACATCAACACTTACCAGAACCACTAACCTCAGTGTCACTGATGATGACTTTGAAAGACAACAGCCAAACGCAATGACACCAAAGGCATGTGTCACTTGGCAGAATCAGGACCAACAAATGTTGTTGTGACTGGCTGCTGATGCTGTCTTTGCTAAAAGGAGCTGTAGAGCTACTTTGGGGTGACAGCAGGAGGGGACTTTCCATCTAAGATCAAATACAGGAAAACAGCCTTTGCCGAACGAGAATATCAGCGTTAAGCTTGCACTGTTTTTGAAAAAGGCGGAAAAATAATGTTTGGCTATTGCAACACGATGAGGTTTGGTGTTGACCCATGGGTGGTGAGGGACTTAAAATGGAGATCTGAAACAGAATCTCACATTCAAGTATAGGATGTGCTGACTGGCTAGCCAAGAGGCGGCACAAGACTGAGAATATTAGATTTACTCAAATACGCAAGAGTTTTATCTTGATCAGACTCGAAAAAGGAAAGGGAGCACACAAGAAAATCGGACAGTGTTTCAGTGACTTTGTTCTGAACTTAATAGAAATACTTGGCAGCAGTTTGATAAATAACTGAGGAGTTTAAAGTGGCTCTCATACCAAAAGACAAAAGATTGCAGTTTCCAACATCCATGATGTCCTTTTAGTAATCCTGGTCAATCAGCTCTCAAAATGGGGATCATGCAGGGGGCTTAAAAGATTATTTCAAAAATCTGAAAAACATTGTGATGTTTACTGTTGTCTCTTCAACCTAACAAACGAGATGCCCCTCTACTGCATTGAGCCCAGAGATCTGTCAAAAAATAAACAGTGTTTATGCAAGTGATGGCACAGTAATTATCATGACGGATAAACTATTATTCTATGGTACAAGCTTTCCCACAGATGCTGGGAATATGGTGCCTGGTTGACCCTTCCTGGTTTTCATAAATAGCTCAGCTACACTCAAAGTGTCACCAGCTAATGAGGAAGAACACTCAAGTCAACCTCAGCTGGGCGCACGCAGCCCACGCACCCCCTCAGTCCCTCAGCAGACCGTAATCCCACCGCTGGGATTATCTACAGCACATATACTGAAGCTGCATGTTGCAACATCTGGCAGTGGTGAAGCAGTGCACAAAGAGGTGGGAACTTCTTTTTGAGCAACATTGAGCAGCCAAATGTTTGCTTCATTGCGTCCCAAGGGGGGGTTCATTTACAGAAACAGGAAAAAAATGAGTAATTTATAACAAAAGAGAGAAAGACATCCAAAAAGCCTCTCAAAGTGCAGCTGGAGATGGCTAACTTCCTGTGCAAAGAGGCTTTTTCTACAGTCTAGGGTGGGTGTAAAGCAATGATGCATCAATGACACAGCAGGCCACCATAACCACTAACCAAATACTCAAGAAAATAACAAGAAATGCCACAATGAGGAGAAGCAAACCTGCACACAATGAAATTTTTATGAAGAGAAAAGCTGATTCCAATAAGAGGCTGCACAGAAAAGATGTAAACTCAAAATCAGAAGTGGGTGAAAAGGAGAACAAAGACCAGATTAAGAGAAAAGGGAGCTTAAAAAAACAATCAACATGGAAAAACAGGCCAATGACAAAGCATGACAAACCCAAGACACACCACAAGAGGACTGCACACAGGAGAAGAGAGTGGAAAAAAGACAGCAAAGAGAACGCAGACATACAGAGTAAAATTTATGGGAAAGCGTCACTTCAAAGCACAGAGTGGGACAGCAGAGGGAGCACACACACACACACACACACACACACACAAGCACGCGCACCCACAGCAGTGTTTATTCTGCTGGAGGGTACAGGAAGCTGTGATATGCAAAACAAACATCTCCAAATTTTGTGGTCACTTCTTTCCAATGCAAACAATCAGAGCTCAGATAGGACAGAGTATAAACTGACACTAGATTCTTTAACAGACGTTCATCATGTTTCCTCATCTTATTCTGTTTTCTTTCAGGTTTATTTTCAGTTTTTGACACGTCTCTAAGCAGCCAGACTTTGGCGAGCTCTGTGGGAAAAAAATGACCCTGTGTGCGTCTCTGTTAAAACAAACCTCCATTTTTATCACACTTCTAAGACTCACCAATCCCCTGGTCCCAGAGGAAAACCTTCTGGTCCCTCAGGGGTAGATCCTCCACGCTCTCTGTCCTCCTCCACAACTAATACAGATAGTGTACATTACCAGAGCTGTAATAATGACTGATGAACTGCAGGCTCGTGAGGAGACGGCTGTTTTTGAGCTCTGATGGCACACATGTCATCCACATGCAGTTAGAATATGTGAGTTATTATAAGCAGGAAATGCTTCAGTGTGCAGTCTGCTTATGCAGACTGTCAGGAGCCTTAAAAGCTGCAGAGTTGTGTGATCAGCCAATGTTTTGTCACTTTAAGTCACTCCTATATCATTGCCTTAAGTTAAGATTCATTGCTGAAATATTTTCAGTTATTACCGCTTTGACTGAAACTTTGAATTCAAGCCTGAGTTTCTAAATTAGATAAGAAAGACAATAGTAATAGCAGATTCAGCAATGTTTGAGTTAGTGTTTGCGGGAAAGTAGCAGTTATGTCAATCTGACAGAAAAGGGGATAGAGATATTCAATTTGAAAGATGATGATACTGCTTGAAAAACATCTGGATCAGCAAAAACAACTGCTTGTTCTATAAAGCTAGAGGCTTTACACAATCTCAAGTTTGCATCCTGGGATTGTGTTACATACAAAATGTGTATGCTTTTATTTCTGATTATCTTAAGTTCAAGTCTGTATGAGGAGACAGTGACTGTGAGTGGTCTCACCTCAGGGACTAAAGCAACTTTGTTCTCATGCTGAAGGAACACATGTTGCAAAAGTGTGGATTCGGTTTCAAAAAGAGCCATAAATGCTGTTTGTAGTGGAAGCAGGGGGATGTAAAGGGCTTTTGGGTAAAACTGAGACTACGACAGCCTCAGATGTGGCTTGTGTTTGATATCAGCTTAATGATCTCATTTTCCTCCTAAATAGAGGAAGAATGATTGAGATATGAAAACTAAAGCACTGTTGCTGCGAGTTATACTGTAATTATGTGAGTTAGCTCCAGGTTGTTTAAGCTTTTTGAACTCACTGGGAATAAACTAGAAATCAGATATATTTGCTTGCATAAGCAGCACCACATCCTCCTACGCTGATCTTGTGAGACCTCCCCAACCCTCCACATGGTGTGACCCTCCTTTTTCCTGCACACCGGCCATCTCACCAACACTTAAGGGTATGAGCCCCCCAACCTGCCTGTGAGAAATAGATCCTAGATACACTTTCCATCCCTCCACTCTTCCACACCCACGGCCCCCTGAAAATGAGAAACAGAAACAGCTGAATACAATTAGGGGTAACTGGCTTTAAAATTCCTCCGTTTCCCTGAACACAATAATGTTAAAAGGATGAGGAGAAAGGAGGGAACACGGTGACAGGAAAGCATCAATCTGGGTGATGGTTACTCTTGCACTTTTGGCACATCTATTCAGAGTTAAGGTGCCTTTGACACTTGCAGGAATCAATCCTGGAATAGCTCTTTAGGGTGTTCCTTTCTTTGCATGGGTATTACTAAATCAGAAGATAAATACTTCTGTGCTTGACGGTGTTATCACTGAAAGCAGTATATAACCGCAAGACAAACTGAGGCATATCCAAATAAGTCTAAATTTTCCACTATGAGGGCTTTTCTTATCTTTTTAAAGCAACAGATGTGTTTCCTTTTTCCTCCCCTCATGCTGCACAGTATCACCAACTCAAGCATGTTTTTGTTGGACAGCACACACTCCAGAGAGATAAAGAGGGGTGCCTGAAAAGATTCAGATGGAAGACAATACCTCCTGCTGAAAATCTGTGTTTCCCCTGATTTTGTTAAGAAAGAAAGATGAATATTTTTTGAATATTTTACCCTATTTGTTTCTGGAAATAGAGGACAATTACATGCAGATCCCAAAATGTCTGTTTTAAAATACTCTATGTTCTTCATATATGATTATTTTCCACTTTTACCCAAAAAACTATATGAACCATGTTGTAGCATTGGGAGCAACTCTTAACCTGAAAATGCACCTTAAAAAAGTGTGGTTAGTTTCTTCCTAATGTGGACTTCAGCCCTTGCTGTTAACAAAGTTGGTATCAGAAGTCCTGCCTCCTCTCAACTTTGACTGGTCATTGATAAAGATTGATAGAGAAGTAGTGCTCCAAACAATTATTGAAGTGTTCCAAAGGATTAATTACTTTCAGCAGAGAGTGTTGTGAGCACAAACACAGCTGATGTGGAAAGGGGTTATATGTCGTGTGTAAAAGACACAGATGGATAGTGATGGGTAGGATTTAGTTGATACCAATGCCCTTATTGGTTCTGTTAATAGTTCTGATTCTTTTTCGCTTCCCTTGTTAATTCCTCCAGTGAATTATCTGTGTTCAAAAAGTAGCTTTACAGTTTTTTTGTGTTGATCACATCTTATTGAGTTTATATGCAAATACACATGATATTGGTCAATGGATTTACTTATCTCTGGACTTAAATAAATGAAAATAAGTAAAAACTGCCCACCAAGTGACAATGCATTGTTAGATGTTATTGGATGAACTAGGCCACCTAGAACTGCTTTGAGTTGTTTGGAACCTTGAGCTTGCCATAGTTATGCTGAAGTCAGCCATCAGTCTACACTTCCTGTTTGTTAGTATTCTGACATTTCAGAGTTTCATGTATAGTTCTCAAAAACTTTTTGTTTCTGTGATGTGTTTTGAAACCAAAGTTACTTTGATGCTTGCATGAACACACAATTTCTTGTGTGTTTTAGCATCAAGCTAGGACTATGTTTTCGACATTGTTTTAGATACATTAGGAGATGTATTACAAGTTGAATGTATTGAAAAGGAATCTTTTGTAGGAGAGTAATGTACATTTCTTTTTGAGTTCAGTTTTACAGCTTCTTAAGTAAAACTTTAAGTGTAAAATCTTGAATGAGTTTTCTTGGGAAACTGTCATTACCCAAGCTAGCTGGGGCATAACAGTAGACGAAAGGTTCGACCGCTCTGGAGCAATATAACGATTTGATTAGGGAATATTTAATAGAATAGGCTATACAAGTCTACAGCAAGTTTAAAGTTTGGGGAGGAAACACTCTCTTCATGATGATGAATTCAAAGTTTTGCACAAAAACAAAATATAATTGTTTTGTTTTCAAAAGAGTTCGACATCATAACCCAAGAAGAAACCTCTGTAGGACTGTCTTGTGCTCTTTGCCTGAAGATAGGGTGCAGCTGCCTGTCAGCTCTGTGTGAGTGGGCGAGAGGGGGGAGAGAAAGAGGGACCAAGGGGAGCCAGATGGACAGGCAGCCAAGCAGGATGCTGGATCCACTTTGTGCTCTTCATTAAAGCTCATACAAGTCAAATAAATGCCTTTAAGTAGGGGATTCAAGAGGCAGTGACCTGTAGGAACATGAAGCCGACACACAATCAAAGAAATAACCTCTCACTTCTAAGGTATGAATGACAAATGATGAATCAGCCAATAACTGACCACCACACAGTGACTCAGACACCGCTGTGATTGAATATAACAAGTAAAGCAAAAAGTAACTGGGTGAATCTCAATAACCTGGAAACTTTGATTTCATTCAGATCTGAAGAACCTGAACATCTCTTAAGCTCTGACAGTCTGATGTGTGTTAACATCAGAGGATAAATCCCAAGACGACTGACAAGTTCAATGAGCTTCAAAATGTACTGCTAAACTGTTACATATCAGCACATATGAGCTGAATCAGTCTCCTGGCATGTTTTCTGCATGGTCATAATGTGAAGCACATTTTCTCTGGCATGCAGAGAGGCTAGAGAGCCAGGAAACAGCTGATGACTCAGGATTAGGTCTGCAGGCCAGGGGGAAAAGAGCCGACTGTGATGTACAGCATTGGTGTCGGGGAGAAGAGCTCTGCTGCTGTGCATACCAGCGGCCTGACGAACGGGGAGAGAAAGCCCCTCCGATCAGAGGACAAATAAAACTTCACTATACTTCCCTGATCCACTCTACACAGCAAAAATATGTCAGAGTTTATTCCTACAGCAGAGAAACATTCAGCAAATAAATCCAGCTGTTATACAACTATGGTATGAATGATGTTTTGTTGAATGCTGTCATCAGTTAAAGTATGACATGCATGCAATTTTCCATCAGCTCCCTGTAACAACAGCACAAGACAATGTCTGGACCAAAATATCCACAGAGCCATAGAGGATCAAAGACTTCAAAAGGAAACTCCTCACTAGAGAGAAGGAGAGCAGCCAACGCAAAACACATGCCAGTGTTTTTGATATGGTGTCCTCATATCAAAAAGGTGATCGGTATTCAAGAGATGAATGTGCTGTTAATTCAACATTCTCACATCCCAGACGCAATCTCATACAGAAGGGAAGTGGGAGGGCATTCAGGTGCAAAACATATGGCAGGATTAGAGAGTAAAGGCATGTATGCCATATGTGTATTGGCCATGAAATAGCTCACATTGCACAAATGTAACACAGTCCAGGTACTAAAAGCTTCCCCTGTGATGAATGTGTGGAGATGATTCAACTATTTGTTAATGTCTGCTTGGCTCTGTGTTTCTAGACTGAATCACAGATTTGTGGGAGATTTACATCCGAAAAGAGGCAACCAAAGTTTGAAACTTGTGTATGCGAAATGCTGGTGACGGTGACTCCACAGCCTCAGCTTGTCAGTGGCCACCCCTATGAAGATCTGTGCAGGAAGATTGATTCCCTTGAGGTCATTCACAGGGGAGGAAAGTGAGTGATGGTTTAGCTCTCAGGATTGTCGGTTCACTCAGGGTGACTGAAGAGGGCTGAATAAACAGCTCTTTAGTAGTGAAGCACAAAGTAGGGCGCATACAAACAGCTTGTGCTAAAAAGCCAGTGTGCGTGTGTGTTTGCATGTGTGTGAGAGACCCTGGGATACCTTGTCAAACGTATTGTCTGAGCGGGAAGATAAACATTGTTAAAGTTGCAGCGTGTAAAGAGAGAAAAGGTGTCTATGTACAGAGATGCAAGCAACCAACTTGTTGCTGTTTGAACAAGCTGCCCACTCTCTTTCACATTGTAATTCCTGTTGTGTACACGTTCAAGTATGCTGGTTACAATTACCACCAACAGAGGCATTAGCTAGCAACAGCACTTAAGAAACAAAACAGACTGGCGTGTTGAAAAACAGGCATTTGTGAATCACGTGGTGTTAAATAGGATCAATTTTAAGATACAGAAACAGTGGGCAATGAAAGGATGCAGTGCATCTGCTTTCAGAAAGACAACTATGAAATTGAATCTGTTACACAGGGCTTTACATGCTGGCAAAGTGAATTTAACTGCTTTGAGCAATAAATCTCTACTCCTGCCAAAAGCTGCCAAGCAGACATGACTGAAAGTAAAACTCTCTGACTTCCCTATGAAGAGAATAAAGACCCCTCACCTTCACAGCAATCCTGCGAGCCAAATGACTCTTCCCTCTCTGTCCGAGCAGCCGGTCTCCCGCTTCCGAAACCGGAGGACAGATTTCCAGCTGCTCTTCTCTCCAGGGACTGCTGCTTCAGATGTAAAGATCCCTCAGATGTTCAGAGTCTGAGGTTAATCTCTGCTGTCCCCCAAGTCCACTGGAGGAGGTACTGCTCTGAGCCCGGCTGTTTGTTTAGTCAAATCACAGCACCATGGGGGTCTCCTCTCCTCTCCCTCTCTCACACTCTAAAGAGAAAAGTCTGTCCACCACTCTTAAAGACTGCTCTGAGTGTAAAAAGAAGTGCAGACATGCGCACCAACACACACATGCTCACTACTTTCCTGACACATTCACACAGAGGAGAGAGAGTCAGTGGTTCTGCCCTGCTGTAGTTGGAGTAAGAGTGAGTTGGATGAAGAGAGAGAGAGGAAGGAGGGGAAGGCAAGGGAGCAAATAGCAATGGATGTAAGAGAACAGACAGAGGGAGGGAACTTCAAAACACAGATCAGAATTCAGCTTGTCGTCCCTCGGAGGCAGCTGAGAGGTCCCGAGCTGGAGTGATTTGTTTATGAATGGAGAGGTGGAATGAGACTGTCTCTACTGGCAACAGCAATCTGGACCGCATCTAACCCTTCCATAAAACAACAAACACAAAAAGAGAGAGAGAGAGAGAGAGAGAGAGAGTGAGAGAGTGAGAGGACTAAGCAGACAAAAAAAAAAAAAAACAGCTTTGGCTGGGCTCACGGTGGCCTGCTTTGGAAACAAACACGGAAGTCTCAGTTTCTTGGGGAAAATAACTCTACTTACGTAAGCTGTGGTGTCAGGTGCAAAAGAGGTTAAACACATGGGACACTCAAACAGGAGCGAGCCATTTTTTTAATCTCATTGTCTGTCTTTTTTAAAGATTCCTCTTCATTCTTTTCTTTTATTCTACACCCAACACCTCCCCCTTTCCTCACCCCCTTCTGCCTGTTGTCTCAGCTCTGTCAGGCGCACTCTTTCAAGCACACTCAACATGCAAATACGTTTGTTTCCACCGTGGCTTGCTCCCTAATTTCATCCTTTCCCAGGATATGGTTTGAAATTCATAACACAACACCGTAGCTGACGAAGGCCTTTTCTTTCCAACAAGAGGCTGGGGCAAAAAAGGGGGAGAGGGTAATTGGACAGTAACCATGTTCTCCTCTAATTGTGAGGGTAAACCCAAAAGCTGTGCTAGCAGTAATTAGAGAGCCAGTGCAGCCCTGCTTATTAAAGAGGAGGGGAACAACACCACACAGGACCGTCCCACCTTTACTTCAGTCTATTTCCATCTTTGTAATTAACACCTTCTTATAGCAAATCTGCCCGTAATCCATGTAATTCAGCCTATGAATGTTCCCTTTAATGTTCTTTCAATGTTAATTCAAATGTGATTGGTTATGGTGCAAAATAATACACAATTTTCAAATGCAAGTTCCTCACCACAAGAAAGTCATTTTTAAGGTCAGGATGAGAAAAAAGTTTGTCGAAGCATTCTGCAGTAAAGCTTCATCAGGGTGTGTTTTGAAATAGATTACTGGTATATATAACTGTATGAAAAATTAATTTTATTATCATTGTAGAGTCAGTCCTCTCGTTTTTCTTATTTGTGGTTGTCCTGCCGCCCTTGTTTATTCCTACATTTCAACATAGCAGCAAAACACTTCAGAGGCTGGATTCAAATCACTCTGCCAAAACAATACTCAGGCTATTCAGCCTATCAGAGTGACTGAAGTGTGGTTTCTCTCACAGCTGATCTGGATTGTTGCCATAGCTGTAGTAAAACTAGTACCCACTCTGTGTGCCGGCCTTGTGTTCAGGTTTTGCTGTATTTATAATTAAAGCTACAACTTATCTCTCTGTTTTACATGCAGGGGCTCCTTTGGGCCCCTGGGAGAGGGATGTGGGGACAACAATCAGGAGACACTTGATCAGGGGTCTGGATGCGAACTCAAGACACCTCTGAGGGATGAATATGGATGAAAATATAAAATGACAGATCTAAAGTCAGGCCCACTGTCAAAACAAGAAGTTATCCTAAGATGATCCTCAACACTTGAATCAGATGTCATTTGGCCTGAACATTAAACCTTAAAAACAGTAGGAAATTTTCTAAGCAATGCAAAAAAAAAAAAAAACCTTCATCAAGACAATTGGTGATTTTACCTACATTTTGCATGGGACTGATCTGATCTCTCCTTTTGTCTTCATTTTCAGTCAGGTCTCTTAAAAAAGTAGTCGTAGTTTTTTTATTGAATAAAAACTAGAAGGAAGTATGTGTATCGTCATTCATGACCAGCATGCTGATTGAGTCCTACTTAATGAAAGACTGCAAATATGTTTCTGCACCTTAATTTGTCTGCTTTCTTTTTGGTAAACAGATATTTCGACACAAGTACCCCATGAGTTAGTTCACATAACGCCTCCTACTCTGTGATCAAGTTAAGTTAAAACAAAAGTAGGTGGTGGGCTGAACTATTTAACTTGTGGTTTTATCACTTCAATTCATCATGGTATCAGACTACATGATGCACTTGCTGATTTGCATACTTTTTGTGGACTAAATGGGGTCTCGGTGGAAAGCTGCTTGTGGGTGATGAAAGCTCTGGGTGTGTCTCAGCACCTACAGCAGCTCTCTTTTTTTACCACATTAACTTTAAGAATTTGCAGTAAAGGCAACAGGCCTCTTATTAGTCCCCACTCAGTGAACTTCACCTGCAGTGTGCCACTGAGAACACGAATACTAAAGATTCATACAGCCTGGGGTCTTTATTTTAAGCCACTTGCATTCTCCAGGTTATAACAAATGATGTCAAAGTTGAAGAAATGGATCAAATTTCTGTTTGAACCCCAGATGTTTTCAAGGATCATAGACTGGATTACATGCTATTTGCAATATTTATTAAATATTCGTGTTGCACTCTCTTGTAAGAATTTTCTGTCCATTAACACAACCAGCTTTATGTAAACAGCTGAAAGAGCTTTCATAGCTGATAATGATTTTTCTGTGAAAGATAACAACATGAATCTTTGATGAATGTTTGCTAGAGGAGGATGCAGACTGACTTAAAAACAACTAGTGAGACACATTAAGATTCACAGCATCATACTTTGAGTGAATAAAGCAGGGTGAAATTAAAGCATAATATTTCAAGATGAGTTTGTATCTCAAAAGACCTAAATCAACCTAAAATGACCGATTTCATTTTTTGGACTTGCTGCCCTCTTGTGGTTATTTCAAGAAGGAATAAAAAGGAAAACAGCCACAACACTTAAAGTTCCCATAAATCCTTAACTTAATGGCTTGAGAGTTAATTGTTGCATTGGCCACAAACTCGCAGAAAACTGCACAATACAGACTATTGAGGGCTGCCATATCACCAAAGACAACACAGCCATGGGCTTCTTTGTGCCAAAATGTTACATTCTTCTGTTTCTGACAATGTTTTGAAACAAAAACCAAAAAAAATTGCCATTCTGCAACCAAAGAAACCAGGAACTTTTGAAATTTTAATGATCTGAAGCAGAACTAAAAAATGAAAAATAAAAAAAATAGGAATGGTTAATACAGGTATTGTTTTATAATTCTTGAAATGTCTGTCATGTTGGTCATGAAGCATAAATACATCCTCCCGTATATATTTTAAAACCTCTGGTAAAAAGCCAAATAAGGTTGCTCAAAATGTAAACAAGAGGCAGAGGAAATTTCAGTCATACAGGCGAGACGGCTGGAGTTGGCTGGAATACAATGCTGACAATAATCTAGTCTTTTTCGAATCCAATCCCAAATTCCAAATCAATTTTGCAAAATGCAGACAAGTAGGTTGAATAAAAAAAGATAGGGTTTAATTTCATTTGTAGGAATGAATTTGTACTCTCCTCTTGTCTGTAAATAAATCAGATCTGCCCTCAGGATCGGGGGAAAATTTACCTTAAAGTCAACCCCTGATGATGTGCAAGTCTGTTGAACTGTGGTGTTCCTTCTGAGAAATGACAGCCCATTAGAAAGTGTTAATGTTACACATACCAACTATGGCTGACACAGAAGGTGGAAGGTGGACTCCCAAACCCAAAATGTTAAAATACTGTTTCTGCTCAGAATGAACTAACTGAGAAAAAATAAATCTGGTTCAAGGTTCTTCTTTCTGAACATATCATAAAAGTGCTGGAAATGAAACCCCTATATGGTCAAGACTATCTTTTGGCACAGGGCAAAAAACAACAAGACTGTTTCTTTAAAATATCATAAAACAAAACATTTTTTTGATGAGGTGGGGCTATGTTGAGAAATGGACTTTTGACCTCATTCATTTAGCAATGTGCTTTTGAAGACTTTCACCTTTCATTCAGCTAATATTGCTTCTCTGCTTATATAATGGTTTGACCAGCAATCAAATATCATGGCAAACTTATACCTTTCTCTATGATCTAGTGCACACGCGCACACACTAAAGTTTCTCGCGGGTATCTCATGATGGCCTTATTAAAATGATCCATCAAGTTGGGTTGTGCACATCAGGGTCAATGGCCGCAGAAGACGTGCAGGCAGTTAGGTCTCAGGTGAAACATGACGTCATGGTGATACTTTTGAACTCCTGAGCAGTAAATCCATAAAGGTGTGTAGTCTTACTGCTCAGGTAGCCAGGCAGTAATAAGCCTGTACCTTCAACCTGAGTGAAACCTGAGTGCGAGAGCTCGCTGGTGAAACACACAAAAACACAGAGGCCTAACATGATCCTCGCGGTTTGATTCACCGAGATTTACCTGAGAGTCACCCCTACCTCTGGGACGAGGAAGCCGGAATGTACTCCAACTCTCAGACAGCCAGACTCCCAGCTCAGACGCTGTCACTGAACAGTCAGTACATCCCGCCTCCGTATGACTACCCCGGATACCATCACGTAACGGGAGTCGGTGACTCTTCGGCAAGTGCCTGGAACTCCGTCTACGCTCCCCGGGAGGACTATGCCTACGGGTTCCCGGGGTCAAGCCCCAACGCCAGCCAGGTCAGCTTCTCCCCGCCGGAGCTCAGCGGCACGCCCACCCCAGCTGGAGGGGGGTCGTTCAACCCGTACAACTTCATTTCGGGTCAGGACCCCTTCGGGTCCAGGAGGAGACCCCTAGAGTCTGTGAGAGCGCCGGTCTCAGGTGAGAAGCTGGGAACGAGTGTGTATGTTACTAGGCCTGGACAAATTTTTCAAAGCTCTAAAGATTTTATTATTTAACTTCAAATGACTTGTTTTAATTTTATCCAGGAATCTTTTTCATTGCACAGACTAAAAGTTGAGAGCAACATTAGGATACAAAAGCTAACCTTAATCATTAAAACCCCACAACGCCGGCATTGATTTTATTCACGTCACGTGACATTGCACTACACGTTGGATTTTTGAGTTGATAAATACATAAATAAATAAATCTACGGAAGCCCTTCAAGGCCACGTTTTTCTCCAATTGATTTTCCCTTTTCTCGAGGTAAGTTTCAGTTGTCTTCTTGAGATATTGATATCTTAAGAACTCTAAATTAATGATGTCACAGTCAAATTGTCCTAAGTTTCGTTTGTATTTTGAAAAATTAAAAGGATCATCAAGTCAGGAAAGATTTGTTTCCCAAGCACAAATTTGTAGCGTTGGTCATTTGCTAAGAGTTGAATTGAAGTGTGGGTTGCATAAGAAATTATCAAAAACAGAAGTAGACATCCTGATCTTAAGAAAATGACAGAAATTAACTTGTTATCATGATAAAATGAAGCAAATGTAGAAAATCATGGCCTTTAAGGGCTTCCATAGATGTCAGATTAACACTGACTTGCAAGTCTTTGGTGCCAAATTAAGTGTTGCCAAGTTCCAAGTCATTGCACTTATTTGCATCTGAAATAAGTCAATGCAAGATATTATATCACATGAAACTAAATAAGCATGTTAGTGGCATGGAGTGCAATTTTAGTCAAACAAATTTTACCTAAAGGCCCTTAAGCACTCGCCCTATTGGAAGAAAATACCTTAGCTGGTGTTCAAACAAACAAGATACAGGTGGAAAAAAATGAAAACGAAGCAAGTGATTATGTCTTATTTCTAGTAAAAAATGTTTTTTAAGTCTTGATTTGAGCCATATTTATCAGGTAAGTCCAAAAACATGTATTATTTCAAGGTATCTCAAGACAAAAATGATGTCTCAAGTGCTTGTAACTATGGGGAAAAAAAGAAAAACAACAACTGCCAATAGGGTGAGAAAAAAATGTCTTGTATCAAGACATTGTTCTAGTTTCAAGAAATCTTATTGGTGATTTTTCCTTCACCTATTAGCAGATTCTTTGTTCGTTATTAGCAATTTAGACATTTTCTTCATTAAATATCTTGAAAAAAGACATGTTTCTGGACTTGTCAGTTGAATGTGACTCACATCAAGATTAAAATAAAACTCCTGACAAAGTGAAACATTAACACTTGCTTAGACTTCAGTTTTTGCAGTGTAGATGTTTGAGCACTCATGATCTTTTTTATTGCAAGGGTTATATTATAAATTGAGATATATTAACATTCAAATAAAGATAGGGGAGTCTTTGGAAAAGTTAGAATATCAGATTAAAGATGCTCAAACTAGCATACAAATCCTGACTGCAGTTACATGACTAACGAAACCCCAAATGTGATGTGGTTTATCTGATGAGAGATAAAGATAAAAACATATTCGTAAACAGGAACCACTTCACCACACACTGTGAAGTTAAAAAGACTGCACACACACATTCATCAAGCTTTAGCCTCTCCCTTCCGCCAGCATGGTGTGAGATGTCAATGCAAAGCTAACAGTGGAGGCCGTGGAGTCTGGAGAAATGCCTCTCCCCACCCTCTCTGTCCACTGGGTGGGTACCAGAGGGTGACAGGCTAGATAACAAGGGGATTACAGGAAGTCTGAAGGCTGAATGTGAGCCCAAGTTGAACACTTGGATTACCCATGACTTTCTGTGTTAGTCTCAGCGTGGTGGGTTGCCTGAATCAATGCTGTCACATGGGCAAGATTTCAGATCAATACAAATGACTCACCCTTTCCTCAGAGTGTGTGTAAGCTTACATGTCAGTGAATGGCTGTGTAAGCGCCTGTGTAAACACCACTCACAGTGATAAGGAGGACCACTGATGCAATGTAGGGGGAAGTCTTTACACTAGTTATAGTTAGTGTGATTGATAGAGTTGATGAGGCTTTGAGTGGCGCCTGAACATGAATGTGGCACCAGGCATCTCAAAATTAATCATGTTTGACCACAGCTCTCAATACAGCTGAGTCACTGATAAAATGATCCCTGCTTGTTTGTATTCCAGGCTGAAGTGTAGACAAACGATGTATCGGAACAGATGACACACCTCTTTACTGAAGTCAGCCTGTGGTCTCATTCGTCTTGATGTATTATTTTGCATTAACCAAAGGTATTTTTGTGTGACTCAGGGGGAAAGACTCGCACTAAGGACAAATACAGGGTGGTTTACAGTGATCAACAGCGTCTGGAGCTGGAAAAAGAGTTTCAACATAACCGCTACATCACCATGAGGAGGAAGAGTGAGCTGTCGATGGCATTGAGCCTCTCTGAGAGACAGGTGAGTTTGTTAGACAGCTTTTATTTTCATTTTGACCATTCTCCCTTCTACTTTTAGGTCTCCAAGAATGAAAGTAGGGATTCTGATGTGCTTTTTTTTCTTCCCATTGTATTCATCAATAGATCTGAACTGATTTAAAAAGTGTACCGGTATCAGTGTATTGTGCTGCATTTCTCTTGTCATTGCATGCCCAGTTTATTCAAAAACTGCTCAGAAAGTTCTTTTAAGCCTTCTAATTGAAAGTGGTTTCAAAGAGACGACTGAAACCTCTAAACACAAGCCATAATGTCACACCAAACAAAACAGCTTACATAAGTAGTGTTAACGCTGAAAACCTCAACCTCCCTCACACACTGAGAGTGCTCATTTGCTTTGTTGAGGCCACTGTTAAGTGAGCCAAAGCTGCAGGAAAAGATGGAAACTACTTAAGGATGAGAGAGAGAATGGTGAAATGCTTTATCATTGCTGTTTTTGTTCCACTGGGGACCCCAAACTTAATGAGGGTGTAAGTTAAATTAACAAGAGATATATTTCTTTACTTGCTTGACATCTGATGTTTGGATATTTCAGGTGAAGATCTGGTTTCAAAACAGACGTGCCAAAGAAAGGAAAATAACCAGGAAAAAACTGCAGTACTCCCAGCAGGCCTCTACCACAACATCCACCCCACCTGTGCCGGATGGACCCTCTGACACCAACATCCCTCCCAGCCCAAGCAGCAACATTTTGTCTGACACAGTACCAGAGGAGTACTAAGATATGATTCGTAGGACTGATACTGTGAAATGTGTACATAAAATGTGTTGAAATGTTTTTTTTTTTCATTAGTTTGAATATTCTTTTGTTTTGTTTCTTTTTTTAGAGCACACCATAGAATGAATGAGAACAACTCACATCAAAATGTGAACAAACACTACATACCTTTTGCACTAACTAATCATCCTTACTGCACACGAACAGGATTTAAATGTGTTGTTTTGGATCATTATCAGCACTGAGATACTGATTTTTAGGACACAGAGTCACAACCTAACTTGCCAAGCCTGCAGGCTTTCATGGAGACAAATTACTTTGGTCACACAAATACACAGACAAACACCAATTCTGTTGTCTTTTTATTGTATTTTATATTATATTCAATTTGTACTGTCTCTGTGTCTATGCATTTGATCAATCTTTGCATATAAGAAAATAAACTAGAGGTTTCGTGGAAAAATGTACATAATGCACTTTTTCTCACTATTTCCTTATACACCCTGCTTATTAGCATGGGAGAGTATAAGTAGTTCGATTGTTTTAGTTGTCAGGAAATAGAAAAATAGTTACTTACAAGGGCAAAGAAATGTCAAATTTGATGCAATAGTTCAAAATCTCTTTGCTGTCGACTGTGTTAAATAATAACTGTATGAATAATAACTGTGATGAAGAATTTAGCCCATGAAAGTCTAAACTGCTAAATCTCTTATAAAAGAGGCAAAGCCAGCTATTTGTGGTGGCATGCAAGGCTTGAATGCAGAGAAAAGGTTGAGAGCAGGAAGAAGAAATAGTTGGTCTTTGAATTGAATCCACACATGGCATCATTGTGCACTGAACTTTAGACAGACTAAAAAAACAGCCACAGCCCTTTTACCTTATGGCAGTATACATTTTACATCAAGTTAATCTATACTTTTCTGCCCCTGTGGTTCTTTGGTACTGAAAGTGTCTGGTGTCATTTTTTAAAGTGTTCAGTTTCATGTTATCAGTCTTTGTGGCTCACAAAAGAGGAAGGAAAAAGGAAAAAAAAAAAACATGCATGCAGTGTGAATTTAGCTTGACCAGCGACAGCCGAGAATTGCAGTCACTCTTAATGCAAAATAAATCATGTTACCACAAACCGTCTTCTGCTGCCTGTGTTTATCAGTGCTTTTTGAGTGGTAATGGGAATTTAGTTTCTCTTTTAACTCTGATCTAAATGTGTTTTCGTTTAGGTTAAGTTTTCCCTGCAGCAGTGCACTATACAAAAAGCTTGTTTTGTGTAAAGTTGTATGAATTGGATTTTTATTTCTGTTCAGCACTTACTTCACCACATTCAGTGGCTGAGGGAAGTATGCTCCAGCTTTCTGCACTGGAGCCACTTAAACAGTTTCACAGAAAAAGGTTTTTGATAAAAGCATGCAGCTGAAGAAGAAAGAAAGAACTGTGGTTATTAACCTTAACTTGCCCACACAATGACTTTACAAATGAGATCATTTGTCTAAGATATGACCTGAAATGGCTGTGATCTTTTACTTTAATTTACATTGTCATTAAATAATAAATGCAACAGGTTTTTAATGCCACATTACAGCCAATAACTTTTGACGAATACATTCACAGAGTTCTCATAATTTATTTTTGTACATGCACTATATTTGGAAGTAAACTGAAGAGGAAAAAAACTGGTGTGGCCAGGACTAAAGAATGAGCACTTACTCTTTTTTTATAGTTTAATACAGTTGGCGTGGTAAAGCAACATCACATGAATGTGTGACCAAATCACCTGGATTTTATGGGGAAGAAATAAATGTTTAATTTTTTGGTAGATAAAGTGGAACAATCTAGCTTGTTGTTTTCCATGATATGTTTGTGGAAAAGGTACATGGATGAATAATTTTAAACCAATACCACCTCTAAACTGAATGAAGGGCTAATGGCTGTCTAATCATATGGGAAAACCGTCTTTGGAAAAGCTTTATTTCACCTCTCCTGTTGTTAATCATTGGTCCAGAAGATTATGTTGGTCAGAAGTTCATCAGGAGGGCTCAACAAAAAAAGTCTTAGGGTAGTTTTGGACAACACTTCAACTGTAATAAGCCATAAAAACCAATGTTATTGCCCTGTGTATCAGCTGAAATGTAGTCCATGCTTGTCAACCTTTAACCATGAGCTATCAAACCAAACCAATCATAAAACCTCTGTCTTTGATTGAACAGAAAGAAACACACGATACAAAGAATGAAACTCACAAATTTATCATCTCCAAAACTGACATAACTTGAATTTATATAATCAAAATAAGTCAAAAATACAGTCAATAATGAAACAGTGGAGTTGAATAAGATGGACTACTTGACATTGCACCCACCTAAAAAAAATCAAGATACTGCCAACAGAAAAGTAATAAAACTAAAAACAACTTATGCCTTCAAAAATTAGTTACTGTATTTTCATCCCAGCTGAATTTGCATCCTGGACAGTGGAGCGTAACCTTTGTGGGAGGTCTAAGGTATGAAAGCAGCACAGGGAGTGACTACAAATGCAGGAAAACACAAGTCTGATTTGCTTTAGAAGTTTTGCGTGGCTCTGTGGCTGATGTATTGGTATGTCTCAATAAGAATTTGCAGAAGAATAAATAACAGAATGAGTTGACTAACCAGTGCATACATGTGAGATGGATGCCTCAAGATAGATTACTGAGATAAACTGTCAGGAGGAAATACATATAAATGTGCAGTGGCCAGCATTTTTATTCAAGATTCAGAGTCTTAAAGTCAACATGCTCTTGAAAAAAAAGAGTTTAAAACGCAGTATAGCCATTCACAATTCAGTACACAAAAATATTCTTACATTATATTATTTTTTTAAATTACAAAGTCACAGGGAATAAAGTGAAGAAAGCTTGGTGGTGTAAAGAGATGTTGAAATCAACAGTTTGAGTGTGACATAATGAGAAGTCCCTGATACAAAAGCGGGTTGGTTAAATGTACCACACAGATCACTTTTGCTTTTACTCTTCAAAGACACACTTTTTTCTTTTGAAATTTCTTACCAACTCACAACAAAATGAAAATACTTCTCACCTTCTACCCATATTCAAACTAAATGTAACCAAAAGAGAAGTGTGAACCCACTAAAAACTGGCGCCTGGTTAAAGCAGAAGTGTTTACATCATGGAAACAAGTGTGTGAACTCCTCGAGACCAGACGTTACAATACAAGCTTTTCTTGGGCCGCAGAGCAAAAAGGCAGACAGTTCCTTTGCATTTTACGTGTCTTTTAGTTCATTTGTGAATGTAATCTAATACATAATAATTCATGACAAAGCAAATGAGTTTCATACAGTCCAAGCATGAAGGTAAAAATAGCCACACAAATGAGACAAAAAAAAAAAAAAGGAATCAAATCCACTTTGGCAGAGCTCTACAGATCTTAAGGGTCATTCGTTTGCAGATGAATTGGGGATATCATTTGAAAAACTTTAGTATAAAGCCAACAATGTATTTACATTATTCCAACAATGTAAAGATAATACTTAATATTCAATGAACCGAAAAAAAGTTAAAAAATACTATAATTCACATAAAATGGTAATGGTATGTGTGTGAATGGCTATCAGTGTTGATAGTTTCAAATTGTCTTTGAAGAAGTAAATTTGCATAAACATGGAAGACGTTCAGTCATCAAACATCCCTACCATCTGCCCCCGATGATAAAGTCTTTGTTCAAATATTGTGAATCATCTGCCTTTGCGAACCATGGAGTACACACATTCATCTCCTGCTGGTTCAACAGGCGGCCGAGGTCGCTGTGAAAACTTGACCTCACCATACTCCACCTCCATCTCTGGCCTTTTTATCTGCCTCCCCTGCCGTGGCACAATTTTGACTGCAGCGTAGGTCAGCTCATGTTCATCAGGGTTCACTCCAGTGTTTTCTGCAGAATGAAAGAAATAAGAGACCCAATTATTCCACATTGTTGATTATGTTTTATAAAAAAAAATGTGGTCACACTTTGGATGACACAGGCTTAAACCTGTGAAGGTAAGAGGACATAGAGGGTAGGTGTTAATTTTTCTACCTTTTGAGCTATAAATAAAGATTTAAAGCAGCGAAACAAAAAGGCATGTAAGACTTGAAATGTTAACCCTTTAACAGAAAATGAAAATATTTCTACTTAGGAGCTCAATAGGTACCACTTGACAGAATTTTTCACTTTTGCTCAACATAAAGTCATGGTCCCCTGATGTAGTGCTACTCCAGTCATTTATTTTTCTGAAACAAATCAACTGAAAACATAGCTTACTAAGAAATTTAAATAGAGATCTCAAGCTTGAAAAACTAATAATAATAAAGTTAAATTCAAATTCTGGGGGTAGATCATCACATTTTTGCCAGAGGACCACAACCCTGCCCAATCTGGTTCTCTTTTTTTCTTAGCTAACCAGCTCCAAGCAAAGCAGACTTACATTATCTTAATAAATAGTATACCAGAGGGAAGTGTTATAAGTGCTTAAAGACCAACCTTGATTTCTCTGCACAGCTCAAATCTATTTTTCTTAAGCTGCTGGTTAAATGTGACTTAAAGCATTTTAAGAAAGAAAAGCATATTGCCTTGTGTCAAGCTATATTTCATAATTTCTAATTTTAGTGAAAAAAGACAGAATTTAGTAATGAGTCAGGAAAACAGGAAGTTCAGTACCTTTTGGTTTGTTCTGCCTTTTTTTCTGAGCATAGACGACTCCCATACCAACAGCCAAGAGAACCAGCATTACAAAGAGGATGCCCCCCATTATTGGCAAATAGGCTGGTAGTTTCAGTGATAAAGGGACAAAACAGAAAGACTCTAGGTAAGGAACCCTTAAGATGACCTTTTTAATAGAAAGTAAACAAAGAAAAAAACCCCATGTATTATGATGATTCCACTCAAGCATAGTTGGTTTCCACTTACTAATGTACCATGGGTCGCTTCCACTTGGGGTAATCACAGTGTTGTTGGGAGTTGAAATATTATAAGAGGGTTTATTTGTCACTGTCACATCAGTCTCCTTACCCTCAGGAGTTGTTGTTGGCTCAATACACAGAGTTTCATTTGTTGGTCGCAACCACTGTTTTATGTACGTCCCATTGGTCAGGATACAGTCAAAAAATGTGAAGCCTGTTGGGAAATAATCAGAAAAATTCTGCATGCTTAGTTATCAGAGTCAAAGACATTAGTTTTCTTCTCATTTCTTTTCACTCACCACAGGTAGAAATTTCCTTTTTTTCTTGGACACTGCTAACATCATTCCTGACTGTGCACACTAGTTCTCCTGACACGTCTTGTTTCAGAGTGATGTTTTTAGTCTCATGGTTTCCAAAATAGAGCTTTGATGCTTCCAGTTTTCTTTTATTCAGTGTCCAGCTGTACTGAGGACTGTCCCCTCCCTCAGAGGAGCAGGTGACCCTCATCTCTCCCTGAGACAGACACTCAGTGACCAGCTGGACAGAGGAAACAGGAGCTGAAGGGAACAGTCAGGAACTTTTTTAATCAACATAAAACATACTTCAATGATTCAAAAATGTGTTACCATATAACATAAAAGTCAATAATAGTCTTTACCTTGAATGATCAACTGAAGAGTCTGCCTCACTGCTTGCTTTCCATTTGAGTCAAAGAGCACAAGAATATATTCACCACCATCATGCCTGTTTAGGTTGTCGATCCTTACTGTCCCATTTTTGAAGTTAAATGAGAACTTATCTGGTAGGTTAGCTACCAGTCTACCCCTCCTTCCTTGTAGTATTACTGTTGATTCATTCTTCCACTGGAATCTAGGTTTTTCTGAGGCATCATCCAAGTCGACCTCCTCGTGTCTAGGAGGGTCTCGAGGTATTGTATATCTACATAAGACAGACGGTAGTGTCCCAAAACGTTGTGGACCTTTCTGTGTATGTATTTTACTCGATTGCACTGGTTATTTAAGTCTATGTCTGGTGTGAATTGTTTGGCTTGTAAATCGTGCAGGTGATTGTTATTCAGACATTTGACATAAAAGTAGTGAAGTTCAGCTTAAATACATATTTAGTTTTAAAATATACTCTGTCATCTAGTTTTCAAAGAAACTTCTGTCTATACAAACTCATCCTGTATAATCTCTTACTCCCAGAGAACTGTTCTTTAACAAACTCAAGTAAATGTTCTGTACCCACAAATTGATGTATTACATGCAACATCTGGATTACACATTTTTAAAGTTATATCTAAACATAACTTGGAACATTTTATGTTATATTTACACAGCTTCTAGTCTCCAGTTCATTACCCAAATGTGTTTTATGTCTAGCAATGGTTATTTATCTATATCAACTGGTTAACCTAAGTGTTAAAGGTTAAGTAACGCACCATGAGAAACACCCAGCATCAGAAGCAGCAGCGACAGTCCAAACACAGGATCCATGTTTCTCCAGTGTTCGGCCTCTGTGGACACAGTCATCTTCTTCCAGACAAACTTAACTATTTCACCCAAAATCAAACATTACAATCCGCCTTCAAGAAAAAAAAAGTGTGAAAAACTGAGTGTCGTGTTAAAAAAGGCTGAATGTAGACTAGGAAGTGATGTCTGTTTTACTTCCCCTTTCTGCTAAACCAGAAAAGGCATTTTACTTTGATGGACTGAGTGGGGAAAAAAGGGAAACATTCTTCCTTCGAAACGAAAGAGGATTTGAGAGTAACAGCTGATGTTAGAGACATTTCCACAATAAAATAGCACCAAAATACTTACTGATAACTATAACTGTCTTTATTTTCATCTGTTATTACTCTTCAATTAAACTCTGCTACATCATACATCTTTACTTTTGTTGACATGGCAGCTAAACTTCACACATTAAAATAACCCAATGCTGTTAGTAGTACAGTGATTACATATAATTAAAAATACATATCTAAAATGTTAAGAGGTTGTAAAATATTGGAATATTAGCTTTTGTGTGTTTAGTTGAAATAAATGCAATAACAATCAGATTCATTTTAGAGTCAACAACAGCAAAATCAAAACTGCCTCATTTTTCAAAAACACAAGAAGTCAAAATTCATGTTTGTTCTTTAAGACTGAGCAAATCTTTGTTTCAAAGTTTCCACTAAAGATTGAAAAAAAAATTCCAGCACAGGTTTCATACTTTGATATTAGTCTATAAATTGTTGAAAATGCATGAAACTTTTTGTTAAGCAGACATAGAGCATGCAGTACATCTAGATTCCTGAGCCTCGAGAGCCCTCTAGTGGCAGCTGGCTATAGGGGAAAAATGCACCAAAATTTTTCAGACTGTTTCACTGAAGTAAAGGAGGTTAATGTTAATTTTAACTGACCCATATTTTACCCCCAGATAATTAAGTTAAATAGTAGCACTACGCCTTTTTTACTTCAATTATCCAAGAAATGTTCCTGCTTTGAAGCTTACATATAAATGTTGTTGGATACATCAACGTTCCAGAACTTGGCGCCCTCTAGTGACAGTAAAGGTAAAACACAAGATGCAAGGGGGAAGTACGTTTCAGTGAAGGTGTAAACAGTTACATGATAAACTTTAATTGATCCTTGATTGACCCTAGAATGTTTATATGTTCTAAACACAGAGTTTAATTAAAAAGACAATGAAGCATAATCAGCATTTACTCCTTTTTGCCAAAAGGGACGAATCCCTCACACCATTTTAAACTCGTTCCCTAAAATTATTCTTCTGCAGGCCTACTTCTTTTGACACTTTTCACAGCCTTCAAATCTGGTCTCATTTCAGGGTTCATATTTTAAACGTACAGGAAGAGTGTGTTTGTATTTTTACACTTCTTACAGTTATACTTTTTGAAATAATAAAAAAAATATTTTCAATTTTCTTTTAATGGTAGTCATTGGCAGACTTCTGCAGTCCCACATTAATGCTTAAACGTTGAGATCCCACAGATTTGGTTAACTTCCTATGGGAGAGATCAGATGGGTACAGCTGAAAACATGGGCAAACCCTCACAGAAACCAACAAACCTCACTCCAAGTGCATGATTTAAACATCAAAATGTAGTAAATCTTCTCCTCTATCGCCGGAAATTCTGTCCAAACCAAACTTTAGAAACAGTTTCAGCATGGGGGCTTTAGAATGAAAGGTGTGATGAAAAATGTTCCATCTGTGATGATGTTAAATCTGACCCACAACAATATTAATGATCATCTTTGAAGTCCCTTTTCAACTTGCTTTGGTTTCTACATTTTTTGCAGTACAGAAATAAAAACACACATCCTTAATGCTATAATGGTTTTGGCACAGTGACTATCTCGTGCGCAGATACCAGATGCGTAACAGGAACCAGCCCTTCTTCTGTGTTCCTGTGGTAAAAATGACAGTACGTGACTTAGTGCTGCTATGTTTTAACTTCAGACCCAATTACAAGGACATTACTGCTTTGATTGCACACCGTGACGGTTATATTGTCTCAGAAAGACAAAAAAATGGATAATGAAGTCTTGGAATCTGCTTCAGCGCAAGGCATACACCTGTTTCCATCAGGTACCAGCTTTCATTTACAAACAATTTGAAACATCTGGCCAGCTCATGAGTACAGAGGGATGTACACTAAATGAAAGGAATATGAATTACACGTCAGCAAAGGGGAAAACTTGACACGAGGTGCTGAACCCCGAAGAACAAGACACTGCTGCGCCGTCCCAGGGCAGAGAAAATAAATGTATTGAAAATCAAAGGCAGGTCATGAACATAAAACAAGACATACAAAGGTTGAGTGAAAGCTCTTTTCTCAATATTACTTTATTCATTCAAAAGTTGCTCAATTTATTGAAGCAAAAGTTACTGATAATCATACATCACTAAGCAGAAAGAAAATAAAGCAGAAAAAAATCAACTATATTCAAGGATTAAGAGTTGGAAGGCAGCAGTTATGTATCCTAAAATAAAGGGTTAAATACAAACTATACAAGCTTTGAGAATACACTGAGAGTTAAATCAGATACAAACATGAATAAAGCTACTTACTTTCTATGACTAAACCTATTTTATAACAGAGTATGTTTTCAATAGATGACTATGAAAGACAAATCTAGAGTACAATTTCATACGCACACACAAAAAAATCAAATCAAAGAGAGTCATATTTAAATAACACGAAATAAATGAAAACTTATCTATTGGAACAGAATTATTCAGTACGAATGACGTACAAGTGACGACAACTAAAGAAAAAAGGGCACTTTTCCAGCTGTATCTTTAACAACTATTTATACTTTTTACATCTATTGAGACAGAATGCAATCACAGGAGGTGAAAGGTGGCATCTAGGTTTTAGGTTTTTGGAGAGTTAAGGCTCAGCTGAAGGGCTCCTCATTTCAACCATTGCAGAAGTGTTTTCATATTCCACCTCTTCAAAGACGGCAGAGCCTCCAGCCTTCATTAGTTTGTTTTTCTTCCAAGCAAAGCAGAGGTAGATGGCAATAACAATCAGGATAGCAGCTGCTTTCAGGCCACAAACAAACAGGGAGGAATCTGTGCAGACAATGAGACAAACAAATATAAGTCAAGTCAAGACTCATCAGTGTTCTTGGAAAATGTGACATGAGGCTGTTGAAAAAGTGATCACATTGCTATCAAATATAAAGATGGGCAGACAGGGAACAGTTTTTGTGAGTTGCTAACAGATGTTTATTTTTCTCATTATTCTGAAAGACAGCAATACCCATTTTTGACAAATATTTAAGTAGTTTCAGTCGTTAGCAGAGTAGCAAAACACAAAATCTTTCCATAAGAAAACAGTGCATAATATCTTTAGATAAAAGACATAAAAAGCACNATTTGTCACTGTGACGTCAGTCTCCTTACCCTCAGGAGTTGTAGTTGGCTCAATACAGAGAGTTTCATTTGTTGGTTGCAACCACTGTTTTATGTACGTCCCATTGGTCAGGATGCAGTCAAAAAATGTAAAGCCTGTTGGAAGATTATCAGAAAAAGTCTGCATGTTTTATTAATAGTTGCAAAGAAATATTATTTTCTCCCCTTTTGATAACTCACCACAGGTAGAAATTTCCTTTTTTTCTTGGACACTGCTAACATCATTCCTGACTGTGCACACTAGTTCCCCTGATACTTCTTGGTTCAGAGTGATGTTTTTAGTCTCATGGTTTCCAAAATAGAGCTTTGATTCCTCCAGTTTTTGTCCATTCAGGGTCCAGCTGTACTGAGGACTGTCCCCTCCCTCAGAGGAGCAGGTGACCTTCATCTCTCCCTGAGACAGACACTCAGTGACCAGCTGGACAGAGGAAACAGGAGCTGAAGGGAACAGTCAGGAACTTTTTTAATCAACATAAAACATACTTCAATGATTCAAAAATGTGTTACCATATAACATAAAAGTCAATAATAGTCGTTACCTTGAATGATCAACTGAAGAGTCTGCCTCACTGCTGTCTTTCCATTTGAGTCAAAGAGCAAAAGAATATATTCACCTCCATCAAGTCTGCTCAGGTTGTCGATTCTTACTGTCCCATTTTTGAAGTTAAATGAGAACTTATCTGGTAGGTAAACTACCAGTCTACCCCTCCATCCATTTAGTATTAACATTGATTCATTCTTCCACTGGAATCTAGGTTTTTCTGAGGCATCATCCATCAGCTGGAGGAGCACAGATCCTCCCAGAGCTCCATAACATATAGATTTATTCTGTCTGCCATCACAGGGTTTTGCAACACCTGGAAAGACACATACATAAAATGAGCTAACGTGACCAATAAATTCAGATACAGACCACACTTAACAAACGCTTGTAAATCGTGCAGGTGATTGTTATTCAGACATTTGACATAAAAGCTGGAGGAGCACAGATCCTCCCAGAGCTCCATAACATATGGCTCCATTCTGTCTGCCATCACAGAAAGTTTCCACACCTGAGAATTTTAAGAATTGTGTTTTTGTGACATTTCTATAAATAGTATTTTACGCCTGTATTTCTGAATAAAGGAGAAATGGTTAGGGCTTTTTTTTCTGACTGCTGCCCGCAAAAAGTAGTTCCTTTGAATGCTTTAAAAAAGTCATGAAGTGAAAACTTTGTCTCGACATGTGTCTCAGAAACATAATTTTATTGGCTGTTTATCATGAGTGGTCATGACAGCTTAGGGACCTCATAATATATTGAGGGAAATGATGGACAGTCTAAAGATAGAGCTGCTCTAATTTGATTCATTTTTAATGGGATCAAATTAGCTGAAGCTTAACCTATTGTTTACCAGGATTTTTTGTAATCAACTCTCTATTGAAGCTGTTCAAAAGTCATATTTAGCAGTANTCTCCTTACCCTCAGGAGTTGTAGTTGGCTCAATACAGAGAGTTTCATTTGTTGGTTGCAACCACTGTTTTATGTACGTCCCATTGGTCAGGATGCAGTCAAAAAATGTAAAGCCTGTTGGAAGATTATCAGAAAAAGTCTGCATGTTTTATTAATAGTTGCAAAGAAATATTATTTTCTCCCCTTTTGATAACTCACCACAGGTAGAAATTTCCTTTTTTTCTTGGACACTGCTAACATCATTCCTGACTGTGCACACTAGTTCCCCTGATGCTTCTTGGTTCAGAGTGATGTTTTTAGTCTCATGGTTTCCAAAATAGAGCTTTGATGCTTCCAGTTTTCTTTTATTCAGTGTCCAGCTGTACTGAGGACTGTCCCCTCCCTCAGAGGAGCAGGTGACCTTCATCTCTCCCTGAGACAGACACTCAGTGACCAGCTGGACAGAGGAAACAGGAGCTGAAGGGAACAGTCAGGAACTTTTTTAATCAACATAAAACATACTTCAATGATTCAAAAATGTGTTACCATATAACATAAAAGTCAATAATAGTCGTTACCTTGAATGATCAACTGAAGAGTCTGCCTCACTGGTGTCTTTCCATTTGAGTCAAAGAGCAAAAGAATATATTCACCTCCATCAAGTCTGCTCAGGTTGTCGATCCTTACTGTCCCATTTTTGAAGTTAAATGAGAACTTATCTGGTAGGTAAACTATCAGTCTACCCCTCCATCCATTTAGTATTAACATTGATTCATTCTTCCACTGGAATCTAGGTTTTTCTGAGGCATCATCCAAGTCGACCTCCTCGTGTCTAGGAGGGTCTCGAGGTATTGTATATCTACATAAGACAGACGGTAGTGTCCCAAAACGTTGTGGACCTTTCTGTGTATGTATTTTACTCGATTGCACTGGTTATTTAAGTCTATGTCTGGTGTGAATTGTTTGGCTTGTAAATCGTGCAGGTGATTGTTATTCAGACATTTGACATAAAAGCTGGAGGAGCACAGATCCTCCCAGAGCTCCATAACATATGGCTCCATTCTGTCTGCCATCACAGAAAGTTTCCACACCTGAGAATTTTAAGAATTGTGTTTTTGTGACATTTCTATGAATAGTATTTTACGCCTGTATTTCTGAATAAAGGAGAAATGGTATCCCGAAAAAAAAGACTGACGACGGGCGTTTTTCATCAAGGAAACTTACGAAATTTTTTCAGTACTTCACTTTTGAAACAGAGCTGTACACAGAGTCTTTGTATTAAAATAACCGACAAATAGTACTCACCAGTACTGTCGAATCCCTGGAGTATTATATAACTCCCTTTACTACCTGTCAGATTTCTATCTCGACGAGTAATTTGATTCATTTTTAATGGGATCAAATTAGCTGAAGCTTAACCTATTGTTTACCAGGATTTTTTGTAATCAACTCTCTATTGAAGCTGTTCAAAAGTCATATTTAGCAGTAATTCATAAAAGAACTCACCTTGAGAGGCTCCAACCAGCATCAACAACAGTCCAAACACAGAGCTCATGACTGAAATGTCTCCTGTTTGAGATCAGAAAGAAGAAGTTGCCGCTCTGAAAGAAAAGTCGGTCTATTTATTCAGCAGTTTTTATTGGTGGAGATGGACCCAGGAAGAAATGTCAGCATGGCTGTTAACTGTTAGACTCTAAGAAAAACTACAAAATGACTTATCAACTCATTCCTGTCTTTTTCATCTGTTCAACTCTCTTACTCCATACCTCTGTTTTTGTTTTTGTTTTTAATTTTTTGTTTAAACTAACTATACGATGTAAGAAATAAACAGCACATTGAATGAGAACTGGTTCACATTTGTAATACTCTCTCTTAGACAGAAAAGGTGTGATGTCAGTTTGACACTTATGGTAAAACAAATATACCAGTGTGTTTAAACAGATGAATACCTGAATGAAGAATGATGATTCTTATTGCAACATTTATAACATCTTTGCTTTAACCTGGGTCGTAAAGATTTATTGAGAAATTGAGTTGGGTTTTGATGTTGGCGCAACCTGTGGCTGCTGTGCAGTTCTCATCAGAGATAAACTTCCTCATTTTAAAAGAAAAAGAAAAAAAACACTTTGCTCATAGAAGTTACTATGTAGCTCTTCTGTATCCAATTTTAGACAGGATGTCAAAACCTTTAACTCTTTCATATCATCCTGAATTTCTGACTAACACAACAAATTATTTTGCTTCATGCTTGACAATGACCTTAATTGCCCTAATTACACTATAGTTTGATGAAATTGAAGTCTGCTCTATTCTGCTTTCTCTCTCTTTCTCTCTTCTTGTCTTGTTCTTGTTGTCACGGTTACAGGAAGTAGTCTATCTTGCAGCATCAGTAAAGTCAGTTCGAATTACGCTCACCACTGCCAGTCATGTACTTCTATCTGCAAATGTGATCACAGGACCATACATGTTTGATTTTTCAAAATAGTAGTTTGAAGGCCACAAAGACAAAGATATTTGGTTTGTTCTGAACAGAAACAGTATTTTACCATTTTTTGTAACGGGTTCAACCCCCAAACAAACGTTCCTGAACCCGTTACAAAAAAAAAAAAAATGTTCCTGAACCGGTTTATATTGTTCCATGTGCCATAGGAGGAGGAGTAACATTAGCACATTCAAATGGGCTGTTATCTAACTGACAAGCGCAACTATTCACCAAGTCTGTGCATTATAGAAGCTGCATCACTTATTATAGCCCCCTGTTCTTCAAGCTGCCTCACCTAGTAGTATAAATTTTATGCATAATATACCTAGATTGGTTATATTGATAATCTAGATGAATTAAGACAAGAATTACACTTCCGTTACATTTATTCATAGTTGTCACATCTAGTGCTACACAATTTGTCAAAATTGGCCAAAGAAAATCATATTATTATTATTTGTTAAAGTTGTAGCTTGCAATCCTGTATCTTTACCACATCAAAAGTGAATATAAATTCTATTTATTGAGCGTAGGTTCACATTTTTTATGCCCACTTCTGCATAAATGGGTCAGGGCACCCCGGTCTAAAACGTCTGGACACGCCCCTGCTTTTCAGCTCGTACCTGGTTGCAGGTTTGTTATGTTACTAATGGATGAATTTATGCTGAACAGAGGGTTCAGTCTGTGGAATAAACGGAGTTACAGAGAAATATGGGACTCATGAAAAAAAAAAAGGATTTAATACAGTGTAATAATTGTGTTTTGAGAAATACTGATGTATATTTCTTCATTTTCTAAAGCAAAAAAAGGATCACTATATTATTTTTAGGTTTTGGGTTTGCTAGCTTTTTACAAAACTGCTTTAGCATCTTTAATTCAGCCCACAACCATGACGAAGTTCGAGTTAATAGTAAATTGTTTTAACATATTTTAAGATGATTAGTCTGCAATATTTACCTCTTCTTATGCTAGAGTTTGGATAATGGCAGATGAGTCTCTTTTGATTGCTTCTTGGCCCCCCACGCTGGCATGCCAGGGCATGGGGGGAGGCACAGGAAGGGAATGTGTTTGGGCTACATGACCAAGACATCAAGAACGGAAAAAATACCAGTATTAACCGATTTCCATAATTTTAAGGTTCCAGTTCTGTTCCGGAAAAAACTGGTTATATCATTTGCTCTATGAAAGCCCAGTACCTGTACTCTTGACTATCATGACAAAACAATCTGGGTAAGGGTAAAAAAACAAACAAACAAAAAAAACATTACCCTTCTGTTAAGAGCTTCCATGAGTGATTTAATATTGAAATGAATCATATTTATACATAGATTTCCACTGGAAATTATTCAAAGTGCCAAGCTTATAGCAACATGTAGATGTAAATTGATTTGCCTAAAAATAAAAAAAATGGTCCATCAAAGAAACAAGAAGTGACTGCAAGGTGTTTTTTTCAAGAAAGTTAAAGCTCAGATGCAGATCTTTTAAATGTAGTCATATCAAAACAGACAGATTTAGATTTTCTGTTGCTTTGGTGATGGGGCAGCACAGAGCTTTCCTAAAATTCAATGTCTTCCAAATAAAACCAGTGATTGTCCCAACAAGGAGAAGTATAACGCCAGCTGCTGTTATAATACACTGTGGCAGGGAGAAATCTGAAACAACAAAGAGACACAAAGGAAATCCTAAGAAAAAGTTGAATCCAACAATTACTACAACATGAAAGGTGTGTACGATGAACAAAGGATTTCATTGCTGCCTGGATACCAGACTCTTACCCTCAGTATCAACCTGCTTAAGGAGTGCGTTTTGCTGGATGCACTGCTTGCTTCTTGCTTTTACTACCCAATGTGATAAGAACTTCCCATCTGGTAAAGTGCAGTTGGTATATATGTGGCCTATAGAAAAAAAAACAGATTGGTATTTGATTTAGAGGATATATTGATAGGAGGTGTTTGTTGTTGCCAGGAAATGTTTGAACTTCATCCCATAAGATCCTAATTAACAGATTTAAATAGAGAGAAAGCTCGGATGTTTCTTTCTTTTACTGCTCAAGCATCTAGCTGCTTCAAGATAACTTTTTACCGGATACAACGTGGTAATGTATTTATCAACAGTTTCGTAGCGCTGTTGCTTGAAATGTGACAACAAGAAAACTTTGTAAGTCTGTAGCGTAGTTTAGTAGCCAGCTTCATTTAGTGCTATCCACAGCCCCGAGCTCTGAGCTACACTCTGTGACATGCAACGTTAGTGAATCCTTGTTATGCTCCTTGAACAAGTGAAGCAAGCAGACACAGAACAGAAACAGAAAAGAGAAATTGAAGAAAACTGGTATAAAGTAATCATCAATTGCTACACTGTTTGGCATTGGCAGCAGGACTAAACTGAACAGGTTAAGCAAAAGTAGGATCCCAAAGGACTTTGGACATGAGGAAGGAGATATTTAACAGCAGTTTATGTCATGCTTTGTTTTCATAACCAATGAATATTGCACATTTTCAGATCTTACAGAGACCAAAAATGAGATACTTGATATTAATTCTGTACATTTTCTTTACACAAACATGCTTCATTATTTCTGAACATGATACAGATGATTCCATGAGTCAGGGATATTTTTAGTTTCTGGTGCAGTTTGAAAATAAATCTCGCTTTGCTTTTATCCAGAAAGTCAATAATATGTGAGCAAGACAAAAAGTAAATAAAATTGTTGGTCACACAATTTACTCTTAGGTAACTACTCATCCACATCTTCCAGCTCTCTTGCTATAGTTATTCATTTTGGATCAAAGTTGGGGCCTGGCTAATACTTCTGCGTTCACTCTACACTGTAGTTTCAAACATTATACTTGTGTGTCAACTATCACAGATCTTTAATGGTTGTTGTTTGGTAAAGTTGTTATGAAAGGACGTAAACATTAGGCTTCTGTGTTAAAAAAGTGATATGCAGACCCACTGCTTGGTTTAGAGTTGATGAACCAAGCTTGATAACTAATAACACCATCAGAATGACAACCAGAAGTTTTGTCTTCTTCAGAGGTAAGGACAAAGTTAACCTAAACCTCATTCAGTCAGTTGAAATTGCATACTTGAATGTTGAGGCCATAATTAAAGTGAACTATTTTCTATGCTTTCACTCACCACAGGCAGATAAGGTACTGATGTGATTCCTGACTGTGCAGGCCAGCAGTCCTGACACATCTCGTTTCAGAGTGATAGTCCGACTCGCAGTGCTTCCAGACAGAAGCTGAGATTTCATTAGTCTTCGTCTATCCAGGATCCAGCTGTACTTCAGACTGTCTCCTTTCCCAGGAGAGCAAGAGACCCTCATCTCTCCCTGAGACAGACACCGAGCGACCAGCCGAACAGAAGACACAGGAGCTGAAGGAAACACATTAAGAGAATTTTATGTTTTGACAGAAACATGCATCTTCAAGTTGACGTCAAGCCAGTTATATTTACCCTGAACAGTCAGATGATGATTCCGATGCACTAATTTCTGTCCATGAGAATTAAAAACTTCAAGTACATATTCACCTTCATCAGCTCGGGTGAGGTTGGTAATCCTAAATATTCCATTACCGTGAGTGAACAAGGCTCTGTTTCTCATCAGATTATACACAATCCTACTCTTTCTTCCATTTAGAATCACTGCAGTTTTATTTAACCATTGATATTTATATGTATCTGAGGCACTGTCCATTAGTTTCAGGACCAAAGATCCTCCCAGAGGTCCATAACACTTAGCTCCATCCTGTCTGCCATCACAGAAGGTCCTCAAACCTGAAAATTAAAAAAGGACAGAAAGAGGTGAAAATCAATGGCACATACCAGTAATGAGATATTTGTCAAAAATAGGGTTCATTCTTTCAAACTTTTTCCGGGTTGGATGAACGAACCTATGCAAAAATGCTAATAGTCAGTCAGTAAACACCACGTGACTTTTCTGAGGAGATCTGCAGGAAGTATGTAGCAGAAAAACACGCTGGTATAGTTGAAGGAACTGTTAACATTGCTCTCATTTCATTTAGAAAAGTCTCTTGTCCAAGAGACCAAAGAGTAGGGAATTGGCGTCTTGCTCACTGGCACCTCCACAAGTATTGACTAAGTTCCCAATCTTGGTCCATGCCAGGATTTGAACCAGCAACCTCTAGTTGCCAAGTCAAATCCCATGGATTGTGCTATGACCTTTGATTTCATAACAGTTTTATTTTCCTGTAGCTGTTTACTTTTTTGACAATGAGAAATTGAGAGTTTTTGTCCAGCAGCGCCATAAAAAGTATAAATGGCCTGTGATGGACAAAAAAATGCATTTGTTGTCACAGCATGTGTGCAATTGAGCTTTGACTTCATAACTGAATTTGAATAGACTTTTTTTAACAAGTAGTACATGACCTTTGACTTTTAAATAAAATACCTAGGTTTTGACCTTCAAATTTCTTGATATAATAAAAACAGTAACATTTATAAGATCAATACCAGAGGGTTTTTTTCATTTAAATTAAACATTTTCAAATTGTGTTCAACATTTGTACTAGTTTTTTTTATAATTCACTTTACTGTATAAAAAAAATAATGTATTGTCCCTACAATGTGTAAAAAAGTAACAGTAAAGCCATCACTTATTAGGTAATCAAAGTTATTTGTCAGCCCAAACATTTAGCAATAGCGATCAATCATAGGTCAAAACTTACAACTTTTTTTTCATGTTGCTAGATGTTTCTTTAATCTTTTTCAAAAGACTGAAAGGAATCTGTAAAATGTAGTGCATCTGATATCTTACCTTTAGAGACCCTGAGCAGCAGCAGCAGCAACAGTACAAACCCAGCATCCATGTCCCCTCAGTGCTCAGTGTGTGACTTCAGGACAAGCTTTCTTCTGCCTCCCAAACAAACAAATCTTACCAAACAGCCTGAAATGTTTTTCGCTTGTCAGCTGCAGATAAGAAGGTGTGCAAACTCTTATCATGCACAGTGTTGTTAAAATAGCACAGTTCGAGGGAGGAGAGGAAGAAACACACTGTACCACTAGAGTTATCAGTCCCATTAACGTCAAGTCACCTGCTGGTTCAGTTGATAGTTTCCATACTTTCCATGAATTCTAGTTGGAGTTAGGTTTGGTATTATTTTCCTTGCCACTTTCAAAAAATGAATACATAATAATAATAAAAACAATTAAACAAAACAACCCTGTGTTGAATAATATACTCTGACATTACTTGGGCACTTACTTTCAAACAAACAGATTATCGTAGACGTGGGCATTTCAGTTTCTCATTTTTTTTTCTCTTTCTTCTTCTGTCTGCATGTGTGGGAAAGTATTAATGATGAAATAAAACAAGCCGAGCAGGTCAAAAACTCCAATGCAAGACATGTTAACAAAAGCTTGGAGATGTTTCTTTACAAAGCTAACCATAAACACAAGAAGCTGGACTAACAGGAAAGACTGTTCTTACACTCATCACAACCACAATCTTTTGCAACAAAGAAGTTAAATTTTACACAATAAAGGCCTAAGTTTTCATCTAAGGTGAAAAGAAAACAAGGGTATACACATAGTTAAATAGTTGGGATGTGTTATTAGCAGTGAGCATCCTGAAATGCCAGCGTGTGAGACAACAAACCAAGTCATAGAGGGTCAGATAAATAGGAAACAGTTCTGTTGATTTAGATGCCCAACTGTTGACACAGTAATAGCTGTTATCACTTATAGAGGACCAAAGCTACCAAAATTGAAAATAAATAAAATTGTGAAATGATGCATTTAGGACTGCCCCCCTCATTTGAATAGTTTTTCCTTCTGCATTTCGTCTGCAGCATGAAAAAATAAACGTGAGACCAGAGCGCTTTGTTTAATTGATTGAAATTGAATCATATTTATATATATTTATTTGTGTATTTATTTCCACATTTATTTTCAAATTTTGCTTTCATTTTTATTTTTATTTATTTATTTATTTGTGTGTGTATATAGTCATTTTTATTTCCACTTTTATTTATTTATTTATTTTTAACTTTGGCAGTTTTTTGTTCCTCTATAATCATTTAGCTGAAAGTGTAAAAATATCACCCTGCTTTATTTGAACACAAATAGATCTCATAAAGTCATCCACAGCCTGCAGATGTAATCCCATGACAGGATGGTAAATAAACATTAGCATTAATTGAAGACCACTGAAACTGACTCAATATAGAATAAATAATAAATAAATAATAAATAAAATAATCCCTGGTGGTAGTATTGAGAAAAATATAAGACCAAAAGTGTTGCATCTGTTAGTTGAAGTGTTTTTATTTGCAGTCAAACATTTTTCAAAAAACTGATGGTAAAACAGAGCCAGTGTAACCTACAATAATAAGCAAAGACAATTAGAAGACAACAGCTACAATGGAATACAAAAAGAATAATTGGTTCCAAGTTTGTATGAAATAATATTTAAAATTGTGAATATTTTACAATGCAAAAATACAGTTAAATAAGGGCTTTAAAATCATTTGTACAATTATATCAAGATCTACGAAAAGAACCATGAAGGTGTTCCCAGGTTTCCAGACTGTTGCAGCAGTTAAAAGCTGCAATGTTTTGTATTTACCATATCAATCACAGACTTTTCTTCATTTATGTGGCTCCTGAGACCACAGGGTGCCATGCAGCTTCTGTGTTGGAGAAGTTTGATTCTCCTAATAACGCGGTTGTTTTTACAGCTTTCCTTGATCCTGTGATATTTTTCAGCAGGGTTAAGGAACAGTAATATCGGACGGACAAAGGAGGTAGTTTGGAGTTTTTAAACACCCATACTGGGACTGCATACAGGGGTGTGTTATGGAAAGGTGTAAATGAAATGAAATGCACCACAAATTCGATTCTAGACATCCCAGCTCCCTTGTAAGCTATGATTACAGTCCAGTTTGTTTCTGGCCCTCTAGTCTTTCTGTCCACCAATCAGATGAGCTCATTAAAGTCTGGAGTTGTACTGAAATAGTTTGTTTCCTTATTTGCCTGAGCCTGCAAAAAAAAGACACAATAAAACAAAGTTATTTTACAGGAAAGGCAGAAAAAAAAAATTGTCTTTATGAATCTATGCTAGAATTGTGTTATTGACAACATATGACGTGACATATTCACCTTTTTACTCGCTTTCTTCTTGCGCCGTGCTCTCCGACATGCACAGCAGATTATCACCAAAATGAGCAACAAAACAGCTGCACAACTGGCTGAGATCAAGATGAGCAAAATGTCTTCTGTGGAGAGGAGACATCAGATGTGATAACACACGGTAAATGAACTTATTTATGGCACTCTTCTCGTCTCTCTGACACTTACAGTGCTCTACTTGTTACAAACAGTCACTTTTTGCAAGGCTTGCTGTTGTAGAGGACTGTCAACATAAGCAAATTCATTCACCACCAACTATCCAATATCCAGCAATGAAATAAAAAAAGGTTAGAGAAATAAAGAAGTTGTGGTGAGGCGCACTTGAGCAACAGATACAATTCTGCAGTTGACCACAAGAGAGAGCTGGATTCACATGTATGCACTTAGCACTTACCCTGCCTAAGGCGACGGAAAGGTTTTTAAGATAAGATGATCTCTAAACTGAATATTGCATTTGATCTGATTAGATAGTCTAAATTTGTAAATTTGACAGGTTAGCCATCATTCTGTTACGCAGAAATTGTGTGTGAAGGGTCCTTGTGACTAAAACCCAAGCTGGACAAAAATATTAACTATCTATCTTATGACAAATACTGAAAGTCCCAATTCCTGTCTGTGTTCTGCAACTATTACCTCTCTGTGAAAGGCACTTTCATCACATCGATTTTACCAAACAGTCTATTTTTTATGTTTAAAAGTCACTGAAGAAAAGTTCAAAGGTACACTTGACAGTGTTCTCAGGAAAGCTGTCTACTATGAAATGCAAAAAACTTCTACTCTTTTATCATTGCTAACAACATCTATTTTTACTTACCTTGAACATCCAATTTAACCTCAATGTCTCTCAGGTGGACTCCTTCCAGATTAAAGATCTCAATGGTGTATTGACCTGAATCAATTTTCTCCGCATCAGAGATCTTCAGTGTCCCATTGTGGATGAAAAACTGATATCTGTTTTTCAATGATTCCTGTATTGTCACCTTTCCTTTCTTCAGAGTGACCACATTTATGGATCCAGTAGGAAGCTTTTTCTTACATAGCAGCAGATGTCCACTTGCATTTGTCATCACCTGAATGTATATCGTCCCCCCGGGAGTAAAAGTGCACAGAGAGGAGTCATGCGTGGCATTGCACTTACTTTCTTCAGTTGGAAAGAGAGCTTAAAAACAAACAAAAAAGCAAAAGATTAAACATTATTAGAAAGTACAAGCAGCAAAGTTCTCAAAACTGCTTCTTTGATATAGAGGATTTTACCATGCCCTACTCCAGCTATTATCATAAGAAGAAGAACTTGTTCCATGCTCGTCTGTCATCTAGAACAACTGTAAAACCTGATGTGTGAGAAATAATCTGTCCTTTTGCAACATCAAACCCAGATGACAAACCTCAGCTCAAAGGGTGTTAGATACAGGCAGGAAACAGAAAAGGGGTGTTGGTCTGATTCACTGTGTGAAGACAGGAAACAAATTTAACTGTCTCACTTCTCCTTGTCAGTAGCATCAATGTGGAACTGGTGTGGAACAGTTTTCATTGTTTATCCCCTTTGCACTTGTGGTTGAATGTTTTTGACTTGAAATACTTTTTCTTTCCTGTTTCTTACCTTTTTCACTGCTTCCAGTTCTGCTTCACACTGCCTTGCTGCAAGATATCTTCTCAGTTCATAACAGACACTGACTTGTTGAAACAAGAAAGAAAACAAATGAAAGTAATGGAGAGTCAAAAGAGCCATCTTGACTGCATTAGTTGGAAGTTTGGTTTGCCAATGTAACATTTATGCATGTAATAAATTGAGAGTGGCAGTGACTAGGTCTGGAGGAACTTGGCTTGACAACTGGAGGATTGCAGGTTCAAGGTCCAGCATGGACAGAGATTGGGAATTGGGCTGATAGCTCCAGAGGTGTAATAATAAATTTGCACCAAACCCCCATCTACTCATGTGCGCACTGAGGGTGCAGCACCATCACTCTGTGCTCTCCATCTGTGCATGTTACTGTGCAAAAAAGTGCTGTGTGTGTGTGTGTGTTTGTTTAAAAATTTGAATTCTCTCCAAGGGGATTAATAAAGTTTATCAATAGTTTTCATACCGTTAGAAAGCTGAAAGAAAGTCGTTTGATCTGTGATTTATTGAGATACACCACAACTTAACGAATAGCCTTGTATCAAAATTTTATCATATTCAACTGCACAAAGTTATTGAGCTGTCAAACCCACAAAACCACCAAATCAAGAACTGCATGCACACACACTCATGAGCACATCTTGAAACTGGACGATACACCCATGATTTTCATTGAGCTCAGGCAAAGAAAACCTCCACCGAATAGAATATTTTGTTTTCACTAAATGCACGAGTCTTTTCTTTTTTTTTTTTAAATCAGAGGATTTTTTTCTTCTTCCCCAGGTGCTGAAATAACACTGTGAAACTAAATCTCAAGTTCCTGTTTGTTAACTTGTGTGGCTAGAGTTTAGCGTTTCAAAGATGAACAGAAGTTGGATTGTGATGTGTAAATGGAAGTCTGCAAAGAAAAAATTTAAAGAAATGTTGATGTTTAAACCATTCATGATTTGTTCAATTCGAATTGAAGGCTAACATTTCTGCCTCTTAAATAATAACAAATTCATCATTGAGGTCACAGAAATGACGGTGATGTGCAATTTTGAGCCCAACATAAATTTGAAAAGTGAGAAAGTGATGATTGGGAGATGTTAAGAACCAGGATTTAGTTCAAATAAAGTCACATCAAAAAAGAAGTAAGCTTCATAAAATCTCCCCAAAGAAATGTTGTTTGCCCAAAATAGAAACCTTGAAACAGAGCCGATAGCATGATACCCATGTCCTGGATCCATGAGTTATTGAAATCTTTGTACAATTGTGTCCTTTCTATATTCTGTTGGACATGATCCTTGTGTTGAGTCTCCTAAAAAATGACCTGCTCTTGGACAATTTAAGCTTCTTCTTCCAGTCTTTTTTATCCTTAAGGTATGTGCTGTTACAGGAGTCCTCCTCCTCCTCATCTCCTACCCATGGTCCCCAGGCACCTCCATTTAGCTGGGGGTCTGCCCGAAAATCCTCAGTTGGGTACCTTACTGGCACTGCAGTGCGGTTATAAAACACCAGTCTGGCAAGCAGCGCCTTGACAACATCTGGTCTCTGCTCAGAAAGGTCAGAACGTTCATAGGGGTCTCCAGAGATGTTGAAAAGCCACACAGATTTCCCTGGCACGGTGGGGCGCTCTAGGTTCCACCAACTGCCAGGGAAACCTGGAAGCATCTGTGATGGTGTCCAGTCTCCATAGCCTGGGTCTCCAGTGAGGAGTTTCCAATCTCCAGCTCGTATCGAGGCCTGTACAGCTGTATTCCAAATCCCATATCCTTTTTGCAGTGAACCACTGCGTACATGGTTATAAAGAGGGTCAATATTATGGAGAATTTCCAACCTGGGTGACTCCTTACCTTCACTTATAGATTCCCAAACATCATATCCATCCAATCCCTCTGTCAGGGACTCATTGCCACCAGCTAATCCAACCAGTGTTGGGTACCAATCAGTGATGTGCACAAGAGCTTTACTGACCCTCTTCTTTTTCCTCAACAGAGGACTGTGGACAAAACCCAGACCACGGACACCACCTTCCCAGTACGTGCCTTTGCGTCCTCTTAGTGGCCAGTTACTTCCACCAGACAAAGGCTGACCCCCATTGTCTGTGGAGAAGATGATGACACTGTTCTGGTAGTACCCATATTTGCGTAAGCCATATGTTATATTCCGAACTGCCTCATCTACAGCTGAAACCATGGCAGCATATTTCCTGCGTGCCACATTGCCCAGCCCACGGTATGGATAGATGTACTCTCTTGGAGACTGCAGTGGTGCATGAACAGCTTGAAAGGAGAGGAAGATGAACAGTGGCTGGGACTGAGGATCATGGGTTGCCAGGATCTTGCGCACTCTCTGTGTGTAGAGATGGGTGGAGTACTTTCCCCCCTGATTCCAGGCGACCGTCTCTCCCTCATGCAAGTCAAAGCCACAGAGCCCAGGGCCGTCACAGGAGTCATAGGTGTAGTAGTCCACGCTGCCCGTCAAGGAGCCAAAGTATGTGTCAAAGCCACGGCGGGTGGGAAGGCACTCCTTCTTGTAGAAGCCCAGGTGCCACTTGCCGACCATGTGAGTGGAGTAACCAAGCTCCTGCAGTCTCTGAGGGAGGGTGACTTGGTCAAAGGGCAGGCAGCTGGGCTGGCGAGGCCGAATGATTGAGTGTTGCAGGCCTGTGTGGATTTGATACCTGTAGAGGTAAGGATTAAGAGAATTGTCAAAAGGACAGACACACATTCAAAACAAGCTATCATAGATGATGAGATCAATACAAAATTTGACAGGATAAAAGACAAGAGTGGGTGAAGTTTTGTTTCTTCACCACCTTACCACCCAAAAATTTAGGTTAACCAATATCAAGAGGTTGTGAAGCATGGACAGAACATCTCACATGCTTTCTGTCTGCAGCTTTAGATTGGATTAATTTCTTAAATTTGCAGCAGATATTGAGTTAAAAAAGAATTTATTTTATTTCAGTAAAATCGTCATAAATGGACCTGAAACAAAACAAATTTGAAATTGTGGTGTCATGAAATGCATTTCTTTAAAATGACCATAATAGGAAACTTGTATTCAGTAAATGGATTCTCCACTCTTTCCCTTTCTATTTGTGATGAAGGATAGGAAGTTGATGTGATGCATGATAAATATGATCCTTTGTTTATCAAGTGTTTGCCATCAAAGAAGTCTATCATTGCTACTTCTTTTGTGTATGAGAAACTCTCTCTTTAAGTGCATTCTGCATGGTCAGTCACTAAACACAAAAAATGCACATCACCACTTCCAGTTTTGTGCTACTGTTGAGACATTTCCGTGCAAGGTGGCAGCTTCCGTAAAAGGGGATCTGCTCCTTATATGGCTATAACTGACACATTCTAAGTTAACCAAAATAAAGATAATTAAACACTCATATAAACATACTAATGAATATCATATTCATTTTCAAATAGTCGTGTTTTGCAGACTGTGGTGATATACAGCACACTGTACCTTCAAACTTATGAAACCAGAAACAAACTGCCATTCTTCCCTTTTGCTTTTTGATGATGTGACCACTTGTTCAAGTCACTTATTAGTCATTTCCTTTTGAACCACATCCTGAGTTGCAAAGACCAGACAGAGCTGTGCGTGCAGCTGTTTGAAATAAAGAAACATTTTCTAAATAAATGAACTCAGGTGTTGGTAGATGTTAATTTGTTCTTATTCACATTTAACTTAAACACAGTGAAAGTTTTTAAGTTATTTTTGTCCATGCAATGCAAGATGTCTGAATCACATGGCTTATTGACAGGAGTCTCACAGGGGTCAGTGCTTGGTCCCTATTCTCTCCTCCTTATACACCACCTCACTCAGTCCGGCGATCCACTCTATTGCTTCTCCTACCACTGCTACGCTGACAACCTTCAGCTTTTCCTGTCTTCTCCACCTGAAGTCACGACTCTCTCAGTTAAGACATCAGGGTGTCTGATTCATATCTCCTACCTGTGAGTACATTTAAACCTCTGCAGATGATCCAGAATGCAGCAGCAAGTATGGTCTTTAACTAGCCCAAAACAGCACTACATCCCGCTGTGCTCTATCACTCTCCCACTTAGCTTTTTTCCACTCTTCTGTCCTTTTCCTATCAGACAGTCCAGTTCCTGTTTCCACCACTACTACTAAATAAATTATAGAAATTGTTTTTAGCAGAGAAAACCTCAGATGTCCCTTCTCACTGCTTAGGGGTGTAGTCATGAAAACCTCAGTGTGTCAGAAATCAATTCTGGTTGGAAAGCTGGGAATTAGAATTTAGAAATAATCTTTTTTTGGTGCAAATAATCTCATTTTAAATTGGAGATTATGATCAGGTATATATTTAAATATGATACTTTTTCAAGACCACATAGAAAGTCCTCATAGTGCCTTTAATTTGGAGAAAAATCTCTTTACCTGCCAGTGATGAGTTGACTCCGAGACGGGGTGCAGATAGGCTGGATGTAATAATTCTCCAGTTTCACTCCATCTGCAGCCAGTTTGTCCAGTGTGGGCGTCCTGATGTCAGAGCCATGATAGCCAATGTCATTGAATCCCTGATCGTCTGTCATGATGAAGATGATGTGAGGTGGCTGTTGGGTAGGAGACCTGTCAACAAAAGTCACATCAGGCTCGTTTTCCACCTGGTTAGGACTCATCATGTCCCAGGTCAGATAACCGAGGCTGAGGAGGCTCATCATGGAGAACCCTGTCAGAGCTGTCGTTGCCATGCTTCCTGTGTCACTTTTAAACAGCTGGCATTCAGTGGATCATTATAAAATCATGGTGCAGTGAGTCCGAGGAGGAGAATTTGAAGAAATCAACAGAGGTTGAGCAGGAATGACTCAAAGTCAAAGTGAAATGTACATAAAAGTTACACCTTCTTCTTCACTGACTCTCCTAGAAGTCTCAGCCTGCTCTGAAAACATTTCACTTTCCTAGTGGTCCCATTAACCCCGCCTATTCCCTTGCTGCCTCACTAAAATAACATCAGCCCCCCTGCCACCCAGAAACATACATCGAAATGTTTCTACCACTTCCAGGTGTAAAAGTGAATAATGCAGCACATAAGATCTCTCATAGTTTATATATGTTAGTGCACCCTAGATTTTGGGGTGCTTTCAGCCCTTTCAACTGAGAAAATCAAAACACCACATCATATACTCCCCCCCTCACTTTAGAGAACACCGATTTCGATGAACCACTTTTTTGATCACACAAATTACTCAAAAGGCTTCCAATCTGACCTGGTTGAGCAGCTGATGACAGAGACTCTATACAGGGACCCTCATTCAGAAAAACGTGATGTGTGGGGGATATTTGTCGCTCTGAGCAGCAGTGGGGCCCTGTAGACTGGGTCACAGACACTGTTTCTTCACTTCACTGCGCTCACTAACACACACTCATTATTCTTGCTGCAGACCTGAGGAGAGAGACAGACCAGACTTCTAAAACTCTGATAACATCTCTAACCAGGTTTCAAAGAACCACTTTACAAATCATCGAGTGGGTCAACAGAAACTCCACAGCCTCAGCCATAGATTCAGCTTGATTATATTACTTCACAGTGCTGTCAGTGTAGACCTTCATCGGGCTGGAGAAATTCCTTTGACACAAGAGAGGACTGTGGTGAGTGAAGAGAAGTCATGATTAACACTTTTCAATTTCTTATACCTTCTTCTATGGCAATATTTTGAAACGGCCATCTGGGGTATCACAGGTGATCAATTGATAGTCTAAACATATATATTTTGGGTCATTGGAGTTGGAGCAGATCTTAGCTGTAACATGGGTGAGAGGCAGACAATAATCTTGACAGGTTTCCTGTCTATCACAGGGCTAACATGGAGACAAATGTCTTAACCACACTCACACTCTCCTCTACAAACAATCCAGTGTTATAACTGATGAGCACATCCCTTCAAATTCAGTGTGGTCCATTAGTTTGGGGTGACCATATCCTGAGACTCCAAGAAAAGATACATAAAGTCCGCAAAGTAGCTTTGTAACCATACATTTACATTTTCTATGATGTAAACATAAATAATATGGAGACATTAAAAAACTAGCTTTGTAAAGTTTTTTTTTTATTTTGCCCATATTTTGTCAAAACTTTGAGATCAAATTAATGAGATCAAGAGTCAAAATTTCTACTCTTAATCTTGAAACTTTGACTCTTTCTCGTAATTTTCACTTTATACTCTTAAATATTGACTTTGTTGTTTCAAATTTTTGACTTATATCTTATAACTTTGACAATATCATCTCGAAATTTTGACTTGTCATCTAAAATCTTAGTGTTTTATCTCAGCATTTTGACTTTTTAGCCTAAGTTTTGACATTATCTCCAAATTCTCACTTTTTATCTCATAATTCTGACTTTGTGGTTGGGGTATCAGGTTAATGCCAGTAGCCCAGTGTAGCACTTTACTATAGATATCAATGGTCTGTAGAACAAGCTGAGAAAAAAACCCTATACATTTTAGGGGAATTATATCCCCCCCTTCCCCAAACATAATTTTATAGCCAAAAAAGTCCAGGTAAAAACGGAATTTTGGTCGCCCTACTATGGTTTATACTTTGAAACCTGAATCTGTTGAGTAATTCAAGGTTGCTGAGGTGAAACACAGCCTGCTCATTAAAATGAAATCTGTCAAAGTCTGGGGTTGGTCAACACTCAGTAAGGTAGAACAGCACACCTTGCAAATGTTGATATTGGTCACAGAAAAGCTGTGGGCATGAATGCTGTCAGGAAGCCAAAGGAAGTTCGAGTCTCCCGTAAAGGGCGGTGGCCTTGGATGTTTGCCCACTGGCAGCAAAAGAGCAGGGAGTTTAAGGCAGGTCAACCCAGGAAGGAGAGAGGGGATGAAATGATTAAGGTGCACCTGAAGTTTTAACACCCTCCTATTTGTTGATTTAGCTTTCCTAGAGGGAGCAGCCCAGGTAGCTGATGGTCTTTGCAAAAACCTTGAAAATATACCAGAGATTTTAAGCAGGGGTTGAATAAATCTGTGTAGGTGTGTGTGTGTGTTTCCAGAAAAGTGAAAGACTCCAGGTTTTTGGGCAGCCACACTTAAGACATGTGACTCATCTGTTAGTTGTTGGTCAGAGATGAAGCTAAGTGCCACACATCGACTCAAACAAACTCAAATATTAGCACAAGCCTCAGCCTACATACTTGTTTCACTCTTATGTCTGGAAAGATGATGACAAGTCAATACCACAGAAATGTTACAGCTTACTCACGCACCTGCTCATTGTTTTTGAGGCTTCCTTCTGCCAAACAACACTTTTTTTAACCATGAAGTTTCTTAACACCTGCATGTCTGGCAACAGTAAGGTCACAATAAACCACAGGCACTTCTAATGACCAAGAATAAACATCATGTTCAGTTTCTGGGGTTTATTTTCAGTCATTTGTTTTCCTCTATGCGTGGAAATGGACAACAAATAAAGAAAAGGTTCATGTGTTAGCATTCTTTTCACAGTCCAATTTCAATAATAGCAAGAGTTCACCACAGTCAGGGGTCATATTTGTTTAAGAGGGTCACTTTAGTTTAGCAAACAATTAATGCTGTGTCTCTGTTGACCTGTTTCTGTATCAGAGACATTTTTATATCAAGCCTGCTGGGTCACTCTCATTTCATTCTCCTCATACCTGTGTTAGTGGCCTGACGTGTAAATGGCTTCACACGTTTCCTCCCTTTATGAAACTGGTAGGCAGGAAAACAAAGTTGCATTACACGTTACACTAGGTATGTCTATTGGCTGTGTCCTCCTCAGAACTTGCGTAGCTTTTTCTTCAGTGTTTAGTTTTAGTTTACTTCATGATTGAAAGGGTAATATCATTTCATTCGGATGGAGCAGACAACTTTACGATAAAAAGTCTGATTGAAGAAGTAGGACAAGGCATTGTTTGCTATAAAGGTAGGGTGCCATGTTGACCTTTAACCATACTGATTTGTCTTTTGGTTTGTTGTCTTATCTCTGAGTCAACAGTGAGCTTATTAGACACCAATCATCATCCTGTACAAGCACATACAAACATTCTCTCCTCATACTTTCAGACCAGCTTTGAAACCTTTTGTGTTGAGCCATGAGGTCAGTAACAAGTTGAAAGGGAAGCAGAGACTGAAAGGTGCTGCTATTGCTGCTCTGCGTCAGTCGGCACCAGATGTTGGCTCTGGCCAAAGGAAATGGTACTGTTACTGAAACCGACGGCTTCGCTTCCCCATGAACACTACCTCCTTTCTAATCAGCACAGTCCTGCTGGTAAACCCACACATTACTCCCCCTCTTAGCACAATTTACTAATCTGAGTAAGACGGGATGGAGGTTTCCTTTCTTCCGGTGCACTAACCTCTGAGCCAAAACCCTCACTTCAATAAAACTGCACTCAGTCTCCCACCTTTCTGCACAAAAGCACCTTTGTTTCAAGAAGCTCCCTGAAGCTCTTTTTTCATCCCATTTTTTGAAGAATTTTTCAGCATCAGTTCTTCAATTCAGCAGATAGTCTAGGGTGAAACATACTAATCTACGTCTTTTGATGTAATTATAGTTAAATTCATCTGTCCTCACTTTTGTCAGACTGTTTCTTTACTGTTTACATCGTTGGACACTGCTGTCAATCCAAACGTTCAATTGGGGTTTTTTAGTCTTTGCACAGTTTTGCACACTGGCAGTTTTCTTTGCAAAATGAACATGTGAGTAAGAGTTACTGAATCTCATGAAGTCAAGTGTTTTAAATTGAAATTAGAACAATTTATTTTTTTACTCTCATGTTTTTTGTGGCTGATTTAGGTTTCCCACATTGTGTTATTGGTGTTTACCACATGACTTTTCTTCAGGAACTGCAGCAGCCTCAGCAGGAAGTCACAAGCCACAAAATCAGGTACTTCAGAGCACTTTCTTGAGAATATATCCAGAATATAACATTTGTCATGACTTTATCAGTAAAAAGAAATAAACAAATGAAGAAATGTTAACTGTGTTTTTTTTCCACAACATATTTGGGAGAAAGAGAAATCTATTGACTTTGTAATGCAGATCTTTTGTGGCTCTTGCCTGATAGAAAAGCAAACTGTTTTCTTATAGTTTTCAAGTTGAATCAGCTCTTGCAACAGTCAAGAACTAGCATGAGGAATACTTTAAGTTATAAGACTGCTCGGCAAAGTCTCAGTAACGTTCATCTCAAATGCCAAATGCATTTAACAGCAAAAATTTTTAGATT